>OY992519.1:10029623-11229623 GCA_963921215.1 Scoparia ambigualis
AATATACAATTGACTTAATGTCTTGTTCAGCTATTTATTGTTCGTCAAGAACAATAAAACGAGGTGTGAAAGACCAGGAATTATCATTTCATACGTTAGTGATTTCTCATAATATGTATGCCATAGAGTAACTTTATATATACTGAAAATGTATGCTTTACTATGAGTTTTTTAATAATAAAAACGGCAAAGCATTAATTTTTGCTAATTCTAAATCATACTATATCGTACACTATTCATAAGACTCAGGTTTTAAACCTTAATTAAATGTAATTTAAAGGTTTTGTTTTTGGCATAATGATTAGTGATGTAACTACGTATTTGTGTATCGAAGCTTTATCGATATTACTAATATTCTTTTTATTATTCTTTTTTTAGGTTCCCAAAATGCCCGGAAATAAGACGTGAATGGGTTAAAACTATTAGACGTGATAACTGGGAGCCTACAAAATATTCAAGGCTCTGTTCCAAACATTTTGAAAAATCTTTTTTGCAGTAAAAATTTTACAGTCGTAGTTCAAATTTGAATCTTAATAATATGGGCGGGAATATGAATAGTAAAAAGTATTGCTCTTCACTTTTGTAAGGTTCATTTAAAATCATTTGCATAATTCAATTTTAGTCTATTCTTAAATCTATAGAACGATTGACAATCTATGATTTGACACATGTCATGTGTCGGGGACTCGGGGGGGGAGAAGTAGGACGGCAGTCAGTGACTCGGTGAGTGAGGGAGGCATTCTGGCTTTGGCGCTTGTACTGTGCGGACGGTTAAACGGTGTTCATACTTTATACTGTGTGTGACTAAATGTAAAATACTGGTTGTTAAAGAAAAATAAAGAATATCTATCCTGGTCAGCAGCGTTTTACTACAAATCAGAAGTGGTAAGTACACTCGGCGTCAGATCAACCTACCCAAAACTGTCAAATTTCTACAACCAATTTTAAACTTTATCGTGTGGTTCTAAGGACCAATATTCATTGGAGAAATTTGACAGTTTAGGGTAGGTTGATCTGACGCCGTGTGTACATGCTCACATTCGACAACGTTTTTCTTTAGCAGTGTTAATGCATAACTACTCGACTGTTAGGTGGCTGAATTCAGCTAGAAATTACCCGCAACTAATTATAAAAAAAAAGCCTTTCACACCGATGGTTGACAAAATGTAGGGAGGTTTCGTGTAGTGTTTGGAATCTTGTCAGAGGAGGGCAGTCTCCTTCTCGGGTCAATCTTCATACCTTGTTGAAGGTAAAGCCAGAACTAACTGGATGTGCCATGGTAGAATTGTGCGCAAGCCGATTTAATGCCAGGTTGAGATTGTCTTTTGAAAGTGGGGTTTGTCTAGACTGGCAGGGGACAGCATACTAGTCGAAATCATACTGTAGGATAGGCAGGAAATATTAAGTTAATCATGATTCGTTAGACAAAATGTAGGGAGGTTTCGTGTAGTGTTTGGAATCTTGTCAGAGAAGGGCAGTCTCCTTCTCGGGTCAATCTTCATACCTTGTTGAAGGTAAAGCCAGAACTAACTGGATGTGCCATGGTAGAATTGTGCGCAAGCCGATTTAATGCCAGGTGGAGATTGTCTTTTGAAAGTGGGGTTTGTCTAGACTGGCATGGGACAGCATACTAATCGAAAGCATACTGTAAGATAGGCAGGAAATATTAAGTTAATCATGATTCGTTATGGTATGGTTGCGTGTGCTTTTAATTATATTTTGTGATTCCATCAAAGATATTTTGACTAAAACTGTTTTGAGATAATTACTTATTAATATCTGGGCTGGGTATTTTAGATTTTCATCAAAAGACTTAAATTAAGTGACTACTACTATTTAAAATATAATACTACCCTCTTGTTTTTGCTAAGAAATGTTATAATCCCCTACCGATTGAAGTTTAGTTGTAAAGTCTAGGTCAAGGTCATTTGAGGTCAAAATTAAGTGTATGTTCAATTCAGTGGGGTTTCTAAAAGGGTAACGAAATTTTCGTCCGTTTCGCGCTAGGACGCCCCGTTTCCGAGATATCTTGCATTTTCTTGGTAAAAAGAGGAAACTCATACAAGTTTTGTTTTGTGTTCGAGCGCCAGATAATGGAGTAAGACGGGAGCGACGAAGGACTCCGCTGGCGCCGTCGCGTCGTCGGGATCTGGCGAGGGCTGCCGATTGCGGACATCACGGGTGTATGGCTGTGACGGCGACGATGACGGGGACAGCTGGAGTCGAGCCATCCGCGTAGCGTGGTGCAGCACAGTGGGAATCGGCGCTACGAACGGTTAGAACGCAAGCGAGATAGCCGGGCGGTTGGAGAAGAAGTTGTGAATCGGTAAAGTAGGTAGATTGCTATATTTGGAAAGTGATTATTTATGAGTTATTATAGCCGGCCGGAAGAGTAAAAACTTTGTTTACTTAGGTACATTTTATGCTTTGTTTAATAGATGTATAGCATTTCCAAGATCTAGAATCTTCAGAACGATACTTTGTTGGGTTGGAGAGTTACTTTGATTGGCTACAGAGCTATATCGTATTATTAAAATATGTAAATGTTTTTAGGTCATGTATGTACCCAGGTGGGCACTATTGGATCTTTATCGACATAAATTAGCTTCCATTAAATATAGATTTCGATGAATAGTTAGATAATGCGACCGTGACAGACCGAAGTCCGGGCGGGCAGAGCTTGTATAGGTGTTGGTATTCGGGCAATGTTCTACGTTACTACTCTACGCCTACCTACTAAGCTGGACAGCTGGAGTAAGCAAAGAGGTGACCACGAGAATAAATAAATTACATAGATTCAAGACTCTTATCCCCAAAGGATAAAATTAGGGAGTGAGGACCGCAGAAGCAGTCCACTGCCATAGTTCACATTTCAGTTAATAAACGTGAGATGCTAATTTTCCATTTGTTCGTACAATCATCATTCAGTTTACCGTTTCGTTTTACTCACAGGTTTTACTAGATGTTCATACTTCTTTTTAGTTAAATTATTTAGTTTACTATTCATACAACAGGTTAAGAGTGAATCACAAGTTAAAATAAGTCACAATTTGTCTTTTGGTTGTATTTCAACCTAATTGATGTGAGACTTGTGATTCATTGAGTTATATCGTTGAAAGCACTATCTGGATTCTAGCTTGCGTGAGTGGGGCTTGTAACTTTTCCTCCTCACCTAAATCTCTACCCTTTTTTTTTTTTTTTTTTTACCCGGTGTAATCCCTGCTTATGGATTCCAGCAGCCTCCAGAAGGGAGACTGGATATGTGGGACTCTCCCGTCCCCCTTTCCACGACGTAATCGTCGGGCGAGAGGGAGGGGCCTACCCACTAATCACCGGGGGTCCAAACTCCGAGAGCGTAAGGCTTGAAGTGGCGAACACGGGACCTAATCCACTTGGGCAATGACCACGCGGAGCCACCCCGTCGCCGTGTGCTAACCTATAACCGCCGCATAGCAGCAATTACGCGCCAGCACACGGCGACTACGCGTGCGAGGCACAACACAACAACCCCCATAGAAAAGGGGGACGAACACAAAACCTGCCAGCATGTCCAGCTTCCCGGGCATGCTGGCCAGACACACAAACATCCGCAGGAGCACGCCCGCATTCCGCGAGCATGCACCGCAGACACCCACAATTTGCTGGTGCGGGACCCCTCAATGGTTCACTTCGAGAAGGCCTGATGACACGACGGCCAGTTTGGTCGTCTAGCCATCCTGCCTCCCATCATTGCGTCCCCGGGAGTCCCGCACCAGCCCCACACGAAACATGACACACAACCACAAACATCCGCACGACGCGAGCACAACACGACACTTGGCCGCACCTTCCATCAGACCCACCGAGCACCTGGGGTGGTATAATTAAATACCCATACCGGTGCCCGGCAATCGGAGCCACAACAACACACAGCATACAGCACCTACACAAGACATAAAACATTCATTCCGACGAAACACAAAGACATAAAACGAGGAAACGCCCCTAACTGGCGCTGGCGCCCGGATCCGGAGGATCGTCCGCCACCTCCATGGGCCCACTTGACCTTTCCTCTCTTGGGGGAGGGGGAGGCCTACTCCACGGGTTCACTTTTGACCTGGTGATGGGGGGCCTGCAGGTCCTTCCCCCCAGCTGGTGTTCGCTGGGGAGCCCCGCCTCCCTGCACACTGCGCAGTCCGGCTTTTCCTTCACGCACTCCTCCGCTCTATGACCCGGTGCGCTGCATCTGTAGCACCAGGTGCTACGGTCAACCTTCGCTTCGCAGGTGTAGCTGGTGTGACCTGCGCCGTAACACCTGTAGCAGCGCACCGGGAGCCTATCCATTGCCATGACTCGCGCCCTCACCCATCCCACCGTCAGGTGGCCCACATCCACCAGCGGTCTGGCCTCCCCTACCGGCATCCTCACCAGCATCGTGTTCGTGCCCCAGGGGCCGGCCCGAAGAGCCCCCAGCGACACGAGCTCCGCGTTACAACCAGTTTTGGCCACGATGGCGGCCGTCACCATCTCCGGCTTCACCCCCTCATTCAGGCCCACCAGCCGCAGTTCCGCCTTCCAAAACGGCCTACAGACCTCGGCCTCCTCCGCAATAATGCCTCGCAGCTTCTCCGCAAGCGCCTCTGCCTTGGAGGCGCTTGTCGCGCCCGGGATTTCGAGTTTACGGCCGCCCGCGGCCGTATTCCTCATGCGAACGGCCTCGATTCCGAGGTCCTGTAAATTGATGGCCCCGACGGCCTTCTCCATGACCTCAGCGTAGGTCACTCCCCTAGCCGCGGCTTCGGGCTTGATGGTCACCGTGACCACCGACGAGCGCGATGCCACAAGCCTCGCCCCGGTAGCCGACCTCGCGGCAGTCCTCCTACTCGGCGCTGTGGCCCCTGCAGCGGCCCTGGCCGCCGCAGCCGCAGCCCTCCTCGCCATCTCCCTTGCCTTCTTCGAGAGACTGGTCCGCCACTCGTTCGCGGGCGTGTTGGAGGCCGCTGCTAGGGCAGGAGAAGTCGCCCATATTTGCGGCCTTACCCCACCAGGCGTTCTCTGGGGAAGCGGCGGGCTCTCCCCTACGGACCCAAGCCCGGGGGCCATCTCCAAAGGGTGTTCATGGGGGGCGCTGGAAAGCCCAGCGGCCACCTCAGCATAACTACTCCCAGCACTCCGCCTTTCATGCGCCAACGGCGGCCTCATCGGAGGCTCCCGTGGGAGGCGTTTCTCCAATGCGCCTATTTTGTCGTTGAACATGCCTCCCAAGGACTCCAGCATGTCCCGCTTGAGGCCCTCCACCATGTCTCTTTTAAGGTCCTCTATGGTGGCCCTACGAGATGCTGCCTCCCTCTGCGTTTCCTCGACCATTTCGCGGGACAACCTCGCCTCCCTCCGTGCCGCTATTTGCGCCTTCTTCAGGGTGTCCAGTTCCTCCTCCAGGGCGGCTATCTGCTCTCGCATTTGAGTCTGTTCACACACGAGCTTGCCATTAATCCTGTTCAGGTGCCTCACCTCCTCGTCCGCGGTCCTCTCTACCATAAGCCCGAGGCTATCCACACAGGCCAGCAGATAGCGTATTCCCGTGTTTATGTCCCTCCTGATTGTCCCCTTTATAGGTGCGTGGCTGTACGCTACGCTGGGGAAGAGGTCCACAGGGTAACCACGAAGGGATGTGTCCAGGGATCTATCGCTGGACCCATCCTGTGGAACCTTCTGTTGGATCCTCTCCTCAAAGATCTGGAAAAGCGGGGCGTTAAGGTACAGGCGTTCGCAGACGACGTTGTGTTAACATTCGTGGGGAACACGGCTCTGGAGATTAGTACGCAGGCCAATCCAGTACTCGCTCGTGTTGAGGAGTGGGGTGTACAGAACAAATTAACTTTTGCAGCACAAAAGACAAACTGCCTCACTCTAACAAAAAAGTTAAAATACGACACCCCTCGCCTCAGCATGGGCGGCCGGGATCTAAACCATAAGCTCGAAATCAAACTCCTGGGCCTCACTATTGATAGTCAGCTCACATTCAACGCACACATAGCCAACACCTGCAGGAAGGCAGCCGGGTTTTACCGGCAGCTATCCAAAGCGGCCAGAGTCAACTGGGGTATAAACCCCGATATCGCCAAGACAATCTACACAGCGGCAGTGGAACCTGTTGTAACATATGCAGCTGCTGCCTGGGCTCCGGCCGCGGAGAAAATCTCTGCACGCAAACAGCTGGATATGTTACAGCGGGGCTTCGCACAGAAAATGTGCAAAGCGTATCACACAGTGTCACTCAACTCTGCCCTGGTTCTGTCCGGCACGCTCCCTCTGGACCTTCGCATTAAAGAGGCAGCCGCCCTTTACGAAGCCAGGAGGGGGGTCCCCCGGCCAGATCTACGGGGTAGAGACATAGAGACTCCACATTCATTTTTACACTCATCACACCCAGCAGAACACATAAACATGGACATTAAACACATTACGGAAGACACACAAATACTCGCACACACACACAACATCTACATTTACACAGACGGCAGTAAGATTGACGGTAAGGTGGGGGCAGCATTATCCTTATGGGATGGGTCTGCCGAAACCAAAACCGTCAAACTTACTTTGCCGTCATACGCCACAGTGTACCAAGCAGAAATTCTAGCACTCAACAAGGCCTCGGAGATAGTGTCAAGTAGAAAGGAAGTATCTTTTGGAGTGTATAGTGACTCTATGGCAGCCTTACAAACGGTCGTGAATGTCTCCTCCCTCCATCCTCTCGCAGTCAGCACAAGGGCTAACCTTAAGACGGCCTTTATGCAGGGCAAGTCTGTAGACTTGTACTGGATAAAGGCTCACGCGGGACTGGAGGGAAACGAGAGGGCCGACCAGCTTGCCAAGGAGGCTGCTTTACATTCCAAGAGAAAGCCGGACTACGACAGGTGTCCTGTCTCATTCGTCAAGCGAATCATCCGTGAGGAAACGCTCGACGAGTGGAACAGGCGTTACCAGTCAGGCACTACCGCCGAGGTTACCAAACTATTCTTTCCACACATCACTGCCGCTTACAAATTCACGCGCAAATTCACCCCCACACAACACACCACACAGGTGTTCACGGGTCATGGCGGGTTTTCGGCGTACTTAAATCGCTTTAAGTGCAAAGATAGCCCGTCATGTGCCTGTGACCCAAACGCACACGAAACTCTAGTACACATCCTCTCCGAGTGCCCTATACACACTCTGGAGAGGTACAACATCGAAGCATACATGGGCACCCTTGTCCGCCCAAATAATTTTGCCGAGATATTGGCTGGCGATAACGCAAATAAATTTATTGAGTACTGCGTCAAAATTGTTGACGCAGTCAGGCTAAGAAACAAGGTTTAAGCAATTAATGTATAAGTATAAGATTGTAAAATGGGTTAAACTAAGCTATATCTGCGTATATAGCTATAGTTCCCCTAGAGTATAAGATTTTAAAATGTAATAATTAAGATAAGTCTATAAGTAAATAATAAATAGTATTATAATTAAGTATGTAAGGACCCGTGAAGGCCACCACAATTAGCGTAAGATAGTTTGTAAGAAACTGTAAAATAGAGTTAAGATAAATATATAGAAATAAACAAATGTAATAGATATAAGTTTTTAAAGAAAAATAGTAGGCCCGAGCAATCGCTCCGGTGAATAACTCATTTCCCCCAATAGCTTTTATTTATATAAGATTTAAAGAAAACTGTAGGCCCGAGCAATCGCTCCGGTGAAAAAATTATTTACCCCCATTAATTTTAAGAGAACCTATAGAGATGGTAATGAGGCTACTAAGCCCTAGAGTAGTAAGATTAGTAAGATTAGGCTTTACTACGGGAGTCCCACCCGAATAAGAATGAAAGAGATGTATGGTTGTGAAGTATGCGGTATGAAAGTGCGAGAGGAATTAATGCGAGAACTGGTATGTATGTGATTTAGTTAATAATAGGCTCTGATAATGTTGGAGCAGAAAGTAAAAAAAAAAAAAAAAAAAAAAAAAAAAAAAAAAAAAAAGGCTCTGCCGTGGCGTCAGAAAGAGGTTTATTATTAGGATCACCTAAATCTCTACCCTACTTCTACCTTATAATACATACACACATCATCGCTGCTTTTACCTTAACTTAACTTATTATCTAATTCTTAAAACTATTTAACCTAATTTATCTACAATCTAATGGTTGTGTTTAGAGTTTTGTGGAGTACGTAGTGTTTGTATGATGATGAAACCTTAGCATAGCTTAATTCTATTTGCAGTGAATTTCAGTCAAGCAACGTAATATCATAATAAATACTATTTTGGCCAGATCGTCTAGTGAACCCTCCGTGGTTAACCGCATTTAAGTAACTCAAGTTCTTTCGTGAAAGTTTAGTAATTGGCTTATCCCTGTGGTAAATTATTTTCTCCTAACCTAATTACCTACAGTCTATAAATCATGTCATAGATATGTGTAGCCTAGCAATGACTCCGTCTAAACTGTGACCTAAATCCTTCACTGCCGCTGCGGGGAAGATTTGTAACCACTCAAAGATAATCAGATGATAGCTTAGCTTGCAGGTATTATTATTTATTAACAATAGCATGATACATAAGAAGTCTTGTGCAGATTTACATAAAGGTCTTGTGGAATTATAAGAGTCTTGTGGAAGTATAAGAGCTCCATCCTCGCCCATATCGTGCCGTTCAACGCATTCGTCTTTCAGGCCCCGCCACGTTGACTTTAATTTATAGAGAGACAACACAACTTTTGACTTAATTTCATCTTATATTATGGTATATGTGTAAGCATTTTAATTATTATTATTCCTCATAAATCAATAGAGTTTACCTCAAGGCTGGCTATCATCCAAATATCCTTTTCACATTAAGAACTTAATTGTTCAATGCAATAACTTATGTCTTATGAGATCACTTATCGAACAAAGGTGAGATGCCAGCATTCAACAGGACCCACTTATTCCTCTGATTATTGTGTCTATTATAAAGAGATCACAATGTAACAATATTAACTGACTGTCCTTTTGTCTTATTAGAAAATTAATATTCAGTTCTATAAAGGGTGGATAATTTATTCAAACGCCACTTCAGGCGGTGGCTAAAATAGAATGCTATTAATACAGGTAAAATTACTTTTATTTACTCTTAGTATTTATTATACAGGTCTTATAAAGTTCCAATATAACTACATTGGATTGGCTGCATTGGCAGTTATCACATCTTAAGTTTATTAAAGGATGTTTGATTTATTCAATATCCTACTCCTTTAGGAAGTGAACTTAAATAGAATAATATCATTTGAAGTAAAATTACTTTGGTTCACTCTTAGTGTGTATTATACAGATCTTATAAAGTATCAATATAACTACATTGTATGGGCTGCATTGGCAGATTATTACATCTTAAGTTTATTAAAAGATGTTTAATTTATTCAATATCCTTAACTTTTAGGAAGTGAACTTAAGTTAATTATTTTTTCATTAACTTCCACCCCTGTCTCTCAGACTGAGTGGTTAATTTGATAGACTACTAAATCATAGTTACTATATCTTTTTAGTAGGTAAGTAAATCAGGTAGTTAATTATCCCTGTTAATCAATGAATCAATTATATTTAGAAGTTATCTTTTACTCACTTTAATAGGTATAAAGCTGACTGTACTAGATATTAGTTTGATTGATTTAGATTGTTCCCATCAAATATTTCAATGTTTCATATTATTAGAAGTAAGTACTTACATATCTTAAGAGGTCTTTAGACCATTAAGGCGAACTCAAATGGTATAAGTAGACTGTATTATCAGGCTAATTAGTAGGTTGTTATCAATCAACTATTTCTATGTTTCATAATAGTAGCAGCTCATAGCTTTTAAGGTCTTACTGTGGATTCGCAGCTTCAACGACCCAACCAAGTTCTAAACTGGTTTTAATTGTTTAGTAAGTATCAGCTTATATTTTACTAATAGGTATCGGATGTATACTTTTAATACTTTGAAGAGTGTAGCAATATAAGGCCGTATTGCACCCCAGGGAAAGCTAAAAATGCCTGTTTGGTCATTTCCGTATAAGAAATCAAACATCACAGTACAGCTATGCTTATTTGCTATAACTTTTAGTATTTTTCTTGTAATAGGAAACCAGTCTAGACCTTTTAGGTATTCCAAAGTAATGATGGTACGATATTATCATACTTCTGTTAATTATTTAAGATGAATAATTAATTGGTAACAACTTTAGGGAAACAATTAGAATTTTATCGGCCTACGGTAACAGATTACATGCCTAGATAGGACCCACATCACTTCATCGTAAATTTTATTTAGCACCGTAACCTAATTATCCCTACCTTATTAGTCTGAATTAATCCCGCCTGGCCCCGCGGCCCGCGTACCCAGCCTATGTACGCACAGCGCGCTCACACCGTACTGTCCCCTCACTTCCTCACAACAATTATATAGAACCGCCTACCTATAGATTCCTACAGCTTTCCTCACGTGAAATGCCTATATTTTGTCGAACTTACAGTCCCTACTTGTGTACTTTGCAATCTAGGCCCAAGCCACATTTAACTTAATTTCGTGGTGAGTTGTGTAAGCCGAGTCGCCCCTGCAAGCAACAGACTTCTAAATGGACTATCAATCGAGCCAGTATACTCAGAGTGTAAATCCTAACACTACACTGTGTGTAAGGAGGCGGGACGGTTTTGGACGGGGTTGTACGTGCCCACCTCCAGCTAATTGGTGTCTGACCTATCTTCAATTTTCACTAGGGAGACAACTGTCTCTCCCCCGTTAGTCTCTCGAAGATAGTGTATTATTTAGCGTTTTAATAGATAACGCCGGCATTATTGAATACAGCCAAATGCCTCCAGACCGAAGCCTGTTGAAACCAAGTTAGCTTTTGTTGGCACCGTTACCCGTGTCCAATAACGTGATCCAGAATACTTCATTCTGTTATAGTTATTCGAGTTGCGATAGCAAGAATTTTACTCTAATATTCACTTCTATTTCACAACCAATGTTAGTTAAAATCGCCACTCGAATATCACTTAGCGCGCTAAAAGGCTCGGACGCTCGTTTTCCCGTATGAGTTTTACCGTACTCTTAAATCGGACCACGCCTCTGACGTCTCAAAATTGAATGCCCCGCTAATTTTCCTCCCTTTTCCCAAGCATCTTAACTTTCGCGCCACGCGCGCCTAACATCCCTCTCCCAACTTTCCGCTTTTCCTCCCTTCAACCAATCGCTAGCTGTTTTTCGATGCGCCTCGCCTTCGCGTCGCTTATTATTTGTTATACGCGAACTTCGCGTTGCGCCACGTGGAGATAACATCCTACCTCTCTTTCTATCTTTTCCCCAACCTCTCGCTCGCTCATTGCCGCCGTTCGCCGCGCAATTCTAAAGTTTTTCCATAATCCAACCAAATCTCGTCAGATAGCCAATATTACATGTTTGAATATCTAAATGTAGCCTTCTATTAACAATTCCCTCTCAATAATCATCCACTTAAGCCAATAATCCTGTATTTTGTGAAATTATAAAAAGTTCCGTATTCCGACCATAGGTGGAGCCCGCCCGTATGTGCACCGGCTTGCCAACCTCGCAAGGCCACACGGAGCAGTCCCCGCGAAATTCAAACTAAAGAAGTCAAACTAGCAACCTTACGCGAGGCTCAAGTAAATAACTCACGCTAGACGGCGCCTATGTCGCAAGGGGCACACAGAGCAGTCCCCGCGAAATTCAAGCTAAAGATAAAGCCCTAGACCACTGACCATTATTCTGAACTAGTTTATTATTCCCTTTTTCATGCTTATTATATTAATGGTGCTACGCATTAATATTTATTTTAGTGCTACTCCCATACATTCCTTACTAACGGACGGATACCATTCATTCTGTACCGTTACAGGCTGTGTTGCAGTCACTGTGCGCACGTGATTCAATACTATTTAAACATTTTGTCAGAATTATGAAAATACCTCCGAAAATACTTACGAGTGTTCTTAGTTTATTTTGCTGCATTAGGTTGAAAGCACTATGCGCTCTTATAAGGTATAGTGTGTTCATGTTAAACAATGAAACACAAAAAAATATATACTGTAAATAGAAATAGTATGTAATCCTGTTGAAAATGGTTGTGCAGCAATGTAAATGGTTTTTAATATTTGACGGTGATTTAAATAGTTAATAGTTAAAGTCGGGGTCGAATTCATTTATAGCAAATTGTTTCGTAACAAATTAATATCACGTCAAAATGTTTTTCGGTTTAAACAATTTCTTTTTATTTTAGTATTTACAAAACTTGGTTTTTGCAAAGCCTAAAGATTTGGTTTGTCTGCATGATTACATTGATACATAACACTTATGGATACATTATACAGGAATTACGTAATTAGGTTATTTCTGATGATAAACCAAAAAAAAAAAATTTATATAGCGGCGCGCTCGAGGCGCTTTTTTTTCTAGGCATCTTGTGCAGTACCAATTAATAGCAACTAGTCTGATTTTGATATTTATCACAATGATGTAGGTAAACATAAATAAAATCATCCACTAGAGAACGCGTGGGTTTATCTGCAGCACCGTAGATGGTTTATGCAATCATGCATGACTTCAGACTCAAACTTAGTTTTGTAATAACGTTTTCATTATTCCTGGGCTTAAAGTTGGAAATCTTTATATATAACTTCTTTATTCCCACATAGGACCGTACCTGGTAGTCACAGTTTTTAAAATGACCGTATGTAGGTTTGGTTTGATAATCGGTCTCACAGATCACAGGCACTAAAAACACTCAAGACAGTGGCAGTTGTTGATCGAATTTTACACATGGGTCACATGATAAATAATAACAATGAAACGCTAGAGATAGTATAATTAAACAACTGAAGTACTTATTTTATGAATTTTTATTTTTGTTCTATTTTAAATATGTTGGTTTAAATCTTCGATCAACAAAGGTTTAAATAGATTACGAAAGTTTAAAAGTGTACATGTGTCCGTATGTTCTTGCACAGTAGATGTTTAATAAAATAGAAATCATTAGAATATTTATTGTTGAACTCAATGAGAATCTTGGTTGGGATAAATTATTGAACGCTAAAAAGAAAAATACGATAATGATACGATTAACTTAAAGGAGCTTATATGATTTATGTAACGTAAAATGTAAATTTAATGGATGAATTTCCTTATTGCTTAATATTTATTTATGAATTAATTACTAATTTGAAGATAATGAACAAACTGTTTGTCAATTGTACGGAGAATCCCTGGTAGAAGAGGATGACTTAGCAGAGATTATTATAATTTACAATGGGAGAAGTATGGGAGAAATGTATGGGTTCACATAAGGGACTGTGTTTTCTTATTGGTGTGGATTCATTTCTTATTTGGTTGGATTAATAATCCTGTAAGAACGTAGGATGAGTTTTTACAAGATTCATTGATGGCTTAAATATTAATTGTTATCGGTTGTCTTTATAATATCCCTTATAAGTTCTTCTTCATTTAATTTGACACTCGGTGATTTATGTACAGTTTAGGTAATGGTCATGGATCGGAGTGGGTGGAGTTTTCTGGTATTGGCATTCAAACGACAATTATCAAATGTATAGATAAGCTTCCGAAATTAAATTTTGAGAGAGATTAATTTCCCGTATTAATTTGTTTGTCTTAATAATGGGTTAGTCATATAAAACACTATTCACGCAGTTATATATTATTATCTGAAAGTGCTATTTACAAGTTTAACACGCTATTGAAATTGAAAAAGTGAATATGAAATTTATACCATAAAATTACTTAAAGTAATTCATTCAATTCAATCAATAACAAAAGTTATGATGTACTAAATGATAAGAAATCACTTGTTTCATATTATTTTATGGCATTTTAAATAAATAACAATGTTTGTCTGGACATATCCATATTAGGCGGTCGTTGCAAAAGTATTATTCTATTCCGATTTATGGTAACAATATACAATACTAAATCCAACAAATTATTTGTTACGTATGAAAGAATTCAATTTATTGTCATTTTATTTTATTTGCTTAGGTACTGTTGATATACGTTTTCTCTTTGCTAGGTAAATTGCTCGCTGAAAACAAGTCCGTAATTAGTATGGTTTACTATGACCAAATGTTTTGTTACTAAGGTATTGTAGGAAGAAAAACTATAATATAAAAAAACTACTTTTTGAACAATAAGAATTTGCCATAAGAATCAAAATGTTAAATGGAAAATGTAAAAATAATCAAATATAATTGAAAACATTTGTAAAGAGAAAGATTTGCCAAATGTATGTTTGTCAAGTAATTGTTAGTAAAATAAAACATTTGCGGAGCATGTTGTTATTAAAAATGAACATACTAGTATATGAAATGATTGGTTGTAAAGAAAAGGTTATCAGTGATCCTGTTTTATAATTAAGGTATCTGGATGGGTTTAAAGCACAGACATATAATAAGAAGTTTAAAGTCGGGGTTTTCCTAGCCGCAAGAATCGGATGGGTTTGCGGCTAGAAGAATGTAATAACTTGTTAGAATTTTGGATTTGTTTACAGGATTATTATACGGTGTTTTCCTAGCCGCAACAATTGGATAGGTTTGCGGCTAGGAGAATTTAATAATCCTGTGGGAATTTGATGGGTTTACAATGAAATGAAATAGTTTATTTCCTTTGAAACACAGGATTTTTGGTAACTTTTAATTTGTTTTTGAATCATGTAAGAGTTGGATAGGTTTGCAGGATATTAGTAGCTTATATTTTAATTATTTTGTTTTATGTATAAGTTGTTAATGTATTGGTTGCTTATGTAAGTACTTACTCGCCGAGTGTAAGGTCTGGTTAATGTTTTGAATAATAGCATGCCTTCCTGGCACCGTGTATGAGGACGTGATGAGAACATACACGAGGTCAGGATGGACGAGTGTAAGGTTCATTTAAAATCAATTGCATAATTCAATTTTAGTCTATTCTTAAATCTATAGAACGATTGACAATCTATGATTTGACACATGTCATGTGTCGGGGACTCGGGGGGGAGAAGTAGGACGGCAGTCAGTGACTCGGTGAGTGAGGCATTCTGGCTTTGGCGCTTGTACTGTGCGGACGGTTAGACGGTGTTCATACTTTATACTGTGTGTGACTAAATGTAAAATACTGGTTGTTAAAGAAAAATAAAGAATATCTATCCTGGTCAGCAGCGTTTTACTTCACTTTACTACACAAATTATTATTTTTTATTTTTTTTATAATAGAAGGAGGCAAACGAGCAAGGGGGTCACCTGATGGAGAGTAATCTCCGCCGCCAATAGACACCCGTAATACCAGAGGAATCGCAGATGCGTTTCCGGCCTTTAAGGATGAATAGGTTTTAGAAAGGAATAGGAATTGGGGGGGGGGGAAGGCCTCCGGAACCACAGAATAAATAATAGTACTACGTACAGAAGTTGCACTCCTTTGATGTTAAAGAAAGCCGCCGTTTTAATAACCTGCAATATTAGATAGGCACCGTGTGCATTCAAAATATCACCTTATCGCAACGCGTGGAGAGTAGTTAATACTTTATGGTGCGTTTTGTACCGAACGTACCTACGCCGTCAACTCGTGTGTTAGGGATGACAGCAAATAGACTAAATAAACATACCTACGCAATCTTAGTAAGTAATTTATTCTGTGATTGCATACCTAAGTAAAATGTACTTCTGTAAGTTACTTACTTACCTATTAACAAACAAGCACTCAAAGTCTTAGAAACAAGCAAACACTGCACGACATGACGAGTTGAAGATATAACGAAAACATAACTGAAACCACATTTTATTACGTTATATATATTCTATTACCTACATCATGATAAGTACTGGCGATTTTAATTCTTACGAACTCACTATAAATATAAGTTACGCAGGTTGGTACCTAACTTATAAATCAACAGTCACAGACTCACGAGCCAAAGAGCAAAAATGCATAGTTTTCAAGACATTGTTATTTTAGGTTATTTTTAGGAAAAGAAAAACAAATATACTACTAAGTTACCATTACCGTACCCCCTCCATCCCCCCCCCCCCCCAAGATATTTTTCAATGAAGCTAGTTTTCTGTTGTCTAATAAAAAAATAACCTCGAAATTCATGACAATCGCTACGCAAAAAAAAAAACAAAAACAAAAACCGCTGCTCAAAATGTCATTTGGATAAAATAAGCGATCGTTGGCTTTCAAAAACGGCCGCATCCAACGTTTGCGTCTCCATAATAATAGTACGAGCAACATCGTACTGGCCAAGAACAACGAGTCCTTTTCTGAATACTTACATTTCGAAAGATTTAGCGAGGGTTAATCGATCAATGTCGACCGACCGTTGATCGATGGGTATCCGTCAATCGCTTAAAGCTACCACACCTATCGATCAACGTCGACCGTCCGTCGTCGATCGATTGGTTAGTCAAACGGTATCCGTCGATCGATTAAAGCTACCAGACCAGTCGATCAACTTCGATCGACATTGATCGTTGCCGTCGATCGACGATCGATCGATTGGTCTGGTAACACCCTTATGCAGCGGCCACACTACCTTACCGTCTACCGGGCTGTTACCGCAATAATTATGGCATTAAATTACTGTTTACTGTTACTGCGTGAAGTGGTGTGGTTACACTAGAGTTTACCGAGATATGCCAATAAATTAGGCGGTAAAAATATAATTTTTCAAGATGGAGGTTGAAGCTGCAGCAGTGTTGTGTTTTATGAGTGCCAATTATTTTTACATGAATCTTTTAAATTGTTACAAAGTTAAAGCAAGACTAAAAAGAAGGTGGTCGGGTATCCCCCAAAGAGACGGTTCGGATTGGAATAATACCAATAATTCGAGCGCTTTTTCATTTGACCACTCCATGTCAGTCGATACGTGCGTCGTCGTTGAGCTCATGTTGCACACTGACAAACGGTAGTGTGACCACAAACGCATTCAATTACTGCGGTAATTTTCTTTGATGTGCGAAAAAAGACCGCCGCCGGACCTATTGCCTACCGACATTTGCCATATTGATTGGCATTGTAAAATTATGGCCATAAATCGTGATTACACCTAGGCGTTGTTGAAGTTATGGCAATAATTATTGGCATATCACGGTAGTGTGGCCGCTCCATTAGTGAGAGGGTGGTATTTACGCCGGGCGAGCCGGCCCAATGCGTGCTGCAACGCAGTGTGGCTCTACCACTCAGTCAGGTTCACTCATTTAGCACCACCCCTGGGTGGTGCTAAATGAGTGCCTCGAACCAAATATCACAATGGACAGAGTCTTTGGATTTTTAGTATGTCCGTCATTTATTAGTGTGCAGCTTTCTCTCTGTACATGTGTGCGTGACTAAGGATGTGACTAGTATATCGATATAATCACTTTAATGTGGTGTGTACCTAGTTCGTTAATTATAATTGGGGGTTAAAGTTACTCGCGTCCGTAGGTTTACCCTTGAGACCCTACACGTGACCCCTGGGTGGTGCTAAATGAGTGACACTGACTGAGCGGTAGAGCCACGCTGCGTTGCAGCACGCATTGGGCCGGCTCGCCCAGCGTAATACCACCCTCTCACTAATATCCAGCGTTAAATAATAGCCCTTGGTGCTGTTGTGTTTCATTCGGCCAGTGAGGGTTCCGGAGGCCTTCCCTCCCTCACAATTCCTATTTATTTCTAAAACCTATTCCTTCCTTAAGGGCCGGCAACGCATCTGCGATTCCTCTGGTGTTGCAGGTGTCTAAGGGCGGCGGAGATTACTCTCCATCAGGTGACCCGCCTGCTCGTTTGCCTCCTTATATGTATTAAAAAAAAATATTGTGTAGTAAAGAGAAGAGCAATACTTTTTACTATTCATATTCCCGCCCATATTATTAAGATTCAAAGGAGGTCACTAATAGTCCATACAACTTTGGCCATGTTTGTACCTTGAGGTACATAGATATCAAAATGTAGAGAAAAATTAGAGGATTCCGAAAAACGTATCATTTTGCTTTTATATTTAGATAAAACTAGATAATAAATTAATAAAGTTGTGAATTACTTGTAACACATTTTTATCATGTGGTAACATTCAATATTCAATTGCGTTTAGTATCAGACTTCTCCAAAACCTGTAGTGTTAATAAAATATTTTATTTGCTGTTAATTATTGATAATGCATCTATTTGTCGTCCATTTTTGTCTACAGATAATTGAATAGACGTAAAACAATAAAAAATAGAAAATATATTATTAAAATCAGCTAATAAATTGTCTCTCTGCTAGTAACAAAACGCTACAAAATGTCAAAATGTTTTAAATGTCATTCCGTTCGTTTTGTTTCGGCGATTCGGGTTGCTTCGTAGTTTTCGTTTCGTTCGCGATTCGTATTTTTATTTAATAACTTGGCTATTCTCTGTGGTATTCCGTTTTTCCTCGTGATTTGATTCCTGTTGACACTCTGATCCCGAAAACAGATTATATTCATAATTCTATCACTGATTATTTAACATAGACAGGGTCTAAAGCGCAGGACAAACACAAGCGGCGTCGGGCGCGGTCGCGGCGCGGGCGAGGCGCGGGCGTCATTCGTATTTCATATGAATCGTATAGAAGCGGCGGGGCGCGGGACATATACATGCGGCGTGGCGCGGGCGGGGTGCTCATACGCCGCGCCCGCGCCGCATCCTCGCCTCGCCCGACGCCGCTTGTGTTTGTCCTGCGCCTTAAATGGCGTATTTTTTGTAAACCGAAATAATTATTTTTTTGTCTTTCCAATTAACTAACAAACAATGTGGGCCTGCTATATTACTCAGCGTTTTATAGAGTAATTTTTTCATTATAGTGTACCTCGGTACATTAACTGGCCAGATTTTAGTGACCTCCTTTGAACTACTACGACTTGCAAATATTTCTCACAAATCGATTTTATGAGAAGATATTTATGATCTTCAAAAAAACCAAAATCTAACACGTGTTCATTTAAACATTGAAAAATATGTTTATATTTTGAGGATATGTAGAATCACATCCATGATCATTTTAAATACATGCTTTCTGTCTATTTTGCTATGATGGGTATAAGTCAAAGTATTACGTAAAATCTTTTCACACAATTTACAAATATAATAAACATCATCGCTTGGATAAATCAGACCTCCGTTATCTTTTTTATTTGTCAATGAATATTTTTGGGACCTTCTAAAGCTGACAAACAGTTTTCACATAGCAAACCCTTTTTAATTTTTTTTATTACAAAGCCCGATATATAATAAATTACCTCGGCAACATATTCGGTAAGTTGGGTTGAATTATTTACAAACGAGTAACAGTGATCATCATTATCTATAGGTAGCATTTTCAGATATTTGCTCCAACTCCTCTATCATTCTGTGTTTAGCAAAGGACTGATTAATAATATTTACAGAATTTGGTTTACTCGTGATATTTAAATTGGGAATATCTTCTAAGGGTATGCAATTTCCTTCAGAAGCTTTAAATTCAGCGTGTATAAGCAGCTTTTTATACGCAGACCTAAACTGCTTTGCAGAGGGGTTATTATTAAAGCCACCCATTGATCTCACTGCGCCAAAAAATAATTCCAAGTGGTCTTGGGAAAACTTATAAGTACATAAAAAACGCATTTTTGGTTGGTCTTGTAAAAGCAAATCTTCACAAACATTTTTAAGCGTTTGTAAACAAACAATAAATCCCACGAACCCAACTTTTTTTTGCGACTTAATAACAACAACAACAACAGTGTAGTAGTAGTGACATCAACTAATCTTATCGATTGATAGTTGTAGTGTAATGAAAGCCACGAGTTTGGTTTTACAACTGATTTATTATTTGTCTACCCACAACATCTCCCCCTTTTACATATAAATGTTCCATTTATTAATAATACTAATCAGGTAAAAAGTTAAGATAAGTAAGCTCATAATAATCCAAAACACAAGTATAAACCACTTACTAAAACTAATGCAATTAATAAGTATAATATACTTATATAACTTATTTTAGCTTAGCTTTACTTCGAGTCAGAGGAGGAGAAAAGGTTTTATTTATTTCTCTACTCGGCTCATAGCTCTCATCCTCCTCCCCGGAAACAAAGTCATCTTCATCCGACAATGTGGTATCAGATACTACAACAGGTTTAGCTACAATGCTACCAGCATCACTGTTTCTATCTGGCTTGTTATATTGACCGCACCTTATTAAATGTCGACGATTACGACGGTAAATACCTATTTTATTTTTTACGGTATAGGACCGCGGAGTTGACGCCTTACCCATGACCGTGCCACGGATACGCTTGTTATTATTTTCTAACATGATGACGTCATCGCCAACATTCAACTCGGGCAGTTGTGTACTGCCTCGATCGTAATACTTTTCATTTTTCTCTTGTTTTTTCAACAATATCTTATGCTGTTTATCATTATCAATATAAGTACTCTGTTTTAACAAGTCTGGATGAACTGGTACACGACATTTTAACCTACGACCCATCATTAATTGCGCTGGAGAATTCAAATTATCTCGTGGAGTGTTCCTATAACTTAAAATATTTAAATAAAAATCAGTATTACTTTCTATTTGCACGGCCCTCTCGCTTTTCCCATTAGATTGAGCATAATATGGTGATGAAGTTATATGTTGAAACCCCCATTCCTTTGCAAATATCTGAAAGTTCTTGCAGGAATATTGTGGCCCGTTATCACTTATCACTGTTTCAGGTATACCGTATCTTGCAAAATTAGCTTTCATTACATTAATGATTGCATTTGAAGAAGTATCTCGTAACTTTTCAACTTCAATAAAACCAGAAAAATAATCAATAAGAATTAAATAACTTTTCTTCCCATATTCAAAAATATCTGTCCCCACTTTATTCCAAGGCGTGTCTGGAATAGAAACCGGAATCATTGGCTCTTTACTTGGTTTGTTTGAATTCTCCTGGCACACTTTGCATTTTTTAACAAATTCCTCAACATCTTTTGTTATTCCTGGCCAAAACAAAACTTCACGTGCGCGTCTTTTACAACGATCAATTCCTAAGTGCCCGTCATGAATGAGATTTAACATTATACTTTTAAGCGAATGAGGTATTAATACATGCTTATTTCTAAAAATTACACCGTCTACAGAATATAGTTCACATCTTATTGACCAATAATATCTTAAGTCATTTTGTAAATTATTTTTGTGGTTAGGCCACCCTTCGTTAATATATACAAGCAATTGATTCAAAACTTTGTCCTTCACAGTTTCTTGTTTGACTAAAGTTAGTTTACTTTGAGACATTGGCACAGTACCTATCACCATTTTAAGCTGGTTCAATATGGCTCGAGTTATCTTATCGTCATATAAGTCTGGAAGAGGCGCACGCGACAATGTATCCGGAATATACATGAATTTTCCTGGCTTATACACTATTGTTAGATTATATGCCTGTAATTTTAACATCATACGCTGTAAGCGTGCTGGGACTGAATCTAAAGACTTTTTAAAAATACTTTCAAGTGGTTTGTGATCTGACTCAACAATGACTTGTTTTTTCCCATAAATGTATTGATGAAATTTTTCACATGCAAAGACAATGGCCAGCAACTCCTTCTCAATTTGCGCATACCTAGTCTGCGCGGGAGTGAGCGTGCGCGACGCGTACTCGACGGGCCGCCCGTCCTGCAGCAACACGCCGCCCAGCGCCACGCTGCTCGCGTCCACGGACATCACTACGGGTGCCCCCACGTCGTACAAAGCCAAAACGGGTGCATTACATATGAGTTGTTTTAATTTTTCAAATGCGTTTTTATGACCTAATTCCCAACTCCACATAGCATCTTTTTTTAATAATCTTGTTAATGGGTAAGTATGATCTGAATAGTTTGGTATAAACTTTGATAGATAATTAACAGCACCTAAAAACCGTTCTAAACTTTTTCTATCATTCGGCTCAGACATGTTACTGAGGGCTCTCACCTTTTCCAAATCCACTTTCATTCCGTCTTTATTAAAAATATGACCAAGATATGTGACCTCTTTTACACCGATGCGGCACTTGTCTTTATTGAACTTTAAATTTATTTTGCGCGCTCTGTTAAATAATGATTTTAGACGCTTATCATGTTGCTCGCGTGTATTACCCCAGCAAATTACGTCATCGATAAAAGAATCTACCCCCTCTAGCCCCTCCAGCAGTTGTTTGACTTTAGCATGGAATACCTCAGGTGCACAACTTAAACCAAACGGTAATCTTAAATACTGATACCGCCCAAACGGCGTATTAAATGTACAGAGGTCAGCACTCTCATCATCTAATTTTACAGACCAAAATCCTGAGTAAGCGTCTAAAACAGAAAAATACTTAGCTCCGTGAAGCTTAGTCGCCAACTCATTAACAGTCGGAAGCTGAAAATGAGCTCGTTGAATAGCTTTATTGAGAGGCCTCGGATCTAAACACACGCGCAATTTACCATTTTTCTTAGCGACTATTACTAGCGAGTTGACCCACTGTGTAGGATGAGTCACCTTTCTAATAACGCCTAACTGTATCATCCTATTTAATTCCTCTTGCAACTTATCGCGCAATCCTAAGGGCGTTTTTCGCGAAGCACAAACCACAGGCATCACATTCTTATCAACTACTATGTGATATTCGCCCGGTAAACAACCTAACCCGGAAAACAAATCATTGTTGTCTGTAAAGTTCAAGTTATGAATTCTCTTCATTAATCCTAAATTCAAACAAGCTTGAAGCCCCAATACACTTTGACAATCAATAGTAGCAATTGCAAATTTTAGATTGTATTGGACATTTTTATAGTTAAATTTTAGAAAACAAATTCCCTTAATGGGAATAAAATCGCCACTGTAAGATTGTATTTTAATATTATGATTACTGCTAATAATTCGTGGCTCATAACCTAATTGCAAAAAACGCTTAAACGATAAAACATTGATATCCGCCCCACTGTCTAATTTAAATTTTTCACAATCATGTTCACCGCTGAGAACTTCATACCAGTCCTCAGAGGAAGAGTTAATCTCGGACACATTAAACAATGTAGATATATAAAACGACTCACAGTCATCGTCTTCGTCGCCTTTTTCATTACGTAATCCAATCTCGTACATTTTCTTGACATTCTTCTTTAACTTACACATCCTAGCAAAATGACCATGATTTTCACAAACATAACACTGCACAAAACTAGCAGGACATTGGTTGAAATCAGCACACTGGCCCCCACACCTAGGGCACTGATAACCTGGATCTGAAGGCTCGGGGCGGCGCGGAGCGCTGGCCGCGGCTGTCGGGCCTCGCGCCCGGCGCCCGCGCCAGCCGCGCCCGCGCCCTCGGCCGCCGCCGCCGCGTGTTGACACTGCGTTCACTTGAACCGGTAACATTTCACCGCCCCGCTTCTCCAACAAACGATTACTATCGCTTGATATTTCGTCCACTTGACATATTTTTATGGCTACATCCAATGTCAAATCTTCAATTCTTAGTAAGCGATCTCGCACTACTGTATTTTTTATGCCGCATACGATACGATCTCGGATAAGTTCCATTTCCAACGATTTGAATTCACAGTTTTTGCTCAATAACTTCAATGCAGTGACGTATTGGTTGATGGATTCCCCTGTCTCTTGGTTTCTTGTAAAGAAGGTATACCTCGCTAAGGTGATATTAGGCTTAACACCGAAATATTCATCGAACTTTTTAAACAATTTCGTGACGTCATCTCTTTGACTGTCTTGTTCAAATGTAAACGTTTCATATACGTCGAATCCTTCAGGCCCGATGAGATTAATCAGTAAGCTAGCCTGCACACCACCTTCTTCTTTATGCACCCCCGATGCTTTTAGAAACAAATTGAATTGCGTCTTCCAACGCTTCCACGCGTCAGCCCGGCCGACGGAGCTGCCTTCCAAACTCAATTCTGGCGGTGGTCGAGCGTGTTCCATAATAAAAAACAATACACCACACGTTCCTCAACACTGTGCGTCGTTAAAACTACAAAAAACAATTACACTATCGCGATAATCCAATTTAATCACCGCTGCCACCATGTAGTGTAATGAAAGCCACGAGTTTGGTTTTACAACTGATTTATTATTTGTCTACCCACAACAATAGTAAGATGGATAACCTCAAAAATGGTCGGCACTGCATCAGTATTAAATTTTTTATTAATAAACGTCAACAAAAACGTCAACAAAGCAGGATTTTTCAAAATGTTTGGAACAGAGCCTTGAATATTTTGTAGGCTCCCAGTTATCACGTCTAATAGCTTTAATCCATTCACGTCTTATTTTGGGAACCTAAAAAAAGAATAATAAAAAGAATATTAGTAATATCGATGAAGCTACGATACACAAATACGTACATCACTAATCATTATGCCAAAAACAAAGCCTATAAATTACATTTAATTAAGGTTTAAAACCTGATTCTTATGAATAGTGTACGATATAGTATGATTTAGAATTAGCAAAAATTAATGCTTTGCCGTTTTTATTATTAAAAAACTCATAGTAAAGCATACATATTAATAGAAATCACTAACGTATGAAATGATAATTCCTGATCTTTCACACCTCTTTTTGTTGTTCTTGACGAACAATAAATAAATAAATAAATCAATAAATAAATATGTTTATTTTCTGTAACAATATTTTGTTTTACATTCTTTAGGGACAGGAGTCTCCTTTTAAGCTAAGCCTGTACCAGGAGATACCGCTCTTCCATAGCAATGGCTATCTTATTTAATAATTATATTTATACATTTTACTTAATAAAAATTAGTAATTAAAATTAAAATTAAAGTTAATAGTTATGTGTGTGTGGTTCTGTCTTTACGTGCGCGTGTGTAAATATGTGTGTGTGGGTGTGTGTGTGTGTGTGCGTGTATGAGTTTTTGTGTGTGCGCGTTTGTATGTTTATATGTATATGTGTTAGTGTGTGTGTATGATTGTCTATTCGTCCATGATCATCTGTGTTTGTTGTGTGCTACGAATTTTGTTTGATTTGATTTACTTATCTATTTTGTTTGGATCGTGTTATATATGGTTTAATTGCTATTTATTTAAAAGTAATTCCGTATATATGTATATATATATATATATATATATATATATATATTCTTATTATATCCGTATTCTTCATAATTCAATAGTTTAAGCCATTTAGTAACAGTAGATTTATTTTCTTTTACTAGTTTAGTATATATTTTTTAACTGCTTGTTTAATTTGTTGTATAATATCGCAGATCGCTTATCATATTGCATGCTAGCCATTGATGTTTTTGTTATGGGAATTTCTGCTACGATATCTTTTCTCCTTTTTGTTATTTTATTTTTATCAAAAGGCAGTTCTTTATGTTTTTTTAAAAGGATCTGCAATATATACAACTTTCTTACCGATAACAGATCTGTAATCTGGTATCTTCTGTTGGGAATCTCCTTTTTTAAAATACATTATTTCTCTTATCTTTGTGCTCGCTCTGTTTCAATGAACTTTGTTTTTAGTGCCCCACCCCAAATTGGGATGCAATATGTCAAAACGGATTGAGCCAGAGCGACATATATTTCGGTAAAAAGGTTTTAGATGTTTTATTAGGATCTGTGATTATTTTTTTAGGTACTACGTGTCTTAATGATTTAAAAATCCAATTTAGTTTTCGAACTCTGCTACTAACATATTCCAAGTGATTGTACCAGGAGAGTCTTTGGTCTATGACAACGCCCAGGTACTTAATGTGTGTCACTTTGTTAACAATAGGACAGTCACAGTTTTTTGTCGCAAGGTCAAAATATTTGTGTATTTTTAGGCTGTACTCATCACTTGGTTGTTTCTGATCGAAAATAGAAAAACATATGTAATTGGTTTTAGAGTAATTTAGGGACAGGAGATGGTCTTTTAGCCATTTAGCGATCTGAGCAACTCCAGTTTCTGCTACAATCCTCACATGGTCCCACGAATCACCAGTGAAGACTACAGCTGTGTCGTCAGCATAGGCGAAGATATTTGCATTTTCTATATTTAGACGGCAGAGATCATTAATGTAGATTAAGAACAGCGTAGGACCCAGTACGCTACCCTGGGGGACGCCATAGGTCACATCTGTGTCCTCACTGATATAGTTCTCTAGTTTAACCTTTTAAATCCTGTTAGAAAGGTAATCTTTAAAACGAGCTAAGGGAACTTCTCTTATTCCGACATTTTCCAACTTTTCAACAGGATGGGGATAGAGACGGTGTCAAATGCTTTTTTGATATCTAGAAATACAGCTAGACACTTTTTCTTTTTATCGAGTTTTTGTACTACCAGCGAGCTTAGAGCGTTACTGCATCTTCTGTTGATTTGCCTTGTCTAAATACGAACTGTGAATAAGATAGAACATTGAATTGATTAAGGTATTTTTGGAGACGGACATTTAATATTCTTTCAATTATTTTGGATATCGCAGTTAGTACCGATATGGGTCTGTAATTGCTGACATCGTCTCTATCCCTCCTCCCTTCCCCCCTCCGCTTGTATATCGGAGTAATCATGGAACGTTTGAGAGGATTAGGGAAGATGCCTTTATTGAAACAAAGGTCAACCAAATGTGCCAAAATAGGTACCACTTCCTTCTTTACAAATTTAAGACATTTAGTTGAAATATTATCACAACCCGTTGCACTGTCTGCATTTCAGATTCATAAGTGTTTTTTTAACCTCCTCAGGATCAGTGTCTAGAAGGACAAAAGAATTGGACTTTGGTGTTTGGTTAACAAAGAACCGTTTGGTATTGTTCTCAATATTAGATTGAATCTACTCGGCCAGTTGTTTGCCGATGTTGACGAAGTAGTTGTTTACATAATTTGTTGATTCAATTGGGGATGGTTTAATATTCAATAGCTCCATATAAGTGTTGTTAGTTTTGTGTAAATAGTTTACTTATATCTTTTATATTTTTCCAAAGTAACTTATTATTTTTTATAGAATTTGCAAGTAAATCGCTTTCATATTTTCTTTTCAGTTTTTTATTAGATTGTTACAATAGTATCTATATCGTGTGTACGTTATTTTTAAGATGTCATTATATGGATCGTTTTTCAGTTTTTTTTGCATTTTATTTCTGTTATTTATGCATTTTAAAATACCAGTTGTAATCCACGGTTTTAATATCCGCCGACTCTTGGGAATTCTTGTAACGATAGTATTTTTCTCTATGGACTCTGTTAATTTTTCTAAAAGCGTTCTTAGCACTAGGTCGAGATCTTCGCTTAATAGTAGAGTTTCAAGACTTTGTTTTTGTAAATGAAGTTGCGCCTATTCATAATCGATTTTTTTATATATTTTTTTTACAATCAACTTTATTTTCTGTTTAGACAAGGCTAAGAAAGTTGTGAAATGATCTGTTATTGTGGTACGTAAAACTGCAATAAATGGCGAGATGTTCTTTTTATTTAATTTTTATGTTTATATCCCCTGCTATTATAATATTAATTTGTGTACTTAATATCTCTAAATAGGTATTTAATGAATTTAAACAGCTATCTGTATTAACAGTAGATGGAGAACGATATATACACAAAACTATACTATTACATAGTTCTACTTGTAGACAAGAAGCATTGGAAAGTTTTATTTCTGTTACCAGTCCTTTTATAGATTTTTTTACGTAAACTACCACACCATCATTTTGATTTAATTGACATGTAGTTGCGTAAACGTTGTAATTATGTAATTGCGGTATGGGCTTGTTAGCGTTTAGTCTACATTCCGTTAAAATAATTAAATCAGTATCAAAGCTAAGATTCGACAATGTGAGTGTAAAGCCATCAAAGTTGCAGTATATACTTCGTATGTTTTGTGATATTATGGTTAAATCCCCTTTATTTATCTTAATGTACTTGACCAGCTCTGAGGTATCACATTCTATACTACGTGCTATTTCTATTTTGTCTATTTCGTTCAGAGTCTGTAGAGTTGTATCACCCATTTAAAATGATATTGGTTTTGAACATTGTAGCAAAATTATTATAACATTTGAGCGTAATATATGGTATTGTAAATACATGTATAGGTTTAAACCCTTCTGTAGGTAATAGAGTAATTTTATTTTTGATCATAATTATAATTGAATTTAGTTTGTGTGTAGCATGTATTATTGATTTTATGTTTTTGATTTGTGTAGTAAGATAATAATTTTTGTTTAATGTAGGTGTGTATGTTATGTAGTAAGCTTAGATTAAAACAAAAAGGGAAGATATGGCATGCTCCTACTTGTAGTCAATCAAAATATAGTCCTACTCAACTACATATGCAAACACTCACACACGCACACCTATAAAAGTGTAAATCGAGCGAGCGAGACAGAGCAGTAAGTTTCAACGTCAGCGCGAGGGAGTCAGCGAGTAGCGCGTTGACGTGTTGTTGTCGTCTCGGTCGCTTCGCAACAGACGAGTACGTACGACGACCGATTCCGACGCCACTGCGGAGTAGCATCTTTCTCTTTTTATCACAGCAGAATGTCCGCAATAGTACGATGTAGCCTGTACGCTCGGCAAGTTGCCACTGAAGTGAAATTATGAACGTCAGGATTGAGGAGCCACCCCTAATTTTTAAAGGAAAATCATACCATCAATTATCAATTAGTAGTGTTTAATATAGATAGGTCAATCAATGTCCCTGCGCTCTGCTAACCTCAAACTGTGTGGTCCAGAGAGGTCATTGACCGACCTCCCTAAATATGGTTGCTCTGCTACCTTTTTACTTAAAACTAACGCCTAATTATAAGAAATATAAACTAACTTACGTACTAGTCTTCCTCTCGTCCGCCGCGCTGTTCGCGGAGGTCCCGGGGACTCGCCGGCCGCCGGCTGCAGTGGTGAACGTAGCTCGCCTCCCCGGCGACTGCTCTGGCTGCTGTGGTGGGTGGAAGGCCCTAAGCGTCCCGTCTACCCCAAGAGAGCTCTCAAACCCCAGAGAAATACGTACCAATTCACAATACCACTTAGCACGCCACGTGTCCGTGTCAACCAAACCACTGATTTTAATCAGGCCGCCCTGGTTACAAACTAAACTTATGTTCTACACTGTTTAGTAATTCCTACCCCCCCCCCCCCCCCCGAATGAACCTATGTGCCCCACATATTAAATTACACCAAAGTACAAATTAATTTCCACGCGACCCCGCGGTCAAGTTAATCTTACCAAAAATCCAACGTGAGTGTGTGTCACACTGACGCTGACAGACGTCTGTCACTACAAATTATGACGACAAAAGTTGCCAGCTGTAAGTGGCCATGTTGTTCCAAACAAGTAGTATAAAAAATAATTTTGTAGGACAAATTCTGAAATTTGTAGTATAATACTTTCTAAGGTACATCAGTATTAAGGTGGCTCCTCAATCCATACAGTTTGGATTGAGGAGCCACCCTAGAACTCGGAAAGTAATAAAGTTACATTTTTGAACATTTTGTATGTTTTAGTAGGTATTTTGTAGGTTATCTACTAAAAATTGTAGTGCAGTACTGCCGAAATTAAAGAAAATACAATAGTTTTGTTGTGGCTCCTTAGCCCGTATACAAAAGCGTGAATTCCTATGAAATTGATCCACATATTAATATATTCGAACTAATGGACAATTAGTAGTATGTATGCTTGAATTTGTAGTATAGAAATAAAATAGTAAGATTAAGTAAATTAGCTAAAAAAATACATTTCATCTGGCTCCTCAATCCAGACACTAACATTTAAATAATTGACTGTATCTACCTAACTATAGAAGATAATCAAAAGATTTATATGCCAATATTTAGTAGAAATTTCTACTAAATATCTATGCACAAAATAACATTGTATAATTTGTTCATAGGAAATTATGACGAATATTAGATATTCCATACAATTTACTATAAGGTGACCATGTTTTATGAATGAAAACCGGACAAATTGTTCTTTACATTTAATTTTTAACAAAATATATTACCTATATTATTATGAACTTAACAATTATTATAATTATCATAAGGGTTCGAATATTAAACTGAACTGTAGCGTGGTCCAGTCCTACATATATCTCGGAACTTTAATCACAAATAATGGTGGATGCATGGATGAGATTAAACGACGTATGGCCATCACAAGAACAGCAATGGACAAAATGAGGAAAATATGGATGGACAGAAATATAACCAAAACTACTAAGACCAGACTCGTACGAACGCTTATTTTCCCCATATTCCTGTACGCTGCAGAGACGTGGACATTGCGAGAAGTGGAAAGGATGAAAATAGATGCTTTAGAGTTGTGGTGCTGGAGAAGAATGCTTGGAGTATCGTGGACCGAGTTTCGCACTAACGTCTCGATACTTCAAGAACTTGGCATTGAGCAGCGTCTATTTTCAGTAGTACAGTCTCGCATACTCACATTCTTCGGACACGTCTCTCGACGCGACCATCAGTCCATCGAACGTATTGTCGTTCAGGGAAAAATGGAGGGCACAAGGCCGCGTGGAAGGTCTCCCATGCGATGGACGGACCAAATTAAGTCAGCCGTAGGAGGTCCATTAAACGACTGCAGCAGGATGACCTCCAACAGAGAAAAGTGGCGCGCTGTCGTGAGGCGAATAACATCTGCCCAAATCGCTACTACATGACGACCACGACCGCTCTGTCAAGAGTGTAGCGGATAAAAGAAGAAGAAGGGTTCGAAACGTCCGGAAACTAAAAAACTATGTAATGTAGTAAAATTAAACGCGAGTTAATCCGTAAAAAGTGTTTCATTTCAATGTGTAGTGTTCGCTTAAACCTTAGAAAACAATAATTATTATAATGTTATAAATATTGTTTAAAAAATTTTAAAGCAAATTTTGATTTATACAGATTACAAATAAAATTCTTTTCGACACTTTTTCAATTTGCAACTTAATAATTGATAATACTTATTGATGATATTGGATAAATACATAGCTTTGCATTTTTAAAAGCTACATTACACTGGACTGTTCTAATCACATCATGTTCCTTTGATTCAGTAATGTAATTTGTTAAGCATTTAAAACGTTATTTTTTTTCAGATTCTATTTCTGATGACAGAAATATAAGATCTGAATCTGTGAAATAAAATACATACGTTTAAATTAAATTTATGTAAACATATACATAAAATATACTTCGTACCTATTAAATTATGTTTAAATATTACGTACAAAAGGAATTAAAGTAAAACTTTTATCATGTCCTATCTACCACATCTGCCATTTTGTAATACTTTACTGCACTGGCATCAAGAACTGTTTAGCCGAACCTTATAAATAAAAAGTCTAATCTATACATTTTACTATTGATTCTTATAAAAAGTAATTAAATAAATTATAACTTACACTTGAGACATTAGCAGTCTCTATTTGGTGAAAAATGGGCTATGGTAGAAGACTGCTTATGCTGTCCTCGTTGCCTAGTCTCTGACTAACCCTTGAGCGATAATAGTCGTGATTATATGTGTGATTATATGTGTGTTTGTATGTATGTTCCTTGGTTTTAACACTTTGCATCGCTCAATCACTTTTCTGATTTAAATGTTAAACGAGAACAACAATAACAGTATAATGGTCTAAACGTCATCCTGGCGTCATCTATTATATTTTTGAAGGACTAATATGAACAGTGAAACGCAATTTGTTTTGCTTTCCGTGTATTGTGAACCTTGTACAGTATACAATACAGTCGTTAAAATAAATAAGTACCTAGTGATAATACGTCAAAATATACCTTTCACTTCAACTCTGTTAACGACACCGACACCCATACCGATTCATATATTATTTGTCATAATTACAAAAAAGGTATCAGTCTCGCTTAAATAAAACAAAATTAATTTCATACAAATACCTTTTATGTAGTTACTCGCTTACCGGTAAGGTGTCACAACATACACGTGTACATACATACACGAACACTTTTCGGCGATATTCGCTTGCGCTCCATTCCGACCGCGTGTACGTACAGTAGCGTGCGCGTAGATAGTGTGCAAGCATACATCGCCGAAAAGTGGCCGATCGGGAACTTCCTCTACTGTACCTATAGTATTTGGAAAACTAAGCTACAAACTGAGGTAAGGTAAGTAATCTCATAATAACGTATTTATTACTAGCTATTTTAAATTATGAAAAATCGTATCAGTTATTAACAAAAAGAATGGGACGTCTTTTATGCATCGTTTGAGAGAGAGAATGAGTGTCAGCCACTTTTTAACCGCGCGGCTATGGTCAAACCCTTACAACATTTTGAATATTGTTTTTACGAATTTGCGACTTTCATTGTTAATGTTTTACAAATTCCTACGAATGACACTGTGTTTTTTTATTTTTTTTTATATAAAAGAAGGAGGCATACGAGCAGGCGGGTCACCAGACAGGAGAGTAATCACCGCCGCCCATGGACCACGCAAAACCAGAGGAATCGCAGGCGCGTTGCCAGTCCTATAAGGAAGGATAGGGTTAAGGAAGGAATTGGAATTGTGTGAGGGGGGGGGATGAGCCTTCGGAACCCTCACTAGCCGGACGAAACACAATAGAACCAAGTGTCATTATTTCACGCCGGATATTCGTGAGAGGGTGGTATTACGCCGGGCGAACCGGCCTAATGCGTGCTGCAACGCAGCGTGGCTCTACCACTCAGTCAGTGTCACTCATTTAGCACCACCCAGGGGTCACGTGTAGGGTCTCAAGGGTAAACCTACGGACGCGAGAAACTTTAACCCCAAATCCAGTCCGAGCAATCCAAACGGGCACTTAGTATTTTGGCTTATTCAGTTTCGTAAATCATATTGTATGTTAAACAACAATAAGTAATACACAAATAAACTTAATGTTTGCGCCTCATGCTATATTACCAGTGTATGTGTTCTGTTGCAATTTTTTAATAATGCCCACAAAAATTTCAAAATCTAGATACAAAATTAAATTATTTAGAATACAATGACAACCCTAATGTCTTTTATAATAATTTTTTTAACATTTGATGTTCAGAATTTAATAAAACTTTTATTCCAAAAAAGATCTCAGTTAGTGGTACTGTAACTTTTAATGAATGGGCTACAATTGGTATTCACAGAAGTAGGAAACGCCTTTATGAACTTTATGGTGAACGCAACTATAACACCAGCGAAGACTTCAAATTATATGTTAAAAATTATTCAAAGTTATTCAAAAGAGTATGTCGATTAGCCAAGGCAAACTATCTGAGTTCTAAGATTAAGAATAGTAATAACAAAATAAAAATGACATGGAATATTATAAATAGTGAAACAGGAAAGGTCAGAAGTCGTAATAATGAGTACAATTTAAATTGTGATAATAAAACCTTGACTTCTGATGCTGATGTTGCTGCAGCATTTGAGAGGTTTCTTACTGACATTCCAGTTTCAACTACAAAAGCCTTGATTTCCTCCCAGACTGTAGCTGAATCTGTTTTGAAGGAGAATGTTAAAGATTGTGAAAGTAATTTCAGTTTTCAAAAAATTTGTGTTATAGATATAATAAAAACATTTAACACTCTCAATAAAAACTGCTGATCTGTGGGGTAATTCCGTGGACGTCGCTAAATCTGTAATTATGACAATAGCTCCAGTTTTAGCTTGCATATTTAATGAATGCATTGACTGTGGTGTTTTTCCTGACCTCATGAAATATAGTAAAATAATTCCATTATTTAAATCAGGTAGCACTTCTGACCCCTCTAATTTTAGACCTATTTCTGTGCTACCCACATTTAGTAAAATTTTTGAAAAGTTAATGCTAAACCAAATGCAAATTTATTTTTATAAAAATAAACTTTTACATTGTAAACAATATGGTTTTACTAGGGGTCGCTCTACAACTGACGCCGGTGTTGAGCTTTTAATCCAAATATTTGATACCTTCACAGGATGCCCTAGGGGTATTTTGTGATTTATCCAAGGCTTTTAATTGTGTTTTACATGAAACTTTGGTCAGGAAGCTTAACCACTATGGAATTAGGGATGCTTCTTTGAGCCTTCTAATCTCATACTTGAGTAACAGGATTCAAAAGGTCGACATTAACGGTAAAAGATCTCCTGGATCAGTGGTTAAAATGGGAGTTCCGCAGGGTTCAATACTTGGTTCATTCTTGTTTTTGGTTTATATTAATGACTTACCTTATTTTGTAAAAGACAGTCATGAGATAGTATTGTTTGCTGATGATACTTCACTTTTATTCAAAGTGAAACGACGACACCCAAATTATGACGATGTGAATAATGCGGTCTCAAAGATTGTTCACTGGTTTAGTGTTAATAACTTGCTATTAAACGAGGGAAAAACCAAATGTGTAAGATTTGTATTGCCTAATATTAAGCAGGTAATAACTAGTGTACAAATTAAAGATAAGAATGTGAATCCTGTGGGCACCACTGTGTTTCTAGGCATCACGTTGGATGCCAAGCTTCAGTGGGGCCCACATATAGCTAAAATGTCGAATAGACTTAGCTCTGCGGCTTATGCAGTAATGAAGATCCGTCAGTTAACTGACGTTGATACAGCTAGATTAGTTTATTTCAGTTACTGTCATAGTGTAATGTCGTACGCCATTTTACTGTGGGGAAATGCTGCCGACATTCAAACTATCTTTGTGTTGCAGAAGAGGGCTATTCGAGCAATATATAACCTACAGGCTGGTGACTCTCTCAGAGAGAGATTTAAGGATATAAGTATAATGACAGTTGCATCACAATATATTTATGAAAATCTTGTGTATGTTCATAAAAATATTGAAATGTTTTCAAAAAACAGTGATATTCACCAATTAAATACTAGAAGTAAGAACAAATTAGCAGTGCCTTATACTAGGCTCCATAAAATAAATAATTCTTTTAAGGGTCTGTGTGTACGATTATACAACAAAGTACCAAATGATATTCAGAAATTAGATCTTGATAAATTTAAAATCAAAATCAAAGAAAAGCTTTATAAAAAAGCTTATTATAAAGTGTCGGATTATACAGAAGACAAAACAGTTTGGGTCTGAAATGCTCCAAGTACCTACTCCAACAGCTATTTCTAATTGCCTATAATTAATTTATATAGAGCACCATATTTAATTAAACTATTTACATTCAAATTCATATTTTGTATTTTGTGACCTGGTAACGACATATATTTTTTGTAAATGTCGTTGCTTCTGTGCGCTGTGGTTTCTTGCGCCCGTTCTTTGCCACAGTTAAAAAATGATGTCCTGAATGGGTGGTAGGTCAAAAAATATTTGGACGTTTCAAAGTACTTGTTAATTGAGTTTATTGAATAAATATATTTTGACTATTGACTATGGTCTTACCTAGTCTGTACCTAAAGCATATGTAGTTGTGATCGGAGAGGGATACTTCGTCCGATACATGCCAGTTTGTGATGTTACTTACCGCTCTGTTACTAGCAATAGTTATAACAATCACCTGTGCCCTCCGGGCATTGAAAAAGGTAGCCTTATTTTCTTTGTTAAGTATTTGCATGGGTGAACTTACCAGATACTCCAGCAGTCTCTCCCCTCTCTCATTGGTGTCTGAGCTGCCCCAGATCACATGATGCGCGTTGGCATCGCAGCCGATGATGATATCTTGGTTTTCTCGGCCTGCGCAGGTTACCAGTTCCCGTATCTCCTTTGACACTGGATCCGCCTTCTCGAAAGGGAGGTAAGCTGACGATAAAATTACCGTCCGCCTAGCACCCCCTTCCCCCGTAAGGACCTTAACAGCGGTCAGATCCCTGCAACAGAACTTCATTAGAGGCATTGCGTGTAAGTCGTTTCTGACATAAACGCAAGTTCTCATGGCATTAGTAGAACAATTGTAGTTTATTATACCAGGGGTTCCACCTAAACCTTTAATCTGGCCCCTGTAAAGGTAAGGTTCCTGAATTAAGGCAATGTCGAATTGAAACGCACCTTACCTCTGTTAAGGTTATCGCCCGTCTTCCGCGAGTTCGCCGTCCGAAGCCGTGTGCACGGCCAACGGAGACGACCCCCCCAGAAGCAGCTCGTCCAGGGCAAGCTCCCCCATGATATCTTCGGATCTTGGCGAGGAGATCCCACCACACTCCATTGGTGTGGTCTCCTCTCCAACATCCTCGGCTACCGCGATAGGTGCGCCAAGTTCCGGCTGCCCCACCGCCACTGGAGCGCTTTGAGAGCACTAACCCAGAATCAACCCCGCCACGCTCACACCACCGCTACCGCCTTGGGCATCGACAAGCTCGTCCATAGGCCTCTCCTCCAGAAGCTTAAAGACGCTCTTGTCGATGCCCGTATTAAGGCAGTAGCCCTCCGCTTTGATGAATGCTGCAGAGGCACCATCCATGTGTCGACGATCTTCCAGCTCGAGGTCCGCAAGCCAGGATGGTACCTGTTTATGATGGCAACCTAAATTAGATTTAAGTACTTTGTTTAAAGAATTAGCTATGTATTGATATTTTCTTTTTTTTGCAATATTGGGTAGAAATAAAATAAGTGTCACCGAGCGCACACACGAGTCCGCGAGCCCTCCCCCTCCGCGCACCCGCGGCAGCTGGCACGCGCAGGCAGTCGCCCGAAAGAGTTCAACACGAATGCCCGTGCGCACGCTCGGAACCCACAGTTCAGTTTTTTGTCCGCAAAAAGTCTACTTTATTTCTCTCTCCTTCGCTCCCCGACCTCCGACGTTTACAAAGTGGTCCTTCGAGCCGGATCGTCATAGTGAAGAAGAAAAACCTGTATGCAGGATGTCGCTGTTCACCACTCCTCGCGGTGTTGTTGAAGGACGAACAGAAGGCAGCTAAAGTCGACCCCGAAGTCAAGTCTGAACCTGAGTTACAAGTTCCGAAAGTCGCTGACGCCACGCCCGACGCGAAGAAAACGCCAAGTGAGGGTAGACGGTCTACCCGCACCACATCCTCAGTTGCAGCACGACGACTCGAATTAGATGCTGCACGGAGAAAAGCTGAAATTGAAATCCAAGCAATCGAAACCGGAGAGAAAGCTGCCGCGGATGCCGCCGCCAAGAAAGCGGCAATCCAAATATCTCTTGTAAACTTGCAGCTCGAAGTCGAACTCGCAGAGTTGAAGTCCACAGCGTCTTCGACTGAGTCAATAGTGTCTTCTAAAAAGAAAGTACAAGAGTGGCTAAATAAGTCTGTCACGAATGATCAAACGGCGCACCAAGGGAACGTGGTCTGCAGCGCCGTCCAGCAGCGTACTGACATTCAGGAGCTGGCCGGCGCACTCATGAACGCGATCTCAACCGCCACCAAGGGTCAAGATCGACAGAGTGGAGAACTACTCTCAAGACTAGCTATATCCAAGGACTTACCGACGTACTATGGAGACCCTCTGGATTTTTTGCAGTTCCGCAACGCCTTCGTGGAGTCCACCGCACTGTGTAAATTTACTCCTACAGAGAACATGTGGCGGCTGCGCAAGTGCTTAAGAGGTGATGAGATGCTGTTTCGTCATTGTTGATCGACTGTAAGTCTCCACACGATATTATTAGCATGCTAGAATTGCGATTCGGTAGACCCGAATTAATTATGAGTAAGATTGTGTCTCAGTTAAAAAAGATGCCCTCATTATCACAGGCGTATCACACAGAGCTGGTGCAGTTTGCAATTAAAATAAAAAACCACGTAGCAGCCGCCAGTGCTGTCCAGCAGCTTGAATACCTACACAGCCCAGAACTGGTTCATATTATTGTGGCTAAATTACCTACACTACTGGTTACCAAGTGGGCAGACTACATATCCAGTGACGTCACAAATAAGCCTAAACTAGAATGTCTGTCGGAATTTTTAAACCTAGAAGCACAAAAGGTGGCTAAAGCAGGAGTAAGCTTCATACATAATCAATCTGAGCACAAACGCAAAACCGAATATCACAAAAGTTCCCATAATAACGTACTAGTGTGCGCTAACGTCGACCAGATTAACCAAAAATGTAACTTCTGTAAAACATCAACACATTTACTAGAAAAGTGCCCTAGAGTCAAGCGAGCCCTACGCAGAGATCGCTGGCGATTCGCACGTACACAAAGATTGTGTTTTAAATGCCTACAATCACAACATGCTGATATTTCCGCATTGACCATTTATTTAAAAATAATTACGCCAGGGCGATCGACGCCGGGGAGACCGGGGAACGGGGTTGGTACTTGCCGCACTTCGCTGTTGACAACCCGAATAAGAGTAAACTGAGGTTGGTTTTTGACGCGGCGGCCAAGTCGCAAGGTCATTGTCTTAATGACTTTCTTGTCCAAGGTCCGGATTTATTGAATTCTTTGTACGGAATTATGTATCGCTTTCGTGAAAATTCTATCGCTGTTGTAGGCGACATAAAAGACATGTTTTTATGTATAAGAGTTAAAATAAGCGATCAACATGCTCTAAGATTCTTATGGATAGACGCGAATGGTCGACCAGTTGAGTATGTTATGACTTCACTTATATTTGGTGCGAACTGTTCTCCATTTGTTGCACAGTACATCAACCAAATGAAAATCGGATCGAGGTTTCAAGATAAGATGCCTATTGCAATACATGCCATTCAAACTAACCAATACATGGATGATTACATTGACAGTTTGCAAGACCAGGACAGCGCTAAGAAGATGGTGAAAGAAGTGTCGAGCATTCATCAAGAAAGAGGCTTTCATATGCGTAACTGGATGAGTAATGTCCCGGACGTACTCCAAGAAGTGCCAAAGGAAGACCTGAGCAGCAATATGGGAAAAAATATGGTGAGTAATACCCCAGAACGCACCCTTGGGCTAATGTGGTACCCTGCCACTGATGAGTTAGCATTCGACATATCTTTAAAACGCATATCTGATGAAATATTGAATTAAAAAAAAATACCTACTAAGCGAGATGTTCTCCGCATTGTTATGTCCATCTTCGATATCCACGGCTTCTTGGGACCTGTAACTATTAAAGGAAAAATATTAGTTCAACAAACATGGAAGTTAAATATTAAATGTGACGACGAAATTAATAGCCATTTATTTAAATGTTTTCGTGAATGGTTAATGCAATTGCAGAAGGTGAATAAGCTGCGCTTACCTCGGTGGTACTTCCACGCGTCGAATGCAAACCGACTACGACAACCGAGTTGTGCTACGAGCGACTACGAGACCGTAGCAGCAGCTACGACCGCCGCGAACGAGCCGACTACGACTGCGACAGCGACCCGTATGACCGAAAGCACGAGTGCAGGCGCGACGGAGCTAGAACTACACATTTTTTGTGATAGTTCCCCTCTCGCTTACGCCGCTGTTGGATATTGGCGTAGGAAGTACAACGACGGCAGAGTAGATGTTTCGTTCATTTCTAGCAAAAGCAGGGTGACGCCGTCGTCTAAATCCGTCACCATTCCCAGATTGGAACTACAAGACGCGTTGCTGGGTTGCCGTCTAGCGGACAGCATAAAAAAGGAGCACCGATTACAACCCACTGCCACTTACTATTGGACTGATTTAACTACAGTGTTACACTGGGTAAGAAATGAGACCAAGAGTTACAAAACGTTTATCGCGAATAGACTCGGTGAAATTGATGAACTGAGCAAAATTTCTGAGTGGCGCTATGTCTCTTCAGACCTAAATGTGGCCGACTTGGCAACGAAGATCACCGATTGTGAGCTGGACAGGGACTGCGTGTGGTTCACTGGTCCTCTGTTTCTTCGAGATGACTGCACGTCGTGGCCGCGAGATCCTGTAACAGAAAAAGAGGTTAGTGATGACATATTAGAAAGAATAAACATCATAAACGAACAAAATGAAAATAACAATGATGAATACTTACCTGTACCAGATCCTTGTCGATTCTCCAGCTAGTTGCGTCTTCTGCGTTCGGCTGCGAATGTTCTACTGTTCATTGAAAAATGCAGGAAGAGTGTACTTACCTTTTTGAACGACGAGTTGATGCACAGGGGGGAAAAACTATTGCTACGTTATGCGCAACAGCAATCTTTCAAAGAAGAGATAAACATTCTAAAGAAAGGCAAGCAACTGCGAGCTGACAGCCGTCTACGAAATCTTACTCCGTACTTGGACAGCGACGGACTGTTGAGAGTCGGTGGACGAATAAACGCTGCAAGGGAAGTGAGTGACGAAGTAAAAGCTCCCATAATACTGGATGGACAACACGAGATAGCCAGGCTCATAGTTAGACACTACCACGTCCGCGCTGCGCACGCTAGTAATGAACTGGTAGTGAATGAACTGCGCCAGAAGTACTGGTTGATAAAGTTACGCCCCACTGTCCGCACTGTTGCCTCGCAATGTAACTTTTGTCGCGTACGAAAGGCGATGCCCACACCACCTAGGCTGGGCGATCTACCGAAAGCCAGGCTGACTCATCATCAGCGGCCGTTAACTGTTTGTTGACTTGATTTATTCGGCCCAATGGAGATCACCGCTGGACGACAAAAGCCATTAAGGTACGGTGTGTTGTTCACGTGCCTGACGATCCGAGCAGTTCATATCGAACTTGTCTCGTCGTTGACAGCCGACGCACTCATTATGGCGCTACGTAGGATGGCAGCACGCAGAGGCTGGCCGAAGTCTATTTACTCTGACAATGGCACGAATATGCGAGGCGCAGATAAAGAGTTGCGCACAGCCTTCCAAGAAATAGATAAGGAAGTTATTGTGACCCAGGCGGTCAACAAAGGTGTTGACTGCATGGCACTTTATACCTCCAGTAAGCCCCCATATGGGCGGTGCTTGGGAAAGACTCATTCGGAGCGTCAAGACAGCTCTCAAGGTGGTGCTAAAAGAAAGATCCCCTAGAGAAGAGACTCTAACAACACTCATGGCAGAAGTTGAGAATATGATCAACAGCCGACCACTGACACATGTGCCAGTGGACCCCCACAGCCAAGAGGCTTTAACGCCTAACCATTTTTTTATAGGTCAGTCATCGAACCTACCTTTACCCGGTGTTTTTTGTGATGCAGACCTGTACCTGAGGAAGCAATGGAGGAATGCCCAACGACTTGCAGACCTATTTTGGAGCCGATGGATGAAAGAGGTACTACCCACATTAGTTACGCGCCAAAAATGGCAGCGCGAAGGCGTACAGTTTAAGGTAGGAGATATCGTAGTTGTGGTCGACCCCACGTCACCCCGTAATCGATGGCCCAAAGGCATAGTTGAAGTAGTTTATCCAGGTAGGGACGGACGCGTTAGGGTTCTAGACGTTAGGACTAAAACCGGAGTGTTGAAGCGACCAGTGACGCGTGTAGCATTATTATTGGGTGATGAGTGTCGCAAAACAGACACTAGGGGGGAAGATGTTGATGATTTCAACCTAAATTAGATTTAAGGACTTTGTTTAAAGAATTAGCTATGTATTGATATTTTCTTTTTTATGCAATATTGGGTAGAAATAAAATAAGTGTCACCGAGCGCACACACGAGTCCGCGAGCCCTCCCCCTCCGCGCACCCGCGGCAGCGGGCACGCGCAGGCAGTCGCCCGAAAGAGTTCAACACGGATGCCCGTGCGCACGCTCGGAACCCACAGTTCAGTTTTTTGTCCGCAAATGTCTACTTTATTTCTCTCTCCTTCGCTCCCCGACCTCCGACGTTTACAGTACCTCTGCAACATCCTCAAAACTCTACCTACCTCAAGGCGGCTGATGTTTCTGGATTTCCAAGCCATTTTAACTGGCTTCGGAAGGTCCTTCGCATCAACCACCCTGACCACGACGCCCTCCACGACAAGGCCGTCTTGCGCTCGGAGCCAGTTCGCCGAGCTACCCCCTCACACGTGAAGAGTATAGCCCCCGACGAAATGCCTCCGATGTTTACCACTGGCAGGCGCGGCTTCCAGCAGGTCCCAAATGGTTCCTTGGATCGCCACGTAGTGACCCTCTCCCAGCGTAGTCGCAGGGTAATCGTCAGCAATGATGGCCATCTTATAGGCACTTACTGCCCCCGCGTAAGACCCGTGAGTCTTAACACGTTTGGCATCAAGCGCCTCCTGACTCTCATTGCTGACCTCCCTCAGCCTTTTCGAGCGCTCCACCGCGTCGGCCGTCATCTCCCCCTCGGCCCGCTGCCTAAGCAGCTTGGCCTGACGCTTGCGGGTGCCCGACCTATGCCACGGCTTCTTGCCCGAGCCCCCCCCCTGTATCAGACCTGGGAGCGTCAGGTCGGATCGCAAGAGGACCCAGTACCTTCTGCCTCGATGGTCCGGCGGTGTCAACAGGACGGATCCCATCAGGACCCAATTCCCGTTGCCCCCCCATTCCAAGGTCCTCTACATGGGATTGCTCGGCAGGTGCTGACGCCCTCCCCTTACCAAGCAGCAGACCTCCGACCGCTTGGTTCCCGCTCATGGTTCCCAGTGGGTTAGGGCCCCTAAGGTTCCCACTACACCCGGGCCCCCGCGCGGATCCCGTCTGCGGCGGATGCCGTGCCGGTGCACCTGAAGCTCTGAAGCCCCCACGGTTCCAACCACGTCCAGCTGGTGGGGTTGGTCCCCGAAGGTGTCCATCCCCACTGTGTCTCGCGGTAGGGCCCGCCTTAAGCCCGCCTACTCCCGAAGGAGTGTTGCGCGCATGGGTCCCTTACGGGACGGAAAGGTTGCTGCCTGAGGCAGCCTCAAAAATTGGCAAAAATTTTGTGCCCCCCCCCCAGATACAAGGGGCAGCCTGAGCCCGAAGGCCCAGGGAGGGGTTCTCCGGCCTTGCCAGTACCCTTCTGGGGTAAATTCGTTTCTGAAATGTGCCATTTTTGTGTAGAAACGAAGAGTGACAATGTTGGGGTCGAGGTTGTCATCCCTCCAAGGATGGGATGGTATAGGATTAGAAAAAGGGGAAGGAAAGTGGTAAGGAGGGGAGTTGCTATGGATAGGATCATGGGATTGAGGATAAGGGAATGGCCCACCGTGCGGGATATCACTGGCGGGTTAGCCCCACACACTCGGCTACTGCACGTCGCAAGGTAGATGGTAGGTGTGCGATGCTTGCTTAGTGACGGCAGCATTTCCAGGGCCGACGACGTGGACGTGTGTGTATAGGACTTGACGGCAGACGCAGCTTGCTCAACATCGCACACTTGAACACACACCAAACCGCCCTACGACCCCAAATTTCCTATACTTCCTATACTTAAAAATGTAATTTGGGACAAAATTGTCAGCGGGAATTTTACCTGTCACAAGCACGAGTAATTTTTAATAAGTATTTTTTTAACCTTAACTGCTAATTACTGTTGATTCTTGTTAAAGGTTGAAAAACCAATACAGTAATTCAATTTTGATCACGATGACGCATAAACATTTTATTATAGGGCGGACAATGAATAGGGAAGTGGGGTGGGTCATCTCCTTTATTTTTCTAACTACAAAGGATTATTATCCTACACCCTTTTGACATTTTGGGTCAGGTTCTCAAGAAAAAAACTTTAGTTTACATTCTATGATGCTAATAATTCAGGTTTTCTTAGTTTTATATTTAGATTGTAAATTAGTTAGTTTTATATTACTACAGTAGTATTTAGTATAGGTAAGTACTTACTATATTTAATTAAAAGGTCGTGGATGAGGATTCAATCGAAACTACGCTGTATAAACATTATGTATGGTTTATTAGTAGTGATCGAAAGCTAAGTGTTAAATTTTTACTAAGAGCTTTTAAAATGTAAACCTTTTTGCGTGATTTAGGGATCAATAAATAAATTAATTAAAGAGCCATTTATGATTCTTTACCATAACTAAGTTAGTAGCATGACAATTTGTACAATAAAATACTGTTTATGTTTTGTATAAACTTAAACAAATGCTATGTAACCGCAACTGTGATAAATTGCATTCCTGGTCGTGTTCTAAAACTAGAGTCTGAAGAGTTGCAGCAATTTTTTTAATCAATTATATCAGCAGTCGGAAATGCCCCATGGTATCATCATCAACCTTTACACGTCCCACTGATGGGTTCAGGCCTTCCCACGCTGGCCCAATGCGGGATAGTGTCTCATTTGCTTTAAGTTAACGTACGCGTATCGTTTTGTACATACGAAGCAAAACATACAATACGTGTAGGTACTTATATATATTTATATATTTAAGTACACTTATTTTTATTCTTTTTGCCAGTATCGATATGGTCACCCTATATAATGAATTGTATGAAATATCTAATATTCGTCATAACTTCCTTTGAACAAATTGTACAATGTTATTTTGTACATAGATATTTAGTAGAAATTTCTACTAAATATTGGCATATAAAGCTTTTGATTATCTTCTATAGTTAGGTAGATATAGTCAATTATTTAAATGCAAGTGTCTGGATTGAGGAGCCAGATGAAATGTATTTTTTTAGCTAATTTACTTAATCTTACTATTTTATTTCTATACTACAAACAAATTCAAGCATACATACTACTAATTGTCCATTAGTTCGAATATATTAATATGTGGATCAATTTCATAGGAATTCACGCTTTTGTATACGGGCTAAGGAGCCACAACAAAACTATTGTATTTTCTTTAATTTCGGCAGTACTGCACTGAAATTTTTTGTAGATAACCTACAAAATACCTACTAAAACATACAAAATGTTCAAAAATGTAACTTTATTACTTTCCGAGTTCTAGGGTGGCTCCTCAATCCATACTGTATGGATTGAGGAGCCACCTTTATACTGATGTACCTTAGAAAGTATTATACTACAAATTCCAGAATTTGTCCTACAAAATTATTTTCTATACTACTAATTGATGGTATGATTTTGCTTTAAAAATCAGGGGTGGCTCCTCAATCCTGACGTTCATAATATTTGCAGATTTAAAAAAAACATGAAAAGTTTAAGTTGTAAAGTTTCAGCAATAACATTATTAGCTTAACAAGTTTCGCCAACAGTAAAAATTGATTAATACGACTAGTCACTTTAAAACAATTTTTGAACCAGTCCCTCAAAACTACAAACAGTTTGTTGACACAATTAGATCAGTGTCACGACAATGTATCCCAAGAGGATGCCGCACCCGTCACATCCCTGGCATAAACTCAGACTCTGCTCTACTGCTCCAAAACTACGAATCCCTGTATGCGAACGATCCTTTCTCTCTAGAAACAATTTCCGCTGGAGAGGAGCTGATGTTAAAACTGGGTGAAAACCGACGAGATAGATGGGTTGCGGCTATGTCCAACATCGACATGACACACAACAGCAAAAAAGCTTGGTCTACGCTAAAAAAGCTTACAGACGACCCCCCTAACCCAACTAACCCCGGGAAAGTGACTGCCAACCAGATAGCTCGCCAACTTTTACTTAATGGGAAACTCCCCCCCCCCCCCCCCTCCGGCTTCCTAACCATTAGAAACCATTAGAAAAATTTACTTGTTCATCGGATGTAAGCAAACCAGTCACGCTCACTGATATCACCTTGGCTATCGGGGGCCTCAAAAATGGAAGGGCGGCAGGAGTAGATGACTTAACTGTAGAACAAATAAAACACCTAGGGCCAGTCGCTGTGTCCTGGCTCCTTGCTATGTTTAACCTCTGTACGCAAGAATCAAAACTGCCCAAACAGTGGAGAAGAGCCAAGGTTTAAGCCTTACTTAAGCCCGGTAAACCACCCACTGACCCCAAAAGCTACCGCCCCATCTCTCTTCTATGCCACACGTATAAATTATTTGAACGTGTCCTTCTGAACCGCCTCGCGCCCATTATAGAACCAAAACTCATCCCAGAATAAGCCGGTTTTCGCCCCGGAAAATCATGTACAGGTCAGGTAATTAAACTGACACAACACATCGAGAATGGTTTTGAGAAAAAAAAGTGACTGGTGCAGTTTTTATCGATATGTCCGCAGCTTACGACACCATCACTATAAAAAGACTACTCGCAAAGGTCTCGGAAACAACTGACGATCAAGGTTTTGTTAAAATTCTCGGCGAGATGTTTAGGAACCGGCGCTTCCAAGTTCAAATGAATGGGGAGAAAAGTAGATGGCGACTACAGAAAAACGGACTACCTCAAGTTAGTGTCCTCGCCCCCATCCTGTTTAACATATTTACCAATGACCAGCCTGGCCCCCCTTACACCGAACGCTTTCTTTACGCCGATGACCTGGCACTCACCGCACAAACAACCAAGTTTGAGGAAGCCGAAGAACACCTGACAGCAGCTCTGGAAACCATGGGAAAGTACTACGACGAAAATGGCTTAAAGCCAAATCCAGCCAAAACTCAATCCTGTGTGTTCCATCTCCGAAACCGGCAGGCAGGGCGGCCACTTGGTATATTTTGGCGAGGCGTGGACATCGAACACTGTAAAAACCCGACGTATTTAGGAGTAACGCTTGACAGGACACTCACATTTAGAAGCCACTGCCTGAAAACAAAGCTCAAAGTTAGCTCCCGCAACAACCTAATCTCTCGCTTAACAACAACTTCATGGGGTGCCAAACCCCATGTACTACGGACGTCAGGGCTGGCACTCTGCTTCTCGGCGGGCGAATACGCATGTCCAGTGTGGTCCGCTCATGCCAGGGAGGTAGACGTCGCCCTGAACGAAACATGCAGAAAAATTACAGGTTGTCTCAAACCCACTCCCCTTAACATGCTTTACCCATTATCTGGTATTGCACCGCCACAAGTTCGCAGAGGTGTTGCTTGCTCTCTGGAAAAGCAAAAACAGGAATCCGACAACAGGCACTCTCTGTTTGAGCACCAACCGCCTGAAAGTCGCCTCAAAAGTCGTAGGAGCTTCCTGAAGTCCACAAAAGCGCTAAAAGAACACCCTAGAGAAGCCCGCTGCAGACTATGGCAGGAAATTTATGCTCCACCACCTAACTCTATTGCACCTTCCTCCTCCGACTCCGGACCCAAGTGGGCCGCTGCAGATCGAACATGGCCAGGTGGGGTTATACTGCTCAGAACTCTGCCCAGTGCGAGTGTGGCGCTCCAAAACAAGACATGTGACATCTGCTGTCATGCCCGTGTTGCCCTTACACCTGCACGTTAAAAGATTTAAATGAGGCTTCTCCTACTGGGGTGGCAACAGCAGAATATTGGGCCAAAACTATTTAGGGTTTGTTACGTGAATGCTGAACCATCGACACGAAGAAGAAGAAAACAATTTTACAATAAACAGCTGAACAAGACATTATATCAATTGTTTATTATACAAATAACACAAACACTAAGATTTCATAATATTTCACTATTATTTCGCACAATCCAGCAATGTTTTGACCGAGTAGTCGGTCATGAAATGACACGTCGCGTCGTCTGCGTCGCTGCCAAACGTAATTCACTATCTCTTTTACTCATATCACACTACAGTCATACATACAGAGATACAAATACTTTACTTTGATACACGTATGTAAAAGCGGCAACGTCGTAAGACTCTGTCCATGTGATATTTGATCCGAGGTTCATACAGTTTTATTACCGAGTTGTAAAGTTGTAAGATAATGTTTTTGAAAAAACTAACATGTTAGTTTTTATATTTATTGATTGTTGTTAATTGTAAGTAATATTGGAATGAAAATAAGTAAATTAATGCCAAAAATAAAAGTATGTAAGTAAATAATTTAGTTAAAATATTTCATAATAATAACAATAATCATTTTAAATTATTTTAGAAACATATTTGTTTAAGTAGGTACGTGTAAAAATATTACTGAGTACCTATCAAATAAGGTACTTGATACAAATAAAACCTATGTTTCAATACAGCCTATACGTTATAAAACAGGGATAAATTAATGCATCCGCGAAAATCACCCACAGATATGTACAGGTAGGGCTACCATTTAGGTATTTGAAATGTCCTGACAAAAAGCCTGACATTTCGATAAAAGTCCGGACTTTTTAGTCACGAAATGGAAACATTACTCACTTTTTATATTTTTTTTTAGATAAATGATAAGTTAATAAACATTAAAGATTTATTTAATAATAGCGGACCGCTCGCGACTTCGTCCGCGTGGACCCCGTACCCCGTGACGAATTTTTAAAAATATTATAATATAGCCTATGTCACCCGGAAAAAGTTTAGCTTCAAAACGGTGAAAGAATTTTCAATATTCAATGCAAACAAACAAACAATCAAATCTTTCCTCTTTATAATATTAGTATATATTACTTAATATGTAGTTTTGTTATTCATATTCTAAAATCCGGACAAATTAAAGAGCCGGACAAAGTCCGGACTAGAGTCTATAAATCCGGACATGTCCGGACTACTCCGGACGGATGGTAACCTTATGTACAGGTACACCCTATAACCCGATCTAGTACACAAGCGCCCCATTCCGAATTCCCCGCCACACACACGCATCCTTTAAGAGAGGTCCGCGATTTCAAGATGTGTTATAAAAAAATTGTGATTTCGGCAATTTTTTACTAAAACAAAGACTCAAAAATTGTAAATAAAATTGTTAACTAATTAAAAAAATTTAATTGTTTTATCGCAAAGGGTCATTAAGAGGCTAGGCAATAAGCACCGCAGAAGCCACAGTCCATGTTTAACCAAACACATGTAGGTATTCAGTGTGCCTCTTATCTTACGCCACCCAAGTTAGGTTAGTAGTATTCTTTTAATGAGGAACCACCACGCAGCTCATTTACTTACTGTTAATAAAAATAGTAAGAGATAGCATTAGTTTTAAACCAGGGGCCTTACCATGAGCTCTTAATGTGATTAAGTTTCTGAGGCGATCGCTGTCAGAATCTGTCAAATCGTGCTGTGATTTGACAGCGATCGACTCAGTTTAGGTCAAATATTGCCTACACTATCAAATTTATTATAATGCATAATATTCACAATAATATAAGCATTATACTTAATCAAATTCAAAACTAATGATCACAAAAGTTTGCAACGAGAACACTGTGCACTAATTTTGTATAAGTACACGGTTCGATCGCGATCTGTCAATGCGGCGCAAAGCGACATGCTCTCACTTCAGAGGCAGGTGGCCGAGTAAGCCGCGACTGGCCGCCGCGAGCGCGATCGTACTCGTATTTGAAAAGAGCGCGCCGCTTCATAGTAATTTGTATGAAGTTTTGAGCGAAAAAATTGGGCTAGTTTGTGATTTTTTTTCACAAAATATGATCTTCATTTCATGGACTTTTTTATAGCTTTAACTTTATTATTGAATAAAATTCATTCAAAAATTCATGAAACTTACGATTTAGTTGTCACAATACGGGAGCACGATTTACACGTTTTAGGTGATTTTCTGATTTTTTTCCTATGCATTATCTTAAATTCGAATGTTTCAAGATAAAGATACATTCATAGGCTAGCTGTGTGTGTTTTTTCAAGGTTGTGGAGCATCGTTTTCTTTATAATTCTCTTCCTCGATTGCCGAAGACAGTCCCTATGTGTTTGTGAACGTGCATGCGTGTTGGCAAATGAAACGAAACAGTGCAACATCACTTTTCAAATTCTATCAAGAAGTCAGCGTGAGATCTCAGTAAAGTTCCACATCTTTACTAAGGACTTGGGGGGTTTGGAGGAATATCATTTATCATTCATCATCTTAATCACCATTCATTATCATCTAGGGAAAAAGAAATAAAAAAAACTAATGACTAGGCAGTATGGTCTCTGACCTAAGCCTGTTCCATCACGGAACAAATATCTAAAAAAAGTTTGTAGAAACTGTCAGTCAAGTGTCAGTGTCAGTCAACTGAACTGACTTGACTGAACTGAATTGAGTCTGAATGTCTGAATGTGAATTTTAGTTGTTTGGTTAAAATACGCAGCAGATTCATAAAATGGCTTTTGTTAGACGGCTCATACCGTTAAGCACTAAGGCAATAAAATTAATTCCAATATCAGTTCAAAGTAAGTACAAAAATATAACCTAAATATGATTTTTCAAACACTGGATTATTTTTGCTTTTCTACTATCTGTAATAAAAACATTTCAGGTCAGAAAATTCACCGATGGGTTGCCCCTACGTTAATGGAATTCAAGCGCCGAGAAAATAAACTTGGTGGAAAGAAATTCTCACCCAGAAACACATTCTTGGAATGGAACTTAGAAGCTGAGCTATATGCCTTCGGGAAACGGTTAAACGAGGATTTCGACCCGGATCTCTTACTGCAGGCCTTCACAGACAGATCTTACGTAATTAAGGAGGAAATGAAACAAAAAGAGATGGAAATAGATATAAAAATGAAAGATAATAAGGAATTGGCTGAAGAAGGTACCTATGTATAGTTTTCTAGCCTGTAATGGCCTAGTTACATAGCATGAATCCTTAGTCAAAATCACAGACAAATTAAAAAGATCTTTGTTCAAAAAAATTAATCAAAACCTAATTTCAAAGTACTTTGACTATGTAATTAAGTTTTTATGGCAATTAGCCTGCCTGTAAACAGTTACTATAGCTTATATTCGTTTTCTAACACCAGAGGTATCACTCACACATTGCTGACCATTTTAATAATAATTATTAATATACATTCAGTTTAACGGTCACAGCATGTTCAAATTTTTCATTGGTTTTCGACCTTATCTCAATTGTATAAAGTTCATAATATGGTGGGAATACATATCGCTCTGCCCATTAACATACAGAAAAACATACTTTGTATACAGGTGAAAAGTTCATCAAGCAATACATCCAGTTGTATTTGGAGACGGTGTTGCCACGGTTCCCGTTGGAAGGGGTGTCCTGTGTCACAGCACATCTTGTGAGTGAGGAGACTTTAGCTCACATATGTCTACATCTTGGTACAAAGGATATAATCCTAGCAGCTGTAAGTAGAACAAGTTACTATGAAGACTAGTACAAAAGCTTATCTACTCAACTCCAGATAGACCTTCACCTATAGGCTTACTTCTGCTCACTCTCACAACAGAGGTTAACATAAACAGGCTCATCTTGCAAGCTGGTAAAACAACAGCTGTGGTAGATGGTAGGGACAACATTGACTATAAAGTTGGATAGTTAACACATTCAATGCCACTACAGTTTTCATGATGGCTTCACGGATGCCGCCTATATTTCACTGCAGACTCTTTAGGCGAGCCGCAGGCACTATAATCTCAAGCGAACGGACGCGCCACGCGCGTCCACCGGCATTATGTAAAGATAAATATTATGTGTTATTATTTTTGTGATCTTGAAAGTCTTCGTAACAATAACGCAAGAAAAAGGTGTTTGCTGAAAGAATGAATTGTTGTGTGTTTAGACGGGTTCCGCCATATCGAAACACTATCTATTTACATAAACATGTTACCTGAATGACATTTCACTTACATATAGTTTTACGGAATATTTGTTGTTTATTATACCGAGCAATTATTAGCCCAATGGTTCATTACCTCGAAAATTTATACTCGACTAGATCAGTCGATGTTTTGCTTAGCAATTCTTTAGAGATTCTAAAACTAGTACAAGGATTTTCTTTTCATTCATCCCGGTCAGTCACCATCGAGCTATTTATTCGTATCATTCTTCACACAGTATGCAACTCACGGAAAAAATGTTACGAACTTGGTGCCTTAGTTTTGTTAAAGCCTTATCTTTTTAAATCAATTTAATTATACACAAAGTGTCCAATTACGATGTATGTTATCTATAGCTAAAATTTAAAAAATGTACTAAGTAATCTCTTTTAAATAAAAAAAAACTACACTTCCATAACAAAATTAATTAAATATGATATAATATGAATAAACCTAATTGTGATAAATTACATACTTTATTAAAAAGTTTACTTAACAGTATTGTAAAGTATTTTTTACTAACAAAAAAAAACCATCATGTTACTGACTAAATAAAACCGTTTAAAAAGGAAACATTCATTATCTGGGCTAGGCATGTGCGACCGGAATGCCCTAATGTGCCAAAGGAGCCCACATGCTGCAACTGCAGCAAGGCCAAAAATCGAGACTGGGCCCATAACGCATTCGTGGCAAGGTGTCCGATATGAGCAAAGTGGGACCTATTAACAAGATCTTAGGTCGCCTACGCTAAAGTGGTGACAGGAAACTCAAAGACAGCAATGCCAAGAAAAGGCTATAGGGTTATCTAGGCGAACCTCCAGCGGAAGAAAATCGCCACAGACGAGCTGATGATGGAGGCCACCAACACCAAAACGTCCTTGGCTTTGATCCAGGACCCATATGTGGGTGGGGTACGAAGAATGAGGGACTACCAGGGGGCGAGAGTCTACCAGTGTGCGGATCAAGGAAGTGGGACCGTCAAGGCAGCCACTGTCGTATTTGACAACAACCTTGAAGTTGTACCGGTCCCGAAGCTCACTACACACAACATCTCAGTAGTGAGGATCCGATCCAGCGCCTGGGAAATCGCCGTGGTGTCTTTCTATTTTGAGCCTGATCTCCCCATAGAGCCATACCTGATCCAACTACGGCGTGTTAGAGAAAGTCTATGTGGTCTCAAACACCTCATCATCGGCGGCGCCACAAACGCCAAGAGCAACTGGTGGGGAAGCCCGGTCCAAGACCACATAGGGGACGACCTGAGCGGAGTCCTCGAAGAACTGGAACTTCATTTCCTCAATCAAGGGCCGACACCGACTTTTGATACCATCAGAGGAAGAAAGCGGTTCAGCAGCTTCGTAGACGTAACGGCGGGAACGGAGGATATTCTGGGCATAGTGGAGGACTGGATAGTCGACACTGATTTGGTGAACTCTGACCACAACGACATAACATTCAAAATAATGCTCGCAAAAGCAACATGCACACTAGTACAAAGGACGACACGCAAGTATAACACGAAGAAAGCTAACTGGTCCCAGTTCTTGACAGAACTGGGCCAGTTAAACCAAGCCAGCAATTAAAAACATACACAGTTGCGAGGAGCTTAATAACACAGTATACAAATTTGAAGAAAACAACCAAATCTTGCACTAATAACATACCTACAAAAACTCAAAACAGTACACTCACAATGGCGTGGTGGTCTGAGGAACTCGCCGAACAGAAAAGACTGGTCGCCACTATGCGCAGAAGGATCCGGTGCGCAGCTCCCGTCAGGAGGGAAGAAATCATACGTCGCTACTTGGAGGCAAAAACCCAATATGAAGATGACACAAGAGCAGCACAGACAGCTAGCTGGAAAAACCTTCTATCCAAAAGACGACCCCAGTACAGACCTAGCTGTACATACATCTGTTAGGGTAGAAGCAAACCTGGGTAAAAACACACTGCCAAAATACGATGAAGATCCCGCCTTCACGTACACTGAATTGAACGCTGCGATCAACAGCTTCAATCCCAAGAAGGCACCTGGCTCTGACGGATTCACGGCTGATATTTGCACGAAGGCAATCTCTCAGGATTCAGACGCATTTCTTGCCTTTTGCAATAAGTGCCTGGAACTGGGATGTTTCCCAAAGCCTTGGAAGGCCGCAACAGTAGTGATCCTGAGGAAGCCGGGTAAAGACGATTATTCCCAGCCCAAGTCCTATAGACCAATAGGCCTTCTGCCAGTTTTGGGCAAAAGACTAGAAAAAATGGTTGTGGAAAGCCTTAAGTGGCACCTGGTACCGAGGCTCAGTACTCGCCAGTACGGCTTTATGCCCCAGCGTAGCACAGAGGATGCCCTCTATAATCTAATGAAGCACATTACGGAGGGATTGAGTTCTAAAAAACTCATGACCCTAGTGTCTTTAGATATAGAGGGCGCCTTTGATAGCGCTTGGTGGCCGGCTATTAGGGTCAGACTGGCTGAGGAAAATTACCCGATCAATATTCAGAGGCTGCTTGGGAACTATCTCAGCGAAAGGACCGCTGAGGTAAGGTACGCCGCTAAGAGATACGCCAAACAAACCGACAAAGGATGCGTACAGGGGTCTATTGGCGGCCCCATTCTTTGGAACCTACTCCTCGACCCGTTACTCCACCTCCTAGACTCCCAGGGCGTATTCGCTCAGGCTTTTGCAGACGATGTAGCCCTAATCTTTAGTGGGAGTAATGCGGTAGAGATCGAGCGACGGGCCAATAAGGTCCTCGAAGTTATTCAGGAATGGGGAGTCAGAAATAAGCTAAAGTTGGCACCACACAAAACTTGTGCCATGGTGTTAACGAGAAAGTTTAAGTATGACACCCCATCACTGAATATGGGCGGGGTCAACATCGAAATGTCGCGAATAATAAGGCCTCACTATAGACGACAGGCTCACATTTAACGCTCACGTGGCAAATGTTTGCAACAAGGCATTAACACTATACAAACAGTTGGCAAGAGCGGCGAAAGTAAACTGGGGCTTACACCCGAAATCGTTCGCTCCATATACACTGCCGCAGTCGAGCCGGTAATCACGTACGCTGCATGTGCGTGGGCTCCTGCAGCTAACAAAATTGGCACACGTAAGTTCCTGGACTCGGTCCAGAGGGGTTTCGCTCAGAAGCTCTGCAAGTACTACCGCACAGTTTCGCTGAACTCAGCTCTGGTCTTGTCGGGGATACTTCCTCTCGACCTCCGTATACACGAAGCAGCCGCCATGTATGAAGCGAGGAGAGGGTCGTCCTCGCATATTCCCGGAGACAGGGAGGTTGAGGGTGCGGTGGGATTTGCGGAGATGATTCATCCCGCTTTGAGTGTGGACAGACGATTCGTCTGCCTGGAAGACCAAGACATGGTCGACAGGTACAACGTGCAGGAAGTGCGAATATTCACCGACGGGAGTAAGATAAGGTTGGGTCGGCGCTGTCCTTGTGGCACGGCGAGGCCGAAACCAAAGCTGTTAAATTTAACATGCCCGCGTACTGCACGGTGTACCAGGCGGAGCTTCTGGCCATAAGCAAAGCCACAAGCGAGATCCTCAGGAGGAAGGAGCTTACGTTTGGCATCTACAGCTACTCTAGGGCAGCACTTGAGACAGTCACCAACATCAAGTCTCCTCATCCCCTGGCTGTGGAGACAAGGAGGAACCTGAGCTTGGCCGTGGTCCAGAAAAAGGAAGTATCTCTTTTCTGGATTAAGGCACATGCGGGTCTGCCGGGGAATGAGCGCGCTGACGAGCTTGCGAAACAAGCAGCCCTAAAGTCGAAGGGAAGGCCAGTGTACGATCAGTGCCCAGTTTCATATATCAAGTGATGCATTCGTCAGGCATCTTTTGATATATGGAACGTAAGGTACCGCACACAGAACACTGCTAGCACTACTAAGATATTTTTCCCAGATGCCAAGCTGGCACACAATACGATTAGGAAATTTACAGCCAACAAACACCTATCGCAAGCACTCACGGGACACGGCGGATTCTCCAGCTATCTGCACCACTTCAAGTGCAAGGACAGCCCGCTGTGTGCCTGTGGTACCGGTAAAGAGGAGGACGTGCCTCACCTGTTCTTTGAGTGTATAATACACGACAGGCTGAGGTACGACCTAGACGCAACACTTAATGTAAATAACATAAGCGTTCTAATAACAGACATAAAATACCGAAATGTTATAATTGAGTACATTACAAAAATTGTGATAGATGTAAATAATAAGAATAAAACTGTATAGCGTAAGAACTCTAGCCTTAAGATTAGTGAGTAAGAAATTAAATGTAAAAAATGACTCCTTTTCTTGAAGAGGCTTATGGCAACAAAATAAATTTAAAAAAATATAATAATAATTACATATTAAATAGTGCTGAAAAGTATAATTTTCGGATGGGCTGGATAAGCCCACGGTATCTCAACTGGAACGAGCACCTGGTCCGGATTACCAGAAGGGTGCTGGTTCGAATCCCGCTCGTGGAAAAAAAATTAAGCACTATTCAATTTGTAATTTGTTTGCAACAAAATTTACGTTAAAATTATATGTATTATAAACAATTTAACTAAGTATATCAAATTAATAAATTTAAATAGAATTATTAATTTTAACCCATTCAGTGCCTTGCCCGCCCATCGGCGGGCGAAATGTTTTAACTCGCATGCCGAGACCGCCCATGGGCGGTTGGATTTCAAACTTCATTAACTAAGCCAAATAACATTAGAAAATTATGAGATTTTGTGTAATGATGTATTTTATTACAATTGATTCGTAAACCAAACGGCCTCCGGGTTTCTAAGGATTTAGAAAATGTCAATTCTGACCTTTCATGCCGAGCCCGCCCATGGGCGGGCAAGACATTGTTTCAGAAATCGCCAACCCTTTGTAAAATTTTAACAATAATCTATAATTTTAGTCAAATTAATTATAAAAAGTTATACATGCGCACATAAACATACCTACGTGATGGATGATTTTATTGATACTATAAAATTTCAAATATTCAAATTAATAACTTGGAAGAGCTACCGGAAATATATCATGAAGGACGGTACGGTCGACATATGTCGAGCATGCCGCCGTCCCGGAGAGTCACTCAGACATATGATTTCCGGTTGTTCTCTTCGTGCTAACGGCGCGTACTTGCACAGACACAATCTTGTAGCCAGGATCATTCACCAGCAACTTGCTCTTCAATACGGTCTTGTTGAGTCCGAGGTGCCGTACTATAAGTACACACCTGAGCTAGTTCTCGATAATGGTCGTGCTTTGCTCTATTGGGACCGATCGGTTATCACGGACAGGACAATTGTTGCCAATAAGCCTGACATCGTGATAGTCGATCGGTCCCAGCGGCGGGCAGTGCTAATCGACTTCACCGTCCCACATGATGAGAACCTCGTGAAGGCTGAGAAGGACAAGCTGAGTAAGTACCTTGACTTGGCTTACGAGGTTACCGCCATGTGGGATGTTGACTCTACTATCGTTGTCCCGATAGTCGTATCTGCAAACGGTCTAATAGCGAAGAGTCTCGAGCTAGACCAACATATCTCAAAAGACTCTCGCTAGACGGCTGGATCAAGGGCCAGATACAGAAGGCGGTACTTCTTGACAGGGCACGCATCTTCAGGAGGTTCCTCTCTCTGGAGCCCTAACCACCGGTAGTTTGGGCCCTGCCCCGCTGCCGGCGACACCCTAGGTTTAGGTTTTTTATAATGTTTAATGTTTTATAGTGTTTTTTGTTTATTATTTTTATATAAAATATTATAAAAAACCTAGACTTAAGAAAATAAATAAATACAAGAATAATAATAAAAGTATTTATGTGTTCAAAATTAGAAGTTTCTCAACTAACTTAAAAACTAACAATATGGAATAAAAAGGTAATGTGGCTGAGCATCAAACAGCTGAATCGACAGCTGTAGCTGATATTCTGCCACAACCTAGCGTGTTTTTTTATACTTTTCTAAGAAAATGTGACAACAGTTAAGTTTTATGAAAATAATTTTAAGTGGAAATAATGAAATCTTCCCTACCTACTACATTTTATTACAATTAATAATTTAAACATTATTCTAGCCGCTTCGTTTTGTTTTTCTAATAACCAATGTATAGTTTTCAGATTTAATTACAAATGTTTAGTTTTCAGACTTTTCCCTGTACTTGTAGTATAAGACGATACTACTTAAGTAAAATTATAAACACTGAAAAAAGACGACAACCTCAGGCGGGAATCGAACCGAACGATACTACTTGCCAAATTTCATAGTTCTAGGTCAACGGAAAGTACCTTATGAGTTTTGATTTCCTTGAGTGTCGAAATATGTATACTTTTTTGCGGCATAAACGACCATATCTCTTTAATATGTTAACTTAGAAGTTTGATTTTTTCAAAACTTCATGGGGCTAATAGACCTGAGTATATGGTTTTATTTCAACTCGATACCTCCACGCGTTTCCGAGATAAAAGGTCTTGACAGACCGACGAAGGGAGAGACAGACGGACAACAAACTGATCCTATAAGAGTTTAGTTTTTTTCTTTTTGAGGTACGGAACCCTAAAAATTATTTACTTAATGTTGAATACATTTTCACAATGTATTTTTACAAAGTTAATGTAAGAAGTATAACGCTGGGAAAAAAATAAAGATACAAAAAGGTTGACTACGCCTGACTTTAAAAAAAAGCCCTAAAATTTAAACTTTTTAATACATTTTGTATTTCTTTACATTAATATGAGCTTGAATTTATCATATACGCAAATTTATATATTTTACTTCGTCTTAAATCAATTAACCGAAAGTTATGACTTACCTTCACACTCCATTACTATTTCGGTTAATAACCAATCAAACTAACACAATTTTGTCACAAGAATCACAGAAAGTGACGCATACACGCTTTAAACAACACACAGGACATGTAAACTAGACATGAAAAGCAGCAAATGTCAAAATCTACGGCCTCACGCCGAAACCGCCGATGGGCGGGCAAGAATATTTTATCGGGATGCCGTGCCCGCCGATTGGCGGGCCGAACACCAATGTATGGCGGCATGTGGGTGATGTCACTACTTTTTAGGGAGGCAGTGAATAAGTTAATTAACTACTAAACACCAATATCGGTGTTTTGTTAACTATATCATATTAACTAACTAACAAAAACGCACACTAAGATACAACGCAGATATTACAAACACCCAGACCTGAGATAAATATCATTAAAAGTTTGAGAACCTGCATCAGTGAACTCACCTAACGAGTTTGTGGCATTGCAGAATGATTTTTCTCTTTCAAAAATAAAAATTATTTTCACCAGTAAATTTTGAAGCTAGCGTATATTTAGTCGAATGTGTGATTTTGATCAGTAAAAACAGATGCGTTTTTGAAATATGACTGAAACACTGAACACGCCAAGCGAGTCGCTGGAACTGCAATAAAATTAACGTGAACTCGCAGGGCGACTCGGTGGCATTGAACGTGTTAAGGCCCCAGGCGCTATATCTGTTGCTGCCAGATACTGCTGAATGCTAATTGCACTCATCCTGAACTGAAATCTGGAGGATATTCTAAGACCTTATGTTGTAAAGATCAAAAGTGGTTCATTCTTATCAAAAATTTGTTTCTCCTTAGTTTTTAACACTTACTTCGGAGCATTCTTAAACAAGCTTCTATACAAAAATTAACCAATACTATTTTACTTTTCTGCAAATGAGCTTTTATTTTTATATATCCTACTAATATTATAAACGCAAAAGTTTGTTAGTATGGATGGATGTTTGTTACTCTTTCACGTAAAAACTAACGAATGGATTTGGATGAAATTCGGCATACAGACAGTTTATAACCTGGATTAACACATAGGATACATTTTATCCCGATATTCCCACGGGAACCACGCGGGTGAAACCGCGAGCGGCCGCTAGTCATACATATGAGTAATAATGTTTGTGTTTCAGGAGTATCCAGTGGACAAGTACACTTTGGCAAATACATTCAAAGCTATTGTGGGTGCTCTCCTACAATCTTCAGGTGATCTGAGTGCTGCACACTTTGTTCGGGACTTTGTTATTACACAGCTTCAAGGTGACTATTTTACGGAAAACTTCATATTTAACCGTGTCGCTTAGCGGTGACAGAATACTACCACCCCATCTCGTACTTTGGGTGTCGTAAAAGGCGACTAACGGACTAAAGACTGCACATACCTCCAACAGCATAGAGCGGCGATAGGCTCACCACCTGTCACGCTGAGCACATGTGCAGTCGCATTTGGTGAAAAGTAGACTAGGTTGAGGACTGCTTTTGCTGTCCTCATTGCCTAGTCTCTGACTAACCCTTCGGGGATAATATTACAGAATAACTAATAGTACTACGTACAGAAGGTTCACTCTCTAACTAAAGTCAAGTTTAGGTATAAAAAATTGCCTACTCTTACGATTTTCACGCGAAATTGAAACTTACCGTGTGACCCGAGCGTTCATATTGTGATAGGCAACGCTGACTCGATATCGATTTGACGTCAGGAGCGCAGGGTTCTCACTCATGGATAAATTATAAATCAATAAAGATAATAGTGTGAATTAATTCACAAACATCCTTTAGAAAGTAAGCTTAAATCGAAACACTAACAAACGCAATAAGCAACTTGTATAATAACTAAGCTACAGATTTTTATATTGGCAAAAGAAAGTCATGTCTGTTAATTAAATTGTTTTTAATTAACCATTAAATATTTTTATGGCTAAATAACGACAGACTTAAGCAACTATTACTAGGTGGAAAATAAGAGAAGCACGGAGCCGCCGCCATAATTGTAGTCTAAGAGCTGGCAACTATTTAGATACCTATGTCAAATTAGTTTATAGAAGAGAAAGGTAAGTAACTATAGTCTGACCGCTACCGCTGTACCGCGCCTTGGGTGTGCGAGCGGCGAGGCGGGGGGGGGGGGGAAACAGTTACTCCATTTTGTCATTCTGCCGTCAGTGTCAGACGCACATGAGATAAAATATCTAAAAATGGGTCGTGAATTATCTCGAGATAATCAAGACTGTCATTTTTAAAGTGGCCGAATATTTTAAGAAAAAAAAGCAAACAAAGAAAGTTTATATTATATATTTCCAAGAATTAAAGATTTATTTCATTTATATTGGTTCTTTAATTGTACTTATCTAAAAATCATACTGGACAAAAACGGATTGGATGTAATTATACTCGTAAATATAAAGCTTCAATAAACTGTGCTTCGATATCGTAAGATCTGTCTGACACTACGAATCTCATGTGAGTTCATGCTCTTTACTTCCCACTCCCCCCACCACCCGCGCATACCTAAGGCGCGGTACAGCGGTTGCGGTCAGGCTATAGGTAGGTACTATGAATGAATTATAACGTCGTTTAGTAGTCATTGTTCGGTGCCCAAAATTCACAGAAATCATCGTTCGGTTTACGCGCGACGTGAAGCGTGCGAGTCGAGCGGTAACCTACTGCCAAACGCCTGCACGGGATGCGCGCCAGCCGAACGTATAATGACAGTTATAGACAAAATATTGTTGTTACTATATGATAGCCTTCTGAAAAAAATCCAAGAGACTAATGAAAGCTCAGACAGTGAATAATATTTATTATAATAATATTATCATTAAATTATTTATACTCTTGTTACATTTTTGACAACCCTATGCAGAAGTGAGGATGTCTTTTGTTTAAGAAACATTGAAGCATTTTAAGCTTTAATAGAAGGGTTTTTGGGTCGAATCTCATTATTACGACTTATCACCTTTTGAAATAAAATGTCATTGTAATAAGTTTTATGGCTCCTAGCCTTTACGCCACCGGATAGACTATACCTTAATTGCGGAGTGACCCACTGATAATAGTCGTGATTATACGTATGTAGGCTAAAATGTATATTTAATAGGCTAAAACGATATTGGGGTTCAAAGTTAACTTCTTTCAGCCAAGTATCCATCAGCCTCATCTCATTAGAATACTCTTTGTTGTACACAAAAATATAAAACATTACAATTAAAAAAGAAGTCGTACAATGCGGCGGCCTTATCACTAAAAGCGATATTGTCCAGGCCACCTAGTGATGGATGGATGGACCAATGTTTGGGGTAGAACTAATAATTTGATAAATGATAAAACTTGATAAGATTAAACTTGTGTATATTTGGGATATAACTATAAAATTATTATGAAATCATAATGATATAAAAGAGTACGCGCGGCTGTCTTGATAGCTGCTAATAGCGAATTGATTGGGAAATGTGAATGTGAATATTGCTAATAACTTACTAATTTGGGTCAACGTGAAATGCTGACAATACAATGTACGCGCTAGCTCGTACAACGATAGTAATCAATGTGGATGGAATAAGGAGGGGTAACATAATTTTTTTTATCATATTACAGGGCAGGACTTGAATGAGCACTGGCCTATAGCCGATCCTTGGGCCATGCTGACCGGTATTCTGAACGATGGCGCCACCCTCGAGCCCCGCTTGATCGGTGAGGTTGGCAGGAACACACTACTCGCCTGCTACAGAGTTGGGCTGTACAAAGACAAGAAAATGATCTCCTCAGGTATTGAAAAGACTGATACACCTCTACACAATGTTGGGTCTTAACCTTTTGAGCGCCACGGTCTTCTGTGGAAGTGGAAGTTTCCGTGCCATCCGCGCCACGACTATGTCTTCTACTATAGTCGTGGCGCGGAGGGCAATGAAATGTTTGTCTTCTATAGAAGATCGTGGCGCTTCGTGATCATGACATATGATCACTTAAATATCTTCTTCTGTTCTATCTCATTGGATAATGGATACGTTATAATTTCTTAGAAAAGGGCATAAAAAGGTGGTCGTAAAAAGCTCAAAGTCACGCAAAGAGCAAAGGAGAGGGCTATGTTTGTGGTTTCTCTGCGGGATGGAATCCGAAATGAGGAGATCCATAGAAGAACAAAGGTAACCAACATAGCCCGAAGACCGAACCGTTCACTGAACCGATGGCCAACGGCCATCGGTTCAGTGAACGGTTAACGACCGCGCACAGAAAAAGGGTGTAGTAGCACTATTCCGAAATCGAATTATTCCGAAATCGCATTATTCCGAATGAACAATTTTAACCTTTTAGTATCTTTATTCCGGTTAAAATAAAATGCTTGTACAGTCAGCGTAAGTAAAACTAAAACATTTGATTGATAACTTAAATGCATTCTGTTCATAATTAGACATAAAAATTTCCACTTGATGACAGCCAAATTTCAAAATAAAAATAAACATTTTTATTGTTTAATGTGTCGCAGTCTATGTAAGCACTACTTTAAAATCTATCTTCTCTTTTAAAAAATCTTCTTTAATCAGCTCTGTACGTTTTTTTGTCCAAGTACTTCTATTCCTTTTAGCAATTGAAATATGTAGATATTGTGCCGATTGATCTATTTTGCGACACTTGCTTCTTTTTTCAACAATTCTATCAAATACAGAATTGTTGTTCATCTATGAGTTCGACTATACCTAATTGGCAATTCGGAATAATGCGATTTCGGAATAGTGCTACTACACCAGAAAAAGCAGTGTAAGCAGGCAAATATAATATACAAGGTGGAACGACGATCTGGTGAAAGTCGCGGGTAGCCGCTGGATGCGAGCTGCACAACCGGTCGTGGTGGAGATCCTTGGGGGAGGCCTTTGTCCAGCAGTGGTTGTCATTTGGCTGTTGATGATGTTAATGATGTATTTACTTGACCACGGAGGTTGCTGTAATCAATTCATGTTATTATAATAACACTAGCGGCCGCTCGCTGTTTCACCCGCGTGGTTCCCGTTCCCGTGGGAATATCGGGATGAAAAGTATTCTATGTGTTAATCCAGGTTATAAACTATCTGTATGCCGAATTTCATCCAAATCCATTCAGCAGTTTTTACGTGAAAGAGTAACAAACATCTATCCATACGTTCCCGTGGGAATATCGGGATAAAAAGTAGCCTATGTGTTAATCCAGGTTATAAACTATCTGTAACTAATATTATAAACGCAAAAGTTTGTAAGTATGGATGGATGTTTGTTACTCTTTCACGTAAAAACTACTGAATGGATTTAGATGAAATTCGGCATACAGATAGTTTATAACCTGGATTAACACATAGGACTTTTTATCCCGATATTCCCACGGGAACGGGAACCACACGGGTGAATCCGCGAGCGGCCGCTAGTAACATATAAATTGATAACAGTAGCATTACATATTTTTTTAAAGAGTGTATCAGCTTATCAAATGAATACTACCTACCCCCTCGTTTCCCTTGGGTGTCGTAAAAGGCGACTAACGGACTAAAGACTACATACATTAATTGTATGAAATATTAACATCTATTTATTTAATTTTTTAATACTAACATACATTTCACAATAAAGTGTACTATTACTATCAGCATATCAACAGCATAGAGCGGCGATGGGCTTACCACCTATCATGCTGAGCACGTGTGCAGTTGTAATTAAGTGACACGTGGACTATGGCAGAGGACTGCTTCTGCGGTCCTCATCCCCTAGTCTCTGACTAACTCTTTGGGGATAATCTTCGATCAACAATACAACTAGATGTCAGGTCGGCGCTAAAAATATGTCTCGGTAAATAACAGTCTACTTGAGAAATGAGCTCTTATTTTCTCGCACGACAATAACGGGAAAAAGTACTTTATTTGTTGCCCCATAAGGTTGATTTCACCACTAAATGTTATTGACGTCTTGTCATTTTTAAGTGACAGCAGTAATCGTTGCTTTGCTCGTTGTTTGTGACGAATGATATGATTTGTGACTTTATAACTGGGTGCCATGATTGTAATTAGGTTGAACTTAAAACTGTTTTATAACTTTTTTCTCAGTTCGTTAGTTAAGAAAAGTATTTATTCACGTGTACAGAATTTAGCTTTGATTTTGTACGTGACGCGTTATCTAGTTGATATTGTTGATCGAAGGGGATAATAGTCTAGAACTCGTGACCTATGTATGTATGTTTTTTTCAGGATCCGGTGAGACTGTAGCAGTGGCTAAAGAAATGGCAGCTCGCAACGCGCTCAAAAAGATATTCGGAACGGAAGACCACATGAAACCAGTCAACTTCTCACTAGAAGGCATACCGAAACCAGACACTAATGTTCGTTACCAAATATCGTCTAGCTGAGTCTTTCTAACTATTTAATTGTAGTCATAGTATTAAAATAATATTAAAACTGTTTTAAAATGCAATTCATTTATGTTTTTCATTTAGTAAAATTTAAACAAATAAAATATAAAATTCTCTTAATAATAAAAACACTTTCCTTATAAAATTAATTCGTACATAGAAAATAATTAATTATAAATCCTTAGTATTAGTTATTGTAACACACAGCAATATTGGCACTTGGGAACAGTAACTAAACATAGGTATATTTTGTAAAACACTATATAACTTTTTTTTTCTTTTAGACCCTGGCAATGCATTTTCAGACTTTATCACATAATACTTTGAAAAAGAGATTGTATAGTGATAACAAAATATTAGTTTCAGCTACCGATGCTTAGACATTCAACTATTATAACTTCGTCACTCTCGCGGCATTAGGAAAGTTGTTTATCTTTCAAAATCTAGACTAGCCACTGCAGCATTAAGCTCTATACAATACACCGAGATTTTTCATTGGTTTTGGAGCCGAAAACGTTATAATACAAAACAAGTGTTGTACCTATTTATGAAACAATAATCGCTTTACGAGCTAAGTAAAAAAAGTTGTAAAAGTGACTTTTTGTCGAGTACACCGTAACCCCTATGAACTTTCCCGGCCGGTCGCCTGCGACGGCGGCGGGGCGGGGGGTAAGCGAAGTGTTTGAAGCGCCTCGGTCATTGACTTTCGTAAGATCGTCCGGTACTAAGGGTTCTTACATTTTTTATGAATATTTTTTTAATGATTTTTTTATGCTTATATTTTTAGTTTTACTTGCTAAATAGCTTCTACTGATGATAAACATGAACATGGTTTCGGCTCCAAAACCAATGAAAAATCTCGGTGTATACTTGGATTTGATACTTCATCAGCCGCCCAAGTAACACACATAGGCTGAATACTAGATGAATAATGGATTATTGTGTACTTAGCGCTGAATAAAATTACTGAATAAAAGCAGAGTAGCATGCTATTCAGCCACTACACTGCTTAAATGGGCACAAATTATTCAGCTTTAGTTCGCAATTGCTGAATAATATCATTATAGTAACGTTATAATCGCAGTATAAGGTGTAACAGGTGGTAAACAAGGCAAAATACTAGCAAATTAAGGAAACACTAGTTACCCTTTATTTAGACAATTGTCGTCTATGTACGCTTTTATATTGATAGTTATTAAGTTAAAGGTTCACGATTTGCTCTGTAAGAACGTCTATTAATACTTTTAGTGACAGATGATTCATATTTACGACAGTGAGAGAAGACAAGTTTTTAAAATGATTGTATGATATCGGTATATGTTCCTTTTGTTAATAACTTCATTATTTTACGTGAAAGCTAGTGGGAATCCAAAATTACTGTTAGAATATACATATATTTCTAAGAAAATTTTCAAGCGCCAGTGCATAAATTAGTTTTTACTACAAATTATACTAAAATAAACACATTTAATCAAAAACATTTCGGGTAAAAATTGATTGATTGTGTCATTATTCTAGTCTGTCACCAATAATCGCATTAAAAATATTTATTTGTAATTCCTTACTTTACTAAGTTCGTGTTAAATAAATAAAATTATGTATACCAATGTAGATATTATAGGTTATACAGAATAAAAAATGGTGGTGAAATTAAAGAGCGATGTGAACCGTTATACTTCAACATTACTGCCGTAGCCCGCGTAATGGGGCACATATGTCTGCTTATTCAAACTTAGCCGTAATAAAGTCTTACATGTGAATCCATATACGGCAATACACTGATTACTGGCTGAATATTCGTTCGAACTAGCATCGATAAAATGTGTGATAAAATACACTTTTAAGGATCCGCATAATATAGACTGATCCATTTAAGGGACTTGTAACGTAAATGAATTGATCCATGACATGATTCACGGGGATATACTTATTCAGTCATCACCAGATTAAATCAACTGATGTGAACCTCTATTAAGCAATATACGTTATAAAATACTCGAAGTGCTCTTTAAGAGTAATAAGAACGTTCAGATGAACTTGTAAACAGCCACTATTCAGTCGTAATCAATAGCAGTATAGATACGGATAAACAGGGAAATTTTACATCATTTACTGAATAACATACGAAATGTACTCCTTTGTACATCATATATCTGTGTAATAGTACACATGTACTCCCTTTAGAAGGCAGCGTTTAGAGGTACACATTTACTCCATTATACAGCATATGACATATTTGCCACTACTTAATTGCCCTTATTCAGTAAGTAGGCTTGAAAATTTAAAACGGCTGAATAAAAGCGTAGGTTATGTACCAAATAAACGCATCTTGCTGTTAAGGGTGAAGAATATCTACCATTATTAAGTTCTTATTCAGAATATAGCTCCTTGTGTACTAATATTCAGCTTAAGGATCACCAGTGAATTATAAAAACGGTTTTAATACTCTGTAAGCAACATTTATGACCACAAGTGATTAAATATACAGCTTTCTGTGTTACTTGGGCGTTCCACCGCTGGACGAGATTGAGCACTCAAGATCTGTTTTTTAACCTACACTGCTCAAATGCGAGTTGGATTGCGGTTAGATTTGATACTTAGAATACTTTATATATCACAGCTTTATTGTAAGGTCTCGTCCCTGCTTTATATCATCTGGAGGCAGAATCCATGAGGAGGTTTCCGTGCTTGTCTTTGATGCGCACCCGGCCGGAAGCGTAGCGGGTTTCGGAAGTGCCGTCCTTGTAAACCAATTTCACGGTGCCGTCCGGAAACTCGCGACGCTGAACAAAAATAAACGTTGGTTAGGTAGGCAAGAAGTATAAATAAAACAATAGCGAAATGCTACACAAAACTGCAAAAAAATTCCAATCGATTTTCAACTTTACTTGTTGGGTATAGAGTTCAGAAACGATTTATTTTTTATTACAACAACACAGATTGCACAATTTTGACTTTTTCGGGAAAATACATTTGATTTTTAATAACACTGTTAATAGGATAAAATGTTTACTAGAAAAAAACAATCAGTCTCAGGAAAGCTGCCCACCCATGACACAGTATAAATATAAGCTAAAGCAGTACGGAAACTAAGCCTTTTTGTAGTTTTATATATACCTACGCGCCAATTGAGCGTTAGGGTTGTCCTCTTATTTTTGTAAAATTTAAAAAGTTTTTGTTTAGTTAGCGCTGTATCTCAGGAAGTTAGCGCTTTTTTGAGATAACTAGCAAAGCATAAGGGTTGTCACTTTTAATTATTATAAAATTAAAAGGTATTTTTTGTATTATTTATCAAAACGTTTATTTGGGTTCTATAATAATCAAACAATCGAATGAATTGACAACTTACGGACGAAATTCATAACCGATCCCGAGATAGGGATAGGCCTACTTTAGATTTGTTGCCTAGATATTTCTGTTATATGACGGGAAACAACAACAGTTGCCTAGTAACAAATCCAAAATTGGCATATCTCTATCTCAGTATCGGTTATTAATTTCGGCCGTAAGTCTCCAAACAAAATTGTGTAATTAAAAAATCTTCAACATTTTAAGAAGTCTTTATTCTTCGTTAGTTTTTATAAATTACTTACTGAAAAATACTTCGCCTTTTAAGACACGTTCGAAAAGCTTTATTATTATTAAGTTTATATACTTAATGTAAAAAGTTCTCATTCTAATGAATAGCTATTTTAATAATTTATCGGAAAACATGGACACGGCACCATAAAACTGACTTCTTTGTAAACTAATACAGCTACTTATTTAATTGATTAATACGACCGAGTTCAAGCAGCCGTAAACTACGCAACACAATCGCGGCGTTTTTAAAAATCACCCGTACAACAGCAGCAGATACACAACAGTGACGTCTTGAATGCGGCACGCGCTACCGAGAGCACTGCGATGTCCGCTTAGGGGCCTTGTAAAGACGTGCGTCTGGGCGTGCGTCGTTTCGAGGGTTTGTAGTTTGTACGTAGCTTCCTTAACCTTTTGGGCGCCACGCCATAAACGCATTCCTGTGTCCTGCACGCCAGAGCATAAAATAGACAAAAATACCTACGAAAAATGTAGTGCTGCCAAGAGTCGATAAATTGGTAACACACGGCGACCTGTTTTTGTTGTTTTTATATGCAATAAATGACTACTTATAATTTGGGATGTTTAATTTATACTTGTGCCATCTTCCACTCTTTGTATATATGTACTTAGTACATAAATAAAAGCATAGCATTGAAAATAAAATGGTGGTAAACCACAGCACTATTCTCTATAGTGATGTCTTCATTGTCACGACTGGACGACAACGGCGCAGCTGGCCATCCTATAATGCCTCTTCCATAGAGATGTACCCGAGTCGCGCGTAATGTATCAATTTCGAAATCGATGCCTAGAAAGACATCGATTAACCTTTTCACCGCCCAACTATCCGTATTAATACTCTATTGTATTTACTTATGTTACTATGTCTTACTATGTGCTTTGCTTATATTAAGTACGTGCAAACGGCAACAGATTTTGTGAAAGGTTAAATCCTTATCTTTAAATTTCGTGTTAGTGCATCCGAATGCAGCACAGTAACGCTTTTGTTTCACCATCCTGTGAACTATCCACTTGCGAAAATAAAGTTAACGAGAAACAAACTGCCGCGTCCGTCGGTCGCTTTCTGCGTACTGCGTGCGTGACACTATTAACTAAATAATTGTCTCCGCGCGCGGACCGAGCGTGTAGGTATGTAAATCGACCGAATTACGTAGTGACACGGGCCTGCTGATACGCTATTTTAGATCTTAAATCCTTATCAATATATCGTTTTTAGTCTACTCACAATACTTTTCGGAACGAGCGCACAGAATAATATTACTAGACGAGCGTAATGCCGAAAGTTAGCAAGTCGATATACCTACTTACCCGCTATTTTAGACCTTAATGCTTGCTCACGGTTACTTACCTATTTTTTTAAAGGATTGATTATGTTGAACTATGGTTTTAGAGATTTATTTCTGTAAAGAATATTACTCTATTATATTATACCTATATGGACTTTAACTATCGTTGAATTATAAAATACACCAAACACATTGATAATTATCCGCTCGCGTGATCTCGAGATGATACCTAAACATCTTTATAGTGATTTCGTCCTTTTTTTCGCAACCGTTACGAACTAAAATTGCGGCTCGCCTTAGAAAAACCTTTGTTATGATTTTTAAGTTGATATTGGTTATTTTAAACTCGAAAACAAAAACTTTAAAAATGTAGGTAATTAGCGGAGTGTAATACGTAATTTCGAAACACACTATCTCGATGCACGTTAGCGCGACAAATTGCGACAAACCGTGAGCGTCAAGTTGGCAGGTACACCACGGAATTAGACGGTTTTGACTATGTCAAAAAATTGTGTATAAATAGTGACGTATAGCATATAAATAGTGATACTATGGTTCAAAAGATATTTGAGTATCTTGGTGTGCCTGCTAACTTGACGTCAAGATAGCAGGCACCATAAGAAATACAGTTCGTATCAATGTGATTTATATGTCAAAAAACTGTGTATAAACAGTGAATCGTATACGCAAAATTTCAACAATTGTACTTTAATACAAACCGAGATATTACGGTCTCTAAGTGGGCTGCCAACTTGACGATTCTTGCGATGGCGATTCCAGGGAAACGGGTTGAAGTTTGAAACAAATAAATACATGAAAAATTGTGTGTGAAATTGTGAATCTTTCAATATCAATAAAAAAAGAATTCTTCTTTGCTATTTTCCAAAAATCTAAGGTAAACTTCTACCATACATTCGATTTTAAGTACAATCGTGCACAATTTTATTTATTGACTTTTAAGATACTGATATAAAGTCTAATTATGTTTAATTCAAGTCATAAAATTACACTTAAATCTACCGTTGTAATGTCAGTTTCACGTTATTTCTATGGAAACTTATGTCAAGCAATTTGGTAATTTTAGTGACTCGAATTAAAAGTCTCGGAACCCTAGTTAACTTTACGAAAGATTAGCTAGGTTAGTACCTACTTATGAAGTTATACGTATTACTCGACCAACACAATTAGATGCATGTCAGCTAGACGTTTATCACAGTTGTTCAATAATTTACAAACTAAACGTATCTTCTTCGATATTCCATTTTAAAATCTGACCACTCAGCATGTGCAAACTAATTGAAGTGCAATATATTTAGATTGTTAATCATTGAACAATTATGATAAACGTCTAGCTTCAATGCGATTAATTATGTTGGTCGAGTAGTAACTATGACAAGTTTTGAATGACTGAGAAAATATCTACCTCACATTAGGTACAATGGCGGACTCCGTCGCTTTACCAGTCTAAAGGTCAAAATCCCTTGCACACCGCGTCGTCTATTTGGTACGGGCACGTAGGTACCCGGGCGGTCGGTGCGCTTCACACGAAAATCGCTGCAAAGTGGTAAAGCGACGGCGACACTCGACCGTACCTAGGTATATCTTTTTTGTAAATACCATGATAGAAAATAAGCTGCGTACCTATTAAAATGTAGGTTGTTATTAAACGATTTAAACACTTTCACTTCTGATGCAAATGTACTCACTGCTTACAAATTTCAACACAAACAAATAAAACTTTTCGCGCACCATTCTCGTATCACCGGCTCACCGCACGTAAACAAAATCACGCCATCTCTCGGTCGTTCGCGACACTCGCTCGTCCATCACTATCCGAGACTTTTAATTCGAGTCACTAAAATTACCAAATTGCTTGACATAAGTTTCCATAGAAATAACGTGAAACTGACATTACAACGGTAGATTTAAGTGTAATTTTATGACTTGAATTAAACATAATTAGACTTTATGTCAGTATCTTAAAAGTCAATAAATAAAATTGTGCACGATTGTACTTAAAATCGAATGTATGGTAGAAGTTTACATAAGATTTTCGGAAAATAGCAAAGAAGAATTCTTTTTTTATTGATATTGAAAGATTCACAATTTCACACACAATTTTTCCATGAATTTATTTGTTTAAAACTTCAACACGTTTCTCTGGAATCGCCATCGCAAGAATCGTCAAGTTGGCAGCCCACTTAGAGACCGTAATATCTCGGTTTGTATTAAAGTACAATTGTTGAAATTTTGCGTATACGATTCACTATTTATACACAGTTTTTTGACATATAAATCACTTTGATACGAACTGTATTTCTTATGGTGCCTGCTATCTTGACGTCAAGTTAGCAGGCACACCAAGATACTCAAATATCTTTTGAACCATAGTATCACTATTTATATGCTATACGTCACTATTTATCACTATTTATACACAATTTTTTGACATAGTCAAAACCGTCTTATTCCGTGGTGTGCCTGCCAACTTGACGCTCACGACAAACCAAATCGCGACAAACCAAATCTCGAAGATCTATCTAAACATGATGATATCTATCTATATAAACAAAACTGAGAAGGTACCTACTTGGTATTAACCATGGGATATAAAAAAACATACATAGAAAGTGTCAATTTTAACCGGTGCAAAACAGTACAAAAATATTTTTATAAATAAAATAAAACATATTTTATTAAACAATATAATATAATATATTAATATAATATTATAGTGATTCATTTTTATTTATTATTAAATTACAAAGCTAACTTTCTAGTTAGCTTTGTAATTAAACTACAATTAAATTATATCACCGTGCACACGTGTTGTATGCATATGATCCATAGTAGATGCCGGTACCTACCGCTACCCTAAGTAAAAATAAAATTAATCTACCCGCAATAGTTATGTTGATGCAAAATAGCAAATGCCTTAAAGAGAATCGATGACGCAGTGGATGACGTTCTGTTTACAGTCACAAAAGTTAAGCAAATTTGCGCAGGTCGAGTAATTGATGGGTGACCAGTAGGTGACCTCGGCGAACATTGCTTAACTTTCGCAATCAAAAACCTTGAGATTTTATGAACCTACGGTCACCCATCCCTTTGGCGACCTCGGCGAACATTACTTAACTTTCGCGATCGAAAACCTCGAGATCTTATGAACTTACGGTCACCCATCCCCTTGACGACCTCGGCGAACATTGCTTAACTTTCGCGATCGAAAACCTCGTGATTTTATGAACCTACGGTCACCCATCCTCTTGGCGACCTCGGCGAACATTACTTAACTTTCACGATCGAAAACTCGAGATTTCTATGTACCTACGTTTTAATAACAGAAATAAAGTTTAATTTATTAAGAATTTGCATAGACTTACTTACCTCTAAATCTTCAATAATTGAATCAGATTCCGAAAATTCATCGTCATCATCGACGCCTTCCGAAATGCGAAGAAGAATTGAATCGCTCATGTTGCACTGCACTACTTTCCTCACTATGCGCTTATGACGTCATCAGGCTATCGTCTATCCGTGACCACGGCGCTCAGAGAACTGATTATTGATGACGCGCTAGGGATGCGCCAGAGTTGCCATATTGGATTTATTAGGTAAAAGTTGATTTGACGATTCTTTATTCATGTAGCTGAGCTACGGTGCGCTATGGTAGTGTTATTTTTATTACATTTCATTTTATTAAAATAGCAATAATAATAAAGTAAAATAACACGTTTTAGTTGAATTTTGAATAGGTTATTTACATTAAAACTGCCTTCCGCAGTACAGCACTAGCGGTCAAGAGTAGACGACTTTGGCGTGTTGAACATAGTATTTGCTTAGACAAAAATCCAGGTTTTATAGTTCAATATTTCTCAGTTCTTATGGCTCTAAGAGACTTGTTTTTATACTCATATGTTGCTGGGATATTCTTTATTGCCGAATGTAGAAAAAAAAATACCAGTAATAGTTTTTCAACACATTTATTTAATATTTTTGTAAGCCGGGTTTTTTGTCAACTATAGATGTCGTTGGCGCACAGGGCCCGCAAGTGCTGGTCAAGTATAGAGGACTTTGGCGCTCTAAAGGTTAATGCTTTAGCTTATATTTATATTGTGCCCATGACCTTGCCTACAGTGTAAATCACAAACTACTAGAAAAAATACAACCGAGTCTTCTGGGGTCTCTGTAGCTTAGCGGTTAAAGCAGTAGACCTGCAACCAAAGGTCATGGGTTCAAATCCCATTCGAGCTTTTCTGAGACTGGTTGTTTTTTTCTAGTAAATATTTTGAATGCAAAAACACTGTCAATATTTTGATTCATCATCAGCCTATAAACGTCCCTCTGCTGTACAGGTGTACTCACATGACAACAGCACATAGGGAAATTGAACCGTAACCTACCACACTGGCTCAATGTGGGTTTTAACGACTTCTTGGCGGGAAAGTGAAGCGTTATGTCTGTAGTTTTGTCATATTTTCTAAAGGACAATGGCAGGGTACTATGGAGATTTTGTACAGGCCTACAATTTTCATGTTTAGCAATGAGACTTACACATTTGGTAGATTATATTATTGAGAATTACTACATACATTAACAGAATTTTAAATGTTAGGGTTTAAAAGATATACTTGTATTTCGATAATTTTTTAAGGTTAGGTTTTTCCCTGTATTAATGTATTTGATTGACATTGACAGTAGTGACAGGGAGGGACGGACAATGATTCTGACAGTAACAAAATAAATAATTAAATCTGAAAATGAACGTTCGCGCTTTGATTGATTGATTTATAGATCAATCGTGAATCGAACTAAAATAGGTAGGTAGGTAGTCCATTTCAATATTAATTAAGTAAGTAAGTAGGTACCTATGTATTGTTAGCCCGAGTTCTAGATTCTAGAAGATAGGATAGGATACCTATCAGGAACTGCTGCAACTGTGATTATTCAGATCTTTGTGCTTGGTTATTAAAAACACAAAAAGACATAGCTACTCATCTGTGTTTTGATAAATAACAGCAAAATACTTAAAACATGATGAAAGTCATAGGTAGTGTAATGGCGTTGGTGTAATGGCGTTGGGACGGAGACCCGAAATGAAACAATGTCTTGCGTTGAATCAATTCTCTTTATCCTCTCGTGTATCATCTTAAATACTAATTAACATCACATCTATACGTGACTAGAGGAAGGACGCCTTGTCAATCAGGAAGACCTTAATTATCACGTACTATTGAGTACGTGCTGATAGTGTAATTCACTATATCACACCTCCCCTGAAAAGGCTAGGCATCCCTTCCCTGAAAAGTATACTCTTATTTTCTAAATATCTTAGTCCTATTCTTATGAACTATATATTCTTTATTATTCTTTAATATTTTTACATTAGTACCTAGCTCTTCTAAAACTTCAAATGGACCTAAATACAAGTCATTCAATTTATTATAATTTTCATTCTTATACAAGAGTAGATCACCTTTTTTGTAGTGTACTTCCTTACAATCTAAATAATAATTAGTTTTTCTACTTTGTTTTGATATTAATAAGTTGTTCCTGGCATCATTATGAGCTTTTTGCAATCTAAATTTTAACTCCGATGGATAATTGTCGTATACATATAAGGGATCAACTTTACTAACTAAATTACTAGGTACGTTACATGTTTTCCCAAAAACTAGTTCATAAGGGGAGTATTTGGTACTAGTATTTACAGAATTATTATAAGCAAAGCACCAATATGGTATCCAGGTACTCCAATTTGCCGACTGATTCTGTGTTTGTATTCTCAAGTAACATCCGAGATGTTTGTGCCAGTTTTCTAGCGAACCTATACTCTCATGATGATAGGGTGTTGAATTTAACTTATCAATATTTAGCAATTTACATACTGTTTCTAACGTGGAATTAATAAATTCCGTTCCACAGTCAGTCGCAATAACCCTGGGAGTACCATATCGTAAAATAAAATTTTCAGTAAAAACCCTAGCAACAGTTTCAGCTGACTTATCAAGTATTGGGTAAGCTTCTACAAACTTTGTCAATTCGCATTGTATTGTTAATATGTATTTATTACTCAAATTATCGACCTCCAACGGCCCCACAATATCTAAATATAATTTTTCAAAAGAAGTAGATGCTGTAGTGGTTATTACCATTTTCTCTTTATTATTTTTATTACAAAATTTCTGCTTTTGGCAATCTTTACAGCGAGTCACATATTCAGTTATGTCTTTTTGCATATTACTCCAAAAATATTTTTTTCGAATATTCTTAGTCATTTTATTTATGCCTACATGACCACTTGTCGGCAATAAATGATAATCATTTAGTATAACACGTATCAAGTCTTTATTTGTAACATGTTCAACTTGGTTATTAATAATACATAACCGCGGTAATTCTTTATGTTTCATGAAAGGACAATGGCAGGGTACTATGGAGATTTTGTACAGGCCTACAATTTTCATGTTTGGCAATGAGACTTACACATTTGGTAGACTATATTATTGAGAATTACTACATAAATTAACAAAATTTTAAATGTTGGGGTTTAAAAGTTATACTTGTATTTCGATAATTTTTTAAGGTTAGGTTTTTCCCTGTATTTGATTGACATTGACAGTTGAGTGATAGGGAGGGACGGACAATTCTGACAGTAACAAAATAAATAATTATTCTGAAAATGTTGTAGGTACGTTCGCGCCTTGATTGATTGATATAAAGATCAATCGTGAATCGAACCAAAATAGGTAGGTAGGTACTTAAGTAGTGCATTTCAATATTAATTAAGTAAGTAAGTACCTATGTATTGTTAAGCCCGAGTTATAGATTCTAGAAGATAGATAGATAGGATAGGATACCTATCAGGAACTGCTGCGACTGTGATTATTCAGATCATTGTACTTGGTTATTTAAAACAAAAAGACATAAACTACCCATCTGTGTTTTGATAAATAACAGCAAAATACTTAAAACATGATGAAAGTCATAGATGTAAACAATAGAAGTAGGTATACACGTTCCCACTTTAGTAGTCGCAACTTTAGACTACCTACCTACCCATACCAACATTAAGTTGAACTATCCTACATTATTTATTATTATAAATGCGAAAGTGACTTGTTTGTCCTTCCTTTACGCCCTAACTAAGCAACCAATTGACTTGATCTTTGGCTTATAGATATTTGAAAGAACGAAGAGTAACATAGGCTACTTTTTATGCCGATATTACTATAGGAACGCGAATCACGCGGGTGAAACCGCGGGCGGAAGCTAGTGGTTAAAATAGTTGTCTCTGAGATAGGAATATTAGTCTACTAGGTACTGCTCAGAATGCATACTTACTTATTACTTACAATCGAGGATCTTCCCAGTATATACTACTAATAAATTACTTCATCAAAGGCAAACAATATAATATAATCCTAAAAAATATGATGAAAATATTTTAAATAAATCAGAAACTCGACTGGTCTTTCTACAGGGAAGTTTCACAATTGTACATACACATAGACGAGTAATGTTTTTCCATATTAGCATTTGCTCAGTGGAAATAAAACAATTATTTAGTTTGGTCACATATTTAATAAGTAATTAAGGGCACTCTTAACATAACATCATTGACAAGTGGAGCAGGACTAGTCATGCCTTCATGGCAAGCAAATCTGTGAGCAGCACCCAACAGTTTGTAGCCCCACAATGCAGTTCAAACTCTGGCTGTCCACTTCTACGTGAAGCTCTTTGAGCTCGGAGCCAACAAGGAACACAAGCTTCATTTTCTGAAGAAAGCTGAAATAAACAATCACAATTAATTTACAAAAGTAACAGAGTGTAAATAAAATATTTTTTAATCTTACACTAATTAGCCTAGCCCGCTGACCTCTCTATACAAGAATGCTGACCTAAATATTTACTATCTTGAGTGTCTCAGGTAACAAATTGATAGTTTAAGTAGGTCAGTGGCCTACCCCAAAGTAAGCACTGTAAGGCTTGTGATATGTTATACTAGGCCAATGGGTAAAAATGCAGTCGTGATAGTAGTAATAACAGTGGCGAGGGATGTGTTTGGAGAAATACGGCAAAGGTAAGCCGGCCAAGAATTTACAAATCAGACAATAATAAACATGGAATGTTTAACTCATTGGTGGCACTAATTACTGACATAATTATTAAGATCTCCATGGTGGATACCTGGAGTGGGATTTTTTTATAGGGAAGCCGATGGAAATCGGAATGTGTGGTATATATATATATATTTAGTAGAATTATTATATAGGTAAATAGTCATGGCCTCAGGTACAAATGCTCGTATTCGTCATAGAAACATTTGCCCCTACTGGGATTCAAACCCAGGAACTCAGAGTAGGCATCAGCATGAAAATCAGTGTACATATTACTCCACCACGGAGGTAGTCAAAAGTAAATATTATGTAAGGTGTTACCTCTCGTGGTCTAATCCAATTCGAAATTATGTTAGTCATCCTTTGTTCCTCTTCATTTGGCTCTTGAAAGACAACTCTTCGTCTGCTCATTCTTAAAATAGAACGTCAACATACAACACGTCATGGCGATGGCCAACATGCCTTGTAGTTTTACTTTCAGATGCAATAGAATGGGTTGCTAATTCCCAGGAAGCATGACAAATATAATCAGAAGGTGTTGCCTAAAACAATAAGAGCATGGATGAAGTTTATTAATTGATCAACAAAATAGTAGAATATTAGTAGTAACAGATACAGAGGTACATTACTGCACCAAATATGTACCATGTGTTCTCGGTTTAGATGTCTAAAATGGTTGACAACATATTTCGTACTATGTACGACTTACCTCTCAAGGATATGACCAAAAACGAATAGTGTCGACTAAGGCTTGACTCTTGTTCGTCAGTAAATGCCGCTTGATGCGATCCAATCCAAATGCATTGCATACTCGACCTAATGATGGTAATGTATCACCCAATCAGACAGTAAAACTATCACAAAAGTGCAGTTATAAGTACTGACTGCGCAAGCACAACACAATATTGTTTGTGTTCATTTCATTATCACATTCACAAAGCGGCTTTACGCAAAATAAGTAGGTAGGTAGGAAGGAACTTAAAAAATAAAACACAATTTTTATAATACGTACGTTGACCACAAGCTCAATGATTGACATTGACAGTGTTGCAAGTAGTTTCATTCGTCTTCTTACGAGAAACAAATCGATAAGAAAATCAATCTTAGAAATAATATAAATTATAAATAACAAAAGTAAATAATCAACCATTTTAAGATAAAAAGTGTGTAATTTTATAGGTTTAAGCTCTAAAATAGTTGCACAAATAAGTTTTTAATCGAAACTAGATTGACAATAATAACACTTAATTAGCTATTTGAGAATCAATTTCAAAATCGATAAATCGATATTTTTATGCCAGGCAACTCTGACAGCAGATTTTCGTTTTGCGTATAGTATCTGCTAGTTGAAATGCGTTTCGTTATTAGTTTTAGTAATATTATTTCGCTTTACGATTTTTCTTTACCCCTGACTTCTAAAAATATAACATTTAGTGGAAAATAATGAGAAAAAATTAAGGAACCAACCATGCAAATATGGTACCAAAACATGAACATTGTGGGGTTGTACGCCAGTACGCGTTCTCCTTTGGGTCAAAATTTTAATAAACTTTTTATTAAACCCATTTTTAATCACAACGACTTCTACAATATTATATTTTTTACATAATGCACTCAGTTCTCCTATCGTTGCGTCTCGGCGCGCCTCCGTTAGTAGAGATTCCTGATTTATGTAAATAGTAGAGTCACTAAATAACATATCACCCGTCTGTGAGACGTATCTTTTCTTTTTCCTCAACTTCACGAAGTTTTCATACGAACAAATATCTAACCTTACATCATTTTGTGATTTCTGCATAATATCTACCACTCTTGCTTGCCTATGATCAACAGGGGGCTCAACCCTGCTACTTCCAGAGGTAGCGGGTTCATTATTTTGCTCCATGGTTCTTTTCATTGAACGGGTTACTACCCCCAAAAAATTTGAATTTAGATTTTTTAACTCGTCTGATGTTATAATGACTCTCGATAAGGCATCTGCCGTTACATTTTCGGAACCTTTTATGTATTCAATATCGAAATCATATTCTTCTAAACAAAGTCTAAACTTAGTTAAACGGCTACTAGGATCTTTTATGCTAAATAAATGAACCAATGGTCTATGATCTGTTAATACTTTAAATTTTCGTCCGTATAAATATGGTCGAAAATGTTTTATAGCCCACACTACCCCTAATAACTCTTTATGAATGGTTGGGTAGTTTATTTCTGAACTGTTTAATTGTCTGCTTGCATAAGCTACGGGCTTATTATTTCCATTTGATAATACAGCCCCCAAGGCTACCCCTGACGCATCGGTTTGCAACCGGAAAACATTATCTTTTCCAAAATCTGGATAATCTAAGACAGGAAATGAACTAAGTGACTTTTTTAAGGTCTGAAATGCCACGTCACATTCTTCCGTCCACTGAAACTCGACATGTTTCTTACAAAGACGGTTTAGTGGGTACACCATTGTGGCAAAGTTTTTTATGAATTTTCTATAAAAGTTCGCAAAAGCCACAAAACGACGAATCTCATTTACATTTTTAGGTACTGGGAACTTTTCCAAGACCTCGATTTTACTGTTGTCTGGCAACACCCCGTTTGGCGTAATAACATGCCCTAAATAATTAATTTCTTTCCTCAAAAATTCGCACTTACAAGGGTTTAGTTTTAAATTAACTGACCTAAACCTCTCAAATACACTCATTAAATTTGTATTATGCTGCGATAGGCTTTTCCCGAAAACTATTACGTCATCGAGATATAGAAAACATATCTCGTGATTTAAACCCGATAGAGCCATAGACATAAGTTTAGAAAATACGCTATGACTCGTTTTGAGACCCATAGGTAATCTTTTCATTTGATATTGCTTATCAGCTGTAAAAGAAGTGAATTTCCTACATTCTGGTGATAACCCTAGCTGGTAATAACTAGAACTGAGGTCTAAATGAGAATAGTATAAGCATCCCGAAAGTGAGTCAATAATTTCTTGTATATTTGGTAACGGGAACTTTTCGTCTACTATTTTTTTATTTAAAAGTCTATAATCTATTACGATTCTCCACTTTTTTTCACCGCTACTGTCAGCTTTTTTCGGAAGTAATAATAATGGAGAAGACCATTCGCTGGTACACTCTTCGATAATATCTTCTTCTAACAATTTACCTACCTGTTTTATTAACTCAGCCTTCTGAGCGTGCGGTATTCTATACGGTTTGACATAAACAGGAGACGCGTCATTTTGCAGTTTAATGTTGTACTCGTATAAGTTTGTAACGGATAGCTTATCACCCGGCATATGAAAGATATCTGCATATTTTGCACATATTTTCTCAATAGACCGTCTCTCTTCATCACCAAGATATGTTTTTAATTTAAGAAAATCGAATAGTTGTTTAACCCTCTCGACAGATTTTCCGTTTTCCGTATCAAAAGAGCATACGAAATAATCCGAGTATTTTCTAATTTTCGGGCTAAAGTTATTTAATTTTACATCTTCTTCCCGTGTGTTTAAAAATCGCACCGGAATCTTTTTCCCGTCTCCTACTACCACGGCGCCTGCTACAAATACGCCTGCAATAACTTCCTCCGCTAAAATGACACATTCGCCCTTTATCTCTGACGAAACATATTTTACGACCTCACATCTCCCTGGAATAGTCGTTATTATGTTTTTACCTAAGCCTAATTCTAGACTTATCTTATCCTGTAATGTAACCAGCTTATTTTCATAGTTAATTTTACAACTATATTTTAATAAAAAATCTTCTCCTAAAATTCCATCATTTTTACAGTGGAAGTTGCTAAACACATAAAACTTATGCCTAAAATTATAATTGTTAACACATAAGTCTAGATAAACATAACCTATTGATACTAAATCCCCACATACTCCTTTAATCTTAATTTCATCCCTTACTAGCTTTGCGTCGCGGGACACGCTACGGAGTTTATTTAACCAATCTAACTTTAAAATTGAAATGCTTGCTCCTGTGTCTACTAATAGAGAAATTTGAGTTTGACTACAAGTAAAACAAACGTAATTACCACTACCATAACTACAAATATCTACCTCAGCGCTATTCAGAACGAAAAAAATCATCGCTATGATGTTCGTTCTGACGTATACTCTGACGTTCACTTTCGTTCTCGTCATTAGACTGTTCTGCTGAGTCAACTAAGAAATGTACATTCCTACGTTTATTATGAGGTGACGTAAACCTGGTGTTGCGCTGACCCTGAAACCTATTCGAGTTATAGTAGGCACGACCCCGACCTTGCTGACTCGTCGCGTTCTTGTTACGTGACTTATTATATTGTTGATGATAGTTTTTATTTATCTTTTCAAATCGCTGGTTCGAAACATAGTTAACATAATTGTTTATTGGTGGTTTCACTACCGAGTCTTCTTGTTCTAAGGCTATAGTTATTGCCTGCCTAACTGTGCTTACGGACCTAGACGTAACTATAATGCTTGTACGAGCATTGTTTAGGCCGTCAGCGAAACGCTTGATAGCCATTTTTTCATTAATCGGCTTTAATAAATTATATGCCGACTCGTCTCCATTAGCCTGTGCTGTACTTAAATCGTTGGACATTTTTTCGATTTCACTACCAAACACTTCTATGGTCTTGTTTCCTTGCCTACATCGTAGCATTCGGTCTAAAATGGCTGTGTATGATTTAATCGGAATTAAAACATTTTTTATATCTTTTATTAGGTCTGCCACAGACACATAAGACTTATTAATTTTTGTTTTAGCACTGCTAGAAAGACGAGTTTTTAAAACAAAATTGATTAACAGAGGCTGGTCCTCGTTTCTAAGGGTACTACTATAATACTCTATTCCGTCTATTAGTTGGTTAATTTGCGTTTCGTCGCAATCTACTACTGGGAGGAGCGTGAGCGCGACTTTTAGATCGAACGTGGCCATGGTTGTGATCGTTTCTGAATGATGCGGGTTAACGAGTGACTCGATTTCCTCAAAATTACATAAAAACTTTGACGATATTGCTTTTGTTATTTGTAATTCTACAGCATCTATCCCTTTTTTACATAAGTCTGCAGATATTTGTTCAAAAATATTTTTAATTTCTTTTGCTCTTAAAAACTTATTCTGCCCCTGAGCGGAATAACGTTTGTCCTTACTTAATTTAATAATAGAGTCTCTAATAGCCTTAAGCTCACTCAAGAGTTCTGACAGGTTTGCCATGAACACACTTTAGAAAAAAAAATCACTCACACACACACATAGATTCTTGGTAGCATAGTTATATTAATTCGTGCTGGCTTACACGTTCTGTGCTGGTCCAATTGCCCGTCGAACCGCTCTGCGTTCTACCTCTTCTAATAGTCGTGCGTTGAAGTAACGTAGCAGCCTAAGTACTATATAGCCCGCTAGTACAACGACGATGGTCAGTAAAAAGATCTCTGAAAGTTGCATCCCAACGGCCAAGGGAGTTGATGCTGCCGCCGATTGAGTTGGTGATTGACTGACAATAATATTGTCTTTAGATTGTGGGTTTCCCATAGTTAAACAATTTTGGCTTACAGTTTTTCTTCTTATTTCCTTCGTCCTTCTTGTAGGCCCGTGTAGCACTATTTTCCTGATATTTTGTAGACTTCAACTAGCGATTTCGCGGCGCGGACTTGTGACACCATGTCACGGTCGCCATGTAATGGCGTTGGGACGGAGACCCGAAATGAAACAATGTCTTGCGTTGAATCAATTCTCTTTATCCTCTCGTGTATCATCTTAAATACTAATTAACATCACATCTATACGTGACTAGAGGAAGGACGCCTTGTCAATCAGGAAGACCTTAATTATCACGTACTATTGAGTACGTGCTGATAGTGTAATTCACTATATCACAGTAGATGCAATGATATTATAAACTATATCATTGGGTAGATGTAAACAATAGAAGTAGGTATACACGTTCCCACTTTAGAGGTCTCAACTGTAGACTACCTACCTACCTATACCAACATTAAGTTGAAATCATCTCCTATCCTATTATTTATTATTATAAATGCGAATTTGTCCTTCCTTAACGCCCAAACTAAGCAACCAATTGACTTGATCTTTGAAAAGAACGAAGAGTAACATAGACTACTTTTTATGCTGATATTCCTATATGAATGCGAATCACGCGGGTGAAACCGCGGGCGGAAGCTAGTGGTTAAAATAATTTTCTTTGAGATAGGAATATTATATTAAGTCTACTAGGTACTGCTCAAAATGCATACTTACTTATATTTACAGTACTTACAATCGAGGATCTTCCTAGTAGATACTACTAATAAATTACTTCATCAAAGGCAAACAATATAATATAATACTAAAAAATATGATGAAAAGATTTTAAATAAATCTGAAACTCGACTGGTCTTTCTACAGGGAAGTTTCACAATTGTACATACACACAGACAAGTAATGTTTTTCCATATTAGCATTTGCTCAGTGGAAATAAAACAATAATTTAGTATGGTCACATATTTAATATTAAATTATAAAGTAATTAAGGGCACTCTTAAAATAACATCATCGAAAAGTGGAGCAGACCAGTCATGCCTTCATGGCGAGCAAATCTGTGAGCAGCACCCAACAGTTCGTAGCCCCACAATGCAGTTAAAACTCTGGCTGTCCACTTCTACGTGAAGCTCTTTGAGCTCGGAGCCAACAAGGAACACAAGCTTCATTTTCTGAAGAAAGCTGAAATAAAAAATCACAATTAAATTACAAAAGTAACAGAGTGTAAAGTAAATATGTTTTAATCTTACACCAATTAGCCTAGCCCTCTCTATAATACAAGAATGCTGACCTAAATATTTACTATCTTGAGTGTCTCAGGTAACAAATTGATAGTTTAAGTAGGTCAGTGGCCTAGCCCTGAAGTAAGCATTTGTAATACACTCGGCGTCAAAAAAATCGCACCTTTTAAAAATCATCTTTAAAAATTCTTAAACCTTATGTAGAGGATAGTGTTGGGTATCATTAGAAAGGTAACAAAAAGGAGTATCAAAAAACAATTAAATTTAACTTTCTGTTTAATTATAATTATACAAACAACATTAAAATTAATAAAATAATAAAAATCCTTAATTAAGTCCTAATTAACAACAGATAATTTACAAAGAAAAATGTACAAAAAGTGTCTTAAAATTAACTTAAAATCTAGTGTTACCCCCCCTTGCCCTGATCACGGCTTCCATACGGTCCCTCATGGACCTCACCAACTTCAGGAGCTCTTCTTGAGGGATAAGCCCCCATTCTTCAATCACCGCGTCTTGGAGCTCCTGTAGAGTCGAAGGAGCTGGATCCCGAGATCGAACCTTACGTTTAAGATGGTCCCAGAGGTGCTCTATCGGATTCAGATCCGGACTTCGCGCTGGCCACTGCATCACAGAGATTTGGGACCTCAGCAAGAAGTCGCTCACGATGCCTGCAGTGTGAGCGCGAGCGTTGTCGTGCATTAATGTGAACCCCTCGCCAAAAGATTCGGCAAAGGGGACCACATGCACTTCCAGGACCTCAGTGACATAGCGGCGAGCAGTCAGCGACCCTTGTCCGCGAGCACCTCCAGTCCGGGAGACGCAGACAAGGTCGGTTTTGCCGGCAGCAGACATACCGCCCCAGAACATGCAGGATCCGCCACCATATTCCACCGTCTCCTGGATGCAGGCTTGGGCGAAACGTTCACCCTGCCTCCGGTATACTCTTCTCCGTCGGTCGTTGCAGAAAAGACACACTCGCGTCTCGTCTGAGAAGAGAACAGCTCTCCACTGCTCAAGGGTCCAATCGACGTGGTCACGAGCAAACTGCAAGCGGGCTCGCCGATGCGCTGCAGTCAATTTTGGACCCGTAGCAGCTCTGTGGGCCGCTATCTTCTTCTCCTTCAATCTTCTTCTAACCGTAGATACGCTTACGGTGCGTCTGCGAACTGCCTGGAGCTGCTGTTGCAACTCAACAGCGTTGGAGAAACGATTTCTCAAAGAGTTCGACACAACGAACCGGTCGTCTCTTTCCGAAGTGCAGCGACGTCTACCCGAACCGTGTCTGCGGATATAGCCACCGGTCTCTATGAAGCGCTGGTACACTCTTCGAACGGAATAACGGCTCAGGTTCAGTTGCCGGGCGACATCACACTGCCGCACCCCTGATTGCAGTAGTGCAACCACTTGAGCGGCTTTATCAGCTGTGGTATCCATCAAAATCTGTGCGTGTGTCCTCTTCAACGGTTGAATAGCGAATGACCCACATTGAACCCGTGTTGACCGTTTTATACCCACAAAGGAAGCGCAACTAGCAACTCTCACGGGTAGCAAAATTTGCATCGAATTTTTGTGACACTTTATTTGTTGCATTAGGTTTTATTTGATAATGAAAAGTAATGTTTTTTATTAAGTTAATTAAGTAACCTTGTAAATAAAATCATAATTAATGCGACTGCATGTGCATATCAAGAGTAAATGACATTTGAAAGTGATTTTCTAAGAGGTGCGATTTTTTTGACGCCGAGTGTATGTTATACTAGGCCAATGGGTAAAAATGCAGTTGTGATAGTAGTAATAACAGTGGCGAGGGATGTGTTTGGGGAAATACGGCGAAGGTAAACCGGCCAAGAATTTACAAATCAGACAATAATAAACATGGAATGTTTAACTCATTGGTGGCACTAATTACTGACATAATTATTAAGATCTGCATGGTGGATCCCTGGAGTGGGATTTCTTATAGGGAAGCCGATGGGAATCGGAATGTATGGTATATAGTAGAATTATTATATAGGTAAATAGTCATGGCCTCAGGTACAAATGCTCGTATTCGTCATAGAAACATTTGCCCCTACTGGGATTCAAACCCAGGAACTCAGAGTAGGTATCACCACGAAAACCATTGTACATATTACTCCACCACGGAGGTAGTCAATAAGTAAATACATGTAAGGTGTTACCTCTCGTGGTCTAATCCAATTCGAAATTATGTTAGTCATCCTTTGTTCCTCTTCATTTGGCTCTTGAAAGAAAACTCTTCGTCTGCCCATTCTTAAAATAGAACGTCCACATACAACTCGTCTTGGCGATGGCCAACATGCCTTGTAGTTTTACTTTCAGATGCAATAGAATGGGTTGCTAATTCCCAGAAAGCATGACAAATATAATCAGGTGTTGCCTAAAACAATAAGAGCATGGATGAAGTTTATTAATTGATCAACAAAATAGTAGAATATTAGTAGTAACCGATACAGAGGTGCATTGCTGCACCAAATATGTACCATGTGTTCTCGCTCTCGGTTTAGATGTCTAAAATGGTTGACGACATTTTCGTACTATGTACGACTTACCTCTCAGGGATATGACCAAAAACGAATAGTGTCGACTAAGGCTTGACTCTCGTTCGTCAGTAAATGCCGCCTGCGATTCAATCGAAATGCATTGCATACTCGACATTGTGATGGTAATGTATCACCCAATCAGACAGTAAAACTATCACGAAAGTGCAGCACAACTCAATATTGTTTGTGTTCATTTCATTAGCACATTCACAAAGCGGCTTTTCGCAAAATAGGTAGGAAGGAACTTTTAAATTAAAACACATTATTTTTATTAAACGTATACGTTGACCAAAAGCTCAATGATTGACATTGACAGTGTTGCAAGTAGTTTTATTCGTCTTTTTACGAGATACAAATCGATAAGAAAATCAATCTTAAAAATAATATAAATTATAAATATCAAAAGTAAATAATCAACTATTTTAAGATAAAAAGTCTGTAATTGTATAGGTTTAAGCTCTAAAATAGTTGCACAAATAGGTTTTTAATCAAAACAACATACACTAATAAGTTTTAATTAGTTATTTGAGAATCGATTTCAAAATCGATTAATCGATATTTTTATGGCAGGCAACTCTGACAGCAGATTTTTGTTTTGCGTGTATAGTATCTGCTAGTTGAAATGCGTTTCGTTATTAGTTTTAGTATTATTATTTCACTTTAAGATTTTTCTTTACCCCGGACTTCTAAACATATAAAATTTACTGGAAAATAATGAGAAAAAATTAAGGAACCAACTATGCAAATATGGTACCAAAACATGAACATTTTGGGGTTGTACGCCAGTACGCGTTCTCCTTTGTGTTTTGTCTAATATTAATGTGAAATAATGGTGGATTATTAACCGTTAAGTGTTCGTGAACGTGCATGAGAGTTGGCAAATAAAACAAAACAGTGCAACATCACTTTTCAAATTCTCTCAAGAAGTCCGTGCGAGATCTCAGTAAAGTCCCACATCTTTACTCAGGCTCAAGGGTTTTGGGGGGAATATTATCTAACAATGAACATTCATGTGACATTATCATCTACTTTAAGCATTACTACGATTCTATTATTACGACTGAAGGACTTGTATCCATGGTCATGAAATATATTTAAAAAAAGTGGGTTTTAACGACTGCCATCTTAATGTGACAATTGGGCGTTACGTGCCTTCTGAAGGAGAAGGAGGAGCTCGAGATGGTTTATTTTATTTCATGGGGAGGTTGGGCCATGCCCTTAACCTTTTGGGCGCCACGCCATAAACGCATTCCTGTGTCCTGCACGCCAGAGCATAAAATAAACAAAAATACCTACGAAAAATATAGTGCATATGCAATAAATGACTACAGAATCTGGGATGTTTAATTTAACTTGTGCCATCTTCCACTCTTTGTATATATGTACTTAGTACATAAATAAAATTGATTTTTAAGTTGATATTGGTTATTTTAAACTCGAAAACAAAAACATAAAAATGTAGGTAATTAGCGAAATAACCTAGGCTTACAAGAGTTGCAAGGAGTTATTTTGTTTCGAATATTAATTATAATTACTTACATGCAATTAAACAATTGTTAACATAAAGTCTAGTATAGTATAAGTATAATAACAGAAACAAAGTTTAATTTATTAAGAATTTGCATACACTTACTTACTTCTTTAATAACTGAATCAGATTCCGAAAATTCATCGTCATCATCGACGCCTTTCAAAATGCGAAGAAGTTCTAATCAATCGCTCATGCACTGCACTACTTTCCTCACTACGCGTTTATGACGTCATCAGGCTATCGTCTATCCGTGACCACGGCGGCGGCCGTGAACTAATTATTGATGACGCGCTAGGGATGCGCCAGAGTTGCCATATTGGATTTATTAGGTGAAGTTGATTTGACGATTCTTTATTCATGTAGCTGTGCTACGGTACGCTATGGTAGTGTTATTTTTCTTACATTTCATTTTATTAAAATAGCAATAATAATAAAATAAAATAACACGTTTTAGTTGAATTTTGAATAGGTAATTTACATTAAAACTACCTTCCGCAGTACAGCACTAGCGGTCAAGAGTAGATGACTTTGGCGTGTTGGACATAGTATTTGCTTAGATAAAAATCCATGTTTTATAGTTCAATATTTCTCAGTTCTTATGGCTCTAAGAGACTTGTTTTTATACTCATTTGTTACAGGGATATTCTTTATTGCCAAATGTAGGAAAAAAAACCAGTAATAGTTTTTCAACACATTTATTTAATATTTTTGTAAGCCGGGTTTTTTGTCAACTATAGATGTAAAGATGTAAATGTTGGCGCACAGGGCCCGCAAGTGCTGGTCAAGTATAGATGACTTTGGCGCTCAAAAGGTTAACTCGCCACGCTAGCCCAATGCGGATTGGTGGGTTTTAACGACTGTCGGTTGACAGTCGTTGGGACCAACGGCTTCACGTGCCTTTCGAAGCACGGAGAGCAGCTCGAGATGTTTTTAATTTGGTCACCCATCAAGCGACCCGGCATCGGCATCGCGAAATTAGCTTAGCAGGCAAGATCCCAGGTTAAGTCTACATTTGACAGATTCTACTTTTGACATCATAGTCTATTAAATACTAGCTGTCCTACTCAAAGTGAAAGGCTAGAAATTTAAGACAATCGAGAAGCGCAGCGTAGCGATTGTCTTGAATTTCGAGGTAAGTAATTTTTCTTTTATTAGGCAAGAGAGAGATGATGTCAAAAGTAGAATCTGTCAAATGTAGACTAAACGAGATCGCAAACCGAACGCGCTATCCGCTCCGCCATTAAGCTCTTAAACGGATTATTTTTTGTGAAAAAATGGGATATTTTTTTGTATTAGTTGCATGCACCATGATCACGAAGTATCTCAATAAAAGTAACATGCAACTGCGCCGAATTATCAGGGACTCGAAAACAACAACCTCAAACATGGTAAAAACGCCGTTTTTATATAAAAATAATTGTAGGGACCATGAAAGTTTAAAATGTTATAAACCTAAGAATTAAGTCACCTTATGGTCTTCCGCGTGCACTTCCACCTGGCCATTGTTGAACACGATCCGCTGCTCCCCATTGGCTGAAACGGTGATGGCGGTGCCGTCGGGGAAGCGCCACTCCTCGCGCACGTGCTCGCTCTTCGGGTCGTGATAGCGGACGCTGCCGTTGGGCAAACGGATCTCGGAGGAGCCGTCTTTATATCGCTTTTCGACTTGACCGCTGTAAAATTGTATTAGTTGTAGTGATGAAACGATTAAGATTTCGACTAAACGTAATTGGCGATTATTGATATTTCACGATTAACCGTAATCGTCTAATCTATCAATTATTTAGCGATCACTTCTGACATTTATTTTCCTCAAAAGAACTACACAATAATTGCTTTCTATAACAGTTAGCAACAAAATATCTCTCAATCAAACCATCGTCGGTGGCGTCGGATCGGTTATTCTCTATTGCTGGATTAATTCATACCGAAAAACGGAACAGATTGATGCCAGAAAAGCTATAAATGTGGTTTTTTGAACAAAAAGGAGATTGCGCATTTTTGTATGGCGCTCGGGGACGAGCTTAGGATTTTTGTACATCGACCAAATAAGAATTAAAATATTGCTAATTTAACATGCTTTAGGAAATTTTTTATTTCAATAAAATCCGTACCGTCTGAGCTGAAAAAACCCGACTGAATAAGAAACATAACCTCTTTTTATGATCTTTGTATAAGAATATCTACTGGTTTTAGGTTGATTTAAACGCACTTGGCTCTAGGTATTTTTGCAGTTAAACTATCTCTTGGTATAACTCAGTTTTATACATAATTACTTCAAAGCATCATACAGAAGCACAACTCAACACATTATGCAAACAGCGATTCTAGCGCCATCTACTATAAATGTCAGACAAGAGTTACTAAATCCCCCTTGTCTGCCCCAGATGGCGTTATTTATTATACAACATTAGTGTTTTTTATAAAATATAATTTAAACTATTTGAGAGTAAGATATTAGAAAAACTTACTGATAACATTAGTAGACGAATATTATGAACTAGAATCTTTGTTTCTGAACACTTTATCGGGTGTAGTTTATTATTTTTTAAATGGTGCCTTCTATTTTATCCTTTTTTCTCGCTTGAGTCAAAGGTGTTCCTAAAAGTTTGTACATTTATCAAACAGTAAAGGAAATTGTAATACTTTGCATTGTGTTTACCTTTATTTATATAAGGATTTTCGGTCATATTATCGTTATTGTACAGTTAAGCAATAAGTTTCCCCGATCTGCCCAATGTCCTTTAAATTTAAAGTACATTAATTTTAATTATTGATTTTTTATAAATTTTATATTGTTTTTCTTACAATAATAAATCTTTATCGATAATTTGTTTTATTTATTACTAAAAACAAATGATCGTAATCGCTAAGTGATAATCGTTTCATCACTAAATAGTTTTACAATCGAGGAAATTCACTCAACCACTTTTCGGCGTTGTTCACTTGCACACGATCTACGCGCACGCTACAGTACGTACGCGCGGGCGGAATGGAGCGTACCTAAGCGAATATCGCCTGAATAGCGGTCGACCGGGTGCTTCCCCGATCGTACATAACATAGCTTCAAGACTATTATTCCCAAACGGTTTGTCAGAAGAGAGTAGGCAATGAAGACTGTAGAAGCATTCAACTGCCATAGTCCACTTTTCACCGCATTACAACTGCACATGTGCTAAGCGTGGTGGTGAGCTCAACGCCTCTTTATGCTGTTGGATGTAAGTCTTTAGTTCGTTAATCACCTTTTACGACACCCAAGGGAAGAGAGGGCTTGGTAGTATTCTTGTAGAGAACCGCTATAACACACGGCTCTTATATTGGTTGTAGTTTCGTCTATTACTACCGCCGTACTCAGAGACAGCAGTTCCAGGCCCATTGAGGGTTGGTGGGTTTTAAGGACTGCCATCTTACGACGACAACCGAAAGCAACAGTTCCACGTGCCTTACGAAGCACGGAGGAATTCGAAATATTATTAATTTGGTCACCCGTCGAGTACGAGGCATTTCCAAAGTTGCTTTTCCCCTTTCCCCCCTCGCATGAAGCGCCCTCCATTCCGAGACACAACACCGCGCATGAAGCGCCCACGTCTTTAAAACTCGTAACTACACCCCCCCTGACGGCCCCAGAGTGGAAACCGCCATCCCCAATTTTTTTCCCCCACCCCCCGCAGGCCCAGAAGAGACCTGCCTATGGAGCGGTCCAGAAGGGACACGCAAAACCCTTTAACGGTCACAGCATGTTCAAATTTTTCAATGGTTTTCGACCTTATCTCAATTGAATAAAGTTCAAAATTTGGTGAGAATATACATCCCTCTGCCCGTTAAAGGCTTAACTGGCTAAACTAGGCGCCGTCGAGCTCGAGATACTTATCACGAGTCAATTTTCAATTTTTGCCTTTGATTGAGCTTGTTTTGTTTATTACTCATTGCGCGCGCCAAAACACGGCACGACGAGTCTTAATATTGATTGGCAAGAAAACATTTCATATCATCATCAGCCTACAAACATCCCACTGCTGGGCACAGGCCTCCCACGTGGACAATAGCACGCGAGGATATTGGGCCATAACCCACCACGCTGGCCCAATGCGGGTTGGTGGTTTTACTTTGATCAAATTTCTTCTTGAACCAGATTCCTAGTCTGGTTTTATGGAGCTGAGCTTTATAAGTTAAAACAAAAATTCATTTTAATGTGTTCCTAAATACAAACTTTAACAATTATGTGTTGCCAATACTTACTCTGGAAATTCTAGAACCTCCAGTCCATCCGCATGCGTAGTGTGACAGGTCTTTGTGTCCGCATAGAAATACTTGATTCTACCTTCAGAGTAGAAGTTCTCCTTCACATCACCGTTATAGTAAACGAACTTGCAGTACTTGCCATCCGACGATATGAATTTGACGTTGCCATTGGGGAACCGTAATTCTTTGGACCCATCAGGCATTTTTATCTCAGTCGGGTTCAAGTTTGTCTTGGAAACGCTGGTTTTACTTAACGTTGGTTCTGGGCTAACATTAAATGTGTCCCTGAAATGATCTTTGTGTATGACAGTAGTTTGATTTTGACTGCCAGAAGATCTGTTTGTTAGAATGGAAACTGGTGATTTTGATAAATTGTGAGATTTGTTGGAGCCATGTGATGCATTAGATATTTGATCTACAGAATTTCTTGTATTGCGGTGCAGTTCTTGGTAGGAAGTACTTGGTGATCTTTGGTCACTGGATCTTTGGCTTGACACTGAAGCAGGTGACCTTGATCTGTGCGAGTGTGGTTCAGAGGAACTATTATGGTTACTAATCCTAGAATCAGTGTTCGATTTGGATTTTGAGATGAAAAACTTGTCAGAATTCTTTTCGCTGTTGTTTATCTGTGCAGAGTTTTGATTGAGAGTAGGATTCGAAAAATTTGATCTCACACTTGTAGGAGACAGGGAGTGGAATCTTTCCATGTATAATTTTTCTAAATTGTTTTCATCTTCGTTGTCAGTGTCTGTATATTGAACAGAGTCATTCTCAACATGCAATAAATCATCTTCTAGTATTTCTCTATTATCAGATGTACAGGGGTAGTTTCCCAAAGATTCAACATCACTAATTCTATTTCTCTCCATATCACTTAGCACATCTCTTTGACTGAAATATTTTGCATATCTAGATGTTACTTTTAGATTAGGCACACTTTTGGCTCTGGTCCTCATTGGCCTATTACTAGAACTCTCTATCTTTCTGGGTCGACTTTGTCTTTCTATTTCATAGGCTTTATATTTTGCATTGTTGTCAAAATTTATTTCTGATTGTGTTTCTTTTGCATTGATGTTGGACAGTTTCTTATTTATTTCCTCAAGGTACTTTATATTTGTCATTCTTCTAGTCATGTCATTTTTGTGTTCAATTCTTCTATTTTCTTTCTTTAATTTCTCTACTTCGTCCTGAAAGCCTTTTTTCTCTTTTTCCATAATATTTATTTGATTACGAAGTCTTGCAATTGTTGTAGTGGTCTTGGCGTCTTTTAATCTAATTTCTTCCTTTAGATCATTAATTTCTTTCTTCAAGTTTATTACTTCGTCTTTATCTTTTTTGTTCAAACGGCCTCTCATTTCCCTTACATATTTTTCATACATTTGCTTTTGTTTATTTAACTTTTCTTTTTCATCTGCTAAATAATATTCTGATAAAATCTTTTCTTCATTGAACTTTTGTTCAAACAATGATTTTTCTTCATAAAACTTATGCCTTTCGGCGTCAATGTCTTCACGCATTTTTGAAAGGTTCGCGTTTTCTTTCCTGAATGTTTCTATTTCATCCTCTAGTTCACGTAGTCTATCCTTTAGAAGTTCACTTGTAGCAATTAATTTTGCATTCATTTCGACCATGTTGGCTTTCATTTCACTGTCATTATTGACACCATCATTATCTTTTTCAGAGTCAACCTCTTTTCCTTGTGATTTTGTATTCTTTTGAGCCAATACTACTTTTTCTTTGTTTGAGGTTCGAGTTTTTATGGTCTGGCCATTCTTTTTTTTATTCTTATCAGCATAGGATATGTTAGTACTTTCTTCTACAGTTTTGCATGAACAACAGCTTGATACGGATGAGCAGGTCTCACTGCAGCAATCTGTATACTCACTATTAGTCTCTATATCACTTTGAGAATATTCATTTTTCTTTTTGCGGTGTACATCTGGAAGTATTGTCATCAAATTGGGATTTTTAGCGAGACATTGCTGCATAACTAGTGGAGTACTCTCTCCGGAGCATTCGAGTTGACTCCTCCTCAAAAAACGATTGAAGAAGGAACTTTCTAAGTTAAAACTTTCATGCGAGACCTTTCTTTCGAGCAATTCAAACATATTCTGTTCAGCATTTTCCCTTTCCATCCTGAGTTTCGTAAGATTTTCATCACAACTTATATCTGACACAGTGCTCTTAGCTGGAGAAGCAAAATTTTTATAATAATCTGTCTGCTTTAGTTGACACAAGAAGTCATTCTGCTCCTTGTTCAATATTGATGCCCATGTTCTCCCTTTATTAGAAAACAGAGGATGTTTACCTTTTTTGTTATTTTCTTGTCTTAATTCTATTTGGGTATGTAAATTGGTTTCTGTTGATCGTGAAGAGCTGCTGTTGTTGGTTAAGTCAATATTAGATGTGTTATTGCTTTTATCATTTTCTAGCTTGTCAGTATTTTTATGTGGTAAATCCTTAGGTATAGTTGCCTCATGGTCCGTAACCATTATTTGAATGTCAACATTGTTTTTCCTAATATTTTCATCTCTATTTTTCTTTTCTTTACTCAATCTTATTGATCCACTGTTAGTTTTAGACGATTTTTGCCTCCATGGTAAAGATTTTGTGTCTTGTATTACCAAATCTTTCTTTTGTAAGCCATATCGAGAAGTACCTTCTCCTCTTTTCAGAAATGGTTTTTTATTTTTTATTGCTGTTGTACATTGTTTTGGACCTACAACTTTTTTATTTATTTCATTCTTGAGTTTCTCTATTATTAATGCCTCAAAATCTTTCCTCGGGGTCAAGACAGGCATTTCGTCGAGGGAAATTTGTTTCTTGGCTCCTGTTTTTGCATCACAATCGTTAGTAGCTGTAGACACGCGTTCCTCAGTCGTAGATGGCACAGACACTCTACTTCTAGTCGACATTGGGGAACTCACTATAAACTCAGACTCCTGTGACAAATTCAACACTGTTATACCTTCAATCATGTCCTTTTGTATCAATTTTGGTGACAAACTTCTTGAGTTAAGTCGCGGAGTGGCATCGTTGGAAGAAGCGTCTGGTGTCTCCAATAAACTACGGAATGTGTTGTAACTTGTGCTATTACTAAAGTGACTAACTACTTCTGTGAGGCTTGAAGAGTTCTCTGTAGTTTCGTGGCAATCCGAATGTTGTTTTTGTAGTTTCCCTCGTTGTAGCAGCTGTAGTTGTCGTAACACTTGCAGCCGTTCTAGTATTCTTGAAGGTGAAAGTGAAATGTCGCTTTCGGAGTATGACTGATCCATTACGTAAATCAATAATAAAGTTCTGTGGTATTCAATGAATTTATGAAAATGTAAACAATAGCAAACAACACGAAGAATCACAGAACCATACACACTCAGTGACAAACAAAGTTTTGAAATTCACTCACAATCACAAACGGCATTTGGATAAGGATGTAGTTACATCATGGAATTTCTGTATTTGCTCTATGTTACAATCGAGTCATCGAATCGAAATCATTATAATTAATCATCTGTATTGTAAATGCAAAAGTGCAAATCATTAGATAAGGTGCTATTCCGAACCGAGCTGCCAACTGCAAATGCCGACAGCACGTGCAGAGACTGCATGAAGTCGGCCGCAGCTGCACTACTTGTTTGTATGTAATAAGAAATGACTTCCAAGCGCAGCGGCCCACTTCATGCAGTCGCTGCACGTGCTGTCGGCAGTTGCAGTTGGCAGCTCAAATTCGGAATAGCACCTTAGGGTACACACGTACTGTCTGACCGGACTGAGGGCTTAGACAAGTGGCATAATGACACATGGAATAGAGTGATGAATGTATTGAGATTTTACTTATGGCAACGAAATATCAATAAGCAAACGCCAAATTGGTAATTTTAATACTCTAAAGAGTAATGTATATTCGTTTTTACTTATTGATTCTTTAATAAATTATATATTCTGTGGTAGCGAGCGACTCGAGCAATAGCCATGTTTCTGTAAACTCGTTAACCAATTTACTATTGAAAACTACTAACAAGCAAACATGTATGTAATTTTTAAAGCTTTAGAACTAAAAAGTTTAATTTGAATAGGTATAGCTATAGCTGCTTTTACTGGAAAACTAGACAATTGGTAATAAAGTTTGCATTTACATATTATCGATAAAAAACTATTGGGAGCATGAAAGTGTAGGTAAATTGGTAATAATGATATGGATATCTCAATGTGAGTGCTGGGTAAAATCACGGGAAAGTATTTTTTGTTATCACATCGAAACACTTTTAACTTCTATAAGTGAGCCTATGCTCATGATTAAAATGGCAAAACGTAGTTAAACGGTTTGATGTATCTCTCTCTAGACTAAATTGAGAGTTTCACTTGAGTTCAACACGTGTAACGTAACAACACGTGCTGTGAGACTCCATTTTTAATCCATTCTAACGTACAATCGAAAGTACTCTTACTACAATACTACTAGAAATTGGCTTATTGCGTAAACCGCGAAACCACTCATTATGATATTATAACGAATGATTTAGAACGAATGGAACGAAGGATATGCTGCAAGTTAAACCAACATTCGCAATTTGTGTAAAAAACGCCGTCAAATACCGTACGATAATGAGGTAACCGATTTTAATCCGATTTATTATTCACATCACTAAACAAAATTTTATTTGACATTTTCTTTTTTAACGAAACGGTCCGAAACACGAACAAAATTGTCTTCTCTTAGGGTGGATTCGACCAAACTGGAATAAGACTTACTCCGAGATTAGTCCATACAAATTCGGCGTTTAATCTAGGTATAAGACCTTATTCCAGTTTGGTCGAATCCACCCTTATTAATAATGTTAAAAATTAGAAGGCGTTTATTCGGGCCTCATAATATTATAATTATTTCGATGAGTAGTATACTTTTACAAACCAATACTAAAATCTTGATGTAATGTAGATTATTTCGTACCAATATAAAAATAAAATAACGAAGTGATTTTATTGCACGGGCAACATTACTATACGCTCGTCGTTAGAATAAATGTCAAAATTTCTGTACAATCTATTTCACAAAACATCTGGATTCCTGAAGGTAAACCTCACAACTAGCACAATGTCTAAAAGAAGCGGTTTTCATAAAACTCCAAAATTTCGGCCTGAAATGAAAGTGGTCAATAGCCGTTCGAAACAATCAGTGACATTAACCAGCAGAAAGGAGAAAGTTGAAGTTTTACCAGAACCTAATAAGTCGGAGTCTGATAAAAAAGTATACAAGTGAGTTCATATAATTTTTACGTAAGATTAGGCCGATGCTCGGGCACCCTAGGTAACCTAGACTTATTGAAATCTCATACAAAAATGTGCCTTTTTAAATAAACCCCTTTTTATAACCACAAAACTGCCCAAAATTTCAAACTAATTAAAAAAACTTTGTGTATTTAGTTTGTTTTTTTTAAGCTAAGTCGTAACAAGTTTGTGTGAATTAATCCTATAAAAGCACAGCACAAATGGTATTATCTGTTTTTTTTTTAGGACAATAAGATTAGAAAATGGTTTGACTGCTCTTCTCATATCAGACCCAAGTCGTCCTGTTGCTACAGAAGAGGCAAGTTCCAGTGAGGAGGAGAGCAGTGGAACTGATGAGTCAACCGGCCCAGAGAGTGATAGTGGTCAATCAGTGCAGTCAGCTGCTAGTGATCAGCATGGTAACAAGAGGAGAGGGGACTTTGATGAAGAGAAATTGGCAAGTATTCAAATACATATTTATTTTAACATAACCAAATAGGCTTTAACATACTACATACTCATCATCTTAAGCCTCATGATGTAACCCTTTAATGGGCGCAGCATGTTTAAACTTTTCATTGGTTTTCAACCTTATCTCAATTGCATAAAGTTCAAAATTTTGTGGGAATATATATCCCTCGGGTTGGATTTAGAAATAAGCTTCCTCGTTCTGTGAAAACTGACGCCGTGGGGGGACTCAGGGGGTTTTACTGAAACCCCTGACATCGATTTTAGTTGCCGGAGAGGTACCTACGTATTTTTATATTTTTTTTCATTTTTTCATTTTTGTGTGAAACGAAACGCATGTAGTGAGAAGAAAAGTAAAACGACTCGCAAAAAGTAATCGGAACAACGTGAAACGAAACGTTTACTGTCAAAAATGATTTCTCATAAAATGACAATGTAGGTAATTAATTAAATTATGTCAACAAAATTAGTGACATAACCGAATTAGTCGACCCCGACCTCACGTGGTACTAGTTTGCCCTACCCCTAGAGTGTATATAAAAGCCCGGAGGCGCGGAGGGAGAGCAGCCCCAGCCTGCTGTAACAAACTGCAGGCACCATGTGAGCCGAAGCGGCTGAGGCTGGTCGCCGAAGGCGACCAGCAAGCCGAAGCTGCGTAGGTGAGCATGGAGTGCCTGCGGTTTGTTACGCAAGGGCGGAGGGGCTGCACTTCCCGCAGCGCCGGAGACGTTCGGAAGCTCTTAGCTTGCCTTAGTCCTGTAGGTCACTTGATAGGTTAGATTTTATTAGAAAATTGCAAGTGTGAATCTTAAATTTAGTCGTATTTTTTTTTTAACAGGACAGATAGCTTTTGTGGGGGTTGTGCACTCACCACTACCGTTTTTCCCTTTCACCTAAGTCCTAATATGTCATCTCTCTCTTGCTTTTTATGCATATTTTATTTTGAGGTTATGTTTACAATTTTTTTTTTCCTGAAAAAACTACGCGTCTCCGGCAGACCGGGGTTGAACAGGGGGGCTCCCCCCTCCCCATCCCCCTCCCCCCCTCCTCCGGAAACCCCTATCGAGGAAGCTTATTTCTAAATTTTACCCTATCCCTCTGCCCGCTAAAGGGTTAAAAAGTGTCTGATGGTGTTTTTGGCATTTTTATATGTGGCTGTTGTTAGGTCACATACTTGAAAATCAATTGTTTTGTGATCACAATCAGTCTTATGATACTTGACCTATTAAATAGATATATAGATAATTTATTCGCCAAGTTATGAATACAATAATAGTGTGTAGTATCTCTTTCTATTTTAGGTTTGTCTAAGATATAAAAATAAAAAAATATTCTTATCTTTTTACATAGTTTAAAATGCTATTGTGTCTGTGAAAGATAAAGTTGGATTATGTGAAGCTCATTTATAGTGTCATTGTGTCCTCAAAACCAAAACAATATTTACAGTTTAATTTTAAAACTCAACAACCCTATAATTATTAAAACTTTACTATTCATTCAATGTCTGCCTTTAGTGTGTGGTGTTGCAAATAGAATAATTATCTGTCAAGCATGATCAGGCAAATATTTCCAAGACGTACTTATTTTTTGTTAAATTTTCGACTTGACTGTGGCCTTCTTTGATATTCAGATTGTTTATTGTCAGCATTGCATTGTGGTGCAGTGACTATGCACAAATGTTGTCAATGACCTTCACCTTGGCCTTGTGTGCTTGTATAGCATAATGAATTAAATTCATTTTTATTTTAGTATTCTAACATCTATGTCACCTCTTTGTTGAACTGCAAAGAGAAATCAGGTTAGATCTCTAGTTGTTGGTGTGTGTTGAAATTGTAGCCTTTTTTGTTCTTTTTGAGGTACCTACCCTACTTGAGGCATTTGTTCTTTTCTTTTCATATTTGTTCTTTTAATTGAAATTAATTGTTACAATTAATTAATTGTACCCATAGCTTCTCTGTTTTATCCACAATAAATTAAGTTTTGTTCATTACTACTACCTACAATGACTGAAATAAAAAATTGCAAACAATTTATTGGGGAATTCACTATACAAACATAAGAAAGTGCAATCGCTTAAATTTTAGTATTAAAAAGGGGATGTTTATGTTTTTTTATTATGTTTACATATCATATTATTAATATTTTTATTCAGCCTGGCTTGTCCCACTGCTGGGCAAAGTCTTACCTACCCTCCTTCTCACTCTGCACAGTTATTATAGAATGATAAAAAGTAATATAAAAAATTAAACACTAATAAATTCAAAATAATCAATTTTATTTCATTGTATAACCTCAAGAAAATAATATTCGTACAGGTAGTAGTAAATAGTAGTAGGTAGTTCAATTAAATTGTATAACGCTGTGAATATATAGCTTTGGTAAAAATCTTTTCTTTTGAGATCCAGTTGAGTATCTGTGCTGTCTCGCCCCATAAACAAAGTACAAATGAACATTAACTCGTCCTCCCAACTCCCAACTCTCTCGGTCTAGTATCATTTTACTGACTCGCCACTGTACTCGTTACGTGCTCCATGAGAGAGTTAGGTGGACAGACATGGTGGGAGGTGCGAGGTGGGTACTCGGCCTAGCGAACTAAAGCTCACCACTGCCCAGTCGAGCTCTCGACCGAGCTCTCGTCTGAGGGCACTGTCTTGCTACTGTACTATTTTTTGTTATACCCTATATAACCAATCCAACTGTGTTGCGTAGCGGTGAAAGAATACTACCACCCCCTCTCTTCCCTTGGGTGTCGTAATAGACGACTAACGGACTAGTGACTGCACATACTTCCAAGTTCCAACAGCATAAAGCGGCGATGGGCTTATTACCTGTCACGCTGAGCACATGTGCAGTCGCTATTTGGTCAAAAGTGGACTATAGTAGAGGACTGCTTTTGCTGTCCTCATTGCCTAGCCTCTGACTAACCCTTCAGTCATAATCATAATAGTCGTTATTATATGTATATATTATATAATATATGTCCAACTTGATTGGAGTCTTTATTATTGAAATTTTGCATTCACAATGCTATATAGATAATGGATAAAATGTTTACTAGAATAAGTGGACCGGCAATCCAAAGATCGTGGGTTCGAATCCCACTCGAGCTTCCTGAGACTGGTTGATTTTTTTCTAGTAAACATTTTATCCATTGATTGGAGTCCTTTTAAATTCTATAGTTCCTTCTTACTGTACTCATTACGTGGAATAACCACATTGCGAACTGAATGCTTCAGGGTGCGTATTGCGCGCGTGATGCCGTCGGTTTCGGGCGCGTCGGTGGGCTGCGGTGGGCGCGCGCCATCACAATGGCCGTATGCGCGTTTGCCGGCTCGTTGTCATTAAGGCTAGGTGTTAGTGAAAAATTAAAATAACACGTTCTTAGAATTACTTTTTGAAGTAGTTAACAGTAAAATTAAAATCTGCGAAAATTATGAAATATTGCTGAGCCTTTATTCTGTGAAATAGACCCGATGGAAACACGATTTGATAAAGTTGGCTCGATAGAATAAATTCACAAAGTTACATATTTTTGTGTCATTTTATCTTCTTTTTCCGGTTTTATTCTTAAAATAAGTGATTTGATATTATGAGTAATTTACCAAAATAAAGTTCTTAGATAACTTGAGGAATTATAACCGATCGTTTTTTATTTAATACATCTATAAATTTTTAAAAATATAAAACGTGATTATACGCGCCGCTTCGCTGTTATACCCGTCCCTTACCGTCGTACCGTCGAGAGAGCGAGAGAGAAGCGCTCGAAATACCTCCCCTTAAGTGGGTTTACGCATTTAGGTTTTACATACAAACTTTCGAGTCGAAATTTTTAAAAACTGATAAGCCAATTTTAATGAAACTTTGCATGCTAAAGTAAAAAATAGGGATCTAAATAGTTTGTTGAAAACATTTTTTAAAAACGTTTATTTAGCTGAGTTATTGCGATTTAAAGTTCACTATAGAAACTTTAAAATCACAATAACTCAGTTAAATAAACGTTTTTTTTTAAATGTTTTTAACAAACTATTTAGATCTCTGTATTTTACTTTACTGATTGTGGTTGGGAGCACCGAAGGCAAAAGATCGCGTGGTCGCTCACCAACAAGATGGACCGATCAAGTAAAGGACTCGTCCTCCTCCAAATTCTGCACGGTCGTAAGAGACGCGCTGGACAGGAGCCGGTGGAGGCAGATCATCCGCTCCAGATGCAACCTTGATGCTGACCACGATCCTCAGACATGAGGGACGGACATAGATGGATGGATGGATTTTACTTTAGCATGCCAAGTTTCAATAAAATTTACTCATTAGTTTTTAAAAATTTCAACTTGGAAGTTTGTATAGGAAACCGAAATGTGTAAACCCTGTTAAATAAATCTGATTACAGTAGGTACTGATTACAGTAGGTACTCATAGCATACTTGAGCTCTAACTAGGGTCTATCATTTTCATAAGTCAATTGAAGTCAAGAGATTAGGTTAGACAATTAGGCAGGTATCTAGGTAGGCTATTGTATGATCGGCTCCTGTAATATCCATCGTCAGAGCATAGCAGCTGGTAAATGCGTTTCGGAGAAACTTTTTATTTTACTAAATTCGGGAATCCTGCAAAGAGTAGAATAGAACTGAGTATAGACCAAACACGGCTAATTAATGTAGTATAGATAGTAATCCTGCGTTCCTTATAGCCCTGGATATACGACCAAGGCAGGTCTCCTCGAGTCTGTGTGACGACTATCATGAAAATGTGCCTTTAACCGGTTTTGAAAGTAGAACCCTCATGTTACGATACTGACATGTTTCTTTTGCTCCTCATAATATTGATCATAAGTGCTCGGTGGTTGCGAGTTACTCTTGAACTGACCTTTCACGAGAACATCTCCGATATGATCGAAGTACGTTCGCCGCGGTCTTCCTCAAGCAAGCGCGAATCCCACAACTTTAATTGAATGAAATGAAAATAGTTTATTCGTGTCACACACATACATGTAACTATACAATTTTAAGATTGAGGTTGATATGCTGAAAAATGCTGATGTTATATATAATCCCTTAAAAAACTAGCAATGAATCCTGTGCGTGCGTAATTCGAAACGAAGCGCAACACACACGCACACATTGAAAGCTAAAAAGAAATTCAGAAGTCAAGGTCGCACTTTTCTGATTTTTGGGTGACCGTGACCACACTTTTTGTGGGCTTCATCCGCGGTGTTCCCCAAGTAGATACATATAAAGAAAGTTTGATAGTAACACAGTTTATGCCTTCAACAGGTAAATCGCTACAAACGAAATTTGATTAGGTACGTGAAGAACACATACGACAAAGTATCTAGAAAGCGATGCAAGCTACTCAGAACCGAGCTTTCTCTTGACACGGTATGATTTACCGGTTTTTAATTAGCAGTTGGAAATATTTACGTATACATATTCGATATTATACTTTATTGAGACATTAGGAATGTATTACCTATGATAAGCCTAGATCTAGATTTCTATTCGTCGACGCAAGTTAAATGCATATTATCCTATTATTCAATTAAAAACCAGGTGTGAAACTGATGCTGTCAATATTGTAATATATGTAAAGAAAGGCAGTATCAGATTTCGACCAGGTTTTAATTTAGTCTACGTTTTGGAATGACAAAGAACAAGCTGGTTTTTCTTCTTTGGCGTTGTTGTAATCGGCGTTATCATTATATACCGAAAAATAAAATAGGAGATCTAAGAAACTACATGAACCTACTTGTGTACTACTTACGTTTAGTCATTTGTTGCCTGAAAAAAATACATACCTATATATTTACTTAAAATCACGACTATTATCCCCAAGGGGTTAGACAGAGACTAGGCAATGAAGACAACAAAAGCTCTACCATAGTCCACTTTTCACCAAATAGCGACTGCACATGTGCTCAGCGTGAAAGGTGGTGAAACCATCGCCGCTCTAAGCTGTTAGATCTTTGTGCAGTCTTTAGTCCGTTAGTCGCCTAATACGGCACCCAAGGGAAGAGAGGAAAAAAATATTTCATTTTAAATTATACAATTTTTCGATGTATGATCAACAACCATTCCGCATTCGGCAAACTGTGTGATGAAGCCAATATCTATCAATGTAGCGAAGTCTTAATTTCAAAGATGAAGGCCTTTTCCTGCAGTGTGATAGTATTTAGGCTATAATAGGCTTTAGGTATATGTAGCGTATCGGTGAAAAAATACTACCACCCCGTCTCTTTGCTTGGGTGTCGTAAAAGGCGACTTACGGACTAAAGACTGGACATACATCCAACAGCATAGAGCGGCGATGGGCTCACCACCTGTCACGCTGAGCACAAGTGCAGTCACTATTTGGTAAAAAGTGGACATGTCTCTGAGTAACCCTTCGGGGATACTAGATATTATTCTGTGATACTAGTCGTGATTATATGTAAATGTATGTATGTCATCATCATCAGCGTATAAACGTCCCACTGCTGGGCACAGGCCTCCCACGTGGACAACTCGACTAATTGAACATCTTGGTCGGGTAGCAGATATGCGCAGGAGCGCCGCCATGAGTTGTGGTTAGGTTCCTCCAAAACAGACCATGCTGATAGAACTGCCCACGCATTCGCTCTCACGCATGACCTGACGCAACTGGTGAAGCAGCCTACCAGGATCCCAGACATAGTTGGCCATGCGCCCTCGTTACTCGACCTTCTGCTGACGAGTCGCCCAGCTGGATACCGGGTGGAGATTCGAGCTCCTTTAGGCTCCTCGGATCACTGCTTGATATCCAGCACAGTGCCCTCGGCATCGCGCCCGCTAACAGCGGTTTCGATACGCCAGATTTGTACTACGCATCGGCAGACTGGGACGGTATGCGGGAGTATTTTGCATCCGTCCCTTGGAGGCAGCGCTGCTTTAGTGGGAAGGACCCGACCGCTAGCGCCACTGCTGTTGCCGATGAGATAGTATTAGAAATGGAATACAATATTCCACACTCCTATGTCATCAGCAAAGGCAGACGCAACCGCTGGTTCAATCGCGAGTGTGCCAGCGCTGTTGAGAGCAAACAGACGGCATACCCCGCTTGGATCAGAGGTAAAGCTCATGGGGATCCCGAAACTCGCTCGCTAAAAGCAGCATAATAATGCCACCAAGTTGTGTAAGAGGGCCTACATTAGAGCGGATGCCCAGCGCGTTGCACGAGTAGGCCAAGAACTCCTGACGCATCCTACGGGCAGCCGTAGCTATACTGGCGTCTGGCCAAAGCCGTGCAATCCAACTTCTGCCAACCCTTGCTGCCACCACTGAGATGTCCTGACGGAACTTTAGCTCACAAGCCGCAAGAAAAGGTCGATGTCCTGGCCAAAGTCTTTGCGGCTAACTCCCGGATCGATGACTGTAATGCACAGCCCACCCTCAATTCCTCACTGTGGCCACACAATGTCTGATATTAAAATCAGGCAGTGTGATGTCCGTGCGGAGCTGCAGTCAATCGATGTCCGGAAAGCTAACGGTCCTGATGGCATCCCAGCTATAGTCCTGAAAATGTGTGCAGTGGAGTTGTCCCCTGTGTTAACGCGTCTGTACCGTGTCTCGCTCTCTTCGGGTTGTGTGCCGGAATCTTGGAGAGAAGCTAATGTGCAACTTATCCCTAAAAAGGAAGATCGGTCAGATCCGACTAATTACCGCCCTATAGCCGTAACTTCAGTGTTGTGCAAGATCCTAGAACGAATATTGAACAAACAGCTTATTCGATACCTAGAAGATCACTCCCTAATTCACGATCGTCAATATTGGATTCGGCCAAAACGGTCAACGGGTGTTCTAGCGTACGTTACACATCTCTGGGGTGAGGCTATTGACAAGCGTGGCGAGTCACTGGCAGTTAGCTTTGACATAGCCAAGGCTTTTGATCGGGTCTGGTACAAAGCTCTTCTCTCCAAGCTCGCGGCATACGGTTTGCCCGCTCAGTTCTGGATTGCTAGCTTCCTGCATGAGCGTAGAATCCGTGTCCTTTCGGATAGATGCGCTTCGCGGTTCATGTCAGTGAACGCTGGTGTTCCTCAAGACTCCGTTCTATCCCCCACACTGTTCCTTCGGCATATCAATGACATGCTTCCTCTTGGAAACATTCATTGCTATGCAGATGATAACACAGTGCATGGGGGATATAACGGTCACCCAACGGCTGGGCGGGTAGACACCGAAATGAAGCGAGCAAATCTTGTCATTGAGCTCGATCGGGTGTTGAACCTCATTTCTAAATGGGGCTCCGATAATCTGGTAGAGTTCAATGCCAAGAAAACACAGGTGTGCGCGTTCACAGCGAAACAATCGCCATTTCTTCCCCTACCCTCTCTTCAGGGTACATCTCTAGGCCTGCAGAGCAGTATTAACATGCTCGATATGGATATCCGCTGCGATCTGAACCAAAAGGACTACATTGAAACCGTGATTAAAAATGCCTCACGTAAACTCGATGTCCTGGACAAGGTGGGGCGATTCTTTACGCCTGATCAGTTGTGTCTATTATACAAGACACAGGTGCGGTCTTGCGTGGAGTATTACTCTCACCTTTGGGACGGCTCCGCAAACAAAGTACCTTCTCGATGCCTTAGACAGATTGTAGCGCCGCGCTGTGCGCATTATTGGCAATGCAGAGGTCACTAACACTCTCGAGCCTTTGCAATTGCGTAGAGATATTGCGTCACTCAGCGTCTTTTACCGTTTATACCATGGCGAGTGCTCTGAAGAACTCTTTGACCTCATCCCTCCTTCTCCCTTTCTCCATAGGAGTACGCGTGCTGCTCTCCGGAGTCACCAATTTACAGTCTCTAATATTCCATCACGCACAAAGAAAATTGGTGACTCGTTTCTTTGTCGCACTTTTAAAAGATGGAATAGTCTACCAGCCAGCACACGTATTCCCTCCTACCTATGACATAGGGTCCTTCAAACGAGGCGTGAAGAGGCACTTTGTAGGCCGGCAGAGTGAGGGTGACTGATGCTACGTCTCTTACGCTGCACCAGTTGTCCTCGCGCCTGGACTTCATTTCCACTTAACATCAGATGGAGTGGGGTCATTTGCCGGGCTTTGAATAAATATGTAAAAAAAAGAAAATAGCACGTGGGGATATATTGGGCCATAACCCACCACGCTGGCCCAATGCGGGTTGGTGGGTTTTGACGACTGCCATCTGACCACTCAATGACAACAACCAAGACCAACGGCATAACGTGCCTTCCGAAGCACGGAGGAGCTCGAGATTTTCAATTTAGTCACCCATCCAGGGACCCGGCATTGCGAAAGTTGCTTGGCGGGCAAGATCGCAAGCCGAACGCGCTAGCCGCTGCGCCATCGATCTCCTCACGTATGTATGAATATTTAGGCTATTACCAGATGGGTGCCACTCCGCAGTTTAGGTACGTTCTGCTGGCGCGCCTCCCAGGCAGGCCGCCTAGGCAGAGAATATATACACTACCGCCTAGGCGTATGGCAGTAAAGGTTGCCGCGAGCCGACGCACCGAACACCGAGCACCGAGTCGCTTAACTCGTAATCCCTGCGCGCGCGCGTAAATCCTACGCTCTGTGTCGTCATGACGTCAAATCGATATCGAGTTGCTTAACGGAATATGAACGCTCGGGTCACACGACAAGTTTTAATTTCGTGTGAAAGTCGTTAGAGTGTGAACATTCTGTACGGTAGTACTGTTAGTTATTCTGTGCTATTACTTAACTTCACTTTTTTTTACAATACCAGCGTCAGTCATAAGCATACTGGCGATAACCGTAAATATTATCGAATACCCAACTACTATAGCATTATGTAGTAATTCCATAATATTTACGGTTTCTTATTTAAATAATAATTATAGTTATGATTAGCTTGATTTAATGTAACTTATTTTATACATATATGCGGCGATTCCTTGTTATTGTTCTGATAGTCTGATCAGAGGGCCTAGACAATCTTTCGTGCTAATTGCTAGTGAAAAAAATTCTGTTACATTTCATGATACATTGCAACACTGTGGACAGCAAATTCTTTAATTGCTGTACCCGCCTTTATGATTAGATACTGGAAATTTTGAACCTTTTATAGTGTAAGTAAGCACTAAGAAAAGAATTTTGGGAATTCGCCCTTTAAGGTGGTAAAAAAGAGGGGGTGAGTTTGTATGAAGCTAAGTTGATAAAAAATGGTACTTAGCTATAATTTATTAGAAACTAAAAATGGCAGAAGGATATTTTAGGATTTTTTTAAATTCAACCTATAAGGGGTGGAAAAGGGTGGCAAACTTTGGCCTCATTTTCCTCATTAGTACACCCGTGCGAAGCCAGGGTGGCCAGCTAGTTTGTCATATTGAAAATAGTAACAGTTGTTACATTATGAACAATTGCTTTCATAACTTTAACAAGCAATTGAAACGGAATGTTATAGCATTCCGTTTGGGTCTATTTGTTGTTCTATTGGACAACTTTTAATAACGTCGAATGCACAATGCTTCGGTATAAGCAGTATGCGCTTACACAAATACGCTATGTATTAGTTATTTATAGAAGTGTTATTTACAATTACCTATTAGATGGTTTAGGCACTTGCATTCCATTCAAGAATGTTTGAGCCAAAATAGTCACCAGTGACTTTGAATACGAGTTTTTTTTATCCTGCAACGGGTAAGCGCTTGGCTTTCATCTTACCCTGATGGTACGTGACGATAAGGCCGATGAAGGCGCGCCTAAGTTGGAAGCGCGCTTCACCCGGAATCCTCAACCACTGAGGAACTGGCCGTCTTGTCACTAAGCTGTCGGAACAAAACAATGCTATAAACATCGTTGTTATGGTGACAATCTTAAACAAGATGGTGGTAGCTAGCCAGGCGGACTTAACAGCTTTACCACCAATCAAACCAAGTACTTACACAAAAATGTAACCCCCGCTGGGAATCGAACCTGCAACCTCTGGGTCTGAGACCGGTGGCTTAGGCACTACACCACAGAGGCGGTTAAAAGGGTGGTAGCACTTCTGTGATACATACATCTCAAAATGACAACTTTTCAGTGCAGCGGAATTTAGCGATTCAGCGGTTCTTGAGTAGCACCGCCGGCGCCGCCATCATTAAATCCTGCTTCGATTATTTATTTATTTTATTTTGACACATTACATGGCTTAGAATAATCGGCAACTTCTTAATCTCTTTTCGGCCTATTCGCTATACCCAAGCGCATCCGGAACTTCGTTGTCCCGTAATTTGTCGTATACAATGCGTGCGCGCAAATTATAAAACTAACAAAATTTGGAATGCGCTTAGAGTAAGGTATATTACAAAATGGGATATTAAAAAAAAAGTTCCACGAGCAGGATCCGAACCCGCACCCTTCTGACAATCCGTGTCAGATGCTCTTCCAATTAAGCTACCGTGGAAAGTAAGAAAGAAAGAAAAAAAGAAAAAACATTTGTTGACTGTCACATAAAAAAAAACAGAAAAACAATGTAAAAACAGAAAATAACAAACAAATACTTAACAAGTGACAAAAAAACACAACAGTGTGACGAGCCAATTAGGACCCATACTTCAGCATAATATGCCGCTACAGTGTGACAAAGTCACATCGCAATCGTCGATTAAAAGTACCGCTGGATAAGTTCCAGCTTTTCGAAATAAATCAACATTTTAAGTAGGTATATAAAGCGACTGCTAGAAACCTCAAGAAACTTCAAGGGCTGGTCAGGTCAAGTGTTTTAGACATGACAAAAATGAAATTCGTGTTTTTATTATTATTCATTAAATATTCATTTTATGAATTTCAATTTGTTAGTTTTATTTTTAAGCAATAACATAAGAAAAATAAAATGAAAGAATTAACTATAAAATAACGATTATATACAACGCGCGGGCAACGGCAGGCCGTTGACCTACCCGTCCGCGTCAGCTGGGCGATAAGTACCTACGTTAGTCTGCAATATTTTTTCTCATGTTTAAAACACTTGACCTGACCAGCCCTTGAAGTTTCTTGCAGTTTCTAGCAGCCACCTTATATACGTATATACCTATTGTATAAGTATCGTATATTGTACAGTCAATAAAGTTGCCGGTCGACCACTTTTCGGCGGTAACCGCTTGCGTTGCGCTTCATTCCGCCCGCGCGTACGTACAGAGGGCCTACTAAGTCTAAGCGAATTCGAAACTTCGTTGGCCCGTACTTCGTCGTACAATGCACGCGCACTGCTGTCTTTTTCACTAGCGATTGGCGCAGTATATGCTCACACAGCTGTGTACACTCAGCATTAAAAGTAACTGAACAAAAACAAGGTGGCAAAAGTAATAGTTACGTGTAAGTGTCTAGACACTTCAGAATTATATGACATTTTTGGTGTTCATAATTATAATTTCACTGTAATTACCTATAGTGACGGTCATGTACTTTTGACTCAATAGCTATGTCAGACAATTCTGGTCATTTCAACCGTAACAATCATTTGAAAATTTCATATGCTAAGCTACTTTTGATGCTGACTGTACATCGAATTACGGGCATTCGAAGTTTCGGATGCGGTTAGAGAGTAAGGCTTCTGTAGCGTGCGCGTAGATAGTAAGCAATCGAAAATCGCCGAAAAGTGGTCGCCCGAGCACTTCCTCGATCGTACTATCGAGGTCACCATCGCTTTACCAGTTTTCAGAAATCGTATGACGCGCACCGCCCGCCCGTACGTGCCCGTACCAACTAGACGGCGCGGTGCACAAGGGATTTTGGCCTTTAAGAGCCCCACAGACGATCAGGTCGCCTGCAAGTATCGGCGGCTAGTACTAACTGACTGGCTGATGCTGATACCTGCCGGCGGGCGCCACACACAATCAGTTCGCCTGCAGGTATCAGCCTGTCAGTTTCGCCGCCGTCGCCGCCCGAGCGTTGTACTACTAACTGACAGGCCGATACCTGCAGGCGACCTGATCGTCTGTAGGGCCCTTTAGACTGGTAAAGCGACGGAGTCCGCGATAGTACATCTGCTTAAGTTCAATGTTCGTTGCAGGCAGCATGCGCCCTCTGCGTCGGAGTGGGCAGCTACAGCGACCCGCCCGATATCCAGGGCCTGGCGCATTTCGTAGAGCACATGGTCTTCATGGGCAGCGAGAAGTACCCCAAGGAGAACGAGTTCGACTCATTCATTAAGGTAATAAGCTCACTTGTTTTTATAGCAGTAGCATCTCGATCCTATATGGATTGTAATCTTGATACAGGGTTAATTTTGGACCCCCCTCCAAATTTTTTCACGTGATCCTATAGCAGCAGTAGGTACAACCAAATAATCAAATAAAAAAACTTAATTTTTTTACATTTTTGTCTCAACTTTTCCTTAAGCAAATTAAAATTATTGTCACCTAGCGCGCGGCCTAAAGCGCATGCGCGTGGCCGCTATTATTCAGCCCGTGCACGAATAACAGCGCGCCAGCCGTCGCTTTTACCGCGAGGGTGAGCGCACGCACCTAGAACTATAGGATATAAAAAGCAGGCAAACAATTTTTATTTAAAAAAAATTAAACATTTATTATTTTATCAAATATTTTATTATTACTTTTATACCCCTATATTACTTACTTTTGGCGGGGGGTCCAAAATTAATCCGGTATAACGACGACTATGATCCCCGAAGGGTTGGTCATAGTAGGCAATGAGGACCGCAGAAGCAGTCCTCTGCCACAGTGCACTTTTCACCAAATTACAACTGCACATGTGCTCAGCATGATAGGTGGTGAGCCCATCGCCGCTATATGCTGTTGGATGTATGTGTAGTCTTTAGTCCGTTAGTCGCCTTTTACGACACCCAAGGGTAAAAGACCAAAAATGTGAAAAATAATGTAAATTTAACCGCCCCTGTGGTGTAGTGGCTAAGCCACCGGTTTCAGACCCTGAGGTCCCGGGTTCGATTCCCAGCTGGGGGTACATCTTTGTGTGCTAAGTTTGGTCGGTGGTAGGGCTGTTAAGTCCGCCTGGCTAGCTACCACCGTTTTTTCTAAGTCTGTCGCCATAACAACGATGTTTATAGCATTGTTGTGTTCCGACAGTTGGAGATAAGGTAGCCAGTTCCTCAGCGGTTGAGGATTCCGGGTGAAGCGCGCTTCCACCTTCGGCCTTATCGTCACTTACCATCAGGTGAGATGAAGGCCAAGCGCTTACCCGTTGAAGAATAAAAAAAAGGGAAAGATGGTGCGGTTGTATTCTACTAATGAGTCGCACAATCAGTAACGTAACAAATACACACGCATTGTGCTAACCGTTCGCTCTGCAATTTCCCTTAGCGTGAAGTGAACATGTTATTTAATGTGTGAAAAAAAGTTGAAATGGCTCAACGTGTTTAAATAGAAAGTGGTTTGCATAAATTATTTTCGGATGTAACAGACGGACGGACTGCTCCGCCTTCCGTTACTATTCATAACAAATTATTGGTTGAACCTTCGATCAACAATACCAACTAGATAACGCGTCCCGTACAAAATCAAAGCTAAATTCTGTCCACGTGAATAAATACTTTTTCAAAGCAATAAATTACTCCTGTCACTTAAAGAAGAAAAGACGTTAGTTACATTTAGTGGTGAAATCAACCTTAAGGGGCAACAAATAAAGTACTTTTTCCTTTTATGCCTTGCGAGAAAATAAGATCTCACTTCTCAAGTGTGCTCTTATTTACCGAGATACATTTTTAGCGCCGACCTGACATCTAGTTGTATTGTTATTCGAAGGGTTGAACACTTAAAGTGTTTTTTTTGTCTTATCCATAAGCACTGGCCTTTATTACACCTGATGGTAAGAGAGGGCTGAAGGTGGAAGCGCGCTGTACCCGGAATCCTCAACCACTGAGGAACTAGCTATCTTAACTTTCAACTTTCGGTACATAACAATGCTAATAACATCGTTGTTATGACGCCAGACATTAGATAAGATGGTGGTAGCTAGCCAGGCGGACTTAACAAGCCCTACCGCCAACCAAACCAAGTACATAAAGATTCCCCCCGCTGGGAATCGAACTCGAGACCTTTGGGTCTAAGACCGGTGGATCAACCACAGAGGCAGTTGAAAAGTTAAAAAGTTAGAACACCAATTATAGAATTCTACCTAAACTATGGAGCTGAGACGTGGACACTGACACTGTGACTATAGTCCGGCAAGTTCGTGCGTGACCGTCCTGCGCGGTGACAGACGGTGGCGGGGACGAGGTACCCAAGATGTTAGCGGGCAGCGGGTGGTGTAGCGGGGAAGGGCAATGACGTGCTACGTCGTGCCCGCCATCGTCTGTACCCCGCAGGACGGTTGCGCACAAAGTTGCCAGTAGTCCTCAAGTTCATGGGCGCTCAGCGGGCGATGGAAAGAGTTATGGTCGAAGTTTTCTTTGTTGGATCGAATCCGAAATGGGGAGATTCGTCAGCCAACCCATCCCTTGCTATACATACATGTAATAACGACTATTATCCTAGTTGGGTTAGTCAGAGAGTAGGCAATGAGGACCGCAAAGCAGTCCTCTGCCATAGTCTACCTATAGGATAAAATGTTTACTAGAAAAAAAAACAACCAGTCTGAGGAAAGCTCGAACGGGATTCGAACCCGTGACCTTTGGATTGCCGGTCCACTGCTCTAACCGCTAAACTACCGAGACCCCAGAAGACTCGTTGAATTTTTTCTAGTAGTTGATACGCTGCAAGCCAGCGGTTTTTTTCCTAGTAAACATTTTATCCTAATATTAGATATAGCATTGTAAATGCAAAATTTCAACAATAAACATATTCCACCTTTCACCAAATAGCGACTACACCATCCGCTCATCGCCGCTCTATGCTGCTGGATGTGTTTGCAGTCTCTAGTTCGTTAATCACCTATAACGACACCCAACGGAAGGGTGGTAGTATTCTTTCACCGCCACGCGACACAGTTAGATCTTTCTTTGAGTATTGTAAATGGCGACTAACGGACTAAATACTATACATACATCCAACAGCATAGAGCGGCGATGGGCTCACCACCTGTCACGCTGAGCACATGTGCAGTTGCAATTTGGTGAAACGTGGACTATGTCAGTGGACTGCTTCTACGGTCCTCATTGCCTAGTCTCTCACTAACCCTTCGGGGATATTAGTCGTGATTATATGTATGAGCCTGTCACAACTTCCTGTCGGTTGTTACACAGAAAAAAGGTGGTTCTGACAACGCGTCGACCGACTGCGAGGCCACCACCTTCTACTTCGAGATCCAGGAGAAGCACCTGCCGCACGCCATGGACATGTTCAGCCAGTTCTTCGTCAGCCCCCTCATGCTGAAGGAGGCGATGCAGCGCGAGAGGGAGGCCATCGAATCTGGTAATTGAAGTGGATTTATTATTTTTGTCTATTGTCTTTTTATACGACTAACGGACTAAAGACTGCACATACATCCAACTGATAGAGCGGCGATGGGCTCACCACCTGTCACGCTGAGCACATGTCCAGTCGCTATTTGGTGAAAAGTGGACTGTGGTAGAGGGCTGCTTTTGCTGTCCTCATTGCCTAGTCTCTGAATAACCCTTCGGGGATAATAGTCGTGCTTATATATATGTATGTATGTATGTCTTTTCATTACCACAAAAATGTTTGACTTTTCATTTTTTGACGATCAGGCTTAAGTGGAACCATTTCACTCGGAGCTCGATGACGCAGCGGCTAAAGTGGTTTGCGAATTTGCCAGTTAAGCAATGCTGGCTCACCACATCAAACATCTCATACTCAACCCCTAAATTAACTACATATACAGCGTGTTAGTTAACACGACGGACATATTCAATCCTATGATAGTTTATATCTGGGTAAACATAAACAAATAAAAAATACTACTCGAAGCATATAAAATTAGTCAGAAAATCGATGTTAAAATTAAATAAAATTTCCCGTAATGTTTGGGCACCCTAGTGATTTCGACTCATTTACGCGTATGGTATTGAATAAGTAGCTGTCGTGGTTGGTGTGGCCCGTTTTTCCTCCATACTTGGTCATATTTGATCTTTTCCCGCGCTTAGTGTATACGCTAACATTATTTAATAGAATAATTGCTCAAAAAATTAAGATTTTTTTTATCGCATCGGGAATCGACTACCTAATGTCCTCCCTTAATATGTCCCTCAGTTTAACTAACGCGCTGTATATACACCCTCTAATGTATCCCGTCTTAATAATGTGTGCATAATGGAACGCGAAATTTTAAAAGTGTACTTTACTATATATACGAATGTGTTAACAATGGGGAAATACTAATAATACTAAAGTAGGTGTTACATGACCACACAGTGCACTTGTTCAATTTACCGTGTAATTGCCAATAAGCATTACGCCCTATTACTTCTCTATCTTGATTGTGGGAACATCTATCTTTCCGCGAAATCTTCGACAGATGAGTCACACGCGGAAAAGTCGCAATCGCAACCCTAGGAAGCAAATGCGACATTATTAACATAAATTGAACATTACAGGACTCGTGATAAGAATGAAAACTTAACAAAGATATATTGCGAACACATAGAACTATAGAAATTAAACACTACCCCTGTAATTAATAAACGTTGATTAAAGTTACACTTGGATGAAATTGACGCTGTCTCTATCTGTGTTCTTTACAGAAACGAGACAGCGTCACTTTAATCCGAGTTGTAACATTTGGCAATTTCTATTAATAAGACTGTATCTGTCCAACTTAAATCCTAATTAGTAACATAACATAATTATGTGTACAAGTAATTCGTGTGGATAAAATTTTATATTTATGCGTGTATGTTCGGTTTAAGTACTTTTAATTGTGTATACACGGAGACATTTTAGTGGTTGTTTTCCCGCGGCAGAACGATTTACCTTTAGAAGTACTATCGAATCATGCAAAATCATGCCAAAAATGACAAAAATAAATTGTATGATTCGATAGTACTACTAAGGTAAATCGTTCTGCCGCGGGAAAACAACCACTAAAATGTCTCCGTGTATAATAAGTATTGTACAAATGCTGCACACATCAACAACACAGCTAGGCTAGGGCGCAGAAGTGCGCAAGTGGGTGAAAGAGATTTGTTAGAGAATTTAGCTTACCTTTGTAAATGTCTGGTTTTACGTGTTTGTTATAGCTATAGCAATAGTTATTTTTGCGAATTAAATTATTACACATACATACATCATAATCACGGCTATTATACCCGAAGGGTAAGTCAGAGACTGAGTGAGGACAGCAAAAGCAGTCCTCTACCATAGTCCACTTTTCACCAAATAGTGACTGCACATGTGGTCAGCGTGACAGGTGGTGAGCCCATCGCCGGTCTAGGCTGTTGGATGTATGTGCAGCCTTTAGTCCGTTAGTCGCCTTTTACGACACCCAAGGGAAGAGAGGGGGTGGTAGTATTCTTTCACTCTACGCGACACGGTTACAAATTATTATTATTAAGTATAATCAACTTGCAGTGTCGTTAGACGTTAGTAGGTGCTTTGCAGCAATATATACTTAATAATAATAACCTTTTACGGTCTTCTTTTGACCGCCTTTGTGGTCTAGTGGCTATGCCACCGGTCTCAGACCCAGAGGTCCCGCCCAAGTAGCATATCAAGCTGTATAAAAGCTGTATTTGAACTTATTTTTATACTTACAGCTGCATATTGAGGCTGTAAAAAGGCTGTATAAGCGATTATACAGACCTTATTAGCTCAAAAAGGGCCCATATTATAAAACTTTTTGCGTTAGTATAGCTGTATAGTAGCTGTAGAAGCAAAGCAGAAGCTGTTTAGTAGCTGTTTAAGAGATGATAATCGGTGTAAGGAAAAGCAACTACACTCCAAATAATATTTTATAAAGGTAAAAGTTTAAAATATGAGTTATAAGTGAATCTGAAAATTATGAAAATAAAAGAGAAACATGTCGTACAAGAATAATACAATAATTATGACGCATGATGTTCATATTTCAAAGTGCAATCCCAAGTATTGATAAATCTTAGGAATCTGATGGTGTTAATTGGTAAAACAAAGTGCAAATCCAATTTTATTGTCAATGTGTGGTTGGTTATTGGCAATATTTTAACGCGCCAGTAAAACTATAAAAAAAACATAAAGAAGATTATTAAACACGGGTAAGTTAGTGTTTGTTTTTAAGGTTATAATATAAATTATATTTGAAATAATAGATTGTAGGACACAGCGACAAAATTGTGTAGCTGATAATCATGAAACGGTTCAAACTATTAACAAACATTGGTTTAATTATATTTGAATATCTTTTTTCATTCGTTCTAAAATGGCGACATTTTGTTATACAGCTTAGACAATATTAGGAGGGTACTTAAGTCTTACTAGCTGTACTACGGCGGATATGGATTGCATAATACATCTCTTAGTTTTTAACCAGCTTTATTAGTGTTTTTTTTATTATTTAGGCTGTATATGAGATCTGGGTAGTGAAATTATAATTCTGTTTAGAAATCCGTGTAAGAATTGATTATCCCTGAGTTTTATTTTAAAAATTGAACAATGAAATGTAATTGAATTTAAAGTGGTAATAATAATTAAAATATAATATTTAATTTATTCTACGATTGGTTCCAGATTGTTAATCAACAAGAGAAATCATTAACTTCACCTACTGCAACAATATTCACACAGATACTTCCAGAAGTGACAACTGCTGAAAAATATGTTATTCAATATATAGACGAGTGCGAGCTGGCAACAATTTCTGTCGACCCCCATCGTAATGAATTTGAATCTCAAACCCCTTTTCAAACCCAGAAGATCACGTAGTAAATCAGATTGAAAATTATCTAAAATAAATTTTAGATAATCAAAATAATATATTAGACAAACAATAAATGTTCTTGCAGACAATCAAAATAAAATTTAATCAAATAAAACATGTTATTGCAACAGATACTTTCTTTTTCACATTTTCTATATATATATCCCGTTTTTAATTAAGTGTTCCATTTCGTACACAAAATCATCTAAATATTGGTCAATTTGTTTGGTTTTCCAACACCAAAATAAATTCCAATTACAAACGGCTTAATATCTGGTCTTTCAAATATAGTGGACAAAATTGGCCAAAACAAAGAGTTTTGGCCAATTTTTGAGCTTCTAAATATTGGGAGACCATCAAAATTGAAATTTAAAGTAATTTTAGTTGGAACATTGTTCAACCTTGTTCAATCGTTTTGATACGTATTTGTTTGATAGTACCTAAAATAGTTCTAGCGTCATGTGGCGCTAAATCGTTTAGAGCTATTTGAGTTTTTTTTAATCCACAACGGGTTAGCGCTTGGTCTTTATCTTACCTGATAGTAAGTGACGATAAGGCCGAAGATGGAAGCGCGCTTCACCCGGAATCCTCAACCACTGAGGAACTGGCTATCTTATCTCAAACTATCGGAACACAACAATGCTATAAACATCGTTGTTATGGCGACAGACTTAGATAAGATGGTGGTAGCTAGCCAGGCGGACTTAACAGCCCTACCACCAACCAAACCGAGCACACAAAGATGTACACCCCGCTGGGAATCGAACCCGGGACCTCTTGGTCTAAAACCGGTGGCTTAGCCACTAGACCACAGAGGCGGTTAAATAAATATATATTTCTTTCTGTAGCCCATTCTCTTATTCACTGGCGAAACTACATATTTTTTGAAAATTCGTCATCATCATTATTACGTTGTTAATCAGGTTCCAAAGTTATAACTAAATTCAAACATTCGACACCAATTATTGTTTTTCCTACAGAACCTTCGTTGGACGTCGATGGAATTGGCGCTTAACTGTAGGTTGTCAAATTTAAAATATTATAAATAATTACTGTCATTTGGTTTATTTATATTTCGTTATTAACCGACGTAGAAAAAGGAGGAGGTTCTCAAGTAGTCTGTCGTCCATCTTTTTCTTTTTTTCCATATTATAAATGCGAGCTTCAGCAAACACTATGATGCAATCGTGACGACTCTGTCAGTAAAGTGGGCTAAAGCTGTACTATTGATGTAGTTTATTTTTTTAGTTTTAAAGCACACTTGTAGACAGTTGTTTTAAAACCACTGTATTCACAAGAGTGCCTAATTACGCTATAAGATTAAGTTTTATAATGGAGGTTGCATACACCATTGTACAGAAACAAGTATCGAGTGATACCATAATAACGCTTAGTTCTGTAGTAAGTAAGTGATCACATACAAAAACCAGCCTCTTTACAGCTTTAACGATAAAGCTAGCTTAAAGTGTCACAAAACTCTTAAAGTTCTATAGCAGAGTTTTAATAATCTGTTTTAAAACCTTAAGATTCCGCAGATCCCTTAAAACTAATTTTATACAGCTTGAGCTGTATAATAACTCAAATATCTCTCTCATAAATATAAAAGTATCTTTTGACACTCTTGTACGTCTTTTAAGGGACCTTAAGTTCTAAATGAGCTGGTAAATTAATGTTGTAAACGCTTGTGTGCTGCTTGGGCGGGTTCGATTTCCAGCGGGGGGTACATCTTTGTGTGCTCGGTTTGGTTGGTGGTAGGGCTGTTAAGTCCGCCTGGCTAGCTACCACTATCTTATCTAAGTCTGTCGCCATAACAACGATGTTTATAGCATTGTTGTGTGGCGACTTCCGACAGCTTAGTGATAAGACATCCAGTTCCTCAGTGGTTGAGTATTCCGGGTGAAGAGCGCTTCCAACTTCATCCTTTGTCGGCCTTATCGTCACTTACCATCAGTGGCGGTACCTTCATACAAGCCGAAAAGCCCGGCTTGCCCTAACAAAAACTCAATATCACTATTGGTAAAACGCAATTATTAAAATCTCTTAATATTTTTTACCATTGTTAATTTTCTTTCAACAGCATTCAAATTATCAATTTTATAAGTTTCTCATATTAAGAATCACCAAATAAATCGCATAAAGCTGCTTATAAATCGTGCGATGCTTTACATCTCTCTCGCACAAGTTGGCTTGCAACCGGGCTTCGGATTTAAAGTATATCCGCTCTCTTCTAACTTTAACAAAATTGCTACTCTATAAACATAATACTGCGTAAGTATGTATAGATTCTATGAGAAATTCATACTCTTCGTCAAAGCCAGCTTGCGTTATGAAGTTCGCAAGTAAGGCCTTCTCCAAAATCAGGCTTTATTTCTACCGAATCACGTGCAACTTCAACGCGGGCGAACCAATCAGAGGCGACCGACGACAGCTCGAGCACGGGCGAACCAATCAGAGGCGAGCGTTAATACGCGATTGTGCTGTGCAGCAGCCACAGGCAGCAGCCAGCCATTTTTTATTCTTTGTTATTGTCACACCACACTTCACTTTGTTTGAGCAATTGTTTTAACAAGTATTTTCGTAATTTGAGATAAAAAAATGTGTTCTGAGTTCATTTCGTCGCTTTATTGATCTCTGTGACGAACATAGATGTGTTGGGCATGTGATGTGTTGCTAACAAATGTGTACTTAAACGTGTTGATGATTGGCATACGAAAGGCAGAGGTAGGTAAGTAAATAAATTCTTTGAACATCATACATGATTTATGTATTTCGCAAACTATTAAAAGTCATCTAGGGCATTATATATAATAGGTCTATGTAAAAAAGTCTTTGGATTGTTTGATGCTTCCATTCAAAATAAATAAATTAAGTGTAGAGGCCTGCCTACATATCGACTGTGATTCCCGCGCAAAATGCCCATTTTCGCATTTTGTAGTTATTTCCAGTTGTATTTATCGTTTTTATCGAAATAGGATAATAAATGCATGCTTAATATTACGAATCTCCACTCTGCGAGAATAAGCTGAGTTCGGACGGCCCGGCCGGCGCATAGCATTTTGTACTTAGTTGTATTTATAGTTTTCATCGAAATAGGATAATAAATTCATTAAGTATAACATTTTTATTCCTCATGAAGTAACAATTATTCTGGTATAAATTTTACTCAATAATATTATCGTAGATAAGAGAAATTCACAGTTAACTTAACGCGATTTTCGAAGTTTTTTTGGTTTTGAACATTGAGCTATTATTACTACGTATAGAGAAGACACCGCTAATCACTACTGTGTTCCGTTCAAGTGCGGCCAGCCGGCCGCACTTCACTCAGTTGCTTGCTAGCTCTTGAGCGTCTAAACTTGTTTGTTTTAAAACGAAACAACGGTGAAAACTCATTAAATATGCCCTCGTGTGTGTTACGATATTGCACTAATAACTCTAGTAATACAGCGAAGTGCAAAGGAATAACTTTCCATCGGTGAGTAACGAGCAAATCATTTTAAAACTTAATTCGAGCAAAATATTTAGCGGAGACGCCATGTTGCGTCATTTGTCATAGAGTAAAAAAGTTAAGATGTGACATTGTGTATGTAACAAGTGTAGGTAGAATTAGTTGCTTTTATAGCGGAAAGTAATAATTTTACACATACTTAGAAAAGAACTGACTGTGGTTATTAAAAGACGAAAAATAATTATTGAATTTTGTTTGGGATAATTTGCTACATTTTGTTCATTCAAGGTTTCCACGTCTGGGCCGTAAAGATATGGAAAAATGGATAAAGGAGAATGACCATTTTACTATGGGAGTTAGACTAGTTTTTTAGCAAGCTAGCGTAACACAGCGCTTTAATGAAATAAATAGTAATAAATAGCAGCAATGCTCTGAATTATGAAGAAAAAATTAAATTACAATATCATGCGGGAGTTTGAAGCTTACTTCATTTTTAGCTTACGACTTTTTAGGTATTTTGTGGTTTTGACAACTGTTATCGTATGACTATCAGTTCAGTTCAGCATTTATTTATCACTTGACTCTTAAAACGGCGTTCTATAAAAAACCTTTTTTAACAGTAATCTTTAGTATCAGTCAGAATGGCGGGTGTGTGACTTCCAAATAGATCAAAAATAAACTATGTAAATGTACGGAAAATGTACGTTTTTGTACTGAAATAAGTATAAATGTACGTTTCTGTAAGCGTAGCAACAATCATTTTAAAGTGAGCCGCCATTATGATGTAAGGTTGGCGGGTGAAATCTTTTACAAATAACTTTTTACAAATTTAACTTTAGAAAATTTAACTTTAAAATGTACGTCAATTGTACTTAAAGGAACGCTATTTAAAAACTTCCTAAATGTTATAAAAACTCTGATATTGTAAAACGTGCGTGAGCCGCTATACTGACGTCAGAATAGCGGGTTGTTTCTAAACCAATCAAACTATTTTGATCCACTAAATAACAAATAAATGTACTTATTATGTTCTTGACAGATAAATAAACAAAATTGGATGGTAAATTCATAGCATGATTTAATCAATTTTATAACATTTGACATACGTACAGGGTGGAAAGATAGAATGCCACATGAATGGCTACTACCTTAAATATTGGAAATAGCACATTGTGTGTAAAGGAGACTTTCCTTTATTTATAAAACCATTAAATTCTGCATTTATGGATTTTTGAAAAATCGCTTGTCTTAGGCGGGGCTCGAACTAGTCAAATAACATGCCGCTAAAAAAAAAACATGCCGTATTTTATGATGAGGAATGATTTTAAGATAGGGAAGGTTACTGTTAAGGCTCAGTTTTCTCTAAATAACAAACACAATCAAAATGACGGAAGGTCATGAAAACTAACCTTGGGGTTTTAACTAATTATGGGGGTTAAGTTGCTCGCGTCCGTAGGTTTACCCTTGAGACCCTACACGTGACCCCTGGGTGGTGCTGAATGAGTGACACCAACTGAGTGGTAGAGCCACGCTGCGTTGGAGCACGCATTGGGTCGGCTCGCCCGGCGTAATACCACCCCCTCACGAATTTTCGGCGTGAAACAGTGGCACTCTGTGCTGTTGTGTTTCGTCCGGCGAGTGAGGGTTCCGGAGACCCCTCCCCCCCCCCCCCCTCACAATTGATATGGCAGCGAACTGTAATCTAGATTTACCCCAGGGGGGTACCGACACATCCAGTGTCGGAGAATCCCCCCCTGAGCGTTCTCGCTCAGGCTGTCCTACGTATTCTGGGGAGGGCAAAAGTTCGCCCGTGCCAAGGCATGCTGCAGGCAGGAGAAAGGCGGGACAATTGGCACCCCCTCCTACGCTTCGCGTGGACTTCTGCAATATCAGGGGAATCCACTCTAACTTGAGCGCCGTCCATTACCACCTCGAGATGGCGAAACCGGCCTTGCTCTTCCTCACCGAGACGCAGATATCCCCCCCTCCTGACATCTCGTACTTGCGCTACCCGAGATACAACCTGGAACATGCATTTGTGCCACGAGCCGGTGTTTGTGCCTATGTCAGGGAGGATATGTGCGTTCGTCGCCTTGGCAATCTTGAAGATAGGGACCTCTCCATCTTATGGCTGCACGTCGACTGCGGACGTCATCCTCGCGTCTACGCGTGCCTGTATAGGTCCCACAGCGGTAACATCGGAACTGACCAACTCATCGAGACCGTCCAAACAGCGACAGACTCCCTTCTCCAACGGATCCCCTCGGCCGAGATTGTGGTATTGGGAGACTTCAATGCCCACCACGTCGAATGGCTTGGTTCACGCACAACTGACCACGCGGGTAGAGCCGTTCATGACTTCGCTTTGGCCTACAGTCTGTCCCAATTGGTAACCGAGCCAACACGGGTTCCAGATGTGGAGGGCCATGCACCTTCTTTATTGGACCTTCTGCTGACCTCGCACCCAGACGGCTATCAAGTTTCTGTTGATGCACCACTAGGCTCATCAGACCACTGTCTGATTCGCAGCACTGTGCCTCTCACAGAAACTTCAAAACCGCAACCAGCGGCTAGCCGTCGAGTCTGGCATTATAGGTCGGCGGACTGGGATGGGATGCGAAGCTTCTTTGCGTCCTACCCGTGGTGGCGAGTTTGCTTCTCGCTGGATGATCCTGATGTCGCCGCTGACTCTGTCGTTGATGTGATACTGCAGGGAATGGAACTTTTCATTCCAAACTCTGTGGTTCCCATAGGCGGCAAGTCCCAACCATGGTTTGGTCGTTGCTGCAAAATGGCGTCTCGCCAAAAGCGACAGCATTACCAAGCCTGGGCTAATGCGGTGTCACCAAAGGATCCAAACACCAGTGCGCTCAGAAAGAAGTACAACTTTGCCGCCAGATCCTTTAAGAAGGACATTGCCAAGGCGAAGTCATCATTCATAGGTAGAATCGGCGAGAGGCTAGTGCGTCTTCCTTCGGGGACGCGTGCGTTCTGGTCTCTCGCCAAAGCTATCTTAGGGAATTTTTGTCAGCCGTCCCTACCACCATTGCACAAGACCGATGACTGCCTGGCCTATACTGCAAAGGAGAAAGCCGATCTCTTGGGCTCTCTTTTCGCATCAAACTCGACCTTGGACGATGGGGAAAACTCTCCACCAACCATACCGCATTGCGCTTGTACAATGCCAAACGTTCAGTTCCTGCAAAGGTCAGTTCGTAAGGCTCTTTTTTCCCTTGATATCCATAAGGCGAGTGGGCCTGATGCAGTTCCACCCATTGTGCTTCGGACGTGTGCTCCTGCATTGGCACCAGTTCTAACGCGCCTTTTCCAGCTCTCTTACACCACTGGCGTCGTCCCGAGCTCTTGGAAGACAGCCCTTGTCCACCCGATTCCAAAAAAAGGCGATAGCTCAGATCCGTCAAACTACAGGCCAATAGCTATTACCTCTTTACTCTCCAAAGTAATGGAGTCCATTATAAACCGCCAGCTCTTAAGGTACCTAGAAGAGAACCAGCTACTAAGTGATCGCCAGTATGGTTTTCGTCGCGGTCGATCGGCTGGTGATCTTTTAGTGTACCTTACTCACCGTAGGCAGTCGAGAGTAAAGGGGAGGCACTGGCAGTTAGCTTGGACGTAGCGAAAGCTTTTGACAGGGTATGGCACAGGGCTCTTTTCTCTAAACTTCCATCATACGGGCTTCCTGAGAAATTGTGTTCATGGGTTGCCAGCTTTCTTACTGGGCGTAGCATCAGAGTCGCAGTCGACGGTTCGTGCTCCGACATGAAGCCCGTGAATGCTGGAGTCCCGCAGGGGTGTGTGTTGTCCCCTACTTTGTTTCTTCTGCATATCAATGACATGCTGCATAACAACAGCATTCATTGCTATGCGGATGACAGTACTGGGGATACGCTCTACACCGGGCGAGCTAATATTTCTCTGGAAAGCGTCATCAAGAGCCGGAATAAACTTGTGACTGACACCGAGAACATGTTAAGTCATGTCTCGGATTGGGGCCGACATAACCTAGTCCGCTTTAACCCCTCCAAAACACAAGTTTGCGCATTTACCGCGAAAAAAAATCCCTTCGTCGTACCTCTGAACTTTGAGGGAGCTCCCCTTGATACCAATCCGATTATTGGAATCCTTGGCGTCGATATTTCGAGTGACGTTCAGTTTCGTGGTCATTTGGAAGGTAAAGCTAAATTAGCTTCGAAAAAGCTGGGTGTGCTTAATAGAGCGGGTCAGTATTTCACGCCGGCCCACCGTTTACAACTGTATAAAGCACAGGTCAGGCCGCATATGGAATACTGCTCCCATCTCTGGGCTGGAGCACCCCAATACCAACTCCTTCCATTTGACCGCATTCAACGTAGAGCTGCTCGAATTGTCGGCGACGTGGTTATTTCAGGTCGGCTCGATCCACTGGCTCTTCGGAGAGACGTTGCGTCTCTCTGTGTTACAATACACGTATATACGAGTATCATGGGGAGTGTTCTGAGGAATTGTTCGGCTTGATCCCTGCCGCTAATTTCCTTCACCGCACTACACGCAATCGACTGTCATTCCATCCACATCACCTTGATGGATGGCGGTCTACTACTGTGCGTTTTTCAAGAAATTTCTTGCCTCGAACTACAGTGTTGTGGAACCAGCTCTCGGCGGCGGTATTTCCGGACCGTTACGACTTAGGGATCTTCAAGAAACGAGCCTATTCCTTCCTTAAAGGCCGGCAACGCGCCTGCGATTCCTCTGGTTTTGCGGGTGTCCATGGGCGGCGGTGATTACTTTCCATCAGGTGTCCCGCTTGCTCGTTTGCCTCCTTCTGCTATAAAAAAAAAAAAAAAACTAACATTTACCGTTTAATTTTGGTTTCACCCGTCACGTGAAATGCACCACAACTACTTTAATTATAGGAAATAGCAAATTGTATGGAATGGAGACTGACTTTTATTTTAGAGAATAATAAATACAGTAAATGTGGATTTTTGAATTATATTGAAAACTTGACTTTTTGTAGCTCTTCGCAGTGAATTGTTTTTCAATAATTAAAGTAGATGCAGTGCATTTCACGTGACGGGTGAAAACCAAATTAAAAGGTAATTGTTACTTTTCATGGCCTTCCGTTATTTTGATTGTGTTTGTTATTTAGAGAAAAATGAGCCTTACATCATTTTTCTCTATTTCTCTATTTTTCCCTTTCGACGAGCATCATAAATACATACTATAATACATGCATACGGCATGTTATTTTTGTCGCATTTGACTAGTTCGAGTCCCGCCTAAGACAAGCGATTTTTCAAAAATCATCAAAAAAAATGGTCAAATGTTTAGAAACAACCCGCCATTCTGACGTCAGGATAGCGGGTCACACACGTTTTACAATATCAGAGCTTTTATAACATTTAGGAAGTTTTTAAATAGTGTTCCTTTAAGTGCAATTGACGTACATTTTTTTCCTAAAGTTAAATTTGTAAAAAGTTATTTGTAAAAGATTTCACCCGCCAACCTGACATCATAATGGCGGCTCACTTTAAAATGATTGTTGCTACGCTTACAGAAACGTACATTTATACTTATTTCAGTACAAAAACATACATTTTCCGTACATTTACATAGTTTATTTTTGATTTGTTTGGAAGTCACACACCCGCCATTCTGACGGATACAATCATTATAACTTAAGAGAATACTTTTGATAGGTGAATGATTAAGACGCAATAGATATCGAATAGGCTGGTTTGGTCATTCTCCTTTGTACCTACCTACATAAGTTTGTAAAATAAGTAATTCCAGATAATGCAGGAAGGCCTCTTATCTTATTAATATATTATTGACATCTGATTGATTGAAAAATAAAAAGATTTTATAATTATTATATAAATGTTTTAGCTAATAAATTATTTACTTATCTATTTTTAGCATTTATTTACTTATTTTAATATATTACAATTAACAACATTTAATAAAACATAAAAAGTAACTTCCCATTGATTTGTATATTGTTAACAATATTCTCATACTACACTATAAAACTGTATTAATAGACTGTCGCATCTGCGCACTCGGACTTATTCTATAACAACCAAGCCCCTTCCCCAACGTATCACGTGATGCCCGCTGTCAACTAGCTGAGCATAATCTTAGTATGGGACGTCTACTCTATTTATTGTACCTCAATGGTTTTGAATAACTATTTTTTTCTATATAAAATCAATAATATTTAAAAGTTCCGTGGCCGCTACGCATAATACAACGAGATACATTCTCATTTTTTTATTTCATTTGTTTAGAACAGTAGTTCAATCCAGGACTTCAAAAAAGTGCCCTCGCGCAATTTATGAAAAATTTTCTCTGCAATTTTGGGTTTAAATAAAAAGTTAAGCAAAATTTACAAAAAGCGAGGCCGCTACGTACTATGCCAATAGCTATTCTACACTATTCAATAAGTAAATACTGTTAATGTATTTTTGTTTCTGAGATAAAGAACGCCAAAATTGGCCGCAGTAATTTTTTTTTTCAAAATTTCTCACAAAAATCACATTAAAGATGTAATAGAAGGTAATAGGCTGTTTTTTTACAAACGACAAGAACGTTTGGAATGCCACGGCCTATGACACAAATGGGTACCAACATTGTACCTAGGTAAGTAGCAAGATTAGGAACTTCAGGTTTCGTGGCTTGCCCCAATCTGAAGTCCTAGGCACGCCACTGCTTACCATCAGGTGAGATGAAGGCCAAGCGCTTACCCGTTGTAGAATAAAAAAATAAACAAATGCAATAAAAGATTTATAATCGAAATATTACAATTTTATAACTTTCATTTATTACATTAACATCGTAGCGTAGAAATCGCGGTTTCTCAATCTACGAAAGATCACGAGTGCAACATTACGAAAGAGTTGGTTTACAACAAAATTACGAAAATTATGGAACAAATATTATAGTATCTAGATTATATAGCATAGCTATATAATTTTGCCGCGTCTCGAATGCAAACAAAGTCATTACAGAGTATTTTTAGAAACAGCAACATTCACTGCCTATATTTGACAGTGGTCTGGTGATTAAACCACAGAGGTTTAGATCTTAGGATCAAGGTTCGATTCTTACGACGATTATTGTTAAGTTTAAGAGGTATATGACTCGATTTAAATACTTACCTATTTCATTGTATGGTGCACACGCCAGCAGGTACATCTAACCCAAAGTCAAAGGAGAACCGGCACTTTCCATAGAAAAAATGTTTACAATAGAATTTGGTCATAAAGTAAAGCTAATATTTGCTACCTAAACCAAGTTTTGTCTTATTTTTATCGAATCGCGGTTATGAGTTATTTAATTATTAATATTTTTAATATGCAAACACTGAGTCTTTAAAAGGCAGACATGTTACTTAAAAACGTCTAACGTGACTGCATAAACCATAATTCTTTTGCTTTTAAATAAGTGAAATTTCAACAATGACGTCACATCATGTTTGATTTGACAGCCAGCGGCTGTCAAATCTGTCATTTGTGATATTGCCAGATAATGAATAGAATACAGATAACAAAATTAAAAAAGTATACAACTTAAGCATAAAACGCCGGGTCTCCTTTCTTTAATCGATGTTATCTCCTTATAGCAAAATAATATAAGTAGTTCATTTTGGTTGTTGGAAGGAGCACTTTGATATTAGGTCAAGAGACAAAGGTATTTGGTATAAAACACAGTGTGAGCCCCTGCGAGTTCCCTGGTTTGCCAACTATAGTTTAAAAAAAATATAGTCATATTACCTCATAGATAGAGATCGGGTACATCCCCTCAAAAAAAATTGCTTACCTAATGAAAAACGGAGACTCACCCAATTGTGATGTGTGTGGCACGTTAGATGATATACAGCATGTACTTTTTAGAATGTATAAAGTTACAAACTGAAAAAACTCCCATGAACAATATTGTTAAAACATCTTAGACGTAGGCTTGTTACAAAACATCCTAACACAGCCAGTTTCGAGGCCCGCTGTGATGCTCTGTCATTTACTTCTCAATATAGATAGGTTTAAGTTTAAATGTAATGTTAGCAAATAAGGTTCGATGAGACTGGCATGTTTTTAAAAACAAAAGTTCATAAATTTAATGTAGAATTTTTAAAAAAAATGTCGAAATTTTTCATTTTGTAGTAAGTATATTGAGTTCTGCTAGCTGTCGTCCGTACGTATCAATGATACGTGCTGGGAATCTCCACATAACCGTGTTGCGTAGCGGTGAAAGAATACTACCACCCCCTCCCTTCCTTTGGGTGTTGTAAAAGGCGACTTACGGACTAAACACTGCACATATATCTAACAGCATAGAGCGGCGATGGGCTCACCACCTGTCACGCTGAGCACATTTGCAGTCGCTATTTAGTGAGAAGTGGACTATGGTAGAGGACTGCTTTTGCTGTCGTCATTGCCTAGTCTCTGACTAACCCTTCGGGGATAATAGTCGTGATTATATGTATGTATGCAATTTTGAACTTTATCGTTTGGTTATATTGATCAATATAGATTGGAGAGACAGTTTTGTAACAGTTGATCTGCTGGCGTTTGTATTATACGTAATTAATAATACGTGCTGGCTAGTAATTAGCTTATCATAAAGTGACAGTTGGATGAGCATTGTGCAACAATGACAGGATGCCAGATTGCCATACGTAAGTCACGGCAATTACAGCAAATTGCCGTGACTTACTCACATTTGTTAGAGTTAACCATTCATTAACGTGTCTTCGTTAATTGGTTGTTTGATAAATTATTATTGTATCCTGGAAATTATTAAGTGCATACAAATCTGAAATAATAATAATCCCCGAAAATGGCTTAGTCGATAAATGCCTAATTCTTAAAATGCCCAACAGCTTAAAAAGGACTAATTCGCTAAATACCTAGTTCTGAAAATACCTATTTCTTAAAAAGACCAATTCTTTAAAGGACCAATTCTTTAAAAGGCCAATTCTTAAAAAGACATTTTTTTCAAAGCGGGAATCGATCCCGCGATGTTCTGCGTTGCAAGCTGGTATTTGACCACCGCGCCACAGAGATCGCTGTGTCAGTATAACACGAATATTTGATTGCGCATCACTTCTGAACAGCTGCACCTGTTTTGCTATTTTTTTTTTTTGTTTAGTTGTGTTTGTAATTGTCAGAATTCTAAAATTCTTCACGAAGTGTTCATGCTGGCGAAGTCGCGTGCTTGCCGCTTGTTATATATATCTTACTAGCGGCCCGCTCGCGACTTCGTTCGTTTTCGTTCCCCGAGACGATTTTCTAAATATTATTCGTTTGTCTCCCCTCCTCTACCCCAGTGACGCCTACATCGCATATTATGGTTCTGCCTAGCTCTAATACTTCTAATACTTACATTTTTAAACTCGTGATACCTTTCGAATTAAATGTCCAAATTGAATAATTCAAAAAGTTATATAAATGTATTGAAGCAGTCTTGAATATGAAGAAATTTATTTTGATAAGGATTAATGCCAAGGTACAAATAAACAGCCTTTTCTAGCGGCGGCATATCAATAAAAATTTTAAAACAAAAGAACACTTATTGTGAATTAACTATAATAGTTAGACATAATGCTATCGCGACACTTTTTGTAGATAATTATGTGTTCTGCTAAGTCGTAATACATTGTTTTGTTCTATCATCAATAGTTTCCGTAGCGCACGCGATGTAAATAATTTATTAGAGTTTTAGTAAGGATAGGGATCCTTACTAAAACTCTAATAAATTATTTTTTTAAAATATATTATAGCTTATGTCACCCGGAGATAATAAAAAACTTCCCCACGGTGAAAGAATTTTTAAAATCGGTCTAGTAGTTTCGGAGCCTATTCAATGCAAACAAGCAATGAAATCTTTCCTCTTTAAAATATTAGTATAGATAATAACGTTCAATGATAATATAAATGGTAGTAGAGTATAAAAATATAGAGACTACCGTTTGTTCTAAGCGCGAGGCGTCCTTGATTGAAATGTACCATGGCGTTGCGGCGCACTGTATGTGCTTATCTCCCTAGGTATAATCGAGTGACGGGGGCCTGTCCAAACTCTCAATCTAGAACTCACTGAAAACACCCTTTGACTAGTAAAATTTTAGTAATAATGCATGTGGTATTAAAATAATAAACTCTTTTTTTATCAGAATTCGCTATAGCCTCCCCTTCCGACTCCAACCGAAAAGACCAGCTGCTATCCAGCCTATTTCCCGAGGGCCATCCAGCCAGAATATTCACGTGGGGCAACCTGCGCAGCTTACGTGACGACATCGACGACGACGACAAGCTGTACAAGGCGGCGCACGAGTTCAGGAAGCGGCATTACAGCGCAAACCGGATGACTGTCGCCGTACAGGTTAGTTTATTTGCAACGTTTGATAGGATAAAGATCACTCGAGTGTCATCCGGCCGGGATATTTGCAACATTTGATAGGATAACCGTGCCGCGTAGCGGTGAAAGAATACTACCACCCCATCTCTTCCCTTGGGTGTCGTAAAAGGCGACTTGCGGACTAAAGACTGCACATGCATCCAACAGCTTAGAGCGGCGATGGGCTTACCACCTGTCACGCTGAGCACATGTGCTATTTGGTGAAGAGTGGACTGTGACAGTTCGTTGTCTGGTCTCTGACTGACCTTTCGGGGATGGTAGTCGTGATTATAAATATGATAGGATAAAGATCACCTGAGTGTCACCCGGCCATTATATCGACGACGACGACAAGCTGTATGAGGCGGCGCACGAGTTCAGGAAGCGGCATTACAGCGCTAACCGGATGACTGTCACCGTACAGGTCAGAGGGCCTACTCTCTAAGCGATCCCGAAACTTTGTTGGCCCGTAATTCGGGTCATTCTCATAAGGACAGATTCTCATAAGAATAGATTCTCAAAAAGACAGATTCTCAAAAGGACAGATACTCAAAAGGGCAAGGCACATAAAGAGAAAAATTAATATTATTATTATTTTGTTATTTTCAGAGAAATTATGAGAGGTTTATATTATTTAAAAAAAATCTTAATTTATATTTCAATAAAATATTCAAAAATAATTAATTTTATAATTAAAAAAACATACTTACTTTTTTTTGTCAAATTTATTAATTTATTTTATTGGTTATCCATAGTAGTAGTAGGTACAAGCTGGTAGGTCAGTTTAGGAGAAATACTAATTTATAATGTGGAAACAGTGTGCGAGATATTTCTTTCTATTAATTTGTGTGTGCACCTGTACCATTTTCGGTTTTTTGACAATCTGTCCTTTTGAGAATAACACCGTAATTCGTCGTACAGTCAGCATCAAAAGTAGCTTAGCATATGAAATTTTCGAATGATTTTTACCGTTGAAATGACCAGAATTGTCTGACATAGCTGTTGAGTCAAAAGTACATGACCGTCACTATAGGTAATTACAGAGAAGTTATAATAATAAACAAAAATGTCATATAATTCTGAAATGTTAAATGATGAGTATGTAAAGACACACGTGACTATTACTTTTGCCACCTTGTTTTTGTTTAAGTACTTTTGATGCTGACTGTACAATGCACGCGCGCTGCTGTTTTTTTCACTAGCGATTAATGCACACAGCTGTGTACGACGAATTACGGGCAAACTATATTTCGGATGTGGTTAGAGAGTATGCTCTCTGTTGATTTGCTACGTTCGATGGAATAAGAATAGAATAAGGTCATCCTTATATTAATATACGTTGAAGTCCAGATATTAGGTACGTTGAAAAAAAAAACGACCACAGTAGTTGGGGAAACGGGTGCTCACCAACAAGATGCCGCCAGTTTCTGTTATCGAATTTGTTTATTAAAGCTTAGGAAATAAGGTCCATAACTGCATGCACGAGGACGCATTGCAAGCAATAATGGCTTGACGACCCTTTTCCATCCTATCGACTGAACTTTAACACGTAAGAATTAAAGTTCAATATCGCGTGCAGGCTCGCATCGATTACGTGCCTACCAAAATCTTAGCTTTTCTTGTCCACGCATTTTCTATGAGTTACACGCTATTTTGGCCTTTAACTCCTACACAATAAAGTCTTATGTCGCGCGCAGGCTTACATGGACCTGGCAGCCCTGGAGCAGTACGTGGTAAACACAGTCGGACGCGTGCTAACCAAAATCTCAGCTTTTCTTGTCGATTTACTTTCTAGGCTATCGACTTTGGTATTTAACATGTAAGAATTAAAGTTAAATATCGCATTCAGGCTCGCATGGACTTAGCGGCCTTGGAGCAGTACGTGGTGAACACGTTCGGCCGCGTGCCCACCAACAAGCTGCCACCCGAGGACTTCTCCGAGTTTGCATTCAAGTCGGACGCGGTGACGCCGGAGTTCCGCAGCATATTCTACGTGAAGCCAGTCAGCGATACCACAGAGGTCAGATGTGTTTTAATTATGCAAATGCGAGTTCAAAGGGTGTGGATAGCATTTATAGTAGCGAGTTCTGAACAAGCGAGAAAATTGCGTAGTAAGATTAAAGTAATACTGCTCTTAGATTTTATGATGAGGTCCCAAAACAGGAAAATGATAAGTTTAGCTAATTGTCAGTTGTATCAATAAAACATATAATATGTCGGGCATGGTAGTTTATGATTTAACGATAATTATACAATAGTATTTTTTATTAAGATAATTTATAAATATTATATTTTTACAAAATAAATTTGTAATTTTTTATCTGTGGATCACGAGACCCAAAACACGGGCGGCCATGATTGAGCTTCATGTGACGTCACATTTCACACAATTATCAAAAACAATTTGTTAGGTTTCAAGAAAAATTTCTATATTTGTGACGTCACAGAGCAAAATGTCACGTGACCAACCATTTTCGCACGAAATTTGAAATTAAAAAAGAAAAATATGTATTTTTCTTTTATATAAAGCTTTTTCGAGAAAGATAATTTTGTACGGGGTAAAAAATAAGCGTTTCTAATTTTTTAAATACTTTTTCAAAAACTGTCAAGTAGCGAATATTGTGTATTAACTGTCGCAGGTACATTTGACATGGTGCATGCGCTCGCTGATATCCGAGTACCAGTCGAAGCCTCACCAGTACATATCCTACTTGCTCGGCCACGAGGGCAAGGGGAGTTTGCTCTCATACTTGAGGAAAAAGTGAGTTTTACAAAATTTGGTTTAGATCAGCGGCTTCAGAGTCTGCAGTCCATTTAGATACCATGAGTCAGTATTGCTATTCGTGTTACAGAAGAAATAAACAGATACTATAATCGATCGAGATAAAGAGAAAGGTATAAATTCGAATCAGAGCGTCATTTCGTCGTCGTCGTTTTGTTTATACTTATGATCGAAGTCGTTTAGGGACAAACTTTTGAAATAACTTTTTTACTTTGACTTCAATTTAAACTACATTTAATTATCTATTCGTTTAGAACTGTAGAGATAAAACACGAAAAGATGGCACGCTCCTCCACAATTTGTTTTGAATGTGTGTGTGCACATACGTCGCATTGTACAGTGAAGCAAAGTAAACAGTAAAGTAAAGTACTAACTCCTGAAAAGATGCAATCATGTATGTAAAGACGGTTATTGTTATGGATAACGCATCTTATCTCAATACTTTAGCAAAGAAAACACCTAATTCAAATAGCAATGAACCAGAAACGCATAAATGGCTAAAAAGAAAAACTATCTTTTGACAAATCCATGAAAAAGATCTATCTCTACGATTTGATTTTAAGGAACAAATAGGACAAAAGGACATTTGTTATTGGTTCGATTGCAAAGCAGTACGAGAGCTTTTTTACATATTTTGACTAAAAAAACAAAACCGTCTATTTAATTAACTTTATTATAAATAACAGCAATACTACAAAGAGAAAATATAATAAAGCAACCATGCCGTATGTCAATGATAATTACATACGGCATCGGCATGGCGGACCATGTAATTTCGAATGCATGTAATGTTGATTTGTGTGCTGACAGCTCGCTGGCTGACAGTACCTAACAAATTTCAAATTCTCGTCGATTTATTGCTCGACTCAAAGCTCATAAATAAAGGACCGCTCGATGAGGCGGGCGTGTGTCAGTCATACAAAAATTAGCCTATCGAGCGACAGATCCATGTTTTTGTTTATGTTCGGTCTACACTACAGTTGCCATAGTTACAGAATTCTCAAATCTGAATTGAACACCGATGCTTGTAAATATTATTACGCATACACTTAACCATGTGACAAAATTTCGTGGTTGATCTCTATCATAGCAAACGTCCTAGGGCTGACATTGATGATACGTACAGTAACACGTAACAGTACTTCTCTCTTACTCTAATATTGTAATTGTATTTTTTTGTTGACAGAGTTTGGGCGCTCGGCATTTACACGGGAAATTCGGAGAGTGGCATAGACTACACGTCTATGTACAGCCTTTTCTCGACGCAGGTTGTGCTCACGAAGAACGGACTGGATCACATCGATGAGGTTATCATCTTACTTCTAGTCTATAGTTGTTTTTTCTCCCCCACCCCTCCCCCCCATCTCTCTTTATTCCCGCCTAAGGAGATAACTTTTTCTTTTCCTCTGGCTCTTTCCCTCGCTTCTTTCTCTTCCTCCCCTCTCTGGCACTGTGTGATCGTCGCTGCTACAATTCGGCCATTTCTGAATAAAAGCCTCTTAATTGTTTTTATTGAATTGTTTTTTTACGGTTTTTAATTATTTTACAACTAAATTTCAACGACACAATTAATAATTAATATTTTCTTCAAGTATATAGTGCAATATAATAACTTTGTTGTTTTTTTATGTACATGTTTTATTACAGGTTTTGGAAGCCATTTTCTCTTACATAAACATGCTGAGAAAATTAGGTCCCTCCGAGAGAATATACAATGAAATAAAGGTATGCTTGTGTTTTTCTTATAGTTTTCTTTATGTATACGATTCATGATTATTACTTTAGAAATTTTATTGTAGATATTATTTTATATACTATAGGCTGGCAAGTTCATACGTGACAGTCCCATGGGATGGAAGTCTGCGGGACGGGGGATGTGCGGTATGGGGGGCGGCGGGCCGCGTAGTACGGCAGTTGTGTGCAGATGGCACCCCTCCCCCGTCGCCCGCAGACCTCTAATTTTTTAGTTATTTATATATTTAGAAGACTCAACAGTTTTTTTTAACAAACATGCTTAACATAATCTTATAAATAACACTTAGCCAATAACAGAGTTTCACAACATTGTATACTCGTATAATATGTACGAATCGTATCGCTAAATGTATAGTAGTACAATATAACATTTTTTCCTTCATGCGTACTTACTTACTAACAATGATATTACAAATATTTGGTTTGGATGGGCAGCATAACAAAGGTAATACTAAAAAGAAAATAAAATAATAACAAAAGTAAAAGAAAATTATATCTACGAGAAATGTAAAATATAAATAATTATACAAAAACAATTAAGGGTGAGTTCCACCCATGAAACTGAAAAACTTGCCCCAAGAAACCTATGTGCAAAAATGACAAAAAAGTTTCGACCTCCAGTACAAAACTGTCCGATCAGCTGACGACAAATGGGAGATCGAAATTTTTTGTCATTTTTGCACATAGATTTCTTGGGGAAAGTTGTTGTTGGTTGTATAGTTCAATAAAAAAAGAAGCATTCGGGACCCGCTGGTCTATCGGCTAAAAATATGGATATGGACATGGGCTTCATTTGACTTTTGAAGCCCATATTTTGTCCTTATATGGGCATATTATGGGCTTCACATGTCAAATGAAGCACATGCCCATATTCATATGTTTTAGCCGATAGGGTAGCTGGAGTATTTTTGGGTAATCGCAAAGGCCAAAAATAACCCAGACCGCGATTGCGTAGTCGGTAGTGCACCTACCGCTGTATATCAGGAGGTGCGGGGTTACGAATACTGTTCTAAAATTTTACTTTTCGAAGTTTTTCATATCTTCGATTAGGCTCTTATAGTTCTAGGTCTAATGGTGACATGTTCGTTTGCAGGCGATCGAGGAGACAAGCTTCCGCTTCGAGGAGGAGTCTCAGCCGGCGGACTACGTGGAAACTTTGGCGGAGAATATGCACTTCTACCCGCCCGAGCACTACATCACGGGCGATCGCCTCTACTACAAATATGACCCGCAGGTATAGTACAGACAGACCAGCACTTCAACCTACCACAAAGTGTCAAAGGAGAATGACCAAACCAGCCTGTTCGATTTCTATTAAGTCTTAATCATTCACATATCAAAAGTGTTCTCCTCCCAACTCCCATAGTAAAAAGGTCATTCTCCTTTGAGTCGCGGGACAAATGTCGGCGACGCGACTCGTGTACGAACCTCAATGGATTTGTATGGCGGTAGTCGCTTGGAGAGTAAAATCGTCGAGTATCGGAGATTTGCGTAGCCTTGTGTACGAAGGGGCTTACGTTTTAAATGTTTTTACACTGCGTAACAAGAGATAGAAGTTCAAGAAAATCACATGAAAACAATCTCTATACATCTTTCTGTTAAATTTGACATTTAATACTTGTAATTTACTTAGGATAAATATTCTAAACATCTTGTTTACAAGCATTTGCACTGACTGACACTACACAATCTTGTTCACAAATGCGTCACCATTTGTTTTCAACGACCAATACTCACAGTTTTTCTATGAACACGATAGCCAATCATAATTTAGTATTCGAGCGCATAGAACACAGAATCGAATGATGTCAAACACTCTTATTGGTTAAAATAAGTTGAAGGTAGTAAAAAAATTACCATAGACCTTGTCACTGGCGGGACACCCGGCATTCCCGCCGACACTCAACGGTACTTTTTTTCGTGGGAATGCCGGTATTCCCACCGACACTCGAGAGGTTAAGCGCCACAGTCTTCTATAGAAGACACACGTTTTCGTGCCTTCCACGCCACAACTATTATCTTCTACTAAAGTCGCGGCGCGGAGGCTAAGAAAACGTTTGCTTTTGATAGAAGACCGTGGCTCTGAAAAAGGATGAGCCTTCAAAAACTCTCTACTCAAATTCAGCCTCAGGGCGTACAAGCAACGCGGTTAGTTAATAAGAGTTATTGTTGACGTTTCCATACTGCCCTTCCGTGTATTATTAACTAGCTTTTGCCCACGACTTCGCACGCATGTACTATACGAAAATTCATTAATTTTCGCATTTTCATGTTGCTCCCTACAAAAAGTTGTTTCTTTACAAATGAATAAATAATAAATAAATAAATAAACTTCCCTACACTCACACCAATTATCTAGCCCAAGAGAAGCTTCGTTATGAAACTCGTTAAATGGTTACTAGACAACGGATAAACATACTTATTATACATAGAAACACTCAGACCCGAAACAATTTAGAAAAACAATAATTTCTAAACTGACCCCACCGGGGATCGAACCCGGGACCTCAGAGATGGCGACACCATGAAAACCGGTGTACAAACCACTCGACCAAGGAGGTCGTCAAACTACTAAGTAGGATGGATCAGTTGCTGAATTATATACCAATTACCAAACACCTTATATAGGCTATATTTGTAACTTTTTTTATTTGGTGACCAGGGCATAACGGAGCTATTAGATTGCATGCGCGCGGACGCCGTCAACATTATGGTGCTTTCGAACAAGCACGCCGCGCCCGTGCAATACGACGCCAAGGAGAAATGGTTCGGCACCGACTACAAGCGGCAAGGTAACATTCATTGCCTTTACTGGATACTTAATGTAGCATTTGCTTAGCTATTTAGGTCTTGAAGAAGAGAACAGAGAGAAGGGAAGATAATCCGTCAACGTAATGATACTCTCGAACAAGCACGCCGCGCCCGTGCGCTATGACGCCAAGGAGAAGTGGTTCGGCACCGACTACAAGCGGCAAGGTAACAAGACTACATACTAAAAGGAATAACTCAATTCTTCACAATAACCCTTTGATCAACAATACAACTAGATGTCAGGTCGGCGCTAAAAATATGTCTCGGTAAATAACAGCGCACTTGAGAAGTGAGCTCTTATTTTCTCGCAAGGCAGTAACAGGAAAATGTACTTTATTTGTTGCCCTATAAGGATGATTTCACCACTAAATTTTATTGACGTCTTGTCATTTCTAAGTGACAGAAGTAATCATTGCTTTGCTCGTTGTTTGTGACGCATGATCGTAAGTATAAGATAATACTTAGAAAATTTGTGACTTTATAACTGGGTGCCATGGTTGTATTAATGTTGATCTTAAAACTGGTTTATAACTTTTGTCTCAGTTCGTTATAGCCTGACCACAACCGCTGTACCGCGCCTTAGGTATGCGCGGGTGGTGTGGGGAGTGGGAAGTAAAGAGCATGAACTCACATGAGATTTGTAGTCTCAGACAGATCTTACGATATCGCAGCACAGTTTATTGAAGCTTTATATTTACGAGTATAATTACGTCCCATCCGTTTTTGTCCAGTATGATTTTTATATAAGTACAATTAAAGAACCAATATAAATGAAATAAATCTTTAATTCTTGGAAATATATAATATAAACTTTTTTTGTTTGCTTTTCTTTTCTTAAAATATTCGGCCACTTTAAAAATGACAGTCTTGATCTCTCGAGATAATTCACGACCCATTTTTAGATATTTTATCTCATGTGCGTCTGACACTGACGGCAGAATGACAAAATGGAGCAACTGTTTTGCCCCCCCGCCTCGCCGCTCGCATACCCAAGGCGCGGTACAGCGGTAGCGGTCAGACTATAGTAAAGAAAATTATTTATTCACGTGGACAGAATTTAGCTTTGATTTTATACGTGACGCGTTATCTAGTTGATATTGTTGATCGAAGCAATAACCATTTATTTTAATAAGAATTCAGTATTTTACAACGGCTACTATTTTAGTAGTAGATTCACGCTTTTGCGTGGTAAAACAAGTGTCAAATAAAAAGTTAGTGCCGTCGTCTCCCGGACACCGAGGGGAGGGTGGAGGTGAACTCTTCTACATGAGTACGACACCAGGCAGCTGGCGAAGTTATGTCAGACTCCTACTTACTAAACACCCCCTAGAAAACTCAATAATCATGCGCATAAAGGCCTTCGCAGACGGCAGCTATAATGTAAAGATGTATATTATAGCACGATACATTTGAGACCACACACGACAGCTATAATGTATATTATTTATGTATATTATAGCTGCCGTGTTACATCCCGAGATGTAATGCACATTAATATACATTATAACTGTGTGTGTCTGTGAATGCGCTAGAACAATACGGCGCGCCCTCTAGTAGGACGCACTATGTCTGCAGTGAGGCTGCACAAGCTGAAGGCTTGTTATTTCGTACGCGGCTACGAATCTCCTGCCTCTAATAGGCGATTAAGATCTGCTGATAATTGATTGGGGAAATCCGAAAGTACGTTTTTCGGCCTACGATAATGAGGTCTAGTCGCGGGGTCCGGCTAGTGTACGGAACTTGTTGACATTAAGAATATGCTAATCGATTGATCTAATTCTCGTCTGACAGTGTGTATGTATGTTTGCCATTGTTGGAGATATCGACAGTGTATTTGTGGCGGCGAGGATGGGATAGACAACACTTGATTTAATTGCTAGATGCATTTATTATATAGTTAAATACAACACACATTTTTCCATAAGCGTGCAGAACCAGAGAGAGAGACAGGAGGGGTAGACTTTGTCAGTCTATGATTACATACGTCGTACAGTACTTCTCCTAATTCGACATACATTACTCATTCATCAGCAGCCTATAAACGTCCCACTGCTAGGCACAGGCCTCCAACGTGGACAATAGCACGCGGGGATATTGGGCCATAACCCACCACGCTGGCCCAATGCGGGTTGGTGGGTTTTAACGATTGCCATCTTACGACAGCAACCGAGATCAACGGCTTAAGGTGCCTTCCGAAGCACGGAGGAGCTCGAGATGTTTTTAATTTGGTCACCCATCCAGCGACCCGGCATTGCAAAAGTTGCTTAGCGGGCAAGATCGTAAGCCGAACGCGCTAACCGATGTGCCATCGAACTCCTTATATACATACCTCATATACGATACATTACTCATTAGATAATCGATATTCAACAGCCATGCCAGCCTGTGCCCAAAAGGTTGAATGGCACGTATACAGGCTGATAGTTTTCTTTATTTATGACCTTATTTTCCTTTAGATATCCCATCGAGCTGGCTACACCGCTGGCTTACCGTGGAACCTTACCCTACCTTCCACTTACCCGACGAGAACATCTACATCACCACCGACTTCTCCCTGATCGAGCCCGCCGAGCCTTTCGTACAAGTCGCCCATCGGCTGGGCGTGGATCTAGCGAAGAGCTCCGTCAAAGATATACACAATAAAGCGGCCGCCGCGCCCTCGGAGACGCAGATATTTACTCAAGGCGATTTGATTGCGACCGTGAACAACTTTAGGTAAGTACAAATGGTACGAGTGAACTGTAGGTAAATCACGTGAGAATGTATCGGTTTCAATTGCAAACCGTTTAGTCGCGATTTAACTAGATGGCGCTGTTTTACACGTTGTCAAATACTATTGTTGTCGACTTCGACAGCTTTGCTTGAGCTTTTCGGGATCCGACTACTTTCAATTTCCCTTTGTTCTCATCCAGGGTTTTGTTAAAATAAAGCCACGATTATGGAATCAAATTTTCTTTCCATTTTAAATATGACTGTTACAAAATGTGATTCAAAATATAAACTGTAATATGGCAAAATAATTTGTATAAAGTAGTATGGTGAAAAATGGTAAAGAGAGCTATTCATCTTGCGTTTTAGCCATACAAGATGCGCTTCAAACGCCTTTAGCGCCGAGTTGCCAAAATCACGTATTAATACTTATGTTTTTCACAGAAAATACATAAATGTATGGTTATTATGTTTATTATTGAGTTTTTTGCATTCATAATGCTATATAGATACAGGATAAAATGTTTACAAGAAAAAAAAACCTGTCATGGGTTCGAATCCCATTCGAGCTTTCCTGAGACTGGTTGTTTTTTTTTGCTAGTAAACATTTCATCCGGTATTGCTATTCTCATCCCTTGTGTATCAGGCTGGACCAGCCCAACCTGCTGCGCAAGAGCCGGCACATGGAGCTGTGGTACAAGCCCGACTTCAAGTTCCGCTTCCCTACGGCGCTGCTGTACTTCTACTTCATATCGCCGCTCAGCCTCAAGTCGCCTAAAGAGTGAGTATTACCGCAGAATATATAGAAGCCTTCGATCATATATTATTATAAACAATAGATGCACGGCCGCATACAAAATCAAACTCAAATAATTAAAATACATAAATATGTTATACAAGCGGCCGCTCGCGGTTTCACCCGCGTGGTTCCCGTTCCCGTGGGAATATCGAGATAAAAAGTATCCTATGTTTTAATCCAGGTTATAAACTATCTGTATGCCAAATTTCATCAAAATCCATTCAGTAGTTTTTACGTGAAAGGGTAACAAACATCTATCCATACGTTCCCGTGGGAATATCAGGATAAAAAGTATCCTATGTGTTAATTCAGGTTATAAACTAACTGTATGCCGAATTTCATACAAATCCATTCAGTAGTTTTTACGTGAAAGAGTAACAAATATCCATACATTCTTACAAACTTTCGCGTTTATAATATTAGTAGGATTGTTTTAAATACATACATTACCGTGTAAATACATACATATCCATAGATCAACATCAGAAATAAATCGAGATATGTATACATAAACATTTACCGTCTTATTAATAAAAATGGCCAAACGTTGCACCTCGGTTTAAAGTGACGCTGTCTCGTTTTTGTTAAAGAAGACTGATAGAGACAGCGTCAATTTAATCCTAAGTGTAACTTTAATCAACGTTTATTAATAACAGGGTTATTGTAAAGTAAACCTTAAGCTGTATGCTCTAAAGTACATTTTTTTGAATTTTATTATTGGAGGTACATCACATAAGAAGAACTAGGCTCGCTAGATTGAAGCTAGTTGGAAAAAAGTTCTGAATTCGAAATATTGATAGAAAATCAAGGCATATTTCTCATTTATGCCTTGTTTCGTGGTGCCGTTTATCAAGCAGCAATCGTGTATCTATAGTTTATACGATCGAAGAGGAGCGGAAGCTCTACTACTTTGTTATTGACGGTTGGCCGACAGAAGGCGCGCCGACTCAGTTCCGATTAAATTTTTAAATTACACCTAGTACATTAACTACTTTGAAATAAACATACTTAATATAAATATTTGTTTCAGAATCTTGCGGTAATGTAAAAAACTATATCTTTGATTCCTTATTTTTATTGCGACAGCCAACGCAACATTTCTCTATTATTTTCATAGATATAAATAAATCGTATAACTGTGCCGCGTAGCGGTGGAAGAATACTACCACCCTCTCTTTTCCCTTGGGTGTCAACGGACTAAAGACTGCACATACATCCAACAGCATACAGCGGCGACGGGCTCATCACCTGTCACGCTGAGCACATGTGCAGTCGCTATTTGGTGAAAAGTGGACTATGGTATAGGACTGCTTTTGCGGTCCTCATTGTCTAGTCTCTGACTAACCCTTCAGGGATAATAGGTGTGATTATATTTATGTATGTGTATAAAAAATAGAGGAAGATACGGTATGTCCATGCTTACTTTTTGCAGCTACATACTACTTGTAAAGTGACAGCTAATGTCAATAAAGTGAGCGAGACAGAGCGATGAATTAAAACTGATGCACGTTCACGGATACCAAACGGTTAATAAATTTGTTATTGTTTTATGTCATTTTTACGCAAACTTTGTTGCGATCAATAATTTACCGTTATATTTTACATTAATATCCGACAAAACTAATAACTATAATTATAGTGGAGCTTAAACTCAATCTAAATTTGTTTTTTGCGTGTATCTAGTTTTGTTGTTTCAAATTATAATGGTTTTTTTACACTATTTGCACTTCACTTTCTTATTATCAAAGTTCATTACAAAATTTTCACACTGCAATTAGTTTATATAGAGCTTATTTTACAACTTTACAAAAAGACTGAAGACACTGACATCATAAATAACTCAGCAATTATTCACACTAAATTCTACAGTTCATTATTTTATTATTATATTTATTTATACGAATATTATCAAACGATTTACGATTCAAATATCGTATGTAATGTATGTATGTAATGGAGTATTGGCAATTTTGATTGAACGATTGTGTTAATAGTCAGTCGGCACATCTATCTCTAGCGCGCATGCGCGCGCGGTAGCCATTTTTTTATTATTGTTATAACTTCACTGTTGTTATTACAATTAAAATATGTTTAAATAAAGATACCAAATGCATTTTAAATTCAGTTCAAAGCTTAAAATTGTGCCTTGTGATTCCAGTGAAGGACTTAAATGTTATTATTGGCGATGGAAAGGTAAATTCTTTGAAGTTTTTGGTCATAATTAGAGCAACTCAACATCACGCAAACAACAAACCTATTTCAGATTTGTGTATTTCGCATACTAGTAAATGTTTTAAGGGTATTTATAGATCTGAATACAATGCTAGTTGCATTCTTGTTTGTCCCATTCATATAAATTACCTACCTACAATGTTATGAGTTTCATATTATAAAGTATGCCACTCAAGCGTCCGTTAATAAAAAAAAACATGGCGGCAAACGTCCAGCTGTTTCCAGAGCTGCTAGAATAGTGTACAGAAGACTACGAACCCTGACTGAGCTGACAAAAAAGCTTAGAACTAAACAACTACTCAGGCTATATCAAAACTTAATATACGTACGGAATGCTTAGAAAACGCAGTATTTTAATAAATTTACAGTTAATTACGAAAAGCTGTAACAAAAATTACAAAAATAAACAATCTAAGACAAAAAAAAACATATATCGACATGTAGAAGTTATTATTACTTGGAAGTCACTGTTTGAAACTATAAAGAATCATACCATGTTCGATAGCTAAAACCATAACGATTTTTTTGATGTGCACATGTGAAAGAACGATGATTACGAAGAGTAATAACAATATTATTAGCACAAAAAAAATCCTATCCAAAAAAATGGCGAACCTTCAAAATTGTCAACAATTTCATTTTTTTATTAAAGGTTCTCGTACACTATGCCATATGTTCTCTTGCTCTACGGATAAATCAATATCATATACAGCCACCTCAAATTTTCTTGCGGAACTACGAACTAGGTGCAGTGAGCAACAACCTTGCCATGTTTACGGCGCTTGGTCAGAAAAAAAATTTTGTTGCAATGTCACTTTCTACAAATGTAAACAAACTTAACCAATCTTTAACGATAATTCGTTTGCGATTGTTTTGATGTGTACTTATTTAGGAAATACGGTGAGTAGTAGAGTATTTCGACATTTAAAGACGCTTACGCTGCAAAATTCCGTTTTGGCGAACTGTCAATTTCGTCAATTTCATTATTTTTTTCTGTGAAATTTTGTGTGCTAATATATAGATTTCTTTTACTTGTATGATGAATTAGTAACCACAGAACCACCTCATTTTTTTTCACCTACGTACTACGTGCTTTGAGCTATTTATTGGGTGACTGTAGTCACCATGGACGGAATGAGCTTTGAATTCTGGGTGACTAAACTAAAGTCACCGTGGACGTATCGAAGTAATTTTTTCTAGGTGACTAAAGTCACCGTTGACGTTTGAGTGGGTAGGTACTAGACTTGGAGCTTCGGGCTTGCCTTAATCTCAATCCCTGGGCACGCCACTGCTGGTATCCACCTTCTTTCGTCAGCTTATAACATCGTCACAGCCATAGATATAAGCAAAAGAGGCGTACCGCGCGTGTTTCTTGCAAATATGTACAATATAACCAGCTATGCGATTATCTAAGCTACACATAGACGCTGCGCGCATGGCTGTGATCTGCTGTCTTTTTCCAATTCTATGAATATGAAAGAGACAGAGTCAATTCTCAGCGCTGCGACAGCCGCTGCTACCAGGGCTTTATCTTGGAGAATCGCACTGCAGATGCGCATAATGTTGTTTTTTTTATTTGTCTCTAGTATTTAAAATGTCTATTTAATTCACAGAGCTTGTCTAATGGACCTATGGACGGATGTGTTGCAACAAGGTCTCAAGGTGAGTTTCCTATGTTTTAGGAAAAAATCATTATCAGCGTATAATCTCTTGTATAAATGAACCGCCTCTGTGGTCTAGTAGCTAAGGCATCGGCTCATAGACCTAGTAGTCTCGAGTTCGATTCTACATCTTTGTGTACTTACTTAGTTTGGTTGGTGGTAGGGGCTTGTAAGTCCGCCTACCTAGCTACCACGGGTTAGTATCAAATGGTCAAAAACGCAAGTGGTCCACGGCATAAACTCACCTAAAAATCATTTGGGTAAATTTTCAGATGTCGAATACGTCAACGGTCTATGAAGCAACTCGTCGCAATATTATTTCGTCTACTGTCATATTATAAACTCGTCTTAAATGCATGTGGTCTAAATAGCTGGTCACCGACAAAGCAATTCGTCTCAAATGCATGTGATCTAAATTGCTGGTCGCCTACGAAGCAACCCGTCTTAAATCCAACGAATAAGTGGCCTGTTAATTCCAGATAAAAAATCTCTTTTGAGTGTAAACGCTGCATAAAATTTCTGACGAGTTGCTTTATTGACTATTTACTTTTTAACCTATTTGCGAATTCGTCTAGATGATCTTAGGACAAGTAGCTAAAGAGACCGGTTACATGTTGGACAAACACTTATTTGTCCCGTTGACTTTAGACGAGTTGCTTCATAGACCGATTGCGTATTCGACTATCTGCAAATGTACCCAAATAATTTTTTGGTGTTTCTTTTTTTTTTTAATATTGACTCGTCATAGTGACTGCATCCTGCCTGATGGTAAGTAGCTGATGCAGTCCAAAATAATGAGAGCGCTCCCCACCGTGGAATAAGCACGATAACGAGCGCACCCATTCATGACGGCCTGCATAAATGCCGTTTCACGCCCCGCTTAAAAGACCCGGGACTGTAGGAGTTGGGAAACACATGCGCCGGCAAAGAATTCCAAAGCCGAATAGTCGTACAGAGGAACGACTTGTCAAACTTTTTCGTACGAGTATTGATAGTCTGTACAGCATGATTGTGGTTTCTAAGACCAGCACGTGTACTCCGGGAGAGGAAAGGAGAAGGCGGGATAAGGTCAAAAAGTTCTTCAGAACACTCTCCGTAGTAGTTCCGGTAGAAGACACTGAGAGAAGCAAGAGACATTGCTTCTCTCAGTGTCTTCTACGCAGCTGGAGGTCCTCAAGGAAGGCTGTAACCTCAGCATCTCCAATAATGCGTACCGCTCGCCTTTGCAGTCTATCAAGTGCATCGAGGAGGTATTTAGCGGAGCCGTCCCATAGATGAGAACAATACTCTATACTCGATCGCACCTGAGTTTTGTACAGTAAACAGCGCTGCTCAGGAGTGAAAAACCGCCTCACCTTATTGAGAATACCCAACTTTCGGGAGGCAGTTAAAATAGCACTCTCGATGTAGCATTTTGGATTCAGTTCCTGGCCGATGTCCATGCCAAGAATGCTGAGGTTCACCGAAATGGGTAACGGAGAGTTCTGAAGAGAGGGAGGAGTAAGGAAGGGAGTTACCTTGGACGAGAATGCACAAACCTGGTTTTGCTAGCATTAAACTCGACCAGGTTTTTGGATCCCCACTTAGAGACACGATCGAGAGTCAGGTTCAGTTTGGCAACCAGTTCTTGCCTTTTCACCATGATATCGGCTTGCTTTGCCGCAGGATGTCCTAAGTACCGCTCATGCACCGTACTGTCATCCGCATAACAATGAATATTGCCCAAGGCCAACATGTCATTAATATGCAGAACAAAATAGAGTAGGTGAGAGCACAGAACCCTGCGGCACTCCGGCATTGACTTTGTAGAACGCGGAGGAACTACCCTCACAAAGGACACGAATCCTCCGCCCATCTAGAAAGTCTGCAACACAGGCGCACAAACGGGGCGGCACACCGAAGGCCGGCAACTTGGAAAGAAGGGAACGATGCCACACTCTATCGAAAGCTTTGGCGATATCTAGGCTAACTGCCAGGGATTGGCCATGCTTGTTCATCGCTGCACCCCACGCGTGAGAAACGTACGCTAGAAGATCACCCGTTGATCGCTTTGGTCTGAACCCATACTGGCGATCATGGAGCAGCGAGTGATCCTCTAGGTAGTGAATGAACTGGGAATTAATTATCCGCTCAAACACCTTGCACAGCACAAAAGTTACAGCGATGGGTCGATAGTTAGCCGGATCCGAGCGATCCCCTTTTTTGGGAATGGGTTTTTTTTTATTTTTTTTTATTGGCAACGGGTAAGCGCTTAGCCTTCATCTCACCTGATGGTAAGTGACGATAAGTCCGAAGGTGGAAGCGCTTCACCCGGAATCCTCAACCACTGAGGAACTGGCTATCTTATCTGAAACTGCCGGAACACAACAATGCTATAAACATCGTTGTTATGGCGACAGACTTAGATAAGATGGTGGTAGCTAGCCAGGAGGACTTAACAGCCCTACTACCAACCAAACCGAGCACATAAAGATGTACCCCCCGCTGGGAATCGAACCCGGGACCTCTGGGTCTGAAACAGGTAGCATAGCCACTAGACCACAGAGGCGGTTAAATGTATGTGCGGGTTGTATGTTCGCCTTCTTCCAAGACACCGGCACAATACCAGTATCGTAAGACTCCCTAAACAATCGTGTCAATACAGGAGACAACTCAGCCGCGCATCTGAGCAACACAATCGCCGGAACACCATCAGGCCCGCTAGCCTTCCGCACGTCGAGCGACCGCAGCACGGCACGTACATCACACTGCCTGATACAAATATCAGGCATGGTGGCCCCACAATGTGCTATAATAGGTGGAGCGGCGCCACAATCGTCGACGCGCGAATTGGCCGCGAAAAATTCAGCCAACAAGTTCGCCTTCTCAAGCGGCTGGTAAGCCAACGAGCCATCTGGATGTTTCAACGGGGGCAGCGAGGGAGAGCAGAAGTTGGCCTGCACGTTTATGCCGTAGATCACTTGCGTTTTTGACCATCTGATACCAACCCGCTACCACCACCTTACCTAAAGTCTGGCACTTTGTCAACAATGTTAATAGCATTGTTGTGTTTCCACAGTTTGAGATAAGCCGGTTCCTCATTGGTTGAGGATTTCGCCTTTCGGCCTTAGCACAAATTTTGCTATGTTTGTCGCTAAGCAGCACGCGCCATGACCCTAGATACTCCCCTCGGTCTCGCTCGTTTTTTTTTCAGACTTGTTTTAGATAGCCTTCGCCTTCAGAGCGCATTATTAAATTGTGTTACTTTCCACAGGAAGAGGTGTACCCAGCCAACATGGCGGACTTAACGCATTCCCTCTTCGTGTCCGACAAAGGACTCACGCTCAAAGTCAACGGGTACAGTCAGAACTTGCACGTAAGTCATACTTTTATTTTTGTTGTTATACGCATATTATTATATTCATTTGTATGGAGCTTATGTCAAAAAGGACAATAAACATTTTGGACCTGTTTGTCTTTGAGAATGTATAAATATAAATCGTATAGACAAAAATAGCTCAACATTTCATTAAATCTAATTACGCTTTCATAGTTTCCGTCTAAAGGTAGGAAAAAATACAATAAGTTATATATTATATTATACTTATTTTTTTTTCCTATTGCAGTAACCAATTTAAGGCTTTTGAACACACTGCCGAGTGGCAGCGTTTCGTTTCGTTCTATTAGCTGTTAACGTTAAATATATTGATTAACTTGATGTTTATAAAACTATATTCTAGTTTTCCACTTTAGGGTTCCGTACCCAATTTGTAAAAACGGGACCCGTTCAGGGACAGTATCAGTTATTAGCTCTTTCTGTCACTGTTGTCTGTGAGTCTGTGGTTGTCCGATTCGTTAATTTAAGTTTAATGAAACTCATGTATAGTCCTGATTATTGGCTTCTTTGATGATAAATATTTGTTTTGGATGATTATTTAGAACACAAGTGGTATAAAACATGTTTAGCTAAGATTGTCTTTTGCTGAAAAACTTGAAAAAAACAGTGTCAAACCGCAAACTTTAAATTGTTATTTTTGAAATTTCTATCACATAACTCTGGCTTTTAATAAAATTTTTGACTTTAGACCAATAAACTACCAATATTATTTTTATACAACTCATTGTCAGGTTTCCAAATGTACGGGCTGTGGGCATTGTCCTTTGAATTTAGAAGGCTGCACAATCTCTACCTTTATATTTTATTAACTAAGGGCGTAAGTCTATGCGCTATAATTACCAACAAATTAACATGTGTAACATTTTAAGAAAATATGGAACACGTATACAAATTTACCGTTTTAATACCTCACACTCAATGTCTGATATTTATTTGCAATGTTAAAATATAATTATGTACCGTATCTTGCTTAATAGCTGAAACGCAACCTTTTTCAAATTATTATCTCAATCATAATTCTGCTTTGTTATTCTAGTCTGCTCGCTCGTACTTACTGTGTTATATTTTAAGGTACACTTTGAAGTAATTATTTGAAAAGAACGGACACACGGCTTTAGTGGGTTCACGGATTTCGGTTTCCCATACAAACTTCCAAGTTATTTTTTTTAAACCAATTAACTAATTTTATTCAAACTTTGCATGGTAAAGTAAAATACATTGATCTAAATAGTTCGTTGAAAACATATATAAAAAACGTTAATTTGTCTGATTTATTGCGATTTTAAACTTGCCATAGATAGCGTTTTTTAATGTTGATAAGACACTGTTGCTATAAAAAACATAAAGTCAAAAAGCGTAGTTTAATCACAGAATAACTAATAGTACTACCGTACAGAAGGTTCACTCTTTAACGACTTTCACGCGAAATTGAAACTTATCGTGTGTCCCGAGCGTTCATATTCCGTTAAGCAACGCTGACTCGATATCGATTTGAGGTCAGGAGCGTAGGGTTAATATTTAAGTACGATTACGATTTAAGCGACTCGGCGCTCGGTGTTCGGTACGTCGGCTCGCAGCAACCTTTACTGCCATACGCCTAAGCGGCCTGCCTGGGAGGCGCGCCAGCCGAACGTACCTAAACTGCGGAGTGACACCCCCCTGGTTTAATATAATTGAATTAGATATGTGTGCCTCCCTCCAGCTGCTCGTGGAGCTAATAACCCGCGAGATGCGCGGCACGGCGGGCAATTTGTCTGCGCCCATGTTCGAGGCGGTGCGCGATGTGCGCGCGCGCTCCTACCACAACGTGCTCATACGCCCGCACAAGCTCGCCAAGTAAGCGACGTCACCTTCGATCAACAATACCAACTAGATAACGCGTCCCGTACAAAATCAATGCTAAATTATGTCCACGTGAATAAATACTTTTTCAAAGCAATAATTTACTCCTGTCACTTAAAAAAGAAAAGACGTCAAAAACGTTTAGTGGTGAAATCAACCTTAAGCGGCAACAAATAAAGTACTTTTTCCAGTTATGCCTTGCGAGAAAATAAAGAGCTCACTTCTCAAGTGCGCTCTTATTTACCGAGACACATTTTTAGCGCCGACCTGACATCTAGTTGTATTGTTGATCGCAGGACGCCACCTTGCATTCGTATATATAAGGTTACTGCTAGAAACCGCATGAAACTTCAAGGGCTGGTCTGCTATGCGATTCTCTAAGCGACACATAGACGCTGCGCGCATGGCTGTGATCTGCTGTCTCTCTCCAATTCTATGAATATGAATGAGACAGAGTCAATTCTCAGCGCTGCTCACCGCTGCCATCAAGGCTTTAACTTAGAGAATCGCACTGCAGGTCAAGTGTTTTAAACATGACAAAAATGACAAAAAAGGAATTCGTGTTTTTTTCATTTTTAATTAAATAATTAATTTTATGAATTTTGATTGATAATTACTTAGTCTAATTTATTTTAAAACAATAACATAAGAAAAATAAAATGAAAACATAAAAATAACGATTATTTACAACGCGAGGACAACGGCCGGCCGGCCGTCTGTTGACCCGTCAACGTAGGTATTTATCGCCCAGCTGACGCGAAAAAAACACGAATTCCTTTTTTGTAATTTTTATCATGTTTAAAACACTTGACCTGACCAGCCCTTGAAGTTTCTTGCGGTTTCTAGCAGTCACCTTATATACTCATCTCCACTTTACATACATTAATGACATAATACGACTCACGACTATTATCCCGCATAAGTAAGAATAGAATAGAATTTCTTTATTGCTTAAACTGTGTTACAAGTTCTTAAAATAATAAAATAGTATCAACAGTTTGCCCATGATCGGGCATGCAATGTACACAAATATTATTATTAATATAACATAATATTTACATGATGAAAAAAAAATTTAAGCGACGCCATATTTATTTATTGATGTTAAATATTATAAGCTTACAATTAAAGTTCTTATATATTATACCAATAACAGGCACAACATTTTCAGCATATTGTTGTCAGCTTTAAAAAACTTTCATTGATTTTGTCTTATTGCAACTGAGTAAGGTTCAAATTATGATGGCATATCTATATTGCCATTCACTGCTAAAGAGTTAACGACAGGCTACGATGACTTTTGGGACCTTCGTAGTCGAGTGGTTAGCACACCGCTTCTGACAGCGCGTCATCTCTGAGGGTTCAATTCCCAGTCGGGTTAATTATTAATAAATAGCTGTTTTTCTAAATTGAATTCGGATCTAAGTGTTTTCTGTGTTTATTTTGTGAACTGGATAATGGATTAACACAATGTGTGTATTGTTACACTAAACTTAGATCAATCAATTAGCACATCCTTAATGTGTCCGTGCTGGGGACTAGTTGCCAAAACTCTATTATAATTATAATAATTGCTTATTGTTAAGAATTGAGTTTATTCCTTTTAGTATGTATGTAAAATCATAATGATTTAACCAACAGGGACGTCCGTATGAACGCCATACTGGAGCCTTACATCTCCCCGCGCGATAAGGCCCTACTCATCCACACCGTCACGCTGGACGAGCTGAAGGGCTTCAGCGACCAGCTGCTCGACAGCCTGTACTTGCAGGTAATTTTATCTTATCTTATCTTACATTTCCCCGCGCGACAAGGCCGCGCTCATCCACACCGTCACGCTGGACGAGCTGAAGGGCTTCAGCGACCGGCTGCTCGACCGCCTGTATTTGCAGGTAACTTTGATATTAACCCAGATAAGCCTGAAACTGTTTTTTTCTGAATATTGTTAAAAATATAAACATAATTCATTTTTTAGAGCAGGTAGAAAATTATGTTTTTTAAAGAGACCGACAGTAGGCTTATCTGGGTTAACCGTTAATTAGATCATCGAACAAACGAGTTGGGACTCATTAAAAGAATACTACCAACACATCTTTCCCTTGAGTGTCGTAAAAGTCGACTAACGGACTAAAGACTGCATCCAACAGCATGGAGCTGCGATGGGCTTACCACCTATCACGCTGAGCACATGTTCAGTTGTTATTTGGTGAAACGTCGAGCAGAGAACTGATTTTGCGGTCCTCATTGTCTTCTTCTCATTATCTTGAAGACACCGGGATCAAACCCATACCAGGCATCTTGCACTCCGTCATACCTACCGTGAAATGCACCTACAGCGCGCGACAACGCGGCGTTGCAAATCGGACAGGGACTCAGGGCCCCAGCGCGCTTTCGAGCACACGCACAGCCCACAGGCATATATTTGGTGTGCAATCACAGAATAAATTACTTACTAAGGTTGCGTAGTACGTACGAGTAGTACTATTATTTATTCTGTGCCCATACAGGCTAGCTTTGTCATGGTGGTGATACGATAAAGACATATGATGTATAAAATACCTTCAAGGCCCTTTGAGTTTTAGTAAAGAGATAGTAGATAGTGACTTAGTTTTATCCATAGTGTAATAAAATACTGCGCCTGGTATACACATGCCTACGTCATTGCCGCTGTTTTGTTACCTAAAAAAGTGGCAACTCGACAGTGACGTATGCATGTGTCACACATCACACCCGGAATGCCAGACCTGTTTTTTTGGATCAAGCTTGTATCTAACAGATACAATGAGAAAAGTTACGCCAGTTGTCTAATTTGAACAAAATTAAATACTGATATATTTTTTGTGTGTTTAGTTTAACACCATAAATGATGTTGCAGGTGCTTATACAAGGCAATATACCGTGGCATGAAGCGATACGTATCGCTGAGAACGTTAAGAAGAACATCCAATTCGAAGGACCATTGCCAGATAATTTGCCAGAGGTTTGTAACAACACTGGATTATTACTATTGCTCTTTGCTGTGTTGTCAACACTACAACTTTTTTGTCAATACAAGCTAAATACAACTTAATAAATCAGAATATAAAAGTTATCAACAAGGCAACTTAATTTATTTAAGCTTTTGCAATACCATCTCAACGGACGAGTGACTAAAAGTTAAAGTTATTCGAATGTTTGAATGTTTGAATGAAATATACAGGGTGTTTCTTGTAAGGTGTCAAGCCGATGCGTGCGGTGATAGGGCCTACCTATTTATTAAACCCCCATGTATGTTCAGCGACTTCTGGTAGTTTTCAAGCTACATTTTTTTCTTTTCAAGTATTTTATTACATCAGTATTTTTTTTTGTTAGTTGTATTGATATTAGGAAGATGATTACTTAATTAAAGAAAAAAGTGCACAGAAATGTCTACGCAAAAAAAATACTTAAAAAAAATAAAGTCATTCGTCATATAATACTTAGAAAAGAAAAAAATTATAGCTCGGAAACTACTAAAAATCGCTGAACATACATAAGGATTCAATAGATAGGTATGGTAGTCCCCTATCACCGCACGGCCCTTTCGGTCGCATAATGTCTTTGGTCATAATGTAGTTTGGCATAACAGTTACAACATAAAGTTTTTTCGCATAAATTATGTTAAGCAGAGTGTTATAAACCCATAATGGTTTCATCGGCATAATTATAACTTACTATAATTGTCATTATCATAATTATAATCACCATACTATACGTCTAAATTTAATTTATCAAAAAATACGAAACTCATAATGGATGAAGCGCAGCGTAGCGATTGTTTTGAATTTCGAGGTAATTTTTTTTATTAGACACCTGAAATACTAGCTGCCCTACTCCTGTAGGTCATGTGATAGGTTAGAAATTTAAAATCGCGAAGCGCAGCGTAGCGATTGTCTTGAATTTCGAGGTTATTTTTTTATTAGATTACAGAAATACTAGCTGCCCTACTCCTGTAGGTCACGTGATAGGTAGACGATTAGGCGTTATACTCTTGTGATACTTATTCTAAATGTTAACATTATGGCATTCTATATGTATGACTGCCAATAAATGTTATGATTAGTAATCGTTATATTAAAAATATTTATTCATGAACATTTGATGCTGATATATCATTATTATAAAAGAAGATAAGGGGATATAAGTATGCCTAATGATTTATTCTGAATGAACGTTATGCGAAACGAAGATAATGCCAAAAAACGTTATGCAGCCTTAAAATATGCCTCTTTAATTTATGCAACCCAATATGGACCCACGATCCCGCAGTTGAGAGTGCACCAGCTCCCGCTCGGCGAGCGCAAGATCCGCGTGCTGAGCCTCAACCCGCTCTCCACCAACAGCATCGTCACCAACTACTACCAGGGGGAGGCCACCACGCCCAAGGACACCGCCACGCTGGAAGTGCTCATGGTCAGTGGGGGACAAACATATTTTTGAAATTTTTTTTTTACTTATATAGTGACAACCCACCAACCCGCATTTTTTTTTTTAATATAAGAAGGAGGCTAACGAGCAGGCGGGTCACTTGATGGAGAGCAATCACGGCCGCCTATGGACACCCGCAAAACCAGAGGAGTCGCAGATGCGTTGCCGGCCTTTAAGGAAGGAATAGGCTCGTTTCTTGAAGATCCTTAAGTCGTAACGGTCCGGAAATACCGCCGCCGAGAGCTGGTTCTACAACACTGTAGTTTGAGGCAAGAAATTTCGTGAAAAACGAACAGTAGTAGACCGCCATCCATCAAGGTGATGTGGAAGGAATGGCAGTCGATTGCGTGCAGTGCGGTGTAGGAAATCAGCGGCTAGGATCAAGCCGAACAATTCCTTAGAAACACTCCCCATGATAGGTATATGCTTTAGTAACTTTTGTTTGACAATTTTATTTTGTGGCCAGAACTTCCCAGGAAGCATGAAGTAATGCTTGTTTTGGGCGTTCTGCTCCTCCCTAGGATCTCTTATATTTATTTTAGGTACCTACTTAACTAGAAAGCTACTTTAGATAATTAAAAACACAAGTATAAACATTAATGAAAAGGTAAACATTTAAATACTGGTATGAGTGAGATTGTATGTATGTATGTATGTATGTGCTATAAAAAAGAATGTATTATTATTAATATTATTATTACTTAGTTACTTTCCGTTACGTTACGTTACTTAGTTCAATTTATTTTATTTACTTTAGTTTATTTATTTTCATACATAGAACTATGGTGTTATTATAAAGCATGTACTTTAGTCCTTAATTAATAAATTAATAATCTATAAGTACCTACCTGTGTAACTACAGCCTTTTTAACATACAGATAAGAGAGGGGTCTCTTTTACGACAGGGTTTTTCAACCTTAAAAGAAGAGGCCCACACATTGTAAAAACTACGAGTAGTTATCAATAAAGATATTTTGATTTTGTTTTTTTTTTATTATGTATGTAAAAATTGCACACTTGATTTTCCTACCGAGTAGTGTATCTCACACTTCGCCCTTGTGTGTGCAGATGCTGATGGAGGAGCCGGTGTTCGACATGCTGCGCACCAAGGAGCAGCTGGGCTACAGCGTGTTCAGCATGATGCGGTACACGTTCGGCGTGCTGGGGTACTCCGTCACGGTGAACACGCAGGTCGACAAGTTCAGGTGCGAATCATTATTGACACTTCATATTGATAAGTAATAATATCAGCACAAAATGTTAGCCAGTTTAAGAACAGATAAGACAAGCACTTCAATAAAGTAAAGGAAAAATAAGTAAAATTCTACAATGGATACAGGCTACTATCAGTTGTTTCAACTGCCTGCCTGAATTATCTATAATAATAATAATAATAACTTGACGACCTCCTTGGTCGAATGGTTTGTACACCGGTTTTCATGGTGTCGCCGTCTCTAAGGTCCCGGGTTCGATCCCCGGTCGGGTCAATTTAGAAATTATTGTTTTTCTAAATTGTCTCGGGTCTGGATGTTTTCTATGTATAATAAGTATGTATTTAAGTATTTTAAGTATGTTTATCCGATGTCTAGTAACCTTTTCACGAGTTTCATAACGAAGCTTCTCTTGGGCAAGATAATTGGTGTGAGTTTAGGAAAGTTTTATATTTATTATTATTATAAAGGCCTTCACACACGGCAGCTATAATGTAAAGATTACTAAAGATGTATATTATAGCACGATAAATCTCACTACATCTTTCCATAGAAATCGTCAGGAGACCACACACGACAGCTATAATGTATGTTATAGCTGTCGTGTTATATCCCTAGATGTAATGTACATTAATATACACTATACGTGTATGAAGGCCTTTACCACAGTATAAATATGAGTTAAAGCAGTAAGGAAGCTACTAGTCTAAGATCCGATATAGAACGACCTTCACCGAGAAGGTTAATGGATGAAAAGTATTTTATATCAAATTTAATATGTTAAATAATATATCGCGTATATTGGCTGAAAAATTGCAGTCCAGTACCATTAATGATTATTTTAATATTAAAAAAAATATTTTTTTTACATTGCACTGGTTTGGTGTGTGTGTGTTTGCAATGAGCTTATCTTTTTAAAAACATAAATTTTATTTATTTAACCAGTCAGTAGCAAATTACTAATATTAACTTGCCTGTTTACACCTGCCTACCCAACGTTATGACAGGAAAAAAATAGTCAACCTAACGTTTGCATATTCTATAGGCTTCATACTTTCAATTTGTTCCTACTTAATTTATCTATTAACAAAACAAGTGCAATATTTAAAAAAATATATTTTTTATATTTTTCAAGTCAAGCAAAAACTAAAATTGATCAAACATATCCACAAAAACACCGTTGATCATGGTCACCAGGACCGCGCAATTGAACATTACGATACCACAGGATGCCTTGGTTAGGTTACCTTTACGTTACACTACACGTGACCTTTCGTTCGCCCGCTATCCACGGGTTACTTTTGATTGTGCCGGATAAATTAAATAAATAATGAATAATAAAATATTGCACATAAGTATTTAAAAAATGCTGTATTTGGTTCCGTTACATTCAGCGTTTCGCACGTGGACGGTCGCGTGGAGGCGTTCCTGAAGAAGTTCGCGCGCGACATGCGCCGCCTCGGGGAACGCACGCTGCAGGCGACCAAGACCTCACTCGTGCAGCTCAAGCACACCACCGACTACGAGCTCAAGGAGGAGGTGCGTATGCGAAAAAAATTATAAAAAATCTATGATTGGAGATGAGTCACTCGCGTCCGCAGGTTGTGACCCTTGAGTAGGGTTGGCAACTATACTGTTAAAAACAGTATTTAACGGTTTTTCACTTTTCTGTTGAACAAAAATAAAGTATCCAAAATACTGTTGTATCACTGTGCTACCAGTGCACATATATACCTGTTTACAAAGTAAAAAGTTGCGAACGTTGTCCGCGCGGTGCAGCGCAGCCATATTTAAATCTTTGAAAAAATAAAATATATTCGACTCTAAGTATATATTAAATAAGCATTCTAGTTTACATAATTATGTAATTGGGTTTATACCCGTTTAATTATGTTTAATAATAAATAAATAAATAAATAAATAGTCCATTTTTCTAATATACTGTTTATTTTTCTTATCTTACCTTAAAATACTTTTTTTTAAAGTTGGCAACCCTACCCTACAGACCCTACACGACACACGTATAACCGGTTGGTGCAAAAATGAAAACCTTTTCTTGATTTTATCGCCAATTTATTACTTTTAACTACTTTTACAGCAATACAATTTCACACAGCAACTTCCTTCCAACACAACCTCAACTCAACGTCTTGCGAACGACCGACCCGCTGCACAGTGATTCATTCATAGGCCATAAATCCAAAAAAGTCACTTGCGCCTACCGATTTCAAACTATTGATAATGGATTCATTAGTAAACTACTCTTTAAAAACTGTTATTAGTATTCCAATTACTTCAAAGTACCATTCACTTTGCTACGTCGGAAGTGAGAGCATCTTGAGTTTGGTTACCCGGTCGTGTGTGTTACCGAAATTTGTTGTTTTGTTCTCGTGTCTCGTTTATTTCCAATTAAGTTTTTTGTTGTTATTACAATATGGAGGTGCAAGAACAAGATATATACTTTGATTATTTATATATTCTGGATACAAATTCTCATATTTCAATTTTATACGATTTTTTAATTCAACGTAGATTTTTTTTAATTTTTTTTTTCAAACTTTTAAAAGATTGAGAGCTATAACTTTTTGCCGACCTCGGCTGCACTTGAGACATATGTTACTCTAATAGGGAGTATGTCTAGATTATAGCATGCAAATTTCAGCTGCATGACGCTGCCCGTTCTTAGGTTTCAGGGGTATCAAAGTGTAGGTGTCCACGGAACAAAATAAAAAGGATTTTTTTAGCCCTAGTTCATATGTTGTTTTAAGTACATTTTTAAAGTGTTCTGCAGTGCGAGCACGGATCTTTTATCGATCGATAAAGTGACATCAGACGTCGACAAATTGACATCGGCAGTACTTGAACTGTCAAATTTTATCGTCTAATGTCACTTTATCGATCGATAAAAGATCCGTACTCAGGGGGCAGTAACGAGAATGATTGTTTTTGACCTTTGGCATTCTGCGGAGAGCAGAATTAAGGAAAAAGCGCAATATACTCTCAACAATTTGGTTGAAATGTCGTGTCTTCGAAACAACTTGGACAGTATTGATTTGACGTCATTAAATAACAAAATTGGAAATATATATAAAAGAATATCGCATTACTGGAAGAAATGAAATCGTACAAAATTAAATCTACTAGAAAAGTACTCAAACTGGCTTAGTGTAACCGAAAATGTTGCACCTTAAGCAATTTAGACCCGAGAACAAAGAACTGTCTACGTGACGGACAAAACTAAAGTTTTGGACTTTCTCCCTTGTTCTTTTAGCAACAACACGTGTTGTGAGACTCCATTTTAATTCAATCTACGGTACAATACTAAATGCACTTTAAAAATATATACCACTTCAAATTGCTAAATGCTAAATGCGAAGCCATTAATTAAGTTATATTATAATAATAACTAAAGTTACAAAACTACAATAGTTTGAATAAGTAATTTAAGTTTGTTAACACACGTGACCCGTGGGAGGTAAATGAGTACAGAGAGACAACTCCTTCTAAGATAATACTCTTGGCAGACAACGCCTCTGCGACTCCTTCGGTTTTGCGGGGTCCATGGGTGGCGGTGATAACTTTCCATCCGGTGACGCCACTTGCTCGTTTGCCTCCTATTCACTTCCCTTTGACTTAAAACGTCATGGCGGTCATTGGTGACCGACACACACTTAAATTTCAATTGTGTCTGGTTTTTTAGCAGTCAACGTGATAAAAAAAGACCTAAGTAATTAATAATAAGCACTTTAAGATTGTCCGAAAACATTTTTAAGCTTACCACCCATTCAGGACGTCGCGACGTCATGAGGACAATCTAAACACTGGTTTCTGTTACAGGTTGAAAGAAATTGGAGGGAAATTATCAGTATGGATTACCAATTCCAAAGGCTGTTCAACGAGGTAAATAACAAATTAAAGTTCGGTTGTTCAAACTCATTATATCGATATAATGTAATATCTTCTTGATTAGCTTTGTTTATTATGTTGGACACTCAAATTTAAACTCTATTCCCTCATTATAAGGTTGAAAATAAATAAAAAATTGAAGTGAATAGAAATGAAAAATGCTGTGCTGATAGCGGATAGAATAATACCGCCCCATCTCTTCCCTTGGGTGTCGTAAAAGGCGGCTAACGGACTAAAGACTGCACATACATCCAACAGCATAGAGCGGCGATGGGCTCCCACCTGTCACGCTGAGCACATGTGCAGTTATCATTTGGTGAAACGTGAACTGTGGCAGGGCTGGTTCCGTCGCTTCACTCGAGTGCACTCCGGCGCGCGCTCTAACCGTTCCGTGGCTTGGTGAAATTTTAATCTGATGGCTGTCAGAGCGTAGTTTCATCCGTTCTGTGGCTCAGAGCGCAGCAACCAAACAACCATCAAATCGAATGGTTAATTTTCACTCTCACAGCTATTTGACGTTTATATCATTGTTAAAAAGTGTTAAAGTTTGCAATTTAAGTCAAAACGTCTCTAGAAAGTCCGCCTGTTTTTTTCGTATTGTTTTACTTTTGAATAATTTTGTTAAATATGGTATAAAAGTGGAAAAAAATGGAGACAGAAGAAGAATTTTCTCTCGTTTTGGACAGAAATACTTCAGAACAGGTTATAAAAACAACTCGATCGTTCCGTGGCTCGGTTGCAACTCAAACGGGTTAAACTTTAACCAAACAACTACACCCAAAACGACGGAACGCACTCCTGCGGAGTGCTTTTGCGGTTCTCTTGGTCTCTGAATAACCCTCCGAGCATAATAGTCGTGATGTATGTATAATGTTAAATCTTCTTGATTAACCTTTGTCTTTAAGTCGGACACCAAAAATTTTAACTTTATTCCCTTACGATAAGGTTGAAAATGGTTGAAAATTAAAAATTTAAACAAGCCGTGCTAAAAAAAGATATTCGTGTGTTTTATTGTCTATATTATGTTGGACATCCAAATTTGAACTTTCAATAGCTGTGAAAATTGCTGTTTGTTACAGGCTGACGCCATTGAGAAGATCAAGCTGTCGGACATAAAGAGCTGGGTGGAGAACCACTTCTCGTCCGGCAACCGGTCGCAGTTCAGGAAACTCTCCGTCCAGGTATGTGCACAGTTGAATGCGCCTGACCCGGTATGTCAAAGGCTGCAGGTTCGAATCCTGGTCGGGATTTTTTTTCCAGCATTAGCAAAGCAAAAGTAAACTCGCCGATTTCCTGTTTGCTCTGCTTTCTTCTTCTAAACCACGCAATAGGTTTTTATGCGGTTTTTACTAACAGATTGAGATAACTGAGGATGGTTTTTATTTATAACTAGCGGCCACTCGCGGTTTCACCCGCGTGGTTCCCGTTCCTGTGGGAATATCGGGATAAAAAGTATCCTATGTGTTAATCCAGGTTATAAACTATCTGTATGCCGAATTTCATCCAAATCCAAAAAAAAATAATTCAGTAGTTTTTCCGTGAAAGAGTAACAAACATACACACTCACAAACTTTCGCCTTTATAATATTAGTGTGACTAGTAGACCCGACAGACATTATCCTGTCCAAATCACAATGACAACTCAACTGACAGGAAAAAGATCTATGTCGCGAAAAAAAAGTAAGATAACAGCAAAACGTTTTAAGAAACCAATTAGTACCTTGCGCGACGTCTTTTATTTTTTCAGGATTTTTATTATTTTTCTCACCGTTTAAGTCTTTTCTGAACTTCCACAAATATTTCAAGATCAAAATTAGCTAAATCGGTCCAGTCATTCTCGAGTTTTAGCGAGACAAGCGAACAGTTATTAATTTTATATAACATATAGATTTGTAGATATTTCATGATCTTTAACTCTCTAAAGACCCGACAGACGTGTCCAAATCACAATGACAACTCAACTGACAGGAAAAAGATCAATGTCGCGAAAAAGAAGTAAGAAAACAGCAAAACGTTTTGAGAAACCAATTAGTACCTATATTGCACGACGTCTTTTTATTTTTTAATTTTTTTTTCAGGATTTTTATTATTTTTTCTCACTGTTTAAATCTTCCCTAAACTTCCACAAATATTTCAAGATCAAAATTAGCCAAATCGGTCCAGTCATTCTCGAGTTTTAGCGAGACAAACGACTAGCAATTCATTTATATATATATATATATATATATCTATATATATATATATATATATATATATATAGATTAGTAGATATGTCATGATCTTAAACTCTTGTTTCACAGATAATGGGCCACAAAGTAGACAAAGAGAACGCCACCGCCGCGCCCGAGAACAAAGACTTCAAGCTGATGTACCTCGACGCGTCACATCCCATCGGGGACACCATTGAAAACAATGCCGACTTTATACAGAACATTGATGAGTTTAGGGAGGAACTGCCTATCATCGCCGTACCCAAAGTGGAGCTTGCGCAGTGCTAATACAGCTTATTTTGCCGTAACTCACTGGGGTGCTTACGACATTTTTGGGTTTACTTTAGAAGGTTTTATAGTATGGCGGCGTCGGATCATTATCGTACGTTGCAATGAATATCCTTTATTAATGAGAACGCGTGCAGCTGTAATATTATTATGTTTATGACTATTGTGTACAGATTTTAAGCCTTGTTTGCACAAGGCGAGTAATTTAGTTTCGAAATAGCTGAATCGAGGTCGAATTTATTCAATTACATTCAACAGTTGACAAAACAGGTCCATTCGACCGTTCGACTTTGAGGTCATTTCTTTTCGCTCGCATATTTCAGTTTTACAAGTCGATGTTGCCAGCACCCTAGTGAGATATAGCGCAACAGAAAATGTTGTTATATAGAAAAATATTCTGTAAATAGTAGTTAATTAAATTACGTAGTTTAATCAACAGAACATAACATTGACTTACCTAGTAGCTTGTAATGGTGTTGTAATAAATCATCTTTCGGCAAAGGAATACTATGTATGCGAAGCTTTACTGTATACAATATTGTCATAGGAATCATTATATCAGCTATGATATGAATATACAACATTGCATGTATAGCCCACTAAGGGCTGATATTACAAGAAATTACAAAGTGTTTTACAACCAAATTGAATTCTTACATGTTAAACAAGAAAATACAGGAAATAACAATAAGTTCTTAATATGGCTGTATACGATGCCAGACTTATTAGAAAACAAAAGAATTAAAAGTTCAACTTCAATTAAACTAAAACGCGTCTTGAAACAGGGTAAAACTTCGACTGAGAATGACCATTTTTGATGCATCTGTTTGGATGACTATACCGTATGTCTAAAATGGTAATCAAAGACTGAACAATATTCTAAAAACAAGAAGATCTGAAATACAACTGGTTGAAATATGTTTTTGACATAGACAATAGTTATTCTGCTATATAACAGAATTTATACAAGTTTAAAAAGAGACTAGTAAAAAGTTGATTTGGCAGATTATGTAACTTGTTTCATAGAAATGTGTATTAAAAACTAATATTATTACAAAATTGCAATGCATTCAATATAGACAACACACTTATGAAAACTGCACTAAATTAGAGCATAGTTCACCAATAAAAACTATTTCTCATGAAATCGACATTTTAAATGTATTTTTATTTTGGTGCTATATAATTATTTTATGGGACGTTCCTTATAGTCCGTTACTGGACTAAAATTTTTCAGCCAACCCACTCGCAATATATTTTTTAACATATTTAAATTGATATAAAATACTTTTCATCCATTAACCGGCTCGGTGAAGGTCGTTGTATACTCGGATCCTCTACTATTATGTCGCCGCGGCTAAACCGGAAAAAGGTGGTAGGACGAATAAGTATTAAAATTGTTTTTGGCTATCTCTGACATGTTTTCCCCCTTTCAATCTTTTTTTTATCACTAACCCTCGATAACTTCTTTATAATTAAAACTGTCATGTACAGACGCCAGCCCCTTCGGCCGTCTACGTAATCGTGGATTCGTAACCAGCTACGAATGAGGACTAAATGATCTTTGTACGGAACCAGTTTCGTACAAAGAAATATATTTATGTATTTGAAACTACGGTTACGTACAAATTAAATAAATTAATTAATTCATTATTAATATTAATTTAATTTTAATAATATGTAATTATTATTTAATAAAAATAAAAAATATATTTTTTATTTAATTTAATTATTATAAAAAATAATAATTACTTAAATTTTAATTTTTTTTATAAATTTTTCTTAATTTTTTTGTATTTTTTTTATGTACTTACCTATTAATTACTTGTTCGTAACCGTGGTTTCAAATACAGAAATATAATTATTTGTACGAAACTGGTTCCGTACAAAGATCATTTAATCCTCATTCGTAACTGGTTACGTAGACAGTTCAACCTAAACCAAAAGGTCAAATTTTTTAATTGAATTTTGAACTTATGCTATAATATATATATATAACTATAGCTCAACGTTCAGGCGTGTGTACCTACCTACAGTAAAATTAGGTATAAATATTTTCAGTTTTCTCTAAGAACGTTTATGTATAATTAGAAATTCCTTAATTCTTTTGTAACACTAAACTGGTGTGAGGCTATTTCACAAAGGTATTTACATAAATAAATATTATGAATTAGTGTAACATTTTTAGTTATTAAATATTGTTCGGGTTTTATTTATATATGCATAGATATGCTGTATACATAAATAATGAAAAGGTGTACATTAGCAATAGTTAGTTAAAAAAATATACTTTACTGTATAAAATTATACTTTTAAAGCTGCAGATATATATTATTATAGAACAGTAAAAAGTTATGTTTTTTATGTTATTTTATTAGATATAATAAATTGGAAAGTTATACAGTGTGCGCCTTTAGATTTATTAAAATTAAAAATTACACAGCTGACGTGGACGACTGCCGATATGAACAAATAAACGGCATAATACCTGACTTGATTGTTTCAATTTAGAAATAGATGCTCTTGTCTTTTATCGAAACATCATTTAACAAACGCTTAACTGGCAATTTCAAAAGTTTATAGAGCTAATTTATGTAACATCTGTATTTCTATCGGCTTGTCACCCAATTACCTTTGAAAAACGCTAACGAATAGACATTTAGCGTTTGTCACTTGTCTAAGAGGGCCGATGATAGTGACGATGTGGCCGAAGTTAGAGATGTCCGTGACCCCAGCGGGATAACCCCTTCAGATCGGCTTCAAATTACGCACCGATTTAGTTGATAATATGTTTAAATTTGTTAGCAAATACCAGAATTTGTTGATCAATAGTTATCGAGATATCCCATGTTAAAGGGTATCCCGCTGGAGTCACGCTCGTCAAAGTTATTTGACCTAAAACGAGCAACAACGAGACACGCTACTGATATAGTTATTGTGCTTAGTTTTGTTGATTCAATTACGAATCCATCAGTGAAAAATCTAGGATTCTACCGTCTGTAGTTACCGAGTAATCAAATACCTACTTTTCGTCAAAATTCCTCCGAAAAGTAAGTTCTATTTGAGGTATAAGAAAAAAGGCTACATTCATGAAACTTGGGGAAGATTATGTTGATTCTGAGAGAAAATTTGTTAGACAAAAACAAGAACTCTAGCTACAGTACTTCCTGAGATATAACGCTTATTATGGTTATCCCGCTAGAGTCACGGTGTTGATACCTAAACATGGCTTTTCCACAGGAATGGAGCAAGTAGCGAGTTTATGACTATAGCCACGATTTTGTTGATGTAAAAATATAACTAGAAGTAGAAAACTTTTCAGTTTCATATGTACAGTATTTTAGGAGAAATTAAAGTTTATAACTTTTCCATACTAAAAGTACGCGTATAAGCCGACCAAATTAAGTTGATTCCTTAAAAGACCAAGATAGCGGCCAATTATTTTGTTTATAGGCAGATTCCGATAAAATGTGGTTGGACATTATGTTCAAATATTGATACACCATAATTCAATACATACACCTAATATCACCATAAGTATACTTAATGTAATGTATGAATAACTATTCATACCAATACCTATACTAATGTAGATAGATAGATTTACCCTTTTATGATTTACTATCTAATCTAAGGCATGTTGAAATAAAATGATCAAATTTATTTAGCAAAGTATTTATTTTTATTGTAATTTTAGAAAAAAACACAGTTTGCAATCATGGGTATAGTAATTTTTACATTAATCGGTTCACGTCGTATAACGTTACACGTGTACAAAATAAAAAAATCAACGAGCATTTTGGTGTAACGTATCATCGCGCAAAGGCACGAGCGCGGGTAACAGGGGGACATTAATTATTTATTATCCAACGTTAATTGTAAACCGTTTAAAGTTTGTCTTTGTATATGTTCATTTGCCACCATCTTCTATTTCTATTTTTCTTTTTTTTCAACATTTCAACCAAGAGTGTACGTAAGGTAAAAAGAAGTGTGACAGGCTCACTCGCCGTGAGCCTTAGGCTGATTTTACAGTCACGCGTTTTATCAGCGCCGGCCACACGCGCGCGCTTACAATTGTTACACTACATAGTAGTTGCGCGTTTGAACTGCGTGCGTGACTATGAAACGCAACTACTATCTAGTGTAATTGTAACCGCGCGCGTGTGGCCGGCGCAGATCAAACGCGTGACTGTGAAATCAGCCTTACGTCGAACACAGCGTCAAGCATTCGCAAGAACGTTACACTACATGGAAATGTTACATGGAAACTGAGCATTTGCCTGTATTGTACCATTCGTAAGAACTTTATAATTACACCGTAATGCTCGAGCAAATACTTTAGTCTATATTCACCTTAATAATACAAATCTATGACGAACTGTTTCTATGATTGTAGATAATATTAGTTAGGTATGTTAAGAGACTGTCGACAGAACGAGACTATTTTTTTAATTTTGTACACGTGTGACGTTAATACGGCGTGCACCCATCAACGTAAAAAGTACTTACTACCTATGATTGCAAACTGTTTTTTTTTCTATAATTACAATAAAAATAAATATTTTGCAAAATTTTGATAATTTTATTTCAACATGCCTTAAATTAGATAGTAAGTAAATCATAAAAGGGTAAATCTATCTATCTACATTAGTATATATTGATATGAATAGTTATTCATACATTACATTAGGTATATGGTGATATTAGGAGTATGTATTGAATTATGGTGTACCAATATTTAAATATATTGTCCAACCACATTTTATCGGAATCGGCCCATAAACAAAATAATTGGCCGCTATCTTGGTCTTTATAAGGAATCAACTTAATTTGGTCGGCTTATACGGGTACTTTTAGTATGAAAAAGTTATAAACTTTAATTTCTCCTAAAATACTGTACCTAGGAAACTGAAAAGTAGTAACTGGATAGATTTTTACATCAACAAAATCTTGGCTATAGTCATAAACTCGCTACTTGCTCCATTCCTGTGGAAAAACCATGTTTAGGTATCGACACCGTGACTCCAGCGGGATAACCATAATTAGTGTTATATCTCAGGATGTACTGTACTTAGAGTTCTCGTTTTTGTCTAACAAATTTTCTCTCAAGAGTCAACAAAATCTTTCCCAAATTTCATGAAAGTAGCCTTTTTTCTTATACCTCAACTAGAACTTACTTTCCGGAGGAATTTTGACGAAAAGTAGGTATTTGATTACTCGGTAATTACAGAAGGTAGAATCCTAGATTTTTCACGGATGTATTCGTAATTGAATCAACAAAAACTAAGCACAATAACTATATCAGTAGCGTGTCTCGTTGTTGCTCGTTTTAGGTCAATAACTTTGACGAGCGTGACTCCAGCGGGATACCCTTTAACAAGGGATATCTCGATAATTATTGATCAACATTCTGGTATTTGCTAACAAATTTAAACATATTATCAACTAAATCGGTGCGTAATTTGAAGCCGATCTGAAGGGGTTATCCCGCTGGGGTCACGGACATAAGTTAGAGCCCATTTTTTCTCGGTAATCCTCTATGTACTACTTAGGAACTGGCTACCGCCTACGAAAGAGCTACGAGTCGAAGGCATCACACAAAAGATACTAGGTAGTTTTTTAGTATCCAATTTAATTATAGGACAGAGGCAAAATAACTAAAGGTTCAACGCCGGCCACGAGCGCGTATCATAGTAACTTAAGAAAGGGTCTTCTAGGTCCAAAAACGTTAAAATGTCAACATGTACTGTGTCTACGCAACGCTTCCTTCCCCCCGCGTCTGCCTGCACCAAAGGTTTCTTAGAATTATGATTTTGAAATTTAGACTAAGTCAGAAACGCCAAAATTATATACTCGTAGCTGAGACACGACAGAACTAGACTAGCTAAAATTATAGCAGTCGATACTGTGAGCCTGTATTGGATATGAATGGCTGGGTTTTCTACTGTTTTGTTCGAACCTGCATGCAGAGTTTGGATTATAATTTGGCTACCCTGCCACGGCGGCCAACGAGAGAACAAAATAGTATAAACCGCTTCTGTGGTCTATAAGCTGAGCCAGTGGTCCCGCGTTCGATTCTCGGCGGGGGGCAAAAACTTTGTGTACTTTGTTTGGTTGCTGGTAGGGCTTTTTAAGTCCGCCTGGCTAGCTACCACCATCTTGTGTAAAGTCTGGCGCCATACACGGTTAATTTTGGACCCCCCCGCCAAAAGTAAATATGGGTAAAAAAGTAATAATAAAATATTTTACGTAAAAATAATTAATGTTTTTTTTTTTAAATACAATTTATTGGCTGCTTTTTAAATCCTATATTTCTAAGTGCGTGCGTTAACCCTCGCGGTCAAAGCAACGGCGCGCCGTCATTGGTGCACGGGGTGAATATAGCGGTCACGCGCATGCGCTTATATAACGAGGCGGCCGCGCGCTAGGTGATAATGATTTAAATTTTTTTAAGGAAGAGCTGGGACAAAAATATAAAAAAAATTGTGTTCACGCGCCATCTAGCGGCTATGTGAGGAGCGCCGCGATCACAAAAGAGGTGGCCCAACGACGACCGATGAAGCAGCAAACAGCATACATTTAATAACATGGCCAGCGTAGTACATCAAACCAACACCAGAGGCGCTGATTTTTGAACATAATTAAGGCGCAATGTAGCAAAGATAATTCGAAATCAAAACTGTTTGCCACCCTTTTTTGTTTAGATAATACTTCTAAATAATAAAACACATTATAAACATAACAATAATTTACCTTTGTAGAGATTTCTTAGTTAAAAACACTGTCTGATAAGCACGTCAAACTATGACTCCGCAACGGCCGATTTAAACTGTTGGATTGGTCGGTTGGAATGGTCGTATGAACGAATTCACCCATTCAGTTCACCAGTTCATTCAACAGAGTTTAGAGTTCAGAGGAATTTAGACTCTATAGCATTGTATTTATTCGGAAAATTGCAACAATTTGAACACCGGTGACACGCGAGCTGATAAGCTCCTAAGCATGGATTGAGTAAGTGCTGATCTGCTCTAAAGCCCTTGAAAGGTTAAAACCCGGACCTGATAGAAGAGAAAAAGCAGAGACAGGTGCATTCGATCTGTACCAATATGTTTTTTTTATCATTTGGTTGTACTGCTGTTATAGGATCACGTGAAAAAATTTGGCGGGGGGTCCAAAATTAACCCCCTGTATATAGAATGTTTATTGGCGACAGATTGTCGGTTGTGTTTCGACAGTTAGGAGAGAAGATAACCAGTTCCTCAGTGATTGAGGATACCGTGTAAAGCGGGCTTCCACCTTCGGCCTTAACGTCACTTACTATCAGGTGAGATGAAGGCCACGTGTAAACGTAGGGGATTAAAGAAAAAAATATTATATTTAAATATCTTCCTTTATTGCATCAGTAAATCAAAGATGCCAAACAAAAACCGTCACAAATCACAGTGCGCTAAGGTGCATTTTCATCACCACACGATTTCGATGCGCCCGTCCAGGTCCCGTGTGACGACCTGTTGCTGGCGCATGAACTGCTGCAGGATCACGTAGTCCACCGACAGCGTCTGGAGGTTCTCGCGGTTATCGGACAGCATCTGTGCGGAAAGTTCGAAAATTCAAAGTTCAGTATCTTTCTTTTCAATTTTGGCTACAATAATTGGATGAGCACTGCATGTAGAAATTTTTCATTGGTTTTCGACCTTATCTTAATTGAATAAAGTTCAAAATATGATGTCAATATATTTGGCACTGCCCTATAAAGGGTTAAGCAAAAAGGACTTATCTAAAATTATCTATATTACAGTACAAGGTTTCCTTTTTGGTATATATCACAATATACAATATTATTATTTTTGATCAAATTGTGGATTGAGTCTTTATGCCTCTAGTAAAAAAAGGTAAGGAAGCATTACACTTTTAAATTGGTCACTAGACACAAATGTGAGGTCGATAAGATTCTGATTTTGTTGACCAGCCAAATCAAAGATAATATGACGCAGTAAGATAGTTATATCCCTAGGGATATGATTATATCCCGTAACATAGTTATACGAAAGCGATTCATTACTACCTTACTAGGAATACAATCTTACGGTACATAATTATATCCCTAGGGATATATCTATATTACTATTATCCCAGAAGGGTTAGTCAGAGACTAGGCAATGGGGACCGCAAAAGCAGTCCCCTGCTATAGTCAATTTTTCACCAAATGCAACTGCACATGTGCTCAGCGTGACAGGTGGTGAGCCCGTCGGCGCTCTATGCTGTTGGATGTATGTGCAGTCTTTAGTCCGTTAGTCGCCTTTTACGACACCCTTTTTTTTATTGGAGGCTGATTGCGCGTTTGTCCCCGTTTTCACCTGTTGGAAAGTGAAAATGAGGACGATGATGGAGCACGCGCAGTCAGTAAATGCCCGTTTACTCTAGCCTTAAAGACGCCCAAGTTGTAGCGTTCAGGAAAAACAGACGCAGGGAGGTCATTCCACATAATAGCTGTCCTAATGAGGAAACTAGAAGTAAATCGCTTCGTTCGGGCGGGTGGAATATCGATAACATAGGGATGAAAGTCCTTCCTCCGTCTAGTAGTCCGGTAATGGAACGGGGAAGCCTCCTTCCTCATACCTCATACCTCTATGAGGTTATGTAACTCCTGAGCAGACTCACCGAAATGTAACCTGTAGAAGACTGATAAGCAAGCCACTTTGAGTCGGTGTTCCAAACTTAAAAGTTTGTTATTGACCAGCTCATCGTCACCAATCAGCCTCTTTGCTCTTCGCTCTATAAAATCCAGGGCAGCCAGCTGGTGCTTTGCAGATCCATCCCAAAGATGAGAACAGTACTCCATGCACGATCGGACCTGAGCTTGGTAAAGATTAAGAAGCTGTCCCGGGGTGAAGTACCGTCTCACTTTTGAGAGAATACCCAGCTTTTTTGCGGCGGTTTTGGCTTTATTTTTTATAGAGCGGCCGAAATTGAGGTCCGGTGACAAATCTAAGCCAAGAAGATTTAAATGGTCGCTAAGGGAAGAGAGGGGTACAAACCCTCCGCCAGCCAATCTCGGAAGAGCGCATGGGTACTGCATAGGCTCTTTTCCCCAGCGGCGCTTTTCACTTCGCTCCCTACAAATCTTATTCCGTCCCTTCTGTTACCACCTCCCCCTTCTGGGGCGTGGACACCACAGTACGTGACTTCGCGTCGGGCTGCTCTCTTTGTTATACCTAAACCTCTTATTCGAATGTTCGTCGAATCGTGTGCCAGGAGTGCGCGATCTCGCGCAGTGCTTCCCAATTGCTTCGGCTACTGATGAGGTCCTGGTGGTAGACTGGACCGAAATAGTGTCTGCTTAACCTATCCAGCAACCTGACCCTAATCTCGGAGTATAAGCTACACTCCCATAGTGCGTGTATTCGCGGGTCAGAGGACACCGCCAAATACAGCAGAGAAGGGACTTACCGGGAACAGGCTGGACGGGATCGCATGTACCGGGAGACGAACTGGGCAAAGCACGGGCAGGGCGATGAAGTGGACTTCACGATCACGGCACAGCACACAGGCACTATCTTCACAGGCAGTATCATTAAGGGCACAGAGTCACTATCACGGCGTCCAGGGCGCGTATATCTGTGAGCGTCTCGCGGTAGCTAGCAGACAGACTGACTCACTCGCCGGCCGCGTCGTTCCTTCACCTGCTGCGCGCCAACTTCGCGATACAACGCTAGATGGCGCTAGGCGTATCTTAATACGCTTACAAGACGTCTCGCCCGTGGCGAGTACATCCTCCGGGGCCCAGGGTGGGCTCATCCAGAGGGAGCCTGGCAATCTTGAACACAGGCATCCGGAGGTGTCCATTGGCGGTGTCCAGGTCCACCACCCGCACGACGCCATCCTTCCCAGGCAGGGTGCGAGTAATGCGCCCCAGTCTCCATTGAAGGGCAGGCAGGTTGTCCTCCTTGATGAGGACGAGCTCGCGGCCTATAATGAAATGTCCGGCCGTAAGCGGCTCAAAGTCTGAAGGATCAGACGAAAGTGGGCAGAGAGGTCTAGAGTTAAGGACAGCTTCGATTCGTGCTAAAAGTGTAGAGAATTCCTCGAATGTGAGGTGCTGTTCGCCAATTACGCGATATAAAAGTTGCTTAGTTGATTTTATGTTGATTTCATGTAACGCACCGAACCATGGTCCCTTAGGGACGTTCAATAACCAAGTAATGTGCTGACCAGCAAGCTTGTGCGCAATCGTGTCATTATTCGAGGCAAGAAAGTTTTGTACTTCGATGAGCTGATTTCTAGCGCCAACATAATTTGTACCGCAGTCCGAGCGGATGAGAACCGGGGCACCGCGGCGTGCTATAAAACGCTGTAATGCCGCGAGGAACGCTTCCGTGCTGAGGTCCGAGACCGGTTCCAAATGAACCGCCTTAGTGGAGAGGCACACGAATATACAAAAGTACGCTTTTAAGAGTTTAACATTACGTAGGGTACTTAGATTTAACGAGGAATGGGCCGGCAAAATCGGTCGTGACTTGACTAAATACTGGCTGAGGCGTAACTCTATCGGCTGGCAGGGTCGGCCATGAAAGGCGCTTGCGGCTGGGCCCGGCATCGAAAGCATCTAATGCATTTAAAAACTCGGTGTCTAATAATACGGCGCGCGGACAATATCCAAAATTGTTGGCGTAGGATAGCGTGTAAAGTGTCAGCGCCAGGGTGGCAGTGTATTTTGTGGTAGTGGTCAATGATAAGGTCTACAAGTGGGCTAGAGCTGGGAAGTATGAGCGGATGCTGCGCGTCATATCGGATAGACGCATGGGACAGTCGTCCACCAACTCTAAGGAGCTCATCTTTAATGAGAGGTGACAGCCGCTGGAGTCTGACGGAACAGATTTTGCCAGTTTGAAGGCGGTGGATGTCCTCTGCAAACTCATTGTGCTGAACACTACGCACCCAGTAAAGTAGGGCCTCTCTTCGTTCACTGACGTACAAGGGGCCTGAGCGTCGCGAATCTGGGTGGTGTCTGCAGTTGTGCAGAAAGCGTTTTAGACAAGCTGTCACTCTGACGAGCTTGTCTAGTGAACTGAACCGAGTGAGCAGGTCAAAGTCAAGACCGGGCACTGTGACCAGTGACGGGACGTGTTTGGGCTTAAGGCCGGGCAGGGCGTGATGGCCCAGAGCTAAGGGCATCGCAGGCCAAGACTCACAAGGCTGTCCAAGCCACGTGGGAGACCACCATAGGTCGTGGACTGACAGGGATTGCGCAGACATCCCTCTGCTTGCGCAATCTGCCGGGTTGAGCTCGGAAGGTACGTGTCGCCAGGTACATTCTGGTGAGCCTGAGCTGATTTTGACTACCCTGTTGGCTTCAAAGGGTTGAAGACGGTGAGGCGGTGTATTGAGCCAGGCCAGGACTATCGTACTGTCTGACCAACATATGTGTTGTTGTATACTGATATGGGCCGATAACTGAACCGACACACGGATCATGAGCTGGGAGAGTAGGGTGGCGGCCGACAACTCTAACTTGGGGATTGTGAGGCGATTCTTGATTGGTGCGACCCGCGACTTGGCGACAATCAAGTGTACCAAAGTATCTCCGGAGGCATCGAGCTCATGGAGATAAACAACGGCGGCAAACCCGGCTTCAGAGGCATCTGCAAACCCGTGAAGCGAGTATGCAGCTGAGCCTTTGTTTGCACAAACGTGCCGAGGGAAGCGAATGCTAGACAACAGCGGCAGATCCTCTGAGATGTGGTGCCACTCCGTTTGCACTTCAGAGGGAGTGGGCGCATCCCATTCCAGCTTCAGTAGCCACAATTGCTGAAGCAGCAGCTTTGCGCGGAAGATAACTGGAGAAACCCAGCCGTTTGGGTCATAAAGTGAGGCTACGGTGCTTAAAATAGACCGCTTTGTGACATGTGTGATGGGGGGCAGAGAGATGCGGTAGGTGAACTCGTCTGACTGAGGGCTCCACTGTATACCCAAGACCTTAATGGACGTGGACTCTGGGTTCATGTCGAAGTCCTTGGGCATGTCGCATTGGTTGTCGGGAAATCTTTCGAGCAGCTTAGGCGAGTTAGATGTCCACTTACTGAGCTGAAAGCCGCCTAGGTCTAGCAGATTTATCAACTCGTCCTGGAGTGCTTGGGCGGATTCAACTGTGTCATGACCACACAAGATGTCATCAACGAAGATAGACTTGCGAAGAACCTGAGCGGCTCCAGGGTAGCGATGGCCTTCATCATCAGCCAGCTGAAGCAGAGTGCGGATTACATGGTATGGGCTTGATCTTAAGCCGTACGTGACTGTATTGAGGGCGTAGGTGAGCAGAGGGTGATCTGGTGAGGACCGCCATAGTATCAGCTGATACCGTCTCTGGTCTGGGGCAACCAGCACATTTCTGAACATCCTTTGGATGTCAGTGCTGAAAACGACTGGATGCGTTCTGAAGGACATGATGATGTCCACAATGTCCTGTTGAAGGGCGGGGCCTGTGTGTAGGCATTCATTTATGCTGACACCATTGGAGCTTTTGCAGCTACCATCAAAAACAATGCGCAGCTTGTCCGACCCTGACTTAAATACGCCATGGTGAGGGATGTAGAAGTAAGGTTTATGGGCGAATGTATTTGGGTGACAGGGAGCCATGTGCCCTAAGTCGATGTATTCGGCCATAAAGTCGACGTATTTAGAACGCAGAGACGGGTTCGCCATTAGCTTCTTCTCAATATTGAGGAATCTGCGTAATGCGATAGGGTGAGTTTTACCTAGTTGAGGGGCGTCCTTTAGAAAGGGCAGAGCGACCGTATATCTGCCTGAGGGATCGCGTGTAGTGGTAGAGCGGAAGATTTCCTCGCATTGTTCCTCCAGGGGATCATTATGAGTGAGATTGAGGGAGGGGCTCCTCTATCTCACACTCATAATGCGAGTACAGTGCGTGATCTCGTCTCTCACTAGACTCGCCGCAGGGACAAGTGGCAGACTCGCACAGCGCAAGTTTGTATAGGAGCTGTCTGAAACAACCGTGCCCCGTGAGCAACTGAGAGACAACGTAATCGGGCTCAACCCAGTCATGGGAGAGTCTCACAGCAACGTCTGGGAAGAAGCTAAATAACTCGCGGCCATCCTCGCTGGACTTCCATCGTTCTTGCCAAATGGCGACGATCTCCTCTCTGACTTTACGTCTCAATTTGCGGCGCTCCCTGGTGGCCAGTTGGAGTCCCTCCTCTGCAAGACGTCCCACGAAGAACCTCCAGTTCGGCCGGCAGCACGCCCGCAAGCACAGGTTGTGGTGAAACCACCGTTTTACCTTTTTGTAACTCCCAGGTGTCTTGTTATTCTCATAAGATCATCGTCATTCATATCATTGCCTTTATTTTTTCCTTGCTTCTGCAACGATACATATTGATTTAGTAACTACACAGTACACTACACACATCGCAATTCCTTTATCTAAACACATTTATTACGTGATCTAAATCCAATGACCTTTTATATATAGACTAGTTACATCTGAACAAATTGCATTTAAAAATGGCGAAATTGTTTCTATGACGTAATCACGTCGAAAGGGAAAGAAAATAAATGCAATCATATCATTAGCCTATTGTTAAAAAGAGATAAACATATATTTTAACTTTTGTATACTCTTTAAGGTAGTTGAGTTGACCAATGAGCTCATTGAATTTATGCGACATCTCGGCCGCCATTGTTTTCTCTCTTTCACACTTACAGAAACGTCTCTCTCTTACATAGTACACGCGTCTCACTCATGCATATCGAATTGGCAACAGGGCAAATGTCCTCACTAAATGAAAATTTGTATTTTAAATTTATATTTACAATACTTACGAATGAAATAAGACATTTTTATTGTCTCTTACGGTTGCAGTATAACTTTTACAATTTCTGGATACATAGAAAGGCATTTTAACCAATCAACAAATCAAAAACTTATAAAGGTAACGATCGTGCAAATCGTGTTGACACTGACTGACGTGTGACTGAGTGAAACTCTTCTACTTTAAATTTCTTTTTACAATAATTACGAGTGAAATTAAAAAAAATCTTGTTTCATGGTTGCAGTATAATTATTACAATTTCTGTATACACAGGAAGGCCTTTTATCCAAATAACAACACAAAACTTATAACGGTAACGATCGTATTGACGTGACAATGACTGACGTGTGACTAAATGAGGTCCAGGCAATTACCTGGATTTGTTCTAGTCACTACGAAGGGCAGGCAACGTATCTACACATATAATATCATTGTCTAAATCATGAAACTTTAAACACTATTTTTCGACACTTTTACGTATCCCGCAAGTTTCGGATCACTTTGATAATCTTATTAAGCGTTTTTCCTTGTAATATTTTCATTTATCTCACCTTAATTGTTCTCTATTTACTGGATTTTGTGTTTTGGTCACGTTTTGACGTAACTGACAACCTATTTTTGCTTCGTTGCTATGCAACTTATCAACAAATTATAATCAAACCTTTTAGACTTTCTCATTTTACATTTGGCCATCTAGATTTCAGCGTTTTAAAAATAATATTTCGAAATTTATGCAGAACTCAGAATCCGAGATTTCTAAAAGTTCAGCCGACGACTAGGCAGACGGTCACCAGCTTCCGAATTGGAAGGTCTAGTCTTCATACTATCTTCAGCTTCCGAATTGGAAGGACTAGTCTCCAAATACTATCTTCAGCTTCCGAATTGGAAGGGTCTAGTCTTCATACTTTCTCCAGCTACTGAATTGGAAGGATTAAGTAGTCACCTCATAACATCTCCAGCTTCTGATTTTTCGGAAGGACTAGTCTAGACTACAGCCTCCAGTCATCGTGTACGCCTACGCCTGCCTGCGCCTGTCTCGCCTGTCTGCTTGCACCTTCGCCTGCCTGCGCCTGGTGGCGCCTGCCTGCCTGCACCTTCGCAAGCCTGCGCCTGCTGGCGCCTGCCTGCCTGCGCCTGCCTGCGCCTACCGGCGCCTGCCTGTCGGCGCCTGTCTGCCTTCGCTTGTCTGCGCCTGACGGCGCCTGCCAAGTTCAGCGCTTGCCTCCATACCTTCGCCTGCCTTGACGTCAGCTGCACCTGCCTCTTCACCTTTACATTATCATCCGCCATCACCTTTTACATACTCACCACATTCTCATTCACTTCTTCTTTCACTTTTTTTTGTTTTGTAATTTTGTTATTATTATAAATATTGTCAAATATTATCATCTTTTCTTTGTTAAATGTCGCTCCACGACAAGGTAACGCCGCGGTGCTGCACGTTCTGTAGGCCTTCGTTAACAATATAAGTGCCGTAAGGTTTTTGCGTGCTAAGTAACGCCCTTCTGATGATGAAAACAGACGTGCGTCGGTACCATATGGCCGCAGCGTATGTCAAAGTGACCACATAAGTCTCTGAAAACAGGACTCTAAGGGCACGGTACTTGACGCCCCAGGTCGACGCGGAGATGCGTGACACTTTGCCGAAGCAGTTGGAGGCCGCTTCACCAATCAACTTAGCTTGCGGCGCGTAGGACCTAGGCACGACTGGTCGTGTCAATCTGAACTGGCTTGCTGGGCTGGCTTAGTGTAAATGAATGCACGAATTTTTGCGCTTTTCATTGGATTGGCTTAGTGGATTGTCTCAAGTATTGGCTCCGTGTAAATGGTGCATTATGGCAAAGGCGTTTTTCTCACTGCGTCACTCTGCTAATGGCTTCGAGGTCGCGCGGAAGGCGGTCATGTGACCATTCGTTCGCCGCAGCTTGATTCGTCGCGGCGTTTTGGCGCGAACAGTTATAAACAAATAATAAATAAAATAAATCTTTCCTACAATCACACCAATTATCTAGCCCAAGAGAAGCTTCGAAGAAACTCGTTAAATGGTTACTAGACAACGGATAAACATACTTAAAATACTTAAATACATACTTATTATACATAGAAAACACCCAGACGCGAGACAATTTAGAAAACAATAATTTCTAAATTGACCCGACCGTGGTTCGAACCCGGGACCTCAGAGATGGCGACACCATGAAAACCGGTGTACAAACCACTCGACCAAGGAGGTCGTCAAATAATAAAACAAACTTACCGTGTACCCGCCGCCGCCATCCCCGATATAGTTCTGCGTGACCACCCTATACGTAGCCTCAACATCCAGAGGCTCGTACCGCGGCACCGCGCAATGCACGCAGCGCACCGCGGCCGATACTACGCGCGAGTTGATCGCCATCGACGCGTTGTACACTACGCGTATGCCTGTGAAACGACATTCGTAGTCTTCACTAATATTGTAAAGAGGAAATACTTCATTGTTTGTTTATTTGGATTGAATAGGGTTCGAAACCACTAGACCGATTTGAAAAATTCTGTCATTGTTGGGAAGCTACACACACTATCTTCGGGTGACATAGGCTATTTGATATTTTCAAAATTTCGTCACAGGGCACAGGGTCCACGCGGACGAAGTCGCGAGCGGTCCGCTAGTGTTTTATATTATGTTGAAATTTTTGCATTCACGATGCTTGTACACCCTCAATTTTTTATTCGTTTTAATAAAATTAAGGGTGAGTTCCACCCATGAAACTAAACAACTTTCCCCAAGAAACGAATGTGCAAACATGGCTAAAAAATTTCGACCACCCATACTATTGTCGTCAGCTGTTCGGACAGTTTTGTATGGGAAGTCAAAATTATTTTGAAAATTTTTTTTGCACATAGGTTTCTTGGGGAAAGTTTTTCAGTTTCATGGGTAGAACTCACCCTTAATTTCATTAAAACGAATAAAAATTAAGGGTGTAGGTAAATATAGGTTAAAATGTTTACTAGAAAAAATCAACCAGTCTCAGGAAAGCTAGATTGGGATTCGAACTCATGACTTTTGGATTGCCGATCCACTGCTCTGCTCTAACCGCTAAGCAACCTAGACCCCAGAAGACTCGTTGAATTATTTCTAGTAGTTAGATTTACGCTGCAAGCCGGCGGTATTACGTCACTGTGAAGGAACGTAAATCACCAACAACTAAAAAGAATTCAACAAGTCTACTGGACTGTACTGACTAACAATTAGAAAACAGTTGGTCACGTGACATTTTACCCTTTGACGTCACACTTCAATAAACAAACAAATTTTATTTGAAACCTGACAGATAGTTTTCGTTTATTTTGAAAATATTTGTCTCGTAATCCACAGATAAAAAATTAAAATCGCAAATTTATTTTGTAAAAATAAAATATTTACAAAGTATCTTAATAAAAAAACAGTATTGAATAATTATTGTTAAATTATAAACTACCATAGCCGACATCCTACTTCCTACTAATATTATAAACGCGAAAGTTTGTAAGTATGGATGGATGTTTGTTACTCTTTCACGTAAAAATTACTGAATGGATTTGGATGAAATTCGGAATACACATAGTTTATAACCTGGATTAACACAGGATACTTTTTAATCCCGATATTCCCACGGGAACGGGAACCACGCGGGTGAAACCGCGAGCGGCCGCTAGTATTTCATATTTTATTGTTACAACTGTCAAATAGCCAATTGATGTCTATTTATAAAAGTCCAAATGACGATGATGTACAGTCACGAGCAAAAATAATGTAAACAATTGTAACTCTTAATACAATGGCATAAGAGTCAAAGTGTATACATATTGGTGCTATATAAGTGTTATATTGGGATATCCCACTGACCGCCTATCTGCAGCATGCGGCCGCTGTTGAAGTCGCCGGGCGTGCCCTGGTTGACGCCCACCGAGAACTCCAGCGCGCGCAGCAGGTGCTCGCCCTTCAGCTCGTACAGCTGCAGGTAGTTCTCGAACGGCATCGCCATAAGTAGCCCTTGGGTCGTCACATCTGTGGAAACGTGGGTGCTGTAGCGTTGGAAAATATTATTGTTCATGGCATATTTAATTGTCCTCCTCACCGTATCCGGCGACGGCGACTCTTACAATTTGTTAAAGCTGGTCTTTGTGATATGCTCGGATGTGACTTGCGAAGCCAATCTTCGTCCTAAAGAGACGATCACAAGGCGCACAGTGTAGCTGTCCTGACGAATTAACCTTTTGAACGCCAGAGCGCAAACGCATCAGCGCCCCTTCCACGCCAAGCCACAAATTTAAGGATTTCGATTAGCAATATTTAATGATTATTTTTCTTAGTAAAATGTAACTAATGGATATATCTTCGTGCCATTTTACAATTTATCATTAATGATATTTTAAATAATATGAAAAAGAAACAGAAAAGTTAATTTAATATTTAAAAATGTCGTTTTCTTGTCGGCTATCTTGTCGGCTCTACACGACAATGGCGTGTTGGGCACGTTTTCATTTGTCGGCCATATCCGACCATGGCTTTCAAAAGGTTAAAGGTGTGTAGGCTTTAAACGAGACTTTCGTGCTTGACGTTTTGCGTCAATATCCTCTAGGCGTTCTTTTTAGTAACTATATCCACCCTAGAGTGGACGGCATGACGCCATTCTGGTATACGTCGTGCAAGCTCTTCCCCAGTCATCTGTTGGAACATCACAAGCCACAAGATTGCGTTTTAGCACGTCTTTGTAGCGCAGATATTGCCCTCCTTGTTTGCGTTTTCCACATGACAGTTCCGTATAGAACCATTGCCTTAGGCAATCTACTATCATCCGTGACTTCATAAAACAGGTGGCTCTTTCTAAGGTAAATGTGTAACGTTTTATAACAAACTTCCACTTAATATTACTGAAACGCCTTTACATACATTTAAAGCCCATGTTAAAAAAACCCTCATGAGTAAAGGTTATTATAAAGTGGACGATTATGTAAATGACAAATATGTATGGACATAGTGCATGTATGAGCATAACATATTAGTAATTTGTATATTGTATAATTTTGTAAATGTCGTTACTTCTATATTATTTTAAAGCTGTGGAGTTTCTTGTGCCCGTTCTTCTCCACAGCTAAAAGACTTCCTGAATGGGTGGGGTGAGTGGGCGGGTGCCCATCCATCCAAATAAATTTAGACGATTCAAAATAATTATTTTAAGTTTATCGAATATAGAATTTTTGAACTTGAACTTGAACCATGCGTACTTACTACCAACTCCTCTTATTGGACCCCTTGGGCATCCCAGTCGTTAAAACCCACCAATGGCCAATGGGCCCGCAATTAACGTTTCTGAGAATGGCGGCAGTAATGTGGTATAGCGCCTTACTAAACTTCCCTTGGGTGTCGTAAAGGCGATTAACGGACTGAAGACTGCGCATACATCCGCTAAACACATGTGCAGTTGTAATTTGTCTTGCCGTGGACTGTAGCAGTGTACTTTTTTATATAAAAGATGGGCTTGCTCTTGGGCACATTCTTATCTGTAGAATTAAGAAGAGGCCGACGATCGAGCGAGCTTGCCCAGAAGCAGCCTATTCACTAGGGCTTAAAAGATGTTGGGGCTATATGCACTCGTGAACACAGACGCCGGCAGGGAATTCCACACCTTGGCTGTACGCATTATGAATGAAGACGAATAGCGCTTGGTGCGTATGAGTGGAATATCAACCAAGTAACGGTGGTAACCCGCCGTACGTCTGGACTCCCGATGGTAGAAAGTGGACGGAGGATTGAGCATTTTATTCAACTTAATGTCATAAGAAAATCGTATAAACAGTCATTTAAATGCTTTTTTGGTCGCTTAATCGTCGTATAAACGTTGTCGATTTCACTAATAGTTGAGTAATGTTAGCTGCTGCAATGTGTACTCGACTTCATGACGAGTAATTGTTCATTTATCGTCATGTTACCGACGTGTTACTGTCGTGTAAATATAGCGTAAAAACTATCATAACACATTGGTTTCGCATAATTTACTTTACTCCGTCGTGATTATTACACAAACAAAGGCGACGGCCATTTTAATAATATACATCACATGGTGCGTATGAGTGGAATATCAACCAAGTAACGTTGGTAACCCGCCGTACGTCTGGACTCCCGATGGTGGAAAGGGGACGGAGGATTGAGCTCGCTGTAGCACTGCTATCGCGGATCTCATTGCCTAGTGTCTGGCTAATCCTTTGGGGATAATAGTCCTGAGTCCTGAGTCTGTATAACTCACCGCCCGGGTCGATCTGCACCCGCAAGCCGCCCGCGTTGATGAGACACACGTGCGCGTGGTTCCACGCCGGCTGCGTCGCGTTCTGCATCAACTATACGTACGAACACGTTATATCACCAATAATCAACTTTGTTTTATGAAGTGAAGTTGAAGGAGACGAAATAAAGTAGAAATATACTATGTCGAGTGAAGTTAAAGACGATTGTAGATAGTAGCGACGTTAGCGCTCTTGCACAAGAATTACAATTTGCTTGCCTATGCTTGCTTGCTTATGCTTGCTAGCTTATGCTAATGGTGCAGGAATCCGTCGCAGGCCCAGCTGCCCATGTGGTACCTACAGTATTCGTCTTATTTTTAATTGTCTGGTCTTACGATCTTCAAGGGGTTAATATGTGTGCGCTCATGAACAAAAAAAATGCGATAGGTGGCCCGCTCGAGCGGATAATATGTAATAATGATTATGAATGTTCGTGTGCTCACATGGTGCAGGAACCCGTCGCAGGCCCAGCTGCCCATGTTGCACTCGCGCCGGTAGCACCACGCGCGGTTGAGCGCCACCTTGGAGCGGCCCAGCACCTCGCGCCCCACCGCGTCCACCTCTGCCTTCCACGGGGCCAGCTCAAGCAGCATTTGGGGGTCTGGGGATGACTTTTTTTTAAATTCTTCAACAGGTAACCCAACAAACATTTGTGTGGTTATTCATTCATTATTCTGTTTACATTCAGATCAATAAACTATTTATTAATTGCCTATTAACATCTGCCTGCCGTTTCAAATTGTCATTCCCAACAGGGTTCATATGTACTAGACACACCTTATTCACTAAGATTGACAATAAATCTATTCTATTGTATTGTATTGTATTGGTTGAATAAACGTTTTGGTTATAACTTTATGTTTTAAAATTTAGTCTTGTAGAGGTCATTACGTTTACTAAACGGCATCTAGACCCATTTTATTCAACTTAATGTCATAAGAAAATCGTATAAACAGTCATTTAAATGCTTTTTGGTCGCTTAATCGTCGTATAGACGTTGTCAATTTAACTAATAGTTGAGTAACGTTAACTGCTGCAATGTGTACTCGACTTCATGACGAGTAATTGTTCATTTATCGTCATGTTACCGACGCGTTACCGTCGTGTAAATATAACGTAAAAATATCATAACACATTGGTTTCGCATAATTTTACTTTACTCGGTCGTGATTAAAACACAAACGAAGGCGACGGCCATCTTGTTAATATACATTACATTAAGATAATAAGACAACTCTGTTGTTTGTCAGCTGCAACCATTTCTCACACATACATACATCATGGGGGTGATTTGGGTGTCCCTAAGGCTGCTATACCTCTGAGTTTATAATTGACCCTATTTCTTGGGACATTCAGAATATGGGAATAATATTTCATTCGTGCATAAAGTATTTGTTACCTTACGAAACACTAGTTAAGGCACAGTTTACCTTGCACAATGGAGGTGCCCAGGTACACGGGCTGCCCCTCCCAGGACTGCAGCACGCCGTTGTCGTCGAACAGCAGCTTGATGTTGCCCAAGTAACGGGTGTAGGCCGACGCCTGCACCACGGGGATCTGGGCACAACGTTTATTGTTTATGCATACTAGCGGCCCGTCCGCGCCTTTGTCCACGCTAACTTAGAAAGACCGCCATAGTTCAGCCATTTGAAAAAATATACCTATCTACAAAATCTAAACAAAAGCTATCCTCAGTTAACGCTCTATCTTTTAGTGAAAACCGCATAAAGAGGAAAACTGCGACTTTACTTATAATATGTAATGAAGTGCATACATAGATTCATTTACATCACATACACATAATCACGAATATTATCCCCGGAGGGTTAATCAGAGACTAGGCAATAAGGACAGCAAAAGAAGTCCTATACCATAGTCCACTTTTCACCAAATAGCGACTGCACAAATGTTCTCAGCGTGACAGGTGGTGAGCCCATTGCCGCTCTATGCTGTTGGATGTATGTGCAGTCGTTAGTCCGTTAGTCGCCTTTAACGACACCCAAGGGAAGAGAGGGGGTGGTAGTATTCTTTCACTGCTACGCGACAAGGTTAACGAAACAATAAAGTTAAAAAAATATTGTAGGACATTTTATGGTAGTTTCATCTGCTAGCATCCTATGTACTCAATGATCAGTTTTAAAAAGTAAAAAATACCATAGCTTTCGAAATCTATCTATAGAAAGAAGCTATATTTTTTTCAAATGGCGGTAAATATCACTTCTGCTTTGACATATTTTGTGAAGTAAACAGATACAAAATACACGAAGAACATTCCAACAGGATAGAACAACGGCGTATACTGCACGACCCACAACCGTAATTCAGAGGGCGCATTTCCGGCTCGCTTAATCTCTCGGTTTTGATTTGCACTGGCCGGCATTTTGATTTGAATTGACCGTTCTAGATTTCTTTTTGTGGGAATTTTTAGAATCAGTAGTCTATCTTAAGCCTCAGACTCTTAAAGACCTCAAAGAGAACCTTTCGCCGGAAGTTCTGAATGATGGAAGAGTGATGGAAAATGTCATAAATCGGGTCATCAGGTCTTCAATTCTGGCGGCAGCCACTTGTAAGATATCATTTTTCTACTTAATGAAAAAAAAAATAGACATCAAATAAACACGATCTAAATGCAAAACTAACGTTCGCTCCACCTGTAGGCCACACTACACGAGATATGTCGCGGACGATATTCTCTCTTCCTTCGATGGCGGGAACGACAAACTATTTCGGTTACAGTTGTCAAAACTCGATAAAATTATGTTGCACGTTAGGGTTTGTAGACAAAAATACCACAGACAAGCAAAAACTACTATTATGTCTATTTTTGACATATCGCGTATAGACATAACAAGAGAAAACGGTTTGAGAAAATTTTCTCGTGTTGCGCACTTAGATTAAAACAAAAAGGGAAGATACGGCATTAGCGTCCCGTGAGTGAGCCGCCAAAATTAGGCCTAAAGGCACAATTTCACTTCAGTCACAATTTGCCGAGCGAACAGGCTACATCGTACTATTGCGGATATTCTACTGTGTGAAAAAGAGAAAGACGCTACTCCGCAGTGGCGTCGGAATCGGTCGTACGTACTCGTCTGTTGCGAAGCGACCGAGACGTCAACGCGCTACTCGCTGACTCCCTCGCGCTGACGTTGAAACTTACCGCTTTGTCTCGCTCGCTCGATTTACACTTTATAAGTGTGCGTGTGTGAGTGTTTGCTTAAGTAGTTGAGTAGGACTATATTTTGAATGACTACAAGTAGGAGCATGCCGTATCTTCCCTTTTTGTTTTAATCTAAGGTTGCGCATGCTAGGCCTACTGACTCACCCTGTGTCCATCGGCGCGGGTGACGACGGTGGGGTACTCACTGGCGGGCGTGCCGCTCGGGGGGGTGCCCGTGTACAGCAGAGTGTGGGAGTGGGCGCCCACTATTATGTCCACCGTCGGGGAGATGCGCTCCGCCATGGACCTGAGTGAAATGATGATAACAGTATAGTCTCCCTGTGATCACGGACACTTTAAAGAATTCGAACGTTAGGACTAAAATAAAAATAATAAATGTAGTTTATAAAATCGAGTTCATCTGTAAAAAGTGTTTCATTTCAACAGTACACCTACTTTTATTTCCCGGAATTTCCCAATCCTCATTTGGCAAGCGTGATGATTGAGCCAATACCCATGTTATTGGAGCGAAGACTTGATTTCAATGGCGATGGCCTTTGCACAGCAGTGGGACAGTATACATACTGTAGTAAAACTAAACTAAACTTTACTTTTCATATAAAAATACAGATACAAATAAATAAACTGATTCAGATACTTTTTTACAATGAAAAATCCATATAAGTTTACTTAATAGAGCCGTGGTGGCCGCTATAGGTAGGTATACCTATAGCGGCTCACAAAACAATACTAGGTACTCCCTTTTTCCTGTCGTGAAAGGCGTCTAACGGGCTAAAGCCCTTGTCAAACAGACAGCGAACCGAAAGCGTGGCGAAGCGATTTCATTTTGTAATATACGGAATCGTTTTGTTCTGGTCACATAGAAAAGCGAAAGCGAACCGATCCGTGGCGAATCGAAAGGCGTGTGACGCCATGACAAACACAAGGCGAGCGCGTGAAGCGAGGCGTGAGCGAGATAGTTGTATTAACCGGCTTTGTTTGCACGACGTCAAACAAAAAGCGAATAAGAGACACGAAGCGAAAGCGATGCGTGATAGTTTCCTTTTTTACAAAAAAACAAAGTATACCGACACGTGGCCATAATTACCGAAAAGTTTATTAAAAAATACCCTATAATGTATAATACACGTCACAATGACTATAGAAATACATGTTTACCATCGATACAATCGCGTCATGGAGAGAATGCGGACCGAAGCTTCGGTTCGCATTCTCCACGAGTTTGGTTTGCTGAGCCTGGTTTGACGTCTCTGCTTCGGTTCGCAATCTCCACGTTTTCGGTTCGGTTCGGTTCGCTTGTATGTTTGACAAGGGCTTAAAGACCGCACATACATTCAACAGCATATAGCGGCGACAAGCTCACTATATCACGTTAAGCACATGTGCAGTTGAAATTTGATGAAAGTGGTGAAGCGTGGACTGCTTAAGCAATGGCCTAGTCTGTGACTAACCCTTTGTAGGTATACTTGTATGTAGGTATACTCGCGGAATTTTCCAGTCGACCACTTTTCGGCAATACTCGCTTGCGCTCCATTCCGCCCGCGCGTACGTACAGTAGCGTGCGCGTACGTACAGAAGCGTGCGCGTACGTACAGAAGCGTGCGCGTACGTACAGTAGCGTGCGCGTACGTACAGTAGCGTGCGCGTACGTACAGTAGCGTGAGCGTACGTACAGTAGCGCGTTCGTGCAGTAGCGTGCGCGTACGTACAATAGCGTGCGCGTACGTACAGTAGCGTGCGCGTACGTACAGTAGCGTGCGCGTACGTACAGTAGCGTGCGCGTACGTACAGTAGCGTGCGCGTACGTACAGTAGCGTGCGCGTACGTACAGTAGCGTGCGCGTACGTACCGTGACGTGTGCGTACGTACAGTAGCGTGCGCGTACGTACCGTAGCGTGCGCGTACGTACCGTAACGTGCGCGTACGTACAGTAGCGTGCGCGTACCTACAGTAGCGTGCGCGTACGTACAGAAGCGTGCGCGAACGTACAGTAACGTGCGCGTAGATCGTGTGCAAGCGAATATCGACGAAAAGTGGTCGACCGGAAACTTCCTCGTCTGTATTTATTTATTTATTTTCCATTTGTACATGCCGACTTACAGATTAGTCCAACACGCCGACAAGTCATACAATATACAATGATGTCAAAAAAGGAAACAAATTAATAAATTCTAGTTTAGATATGTAAGTAATCAATAATAAAAAAAACAAAAATAAATAATAACAAAGATACAGTCAAATTACTATATACAGCGTGTTTCTTGTAAGTTGTCAAGCCGATGTATGGTGATAGGAAACTACCATACCTATCCATTGGACCCCCATGTATGTTCTACGATTTTTTATAGTTTTCGAGTTATAATTTTTTTCGTTATTTTAAAATTTAACGACGAGACGGCTCTAAAAAAATTATATCTTTTTTTGGGTCGACTTTTCTATGATGTTTTTTTTTAAACAATGCCTATTGATTGCACTTTTATGAGTAAAAAAATCTCCTTCCTAACCTATAAAACTAAAATTTTGATCCGAACTTTAAAAATTGGGTTAATCAGAACAGAATAGAATTACGAACTTCGAAAAAAAAATTAAAAAACATTTTCCATAGCTTCTGACTAGTCTTAAAAACTGCCTAACTAAATATTTAGTTTAAAAACTGCCAAACCAATTATGCTTTTATACTAATACAAAAAAAGATGTACTAAATGGGACTTTTTTGCTGAAATCGGTCGTTGAACGTGGTAGATCGGAAATTGTGTAATGTTCATCTATACTAATAAAGAGGAAAGATTTGATTGTTTGTTTCTATTGAATAGGCTCCGAAAGTACTATACCGATTTAAAAAATTCCTTCACCGTTGGGAAGCTACACTATTTTCGGGTGACATAGACTACAATAAATTTTCAAAAAAATTAGGGACCCTTACTAAAACTCTAATAAATTCCTTACATCGTGTGCGCTACGAAAACTATTGATGATTTCGCGTGGACCCCGTGACGAATTTTCAAAATGACTCCCCTCGCGTATCCTAGTCACGACGCCTACATCACATTTGTTCTATCATCAATAGTTTTCGTAGCGCACGCGATGTAAGGAATTTATTAGAGTTTTAGTAAGGATCCCTAATTTTTTTGAAAATATATTGTAGCCTATGTCACCCGGAGATAGTGTAGCTTCCCAAAGGTGAAAGAATTTTCTAATCAGTCTATTAGTTTCGGAGTCTATTAAATACAAACAAACAATCAAATATTTCCTCTTTATAATATTAGTATAGATGAAAATTACACAATTTCCGATCTACCACGTTCAACGACGGATTTCAGCAATAAAAGTCCCATTTAGAACAACTTTTTTTGTATTAGTATAAAAGCATATTTGGTTGGGCAGTTTTTAAGACTAGTCAGGAGCTATAGAAAATGTTTTTTAATTTTTTTTATCGAAGTTGAAAATTCCATTCTGTTCTTTTAACCCAATTTTTAAAGTTAGGATCTAAATTTTAGTACTATAGGTTAAAGTTAGGAAGGAGATTTTTTTACTCATAAAAGTGCAATCAATAGGCATTGTTTAAAAAAAAAACATCAAAGAAAAGTCGATCCCAAAAAAAAGATATAATTTTTTTAGAGCCGTCTCGTCGTTGAATCATAAATGACGAAAAAAAATTATAACTCGAAAACTACAAAAAATCATAGAACATACATGGGGGTCCAATGGATAGGTATGGTAGTTCCCTATCACCATAAATCGGCTTGACACCTTACAAGAAACACGCTGTATATGCACGTCAATCTGAAATAATAAATATGCATCTGCCAAAAAGTCAAATTTAATATAATTCGATTGAGAAACTGATATGCAGTTGCCATTAAGAGGCCTATTACATCTCGACTGTGATTTTTGCGTAAAATGGCTAATTTTGGTGTTATGGATCTCAGAAACTAAAATACAATAACAAAGGACAATGCCAGAAACCCATGTATTTTCAGAACCACTTAAAGACTGAGCGTATCAAAAAAATAATATTAGGGTATAATTACTCTCAAATAGCCTAGTAAATTATGTAATGGTGAGATGTTATTTAAAGCTGGGGATAAACAATAAAATAATATAATTAGTTACATAATTTTTCCTACGGTTAGAACATAATTAAGGTTTTTGAGCGCATCCTGCGTTCGAAACGTTCCGTTTCGCTTTTTTACTGTTAACGCCTAAATATTTAAATAATGTGGTGTTTATTAAACCATATTCTAATTCACTTTTTAGAGAGTCGTTAATATAACATTACAAACGCTTAACTGTTTATAAAGAATTATTAATACAATAATTCATAATTATGAATTAATTGAACGACTAATATCTAACGATGGTAAAACGAAACGTATTTCGACTTGTCAAAATGTCTGTGATTATTTGTTTTGGTTGGTCCGTCCTTCCTTTGTCAAAATAAAAAGTTGTTTTAAAATGTTGTTTTAAGTTTTACGGGTTTGATTTGAATAAGTTTTTTACCCTGGAAACCGATATTTTCTTTCAATAATATACTTGGATTTTGATTTTTGGACATCGATCGACCGACTGACTACACTTAACTTGGCTCACGATTCTAAGGCTTGCGATTTGGTTTTGAAGATGCCGAGGTCAATAAAAGTGGGCACGTTCTGCGCGTAAACTGTAGAATTCGTGTGAACGAATACACTACGACATTTCGTAGTTTTCGACCTTCACAGAGTACTTTCTTTACTCAGCGAGTGCCTGTTACCGTTAATCGTAAGTACAGTAACATTTGCCTTCATTTAACTATCTACAGTGACATTGTACCTACTTACAAATCTACTACAATCTACTCATGTGCTGTTGTCTATATGGGAAGGCCTGTGCTGTGCCCAGCAGTGAGACGTTTATACTTACAAGCAGTTGGTTAATGTAATAAATCATCATCATTATAGCATAAAACAGTTTCTGCAAGCGCCTCAAGTTGTGACTATGATTGATTTGGAAGTACTGATAAAAGATTAACATTCTCCTTTCTGAAATACTGTTACATATTTTTTAACCAAATGTATAAAAATAATTTGCTTTGTAAATAATAAATTCACAAAGTGATAACATTTTCTTTTTGTGTTTTGTTTTAGATCACTGATGAATATTATATATTTTTTTTAAGTGTGTTATGAAATTGCTAAGAGGACAGTAAATCAAACAATGGCCCCTATAATAATGATGGACAGAGTGCAGAATCATCACGCCAAGTAGGACACACACAAGTCTGCCAAAACTATGTGGTTGCTCATTAATAAATCAACAGAAGCATCATATTTGTACGAGAAGAGAAGGATATTTACTGTTATAGAAAAATAATTTCTCTACTAAAATAAAGGCATCAGATCGGTAGGTAGATAGATACTACCTTGATAAGGGGAAGAATTAAATCAAGACACATTTCACGTAAAATCTATTTTATTTATATATTAGTAACAATGTGTCTGGTAGAGACGGTATCACTGAATACTGTTACAATTGTTTAGTTGGATGTCGAACAATAGGTTGTTGTGCCCACAACATAACCCTAGTATGGTACCTTGGATGGGCTATATATCAATCTAATATTCAACCCTGCAGTTTTTGGATGAAGTAGCAGTAAGTTTAAATGATAACAAATAATAAAAATAATACATAATTAACAAACAGGTGTTTTATTTGATCCCTTATTTATTACAAAAATTATGCAAATCTGCTAGGCACAAATCAAAGAGTAGATGTAATGGGCATACTCATTTTTTATTGTTACTTAATTAATCTGCAGTTACCCTGTAGTGCAGCCTATAAGTCATTTCAGTGATAGTTCATAGACAGGTAAACGGCTTGATGTATGATCTGAGGGCTTCATTATCATTACATAATTATAAAGTAAAGTCGCCATTTTTGTGTCTGTGGCTCTGCTTTCTTCGTCTGAACCACTCAATTGATTTTTATGTGGTCGTCAATAACAGTAAGAGTGATAAATGAGAATGGGTTATTTTTGATATTTTGTACAAAATGGCTGGAGTAGGTATGTCCATGTTTAATTTTAAATAAGGTAATTTAGCAAAGCAATGTACTTGTACTTGAAAGGTATTGCGACAAATGTATGAATAGTCTTGATTATTGGCCTAATTAATGATAAATATGTGTTGTGTATGTTATGTGTTGTAGATTTATTATTTTTAATCTTAATTTAATGGCTACGCGTTTAGCATTACTTAAGCCAATTTAAAGTAGTATACTAATATGTATTTTAAAATTATATTTAGTTTTGTATGGTAGGTTAAGTTAAAATGGAGTTGAGACTGTTGTGAGCAACACGTGTTGTTGCTAAGAGAACACGGGAGAAACTCTGTGTTGTAGATAATTAATTCAAAGAAAATAGTACTAAACCGGATTTTCAAATGTATGGGCCGTGGGCATTGTCCTTTAGAAAATATGACAAAACCACAGACATGACATGACGCTTCACTTGTCCCCCAAGAAGTCAGAGCCTTAAGAAGTTATTTCCTATATCTTCTCATCAATGACACAAGATAATATCATTGATCTTCATGGTCAGAGCAATGTCATCTAGTTTGAATTATTAATAATCTACTGTTTTATTTCTTGACCATGGATACCAGTCCTTCAGAAGTAATATTAGAGTTCATTGATTATGCTTACTGATGATAATGAGTGATGTTAATATGAACCGTATGAACGTTTATTGCTAAATGATATTTCCCTCAAACCCCTTTAGTTCCAGTAAAGATGTTGGACTACTGTGATCTCGCACGGACTTCTTGAGAATTTGAAAAGTAATGTTGTAATTACTGTTTTGTTTTATTTGCCAACACTCATGCACGTTCACAAACACTTAACAGTAAATAATCCACCATTAATTTTCATTATTACCTATTTGACAAAACACAAATTATCCTACTACTTAATATTATAAACGCGAAAGTTTGTAAGTATGGATGGATGTTTGTTACTCTTTCACGTAAAAACTACTAAATGGATTTGGATGAAATTCGGCATACAGATAGTTTATAACCTGGATTAACACATAGGATACATTTTATCTCGATATTCCTACGGGAACCACGCGGGTGACACCGCGAGCGGCCGCTTGTAGAAAATAAAACAAAACTGCAGTGCAGACATAACGCTTCACTTTCCCGCCAAGAAGAAGTCAGCAATGTCATCGTCGATTTATTTATGTTGCCAGATAAAAACTTAATGAATCGATTAAAAAAGACGATTTTTTATCGAATATGGTGCGCCGCGTCCCGTCACCCGTGCCGTTAGGTTAGGGGGTGCTTGTGTACAATGCTTGTAGCTTGTGCATGTTGAGGCACTTGCGCAGGTTAAATGCATCGTGCCAACTACTGTGCACAGTGTGCGGGTCTAGCGACTCGCGCATTATCAGCGCAAGTGACCCGCGCGTTATTATCCGTCTCCGCGCAAGTAACCCACCCCCGCTTTCTTGCGCTCGCGCATGTTACATGCACCGAGTGCAAATGACCGCTTGAGCATGCTACGTGGTATGTAGCCCACGTCTTCACTTGCTCTAGCTAATGCACTGTGTACAAGCACCTAGCAAAGTTCACTTGACTTTGTATAGCAAAACATAGTGCCACGCTGTTCGTGCCGCGACATCAGTCAGTGCCGATCCTAACATAGTTGATAGATAGGTAATAGTTTTGCGAGATGTTATTACGATATATGTTCCTGTTTGTATTTAAAAAGGGGGGGGGGGGTTTACTGAAAGTTCGAGATTGCAACCACAGACGTATATACGTCTGTGGAATGCAACAGATGGCGTTGACAGTAATTAAAGATAAAAAGTATGGAAAGGAAGACCATAATACAACATATGAAAGTCATAAGTCGTGTTCCAATTTATTGTTAATGCTTTTTTTAAGAATATTCATAATAAAAATAAAGAATATTCTTTTTAATACATACCTACGTAATCTATTATAATTAGTAAGTAATTGATTTGTAATCGTAAACAATAAATCGATTATTCTATGGCAACACAGACTGAATGACATGCGATTTATTATGTTGGCTCCCCTGCAATATCGTGATTGGTTCGATCACGTCGTTGGTCATGTCCATAAGTCTGCCACGCGTTTTGTTTCGGCAAATATCTGTCAGGTTAGCGTTTTGTTTCACGTTAAGACGAATAAATAAAATCACGTACAAAAAATTATTCCCTGCTTCCCAAACAACATTGAATATTGATAAATATGTACCTTAATAAGACCTTCAAATCACATATAATCAAATTTAGATACGGTCAGTATTTATGAATATGAAGAGGTGGTTCCCAAACCGGCATTCTCCTTTGACTTGTTGAATAGTGTAGAATAGCTATTGGAATAGTGCGTAGCGGCCTCGCCTTTTGTAAATTTTGCTTAACTTTTTAATTAAACCGAAAATTGCAGAGATAGATTTTCATAAAGTGCGCGAAGGCACTTTTTTGAGCTCATCGATTGAACTACTGTTATAAACAAGTGAAATAAAAAAATTATAGCGTTATCTCTTATATAGTCGAATAGTGCGTAGCGGCTTCGGAATTTTTAGATATCATTGATTTTATATAGGAAAATAATCTTATTCTAAACCAAAAAACTTCGAAAATCGCTATAAGTTAACTGTGAATATCTCCTATCTACGATAATATTATTGAGCAAAATTTATACCAGAGTAATTGTTACTTCATGAGGAATAAAGATTTTATAATGAATTTATTATCCTATTTCGATAAAAACGATAAATACAAATGCAAAATTACTACAAAATGCGATGCGCCGGCCGTCCGAATTCAACTTATGCTCACAATATGGAGATTTGTAATATCATGCACAAATTTATTATCCTATTTCGATAAACAACGATAAATACAACTGCAAAATTACTACAAAATGCGAAAATGGGCATTTTACACAAAAATCACATTCGAGATGTAATAGGTCTCTTAAACCCCCCAAACCATCAGCGAACAGATCGATGCCGTAGTGTTGAGCGAGCATGTCCCCAATGAAGCGAAGCGCGCGTGCAGTGGGCGCGGGCGCAGCGTGCACATGTATGTACAAATAGTAATACTCACAAGTCGGTCGTGAATCCCACGTGCGACAGTACAATGATGATGTCGACGCCGTCCGCCGTCAAGATGGCGGCTTCCCGATTAATGGCATCTACCTCGTCCTCCATGATCACGCGCCCGATGGGAGCTGAGAACTTTCATTGAACGACGGTTTAAAAAAAGTAAGAAAGAAAAAAACATTTATTGAGACTACATATCAACACACAAATAATAAAATACAACAGGTAGCAAACGAAAATGCTAGGGAGTTTCATAATATAGTAAGCAAATATTAAAAGTATTTAGTGAACGCATTATTTTTTACTCCTTTTTATAGTCAGTCAATAGTTATTTGTTATACAAGAGTGCAAAGTTGCTTTTTAACCGCGTGCTCAATTTTGATGACCAACCAAGCGAAGGATCCAAAAATTAGAATCCTGAGCGTTAGCGAGGGAATCAAAAGAGCACGAGGTGAAATTTTTGCACTCGCGTGCAACACGTAACTTTTCATCCCACCTCATCGAGGAAATTACTAAGCAAATTAAAAAAAAAGTACGCCAAAAAGGTTCCGAGTCTGAGTTTTTAACAAATTAAAAAAGGTTGTATGATAAATTCGACACCATGGAGGGAGAAGTAAATAGGTGTAGTGATGTTTTGAATTCACAAACTTAGTGCACACGATGTTCTAAATTCAATTTACTTTATCCTCTAGCGCAGTGGTCCCTAACCTTTTTAATCTTAGTACCCCTATGATCTATAGACCTATATGATCTATAGGGAAACTGATTTTACCCCTCCGAAAAAAATATTGCAAAAAATGATCTTAATATCCAAGGGTTGGACTGACGATTATCCATGTTCAGAAAATATTACTCAAGTGAATCTATTACTGCAGTTAAATTCTATATACAAAATTTTGCCTACGCCTTATTACCCCACAAAATAACTATTCTACCCCCGCGGGGGTAATTACCCCCAGGATCGGAACCCAGGCGGCAGATCTAGCGGATAAAAACGGCTTTTGCACTCAGATATCGAATAGTAAAAATACTCTTTCCGAGATGGGGGGGATGAAAAATAAATTTAATCAAGTAAACTTAGGCGCTGCATAAACGAGGATACATTTTGGTGACACAGCTACCAGTGAATATTTTCATATAATCAATTTCCCCTTGTCTGTCACGAAGACTAATAGAGCTTGCTAACAATTGAATTTCTATTGTTTTGGTTTCACGGCAGCTAGCTCATAACCCGGAAAATGACTCCACTCCACCTGATATTAAATGGATGTGGAGTTCAAGCGCGAGGACAACTGGTGCAGCGTAAGAGACGTAGCATCAGTCACCCTCACTCTGCCGGCCCACAAAGTGCCTCTTCTAGTATACATTATTGTACTCACGGTCCTAAGCAAGACTCCTATGATGCCGATCCTGCGGCCATTCTTGGTCACCACCACGTGGTTCTTCAGATGCTGCGCCAGCTCCGGCTCGAAGGTCGCGTTGACGTTGGCAGCTAACATGGGCGCGTTCAGCCTCTCCAAGTACGGTATCAGGCCTTCCACGCCGTGGTCGAACTCGTGGTTACCCAACACCTGGTAGAGTTAGATTGATAGAAAGAACGCTTTATTGCTTACACAAAAATATAGAAAACATAAAATGAGCATTGAGAGAGATCGACTAAACGCTCTTCATGGACTCGCCTTTTACTAAGCGCCATCTATGAAGTCATTAGAAACCAATTTCTTTTTTTTTATTCGGAAAATCGCCCATTGGAATGAAAGTGGAAAAGTTAAAAAAAGAAATAGAAACGACTCACATGAGCGTCATGAGGCAACCGATTCATGAAATGGTAGCTGACGTTCCACCTCATGAAATTGTACCAGATGGTGCCTTGGAATGTGTCTCCGCCGTTGAGCAGCAGCGCTTCGGGCTTATCCTCCTTAGCCTCCTTGATGGCGGTGTAGAGGCGTGGGTAGCCCCCCACACACGGCGCCTCCTCGGGGACGCATACCGTACCTGATGGGCTCACCTCCTCGAAGCTGGAAAGGTTATGTGTACAGTCTTCATCATGGTCTATCATAGAATTGTTTCCGTTTTAATTGTCAAAGTTTTTTTTTTATAAATTAATAAATGTAACTCACTTCGCTTACAACTGGCTATTTGACAGTTGTAACAATAAAATATGAAATATGTTGGAAATGGTAGTTTATGATTTAACGATAATTATCCAATAGTTTTTTTTTACTAAGATAATTTTTGAATATATTTTATTTTTACAAAATAAATTTGCGATTTTTTGGATTACAAAACCCGAAACACGGGCGGCCACGATTGTGCTTCGTGTGACGTCACATTTCACAAAATTATCAAAAACTGTCTGTCAGGTTTCAAGATAAATTTATTTCAATAATGAAGTGTGACGTCACAGGTTAAAAGTCACGTGACCAACCGTTTTCGCACGGAATTTGAAATTTATAAAGAAAAATATGTTTTTTTCTATTAAATTAAGCTTTTTCGAGAAAAGAAAATATTGTTAGAGGTATAAAATAAGCGTTTGTAATTTTTTTTTTTAACTTGTCCTGTTTTTGTAATTGTTGTTTTTTTCTTTTTGTGCACATAAAGTGTTTATTATTATTATAATTTTTAAATACTTTTTCGAAAACTGTCAAGTAGTCAATTGAAAGGTGGACGGGCTGTGTCGTCGATCCACCAACAGACGAAATGTGTTTTAGTGTGGTTTTAGTGAACTAAGTAGTTGTTTTTATCTTACCTTATCTTATAAGCGTTCTACCGCTGCACTGGGCACAGACCTTCGCACACGGTTAATGTTCTTTTTTTTGTCAAAAGGTGAAAGACAATTTATTTATTTCTTTACTTCATCATCATTTATCATCAACCTATATTGTCCGACTGTCCTCACAGGCCTTCCTATTTATTTATATGGATCTTATAGTATTACAACCCAAGCGCGCGTCTAAGCTACTTTTGACCTGCTTTTGGTAAATGTGGGCTTTAACATTAACTATGGCCTCTTAAATGATGACCAAAATTAAAATATCGCAAGCTCGTTTGTAAAAGTAATAAAATCATATTGCTACAGTAATTTTAAACTTTATACTTTGGATTTATGGATATATATCGTATAAGTCGTACGTATCAGTTGGTATAAGGTATTATAAGAACAAAAACACAAAATTATAGGTACTTACTGCGCGTGGAAGTCATTGAAATGTATAATGTTTAACTCGTAGAACTCATCGCTGTCTTGTGCTGCCACCTTTCCAAGTCCCAACACGGCCGTCAGGCATAACAATAAAACACTGACCATCACTCAAATTAATATACCCATCCACCAAACACACTACAAGGGATATAAGTCTTAAACTGTATGCGCTAAAATGCCAGTACTCGATTAACATGAAAGATCTAATCACAACAATAAACGAATAATGTTTTATCTTCTTTGTAATTGATTAGCAAGTACATTGGTCTGTTGACGTATTAAGGGTGGATTCGACCAAACTGGAATAAGACTTACTCCGAGATTAGTCTATACAAATTCGGCGTTTAGGAGCTCGATGGCGCAGCGGCTAGCGCGTTCGGCTTGCGAATTTGCTCGCTAAGCAACTTTCGCAATGCCGGGTCGCTGGATAGGTGACCAAATTTAAAAAAAAAACATCTCGAGCTCCTCCGTGCTTCGGAAGGCACGTTAAGCCGTTGGTGCCGGTTGTTGTCGTAAGATGGCAGCCGTTAAAACCCACCAACCCGCATTGGGCCAGCGTGGTGGGTTATGGCCCAATATCCAAACGTGCTATTGTTCACGTGGGAGGCCCGTGTCCAGCAGTGGGACGTTTATAGGCTGATGATGAAATTCGTTTAATCTAGGTATAAGACCTTATTCCAGTTTGGTCGAATCCACCCTAAGTAAGATATTACATTTTTTTGTTTTCATACGAGTATTATGCTATGCATGCATGCTAAGCGGTGTAGGCGGCTTATTAATATAATACTCTAACTCATTCTCCTCTCTTGGGTGTTGTAAAAGGCGACTAACGGTCTGCAGACTGCACACACATCCGCAAAGAGCGGCGGTAGGCTCACCACATATCGTGCTGAGCACATGTGCAGTTTTTATTTGGTGAAACGTGGACTGTGACAGTGGCCTAGTCTCTGCTAACCCTTCGGGGATATATTCATGTGTATTTGTTTTTATTATAACCGCCTTCGTGGTCTAGTGGCTAACCCACCGGTTTCAGATCCAGAGGTCCCGGGTTCGATTCCCAGCGGGGGGTACATCTTTGTGTGCTCGGTTTGGTTGGTGGTAGGGCTGTTAAGTCCGCCTGGCTAGCTACCACCATCTTATCTAAGTCTGTCGCCATAACAACGATGTTTATAGCATAGTTGTGTTACGACAGTTAGAGATAAGATAGCCAGTTGCTCAGTGGTTGAGGATTCCGGGTGAAGCGCGCTTCCACCTTCGGCCTTATCGTCACTTACCATCAGGTGAGATGAAGGCCAAGCGCTTACCCGTTACCCGTAAAAAAATAAAAATAAAAATGTTATTTAGCACAGCCAGTACCTACTATTGTACTACCGTAGTACTATTATTTATTCTGTGGTACTACTGCATTAAACACTTTTTTGTTTTCATTTATTTTCTTAAGGGGATCCTGCACGAAATTGTGAAAATTTACGTATTTTTAAGTTACTTGTACTATGCGCTGAATTAGTTAAATACATTAAAAGAACTTACGTAAGTTAGCCTGATCTTCGCACAAGGTCGTGGCCTTGTTGAAATTTGAAACAAATTCTTTAAACAATAAAAAAACAACAGGTACATAAATCGAATGACTCCTAAAAACATTTTTTTTCCACAACTTTCTTAATTTTACGCATGAAACAATAATTATTACATGAAAATATTTGTATTGATATTTCGCAGGTTAAAAAAGTAAATTTTAATTTCTAACACAATCGCGTAATGGTTTTGTACATTTCGCAGAATAAAAACATAGCTCTAATCAAATTACTTACTAGGTCTGAAACTTCAAAGCAGAATAGTTCTAATTTTAAGTATCAATATGATTGATTTTGCTTTGAAGTTCATTATGAGACTTACGTCAGGTTTTGCGATCGCGCGGCACCCTCTTAAAGACATTTATGTTTTTTAATGTCATGCTTTGAGTTAAAATGTACACCAACCCGAATTGGGCCAGAGCGTCACCACGCTCTCATATCATATCATAGCACATCATAGCACATCATACCACATCACACCACATCATAGCACATCATAGCACATCATACCACATCATAGCACATCATACCACATCATAGCATATCATAGCACATCATACCACATCATAGCACATCATGCCACATCATAGCACATCATACCACATCGTAGCACATCATACCACATCATAGCACACCGGCTATGTTGGCCCAACTCCCCATGCGCTGTTGTCCATATAGGACGCAGCAGGCATTGTGGCCAGTAGAGGGACGGTTATAAGTTGATGACGATGAACAGTTCGAAGGAGAAATATAAATGTACTTAATAAACGAATTAAGTACAAAAAAAACTAAATAAATAATACCCAGTTACTATAACAAATGTTTTGATTAAATTTATTTCATTGTTTTACTTTATATTTTTATAATACTTAGTTTTTTTTTAATTTAGGGGTTAAAGTTACTCGCGTCCGTAGGTTTACCATTGAGACCCCACACGTGACCCCTGGGTGGTGCTAAATGAGTGACACTGACTGAGTGGTAGAGCCACGCTGCGTTGCAGCACGCATTGGGCCGGCTCGCCCGGGGTAAAGCCACCCTCTCACGAATATCCGGCGTGAAATAATGGCACTTGGTGCTGTTGTGTTTCGTCCAGTCAGGGGCTCCTCCCCCCATCCCCTCACAATTCCTATTCCTTCCTTAACCCTATTCCTTTCTTAAAGGTCGGCAACGCATCTGCGACTCCTCTGGTTTTGCGGGTGTCCATAGGCGGCGTTGATTGCTCTTCATCAGGTGACCCGCCTGCTCGTTTGCCTATTTCTTATACTTAAAAAAAAAAATTATAAAATATTAAATTGTAGTAGGTATGTATTTTATAAAAATGTATACCTTAATACATACCTGGACATGAAAATTAACGTTGTATAATAAATGAGATAAGATTATGCTGTTCACGAATTTCAATTCCCTTTAATGTGAAATAACATGAACCGATATGCGAATTAATTATAATCTTAATTTAATCTAATCGATCGATTGTTTATTGCTTCATTTATTTTATTAAGCTTCTTGAAGTTAAGCATATTTCTTTATAAGTACGCAGGGCATTAAGTTATTTTATAATAAACAAAACAATATTTATGATACATATACTGTGTGAGAGTATAAAAGATTTTTTTTATACTTATAAGTAAGTATGTTTAAAATCTTGAAAAGTTAATATAAGTGAAATGATTATTAAATAAGTACTAATATATATTCAGTTTAAGTATAAATAAAAATACGTTTTAAATTCTAAAACATTTATTAAATAAACAATTACACATACTAAATACATACTATTCGATAGTTGACTATCATAAATGCCGTTTTAAAAAAGGTGCAAGGGCAAGGGAATATGCTAAAATAAGTGTAATATTTTTATTTCTTATTTTTATCTGCTATAATAATAATTGTTAAATGAGTTTTAAAAGATAACATTTAGGACCACTGTTAATGTTTATTTTATGTGACGGATAACTTATCTATAAGTAAGTTTTGTCCCTTTCATATTTATGACGTGTGAGACACGTAAACTTACAGATAACTAATCGGAATAATTATAAGAAATTGCTCTAATAAAACATTACATTAACTACGTAAGTACGTAAGTTATTAAGAAAATTTATATAACGCAAATGTTTCTAAATTTTCTTGGATAAGTTAATATTTATATATTTTTTCATAATATAAGTCAAGGCACTTGTTTTTTAAATAATGTAATCTATAAAAGCTTTAGTTATTTGGTACTATACACAATTTAATAGTGAAAATACTATTTATAAGTACTTTTTTTATTTTACATAATTTAATCACTATGTTAATACAAACGTAGGTAACTAAGTCAACAATTATTACAGTAAATATTTTAATGAATTAATTGCAATATTAGTTTTTTGACAATTTTAATATTATATTCTGTGCTCTAAAATTAGAATCTAATATCTATGATCATTACAGAATCAATCAGGATATAGGTCGTTTATAAAATTAACGCCAAGCAGGAAATATATGACAAACCATTTGTAATATTTTATTTATTCCAGCATTTTTAATGCCATTGAATAATAAAAAGGTAATTTAAAGTATTAAACCTAATATGTAATGAAAGAATACGAACAGGATGAAACATATTTTAAAATACTTATAATATAAATGCAACATAGATTTCTGTCATGAAACTTGTGAATTTTTAGTCTTCCGGCTTGGCGCCAAATTTATACAATAGAAAAATAAATCGGCTTCACCTACTTAGAACAGAGACATATTATGCCACGAGACGGAATGCTGTCTAAATTATGACAGGCCGTTTGTTAAGCCGCAGTTCCACATTCGCGCGAGTCGCGAGTCGAATGGCGAGGCGAAGTGCGTGCGCGATTGTGTGAACGCACGCTCGTCACTCGCCTCGCGACCCGTCTCGCCGCTCGTGACGCTCGCGTTCGGAGCGGTTTTTTGGACGCGAGTCAAAGGGCACGAGTGACGAGGCGAACTTAGTGTTTCCACATTCGCTCTCTCGCTCATTGTATTTTTATTGTTGATTAAGCAACATATACTGTACATTAAAAATGGATTAAAGGAACGACTGAGTTCTAACGTTTTGGGAACTTTACCAAGCTCAACCAGTTATTTGGTTTGGTTTTCAAAACATGATTGACACAAAAATAAGCAAAAAATTATTTATTAATAATCATTGACACGCGGATGCTGCTAAAACGTAGTCGTCGTCCATTCTTGCAAGTTGAAGTAGAAAAGAACACACGCGAATGTGTAAACAGTCACTCGTCTCAGTTTAAGGAAGGCGAATGTTTCGTCGAACATATCGTCGAATGGCGAAGCGAGTAGCGAGCACGCATGTGGAACTGTAGTATTACATTGATTAATCTTGCGTGATGTTACATTGATGGATATTGCTCTTATTATTCCATTTCCAACATTTATCGTTACTACTCGTATAAACCTGAATTAAAAGATAAAAACAAAGAATTACGCGATTTCGACTAAGATAAGCATTTACAGCTACTAGACATATAAAAAAAAATAGTAGCAAGATAATGCTTAACGTCTTGCTACTGTTTTTGATAAAACTAAGATATTTATATAATTTAAAAAATAATAAATAAAACTAATATTTTTTAAACGACGCGCTCGACGTCCATCTTAGCTGACAGTAAGACGATGAGACAACCACTGAGGAACAAGTCATTAGTAACTCGGAACACAACAGCTCTGTTTCATTATAGGCTGGCAAATTCGTATTCCAAGTAACCAAATTCATTAGTGCGAGCGAGAGATACCGAGTAGATAAATAAATGGCGCTTAGATTAGCTAACTGCACTACATTTCGCACGGCCGCAGTGCACAGAGTGCACTGCATATCACGTGACAAACAGACTGGCAACGTCGCAGATAGATACCGGTTCCAAGCCCTGTCTGCGGGCGACGGGGGAGGGCTGACATCTGCACGTAACTGACGTTCCTACTACGCGGCTGGAACAGCCCTGAACCTTTCGTCCCCCATCCCGCAGACCATATGACTTTTACGTATGAATTTACCAGCATACAGTTAACAGGTTATTATAGCGATACAGACCTAAGATAAGTTATGATTATGAAATCAAACAAAGACCTATGGTTGAACCACTAGCCTACAATAGCGGTTGGTTTCTTTCTGTTTTTTACTCTTATTAACCGATTTCAAATAGTACGAGGTGCTCAATTTGTGTACATTACTAATAATAAAGTCATGACCGTTTTAAATATATGAAACGAGATTAATACCTAATTTTAAGTTTAATAGTGCAAGTTCGTTATAATAGTGAAAGAGAATCGCTATAAGTATCATAATATTGAATAAAAACACTTTTAATAAACATAATTATTTTCAATTTAAATTACTTACAGAAGGAATACTTACAAGAAATTATATAATTTCAAATACGATAGTACTTATAAACAGTAAAAACTAAACCATAAATCACATAAATTTCTTAAAATTAACTCTTAAAATAACAAGGTTTGTTTTAATAAAATTAATCCATAAAGTATTTAAATACAATAACCACGTGAATTGTCTTTCAGCGACTGACAATATCGACCAAACGTCTTGATATTAAAACGCCATTGTTACTAAATAGACATGAACGCTAAACGCCTTAGTAGCAAAACGTCTGGATTTTGAAATGTCGTAATTCAAAATACTCTAGTAGCAAATCGTCTTTATAATAAAACGCCATAGTTACTAAATAGACATGGGCGTTGAATGATATAGTAGCAAAACGTCTTGATATTTAAATGCCATAGTTACTAAATAGAAATTAACGCTTAATGCTCTTATAGATACTGAGTTTCTATATAGATTAATTGTTTGTTTGTGCCTATGAACATCAGCCATTTTTGATGTCCTCTCTGCTGGGAAACAGGCCTTCCTTATTGGTGGATAAGGAGGATGGGCCATAACCCACTGGTGGGTGTTAATGACTGCAAATGCACCCGGGACCAACGGCTTAACGTACCTTCCAAAGCACGGAGGAGTTCGTATCACTGCCACTATGAATAGTGGCAGTCAACCCATCCCATGATAAAGTTGCCTAAATTAAGTGTACAGTGAGCGAAATTGTCTTTCGGCTTAAGTCATTCTGACAGAGAGACGGTAGGTAGTTGACATACAATTCTGCAGTTCAGACTATTTTCTTTTCCAGACGTTTTCGCTACTATCTCATTCTGTGTTTTTGTCATCCAACTAATTTGACTTCCGGCTAATAAGGTATTCTAAACATACGGACTATTCGCAATTCCAGACGTTTTGCTACCAGCTCATTCTGCTTTTATGTCGTCCGGCTAAGATGACTCTCTGCTGACTAGGTACTCTGCTTTTATGTCATGTAGCTGAATTGTCTTTCGGCTATCTAGGTACCTTGCTTTCATGTCTTCCAACGTGAATTGTCTTTCAGCGAAAAAGTCATTCTGATAGAGACCCCAATAACTTTGTATTAACAGTAATTGTTAACAGGATAGTTACCATATTTTTGGTTGTCTCAGAGTATCCGAAATTTTTAAAAGGTCGTCTTGGCTTACATTACGGCACACAACGTAAATTTTATTTTATTTTTGTTCTAATAATATTGTATGTATGCATATACATTTAGTTTTATTTTCATTTTTTTTAATGTTGGGTATGTATACATTGTTGTTGTATTACTGTATACAAGGGCATCGCCAGGGGGGGGAGGGCAAAAGGGGCAGCAGCCCCCCCCCCCCCCCCCCCCATTTAGACTTTTATTTGGCCTGTTTTCGGGATTTTTATAATAGAGTAAAGTACATCTAATCGCGTAACAAATTAGCACATTATTTAGGCAATATCCTTTAGTGTATTATATATTTTTTATAAGAGCGTAATTTAATAGTAAATACGTAAACCAAACCAAACCAAAGATCTAGCAAAACAGTTTTGCCCGCATATCCTCGGTGACTCGCCTTAAATCGTTGTTTCGATACCAAAGAAACGGACACAGCGCAAAATTAACTAAAACACGTTTATTAGCCGTAATAAGGTTCTTACATACATGTCCGGCGCAAATCTCGAGTTTAAGAGTACGGCGTGCGTGGGTTCACGTTGATCATCTCGGTTGTGCTGTAAAAGAAAGAAATACCTTTAACTGTACTAATTGTCGGGAAAGTGAAGCTTTGTTTCATTTTCTAAAATTGTTTTAGGTCAAACATTGCATGATTGTTGGCAAATGAAACAGAACAGTGCATAATACGTTAGTAGTGTAAAATGGTTATATTATCGCTCTTACTACTTCACAGTGGCTAAATGTGATAATCGCACCAAGTCATTATTTAGGGGAAAAAAACAAGTAAGTAATTTTTTTATGGCTTTCGCGGTTTAGACAATGTCAAAGTTAGGGAAATATTAAAGTTTGAATGCTACAACATGATTTATTAATTTAATTCAGGTGGCATACGTTCTTCCCAACCTGAGTGGTAGGTGTGAGTTTTGTAGAGAAGTTCTGGGTTTGACTGGTGAATAAAATTCACTCTCTGCACTCTGTAGTCTGTAGTAGGTACATAACTGAACTCGTAACCAAGTTTAACTTTCCTTGAAACTTAAAAATAAACATTTTTAACTACTTCTACTATACAATAATAATTTAATACTAAATTCAAAGTACATTACCAGAATTGTAAGAAAACACAATAAAGATGTAATGCTAGGATATAATGTATCCCAAATCAATTTTCCCTGGACTAAAACAAACCGACAATCGCACAGAACAACCAATATTTCCAGCAATCCGTCAAAACTAATCAATAGTTAGTCATCCACACACTGCGGCACAAATTTTGCGTCACTTTTATAAGCATATTTTACCGTTTTTACCATTTTTACGGTTATTAAATCACAATCATTATTCATTCATAAAATTTTTACATTTCAAATCTCAAGTCTGCTGTCAACTTAAATTTATCTTCTACTCTATGAAATGAGTGCGGAACCAAGTAAGTACATTCAAAGTCATTATTGAAATCATACAGCTCATTGATTTAATGAACTAAATGATATTGAATTTGTTCATTCAATAATACGATTTTAAGTATCCTAGTGCAATGCGCGGAATACCAAATCAGTAAAATCTACTAATAATGCACAATTCGTACCGTTATTTCGTTAAGCTCCTACACAGCACGTGCATTACGATAATGAATGTTTCCTCATTCGTTGACTATTATTTTCTAATAAAATATAGCAAAAGTTAACCATACATACATACACATACACACAACTAATAAATTATTCCCAAAGGCTTAGGTCAGAGACTAGGCAACAAGGACCATAAAAGTACGCCAGTGCTATACAGTCCACAAAAAAAATTATCAATTACTACAAAAAAAATATGTTGACGAATTAGCAGCGACAAAGAATGTCAGTCTTGCGCCTTCCTCCATGTCATTGTAAACGGAACCCTATCTAGCTCGGCCGAAACAACCGAATTAGGATGGCCGACAGCGTGGACCGGGTGCATAAATCACGTTTTAAAATAAGAGAAAAAAATGATGGAACTAGATGGATTATTAGATTCAGTCAGAGATGAAACCGATATATTTGTAAAAGACGTAGGAGTGGACTAGGAAAGTTCCGACTCTGATAAAGAAAATAAATAATTTAAAACATTTTACTTTGTTTTTATCATTTAATTACCTATCGTCAATTTACGATTAATAGTTACAATTACCATGATTAATTATTTCAATCATTTCGATCACTTCGTATCAAGAGTTAGTTCAGAGCGAAATCAATTATCGAAATTTCACATCACTAATCCCTACTAATTATTATTATTATAGCTTAATTAATGGCTTCGCAAGTGGTATTAATTTTTAGTACATTTAGTATTGTACGGTAGATTGAATTAAAATGCGAGTCTCACAACACGTGTTGTTGCGAAAAGAACACGGGAGAAACTCCATCCCTACTAATCAGTCTATATAGTTTTTGGCAAGCTGTCAAACGTCATGTTTGTTTTGGTCCAGAAAAAATTGATTTGGGATACGTTATATCAACGCTACGTACTTGTTACGTCACAAAATTACTCGCTTAGTGCGAGCAAGGCTTACGAGATAGAGCGTTCGAAGTAAATGTTGTCATTAACATTTTAGATTCAATCTAAATTCTACTCTAAATCAATGTATAAAGTATCTTTTCAATTTCTACTGATTACTGATCTCACTTTTTACTAATGTACGGTTTGCGACTCACGAGATCAAGGGCGCATTGTGCGTCGTAGGTTCCTCCACCAGGAAATAGGACGGGGCGACGGGAGGGGGATATCTGCCAAGCGGTTATGGATTAAAGTGTGTGGGGAATAAGGATCATTGTTGTGTAACTTTTGTATTGTCTTTAGTTGTTTTATAGATCGTTTTTCTTCAAATATTTATACTCCAGCCAAATTCGATAAATAACGTTTGTAAACAAATTATTGATACTTACTTCTTTGTGCAAATATCTAGTGTCACTCGGATTTTTACTTTTTCTTAAGAGAGATTAACCACAAAAAACTGAAAAAATCTAGTGAAACGTTTAGTTAACTTCACAAAGAACTGACAATAATGTGTTTACAAACATTCTTTATCGAATTTGGCTGGATTTATAAGTGACGTGTTTTGGCGGGGTGATGGGAGGGGGATATCTGCCAAGCGGTTATAGAATAAAGAGTGTAGAGAAGATGACTGTTACTTTTTGCTCATTTACATGTTTTATGTAAATTTACGTAGTGTTTACAATAAAACCATGATGTATCAAAAACGCCTCGGTATCCGAGTAGTCAAGCGCTAGGATTGATATCCGGAGATCCCGGGTTCAATTCCCAGGTCGGGCAGTGTGTTTTCGGATTTGTCGATGCCTAGATGCTATTCATAAAAATATTGAAATGTTTTCAAAAAACAGTGATATTCACAATTTAAACACTAGAAGTAAGAATTAGCTTACCTTATACTAGGCTCCATAAAATAAATAATTCTTTTAAGGGTCTGTGTGTACGATTATACAACAAAGTACAAATGATATTCAGAAATTAGATCTTGATAAATTTAAAATCAAAATCAAAGAAACGCTTTATAAAAAAGCTTATTATAAAGTGTCAGATTATACAGAAGACAAAACAGCTTGGGTCTGAAATGCTCCACGTACTCCAACAGCTATTTCTAATTGTCAATAATTAATTTATTTAGAGTACCATATTTAATTAAACTATTTACATTCAAATTCATATTTTGTATTTTGTGACCTGGTAACGACATAATATATATTATAAGAAAAAACTTCCTAATACCATCCCTACTACGGCCAGCCATTATAAATAGCGTCCACACAAACCAGAGAGCTCACTTTCTCTCTCGAACTCAGCGCGGACGGATCTCTGCCCGAGTGGCTATCTGGTATCGTAGCCATCTTTTAGTTTTATTGCGTTGTGTGTCTTTTGTATTTTTAATGTGGGTAGTTCTTTATAAGGTGATTTAATTAGTGTGAGCGTGCAATCTTTTCAGCATCAAATTGTTAGTGACATGGTTGTTTTAAGTTAAGTTCTGATTGTTATTTCATTATAAAGGACACTGTGACTTACGTGTGATTAGTTTTGATTTGTTGTAAAATTGAGATTGCATACTCACCTGTATCACCTTTGAATGGTTTGATGCTTTGTGTACCAAGTAAATATGGTTAGATCAAGGTCACACAGCCTGCAACGGCAAATCTCTCGGAGTAGGTCGCGTTGTCACGTCGAACCGACAGATATAGGTCTAAGAAGCGCCATAACCGCGATTCACGGTGCAAATCTCGTAGTCATAGTCGAAGTGACACGCGACGTGCTTCGAGTGGCCAGCAACGGCGTGATCTTCGAAGTCGTTCTCGTGGCCGTGATCCGTCCGGCTCGAGTGATAAGCGACGACGCCGTTTGCGTCGCGAAGTCGGAAATCGCTCGCGTAGTATTTCTCGCTTTCGGTCGCGAGAGCGTTCTCGGAGTAATGTTCGTAAATCTCGATCTCGCTTGCGTTGCGTCTCACGTAATCGAGTGCGCCGCTCGCATGGTAGGCGTATGCCAGTAACTAGGACAACAAGTCCTATGCACTCGGGTAACTGTCGCGCCGGTCGCTCCACGGAATCCACCGCTCCGCCCTTCGAGGCATCCACACTCGCGCACGCTTTGATGCAAGCCATAATAAAAACGTTACAACCGACGAGGTCTCAACATTATTACGTGTCTAATTTTGACCCGTCTATTAATAACATTGAAGCTTGGTGCGAGGAAGTGGATCGCGCCAGAGATGCGAATGGTTGGAGTGACCACGAGTGCTTATCTCGCGTGGCTTCTTGCCTTAGGGGTGACGCTAAGGTTTGGTTGGGTGAATGGGTGACAAATGATAGGACATGGTCCAGTTTTAAAAAGGAATTTAAACCCCTTTGCCCAAACAAACTAGACTACGCGAACATTTTGTTTGATGCGATGAATGCGACTTCAGACAAATATCTAACGTACGCAGAATACGCGCGTCGGACTTTATTACGACTTAGAGTAGTGCAGGGACTTAGTGATGAGTTAAGGACGCTTATCGTCATCCGAGGTATCGATAGTCCTCAAGTTCGTGCGGCTGCCGCCAATGCGGAACTAACGCCAGATACCATCGTCTCCTTTTTATCAATTTACACGAAACCAAATAAAGTCAAAACCGATAAGCCTTTCAGTTCCAAAAAACCTGTTCCTCATGGTTCAAATGTTCGTTTTGGCCCTAAATGTTTTAATTGTGGCCTGCGAGGTCATGTTAGTAAAGACTGTAAGCGCGCAAAATCAAACACTACTTCTACAAACCAGACAGGTGTCAGTAACGCATGCACGTTCTGTAAGAAGCAAGGACACACCGAGGCAACCTGCTTTGCGAAAGGACGATCGGAGTCTCGCAATCCACCTAATGTAAACCTTTGCTCTCATCAAATGGATCACAAAAAAGTTGTAGACGGCATACCAGTGGACGTGCTCATTGATAGTGGTGCTCTCGATGTGTCCCTGATTTCTTCGGATGTCTTAAAGCATATTTCTTGCCAACCAAAATTTAGACGTTGCGTTTTGAAAGGCATCAGTGACAAAGAAATAATAACTACTTCTTATGTAGCTGTCACTGTAGAGTTTAGCGATATTGCTATCGAGACTGATCTTGTGGTTGTCCCGTCAGCATTTATGAATACACCAATAATTATAGGTACGGATGTTCTTAATCGTGACGGAATCACTTATGTGAGAACTAAGGATAGGCAGTATATTACGCGCATTGACAACGGCAACTATGTTAACGCAATCCAATTAGAAGATAAGCTTCCGGTGAATACGCCTCTTCAAGGCAAAGATTTAGATAGCCTTATGTCCGTCATAAATGATTTTTTCAAATTTCTGATATCTGGTACCGCGGCGACAACTGTTAAGACGGGTATGATGGAGATTAAGCTCACTAGTCCTGTACCAGTGGTATACCGACCGTACAAGCTTTCCTACCAGGAAAAACTTAAGGTTAGGGAGATCACTAAGGATCTTTTGGATAAGGGAGTGATTAGGCGTTCGAACTCTGAGTACGCCAGTCCAATTATATTGGTAAAGAAACGCGACGGTTCCGATAGGCTCTGTGTAGATTTTAGGGCACTAAACCGTATTACTGTGAAGTATCGCTACCCTTTACCTTTGATTGACGACCACATCGACAGGTTGGGTAGCTACAAGTTCTTCTCTAGCCTTGACATGGCTACAGGCTTCCACCAGATTCCCCTTAAAGAGAGTAGTATCCACCTTACCGGCTTCGTGACACCGGAAGAGCATTTCGAGTACATCAAAATGCCTTACGGGTTAGCTAACTCACCGATCGTGTATCAACGAATTATAAACGATACCTTACGAGAGCCCATAAATGGGGGTAATGTCCTGGTATATGTTGACGACGTGTTGCTGATGAGTAATACCATTAGTGAAGGCACCGAGTTGCTCCGTAAAGTCTTAGGCATTCTTACTCAAGCAGATTTCTCTATTAATCTTAGAAAGTGTTCCTTCTTGGTGACTGAAGTAGAGTACTTGGGCAGAGTAGTGAGTCAAGGTCAGGTTAGGCCGAGCCATCGAAAGGTCGAAGCCTTGCATGGCTAACACCGTTCCTCCTGAAAACGTGAAGCAAGTCAGACAGCTTCTCGGCCTTGCTGGTTATTTTCGCCGTTATATAAAAAACTATGCCACCTTAACTGCCGCCATTGCTCATTTGACCCGTAAAACCGTAAGCTTCAATTGGACACACCAATGCCAGACAGTTCGGCAAAATTTAATAAAACAACTAACGAGCGAACCAGTTTTAGCCATCTTTGATCCAAGTCTCCCCACTGAAGTCCACACGGACGCTAGTAGTGCAGGGTATGGGGCAGTCCTCCTTCAGGCGCACCAGGACGGTAGAAAACATGTAGTAGCCTACTTTAGCAAAGTCACCCAGGTAGCTGAAAGCAAGTATCACTCCTATGAACTGGAGACCATGGCTGTCAATAAGGCACTTCAAAATTTTCGTCACTATCTTGTCGGGTTAAAGTAAAGTTACAGTGGTAACTGACTGCAATGCCCTGAAGTCGACAGAACGAAAAAAGACTTACTCCCCAGGGTTGCTCGCTGGTGGATATATCTGCAGGACTTTCATTTCTCAATTGAATATCGGAAAGGTGTAATGATGCCACATGCAGACTATCTAAGTCGTAATCCTATTCCGGTGAATCAGATCACCCGGCCTAGCAACTGGGCTCAAATAGCTCAGGCAGCAGATAACGAAACTTTAGACCTTATTCAGAACCTTAATGAAGGTAAGCTGGATCCTATCCGATATTCGGTACAGAATGACCTCTTATACTACAAGTACACACCGGTAGGCGAGCAACCACGCCTCCTTTGTTTCGTGCCGAAAGGCCATCGTCTCAGTCTTCTTAGAGCGTTCTACGATGAACACGAACACATAGGCGCCGAAAAAACTTTAGACCTTATTTTAAGGCATTTCTGGTTCCCAGGGCTTAAGCAGTTTGTCTGCAAATATATTTCTCACTGCTTGATATGTATCTCCAATAAACGAGTACCGCGTGCACCTTTGCAAAACATCACTTCGTGGGAGAAGCCCGATATCCCATTTCATACGGTACACGTCGATGCTCTAGATCCCCTGCCTGTATCCGAAGGATACAAATTTGTGCTTCTTATAGTGGACTCCTTTTCTAAATACACCCTGTTGTACCCTATATGCCGGCAAGATGCCGTAGAGCTTAAGCGAGTCGTCGTGCAAGCCATTTCTCTGTTTGGGGTACCTAAATTGATGGTAACTGATAAGGGTCGCATGTTTGAATCCAACGAATTCGTGTCTTGGATAACTGAACTGGGCTGTAATCTTCATTATATTACACCGGAGATGCACCATGCTAACGGGCAAGTCGAAAGGTACGTCAGAACGGTTCTTAACATGTTGCGAATCCAGGTGAATCATAAAACCCTGTCATGGCCTGACACGTTGTGGAAACTACAGTTGGTGTTAAACATCACTAAACAGAAGACCACACAAGCTTCTCCGCTCAATCTGCTCATTGGAACTGATGGGACTACTCCTGTCATACGTACGTTGGTGCGAGATATAGCTGTTGAAGGTTCAACACCAAATCGAGAGGCCCTACGAGTGATCACCAGAAGTCGGACTCGCCAACTGCTGAAGGACATCATCAGAGTAGGCAAGATGAGCGTGTTAACCGGTAAAGATGCATGCATGCCGCGTCAATTCAATGTGAATGACTGTGTTTTTGTTGTCAAGTTTTCTCAGTCGACAGGCAAACTCGACCCAGGCATGCGTGGTCCGTATAAGGTGATAAAGGCATTACCTAGTGGACGCTACGCGCTTCGTCTGCTCAGCGGCGGCTACGGCAAGACGACGCAAGCTGCGGCTCAACATATGGTGCCGTGGCGGGGCGAGTGGTGTCCCGAAACATGTGCTGCTTTCTTCGAGAGTAAGTCAAGCACGATGGCGTGTGTCGCCTGTCGTGTTGTGTGGGGTGGGGAAGCTATGCAACCCAAGCGTCCGTCGCTACACCCTGGCGTTCGTCGCCAATAGCACTTGGTGGGCCCCAAGTTGCTGCATAGACTAACCAAAGTGGTTGGCCTGTGTGTTTGTGTACAGAAGAAGTGCAGGCGTGCACTAATCTGTTTGTGCAGGCGTGCACTATCCTGTTCGTGCAGGCGTGCACTAGTCTGTTCGTCGGACCGAGGTGCCAGCAGTGGTCAGCGCAGCAGACTTCACTGTGAGAAGAGACGCCAAGCTAGCTCCAGAAAGTCCTAGGCTTGGTTTGCTGCTTTTAAGAGACGTCTCTGCCTTACTTTTAGAATGATGAATGCGAGATTATTCCGTATGATGAGTCTAAAAGTTGAAGCATAAATAAAATAAATGATGATCGTAAGAAAGAATATTGATGTGAAAGGATGAATGATACTCATAGTCAAGTTGATGACCTACGCGAATAAAATGTTATTTACAGATGAAAACGAAGATGATCTTAATGATGCACCACCACCATCTGGCTCAGCAGCTGCACCATCCATGCCTATGCTGAACGAGGAGGTGGAGCCTGATCTCAGCGGGAATACTACGACGACACCATCTATCTCAGTGGCTGCACCTTCTATGCCTTTGTTAGACGAGGCCAAGGAGCCTGGTCCCAGCGGCATCACTCGAAGACATGAAGACATGGAGCCTGGTCCCAGCGGCACTACTAGTGGAAATTGTGTCGAGGACGACACATCGTCAGAAGAGGCCGTATAAGAAAAAACTTCCTAATACCATCCCTACTACGGCCAGCCATTATAAATAGCGTCCACACAAACCAGAGAGCTCACTTTCTCTCTGGAACTCAGCGCGGACGGATCTCTGCCTGAGTGGCTATCTGGTATCGTAGCCATCTTTTAGTTTTATTGCGTTGTGTGTCTTTTGTATTTTTAATGTGGGTAGTTCTTTATAAGGTGATTTAATTAGTGTGAGCGTGCAATCTTTTCAGCATCAAATTGTTAGTGACATGGTTGTTTTAAATTAAGTTCTGATTGTTATTTCATTAATTACATTTAAAGAATAAATAAATCAAAATTAGTGTTTTCTTGGACATTGTTTTTTTTTTAAAGTATTTTCCGGGCTTGTTTCTAAAAATAGACGCGTTTTACCTGAAATAAAACGCATATTAAATACTTACCTCATTAGAAGCTTATAATATTGAGATAGGCATATCCGTTTCCCGTCGTATTTTCCTTCTCTTTCTTCCGGTATATCGCTGTCTCTCTCGCTCATCCCACTCAGTGGCGTCACCAGGTGGCGCGGTGGGGGAACCAGGAGATTTCACACCCGTGCCCATTTGTTCATCATTGCGTCGAAATATGCATTAAGCACCAGGCGGAAATAAAAACTAAGCTTCTAATGAGGTAAGTATTTAATATGCGTTTTATTTCAGGTAAAACGCGTCTATTAAACACTTGACCGTCATTAGAAGCTTATAATATTGAGACCTGTTTGTTATCGCCTGGTGAAAACGCCAATGTGAGAAATAAATTAAACAATAAGTGCGAGAGAGTTAATCATATGATTATGGTTTAAACAAAAAGTTATAATAAGAGATTTAATTAAGTACTAATTATTTACAATTAAAGTCATGTAAGAAAATAATTGGCCAGTCATTGATGAAAAATCAAATAATGTAGCTTGTAAACCATGTAAACGAACATTATTATTAGGAAATAAATATTGTTTACTAATTGATTTCAATCACTTTACAGGGTAAAAATAAAAAATGAAAAACTTCGTGACGCCTGAATCAATATTTCTCGACAATAAACCTTGTGAAAAGTATTAAGTAACTAATCTCCAATTACCAATAGTTAGTATATCCTCAATGGGTAAATCATATCAATCTAGTTTGTAGATGCTACAGCGGAGCAAAACACAACCAGGTGTGGCTGTAATATCCATCTAGCTACCACAGTGCTTGAAACAGGTGACAGGTGAACCACTCGAAGTTTTAAATAAATTAGTTTAGCCATTTTGTACTATATTTATTGATCCTTTTAACCAGTAGCAATTTCTAGCTTGTTTGTCTGTAGTCCCTACAGTCAGTTTTTGACCCAAACTGTCGCCATAATATTACTGCATTGTCCTGAACAAAATAATGTTTGGTGTCCACAGCAAGGTAACAAAGGAGCAATGCGACAATAATATTGCAGTGTTACGAACTGTTTGAAATCTAGTTGATTCTAGGTTTGAAATACATTACAAAGGTCTACAGACTAATATTACTGAAACCTGGAAAAAGGAGGTTGTGTAGTTTTTAAATGTTTAATTGAGATTGATTTTAAAACATGTTTAACTATTACCTCGTCACTAAGATTTCCATACAATTGTACGCTGCATAAAGTAGAAACGACAATTTATGGTAGTGTATAGTATTGTAAGAAAGATTTAAAATATTAAGTGTAAATCTGCCAAAAACTGGACTGTCTGGACCCATTTGGTACGCGTTCCGCGTGTGGATGGCGCCGCTGCTGCTGCTAACGCCCTTCCTGTACTACTGGACCAAGCACAAGTGCTCATATGATTTTATAATAGCCGGACGCTTGAGTAGGGAAATTTGCTTGTGGTTCCATAACGATATATCATTTAAGCACACCAAATTTCAACGTCATGTCTTGAACCCTGGGGGTTGGCAGGTCTGTGGTTATGTCTACCAGGCGTCTACGTTTCGAATTCCATACTGTGAATGAAGCAGCAAGGGGTACCACAATCAGATAAATTCCTGTTGAGGTGTGCTAGCACCCGGGGGATGAGGGAACGTGGTGCGAATTTCCAAGCCAGAGGGAAGCGTTCTACTTCAGGCTGAAAGCATTGTGAAACATCGCTTCGTAATCATTGAGATAAATCTGCATAGTTTACCCACTACTCGAGCGTTCTTAGATACAAACAGGTGAATTACTGGCCAGGCCCACTTCGCGAATATCGTTTGTGTGAATTCTGGCAGTAGATGCCACTCTAGAGCTTGGCTATATCAAGACAGTTCATCTGCATGGCTGTTCAATTTCCCTGGAATGTAATGAATTTTGACCACAATTTGGTTGGTGGTCATTTGTTGGTTGGCAATGTGGAGGATTAAAATAAAATTGTTGCAGGCTTCGTGTTCGATGCTTGTAATTCTAAGACTTAGAACAGCCCGCTTTTCTTTTTGATTGCAGTGCAGCTTTTGTTCGAATGCACTCCACCTTCCCGATAGGGCAGAATTGTTGAGTTGTGACCCCCCAATCCTGAAGCAACGGTTGTCAAAAAGAATGTTGGTGGAGGTATATGTATTGGTGTTTCTGATAATTTTTAGCTACCAATACATTTAACTACATCGTAAGGTAGAGTCTATTTTACCGCCCAATTTCTTCTCTTAGGTATCGTAAAAGGCGACTAACGGACCATAGATTGCACATACATCCAACAGTATAGAGCGGCGATAGGCTCATCACTTGTCACGTACATGTGCAGTTATCATTTGGTGAAACGTAGACTATGGCAGAGGACTGCTTTTGCGGTCCTCATTGCCTGGTCTCTGACTAACCCTTCGGGGATAACAGTCGTGAGTATATGTAGGTATGTATGGACGCTTGTGATTCCTCTATGTATCCTAGTATGTCCTTGCGGAAGACATTGATTTTGGTAAGCGCCCTGCGAGGCGGTCAAACAGACTATTTGAAGTTTATGTGGACACCAAAATAAGTAAGTGTTTCTATTACAATGTTGGTATGTCTGGACAGAACCATCTGGTCTTTATGTCTATAAGATAATAGTCTAAGAAAACATTGCCGTGCTCATCTTAAATGGAAGGCATATAATTTTTAGTAATTCGCCTTTGTAGAACAGACGAAGAAACCATTGTGGGATTTGGCTATAGTCAGGTCTGAGAAAAGTAATTTGTACATCTCGTCTCTTGGCCGTACACAGTCCGGAATTCATATAATAATTTAACGACTTCAGGTTAAAAATTGGACGGAGTGACCTTTCTTGAGTGCTCTTTGGTACTAAGAACTGGGTTAAAAAGAAGTTTGGAAAAAAAAAACTTACTGTTTCTAGAAACCTGTTCCTACGTCTGTGTCAGCATTGCAGACATTTTGTCCGATACAAGCGTGTAACAACTGTCGATTGTAACGTTTGGAACCTTGAGCGATGGCTTCAGATAAAACGGTATTCGATACCTTTGTGTTATGATAGAAAACTTGGAGCACCTATTTAGTCCCAACGGTGTCGATAAAGTGCTAATTGACCGGCTCGAAATTTAGGAGCGTCATTGTCTACGTCTTTTGTTACCTCTGTTAGCAGAGAAGATGGACGTTTTTGTCCTGATTGATAGAGCTGCCATGCCTATGATCCTGGGGATCGAAAGTAAGAACAGCCTCCGTTGTTTATATTATAGCCACGATGTGGTTCGTGGCTGGCATGAGTATGTACTTGTGGAGGACATTGTTTTTGTTAAGCGCCCTGCGAGGGCGGTTCATAGCCATGATGTGGTTCGTGGCTGGCATAAGCATGTCCTTACGGAGGACTTTGATTTTGGTAAGCGCCCTGCGAGGGCGGTTCATAGCCACGATCTGGTTTGTGGCTGGCATAAGCATGTCCTGCGGAATACATTGTTTTTGGTAAGCGCCCTGCGAGGGCGGTCCATAGCCACAATGTGGTTTGTGGCTGGCATAAGCCTGTCCTTGCGGAGGACATTTATTATTTAATTTAATTAAAAACGGTTACATAACCATTTACAACAATTAAACGTATTATTCAAATTCAAATAAAATAAGGGACATTTAGCATTACATTAACATACATGCATCTTCTCGCAGAAACCGCAAACACTCAAGTAATATTACCATTGATTTTGGTAAGCGCCCTGCGAGGGCGGTTTGTAGCTACGATATGGTTCGTGCTGGCATAACCGCATAAGCATGCCCTTGCGGAGGACATTTATTTATTAAATTTTATTAAAACGGTTAAATACCAATTACAATAATTAAACATATTATTCAAAATCAAATTAAATTAAATAAGGTACATTTAGCATTATATTAACATATATGCATCTTCTCGCAAAACCGCGAACACTCACGTGATAATTATTGATTTTGGTAAGCGCCCTGCGAGGGCGGGCAGATTATTGCCACGATATGGTTCGTGGCTGCCATAAGTATGTCCTTGCGGAGGACATTGATTTTGGTAAGCGCCCTGCGAGGGCGGGCAGATTATAGCCACGACATGGTTCGTGGCTGCCATAAGTATGTCCTTGCGGAGGACATAATTTTGGTAAGCGCCCTGCGAGGGCGGTTCACAGCATGCTGTGCGTGTGTCTGTCCCATGAACCAGAAGAACAACGCGATGGTACACTATAAGAAGTTTGCCCTTGCGAAAGGTAACCGTTTGTTGTTAGTACAGGTTTTGCTTGCGAGGCATTCATTAATAACTGGCCAAAAAGTTTTCTAACAGGACAATTTTTTTTTTTTTTCTCATGCAACTGTAATCTGTTCAGAATTAAACAAATGTGTGTTTGAAGGTAGAATCTTATTCAAAGTAGCAAGCATTAGAGGGTCTTTTACATTTTTATGAGTACCCATCCTCTTTTCGTATATTTATAGTTTCAGTCTACAACCTAATCACCACTGAAAATAAGACCTTTATGAGAGGCATCAGATGTTTAAGACCAACAACTGCGCAGACAAGTATTAAAAATATCTTTTTAGTTTTAAAATACGAAAAGTTATTGGTGCACAAGATTTATCAGAATATTGGTGCTTAAGGCCTAGCTGGCTCTTTTAGTTTACTTTTAAAATCAAAAATCAAATCTAGATCACTACACGGAATATTTAAATTGTTAACTGTTTTAGTCAGTATTGGTAACACCTGCGAGGTGCAACAATCGTTGTAAGATTTCCATTAACGTCCGATAAAGCAGACACATTGTCGTTATAGTCATGAAAGGCGGGTAGGTACGATGACCATGCTTCTTTGAACGATGACGACTAACTCGAAGTCAACCTTCGCCGATGCGATCGGGATTGTTAGAAGGACTAGCTATAGCCGCTTAGCTACAATTCATTTTTCTCATTATCTAACGTAAGCACTAATTATCGGTTTCTTATCTAAAATAAAAAGAAAAAGTGCCTGGAGGGTAGATACCACGTATTAAACACAAAAAAAACACTTTTAAAAATACTATCTTTACTCGAATGCTTTCTTATCTTAAAAGAAAAGGTGTATCTACATCTCTTGCGGGTAAAATAAAAAGTTTGATATACCAGTTAAGTTTAAATTATAAATTCAGCGAACGGTAACACCGTTAAGTTAAGAAACTATTCTAAGTACTCACGTGTATTGTAGAAACTCACGAGAACTGTGTTGCAGTTTAAATAAAAATAATTCTATTTCTTTGTCACTTGATCACTATGTAGTGCACAAGTTACGCCGACGGGAAATTTCACGCCAATGATGAACAAATGGGCACGGGTGTGAAATCTCCTGGTTCCCCCACCGCGCCACCTGGTGACGCCACTGAGTGGGATGAGCGAGAGAGACAGCGATATACCGGAAGAAAGAGAAGGAAAATACGACGGGAAACGGATATGCCTATCTCAATATTATAAGCTTCTAATGACGGTCAAGTGTTTAATATATATATTTTTTGTACATGTCGTTGCTTCTGTGCGCTGTGGTTTCTTGCGCCCGTTCTTTGCCACAGTCAAAAAATGATGTCCTGAATGGGTGGTAGGTTAAAAAAAGATTTGGACGATTCAAAGTACTTGTTAATTGAGTTTATTGAATAAATATATTTTGACTTTTGTCTTTTTAACTAGCTCGTTTTTATGATCACCAACCCGCATTTGGCAAACGTGGTGATTAAGCTAACACCCACCAATTGGCTACTTGACAGTTCTCGGAAAAATATTTTAACAATTACAAACGCTTATTTTATACCTCTTACAATATTTTTTTCTCAAAAAAGCTTTATTTAATAGAAAAAAAACATATTTTTCTGCATTAATTTCAAATTTCGCGCGAAAACGGTTGGCACGTGACGTCACACTTCAATAAACAAACATCTTGAAATCTGACAGACAGTTTTTGTTTATTTTGTGAAATGTGACGTCACACGAAGCTCAATCATGGCCGCCCATGTTTAATTATTATTTTATTTTACAAATTATCTTAATAAAAGAAACTATTAGATTATTATTGTTAAATTATAAACTACCGTATCTGACATATATCATACTAGCAGCCGCTCGCGATTTCACCCGCGTGGTTCCAGTCCCCGTGGGAATATCGGAATAAAAAGTATCCTATGTGTTAATCCAGGTTATAAACTATCTGTATGCCGAATTTCATCCAAATCCATTCAGTAGTTTTTACGTGAAAGAGTAACAAACATCCATCCATACTTACAAACTTTCAAGTTTATAATATTAGTAGGATTTAATTGTTACAACTGTCAAATAGCCAATTGTAGCGATAACATGATTACAATGATGGCGGCTTTTGCCTTGCTGTAGCCCTGCCAGAAAACCAGCGCCGTTGCGATGTGATTTTGTCACACCGTATAGGCTGAGGTAGGGTCCTGATTGGCTCGTCACACTGTAGTGTTTTTTTTATAACTTATAAATTAAGTATTTTATTTGTTATTTTCTGTTTTTACATTTTTTTCCTATTTTTCCTTTGTGACAGTCAAATAATGTTTTTCTACCTTTCTTTCTTTCTGTGTTATAGTACTGTAGGCTGTACTTTAATTCTCTTTAATATGTATTACCTCTTAGAGCAGCGCACATGTATAACCAGCAGCACGATGCCGAGCAGCAGGCAGAGCGTGCCCACCACCACATAGGCCACGCCCAGGAACGGGTTCTTACCCCCCAAGAGGGATGTGGTGGAGATGACGAAGGATTTGGTGCCGTCGAAGTCGGTCACTGGGTAATCTGTGGAGGGTAACAGTATATAATAACAGTAATTAATAACCGTGTCGCGTAGCGGTGAAAGAATATTACCACCCCTATCTTCCTAAAGGCGACTAACGGACTAAATACAGTCATACTTCCAACAGCATAGAGCGTTTTACATTTTGGGTACAGAACCCTAAAAACGGGGTATTTAGTATTTACCAAGTTGAAAGGGGATTGCCCATCAGCCATACAAAAAAATGCCTGAGATAGACAAAAATGAATTCTATGCCATATTGTACTTTAAATAGCAAGTTATCCATTACAATTTGAATATTTGTATAAAAACTCGGGAGAAGCCTGTTTTGAGCCTTTTTTCTAAAAGATAGGTTATTTATGTCCATTAACGTAAAAAAGAAGGACCCAATATTGACTAGTTGTCAAGAAAACAGGATTTAATTATATTACACACACTGTCTTCCACCAGCAGGGTGGAGGAAGTGTCAGCAGAACATGAGTATAACACTTACAAGGTTTTCAACACATTGAGGAATGCTTTACTTGTAAGCGTTAAGTTACGCCGAGTCCAATTTATTATGTTCGTCTATGGTAAGTAAAAAACAGGGCAAAATAAACAAAAATTAAATAAGACATCCCTTTAATCTTTAAAAACTATTAACAAGTCATCGAGAAACTGTGCAGGGCGATAAATATTGGATTGGTACCTGGCCCAAGCTAGGTACCATATTATTGACATAATGTGGGTGCAATCCTTTAAAAATAGCCAGGGTCGTCGTAAATAATATTAAATAGCAGTCCGTAATTTCAAGTCGCAAACGATAGACAATGAATCGAGTGAATGAATGACAAAATGAAACGTCAATTGTCATTTTGGTTTGTCATAATAAGGCCTCAGAACAATAACTAAAGCATAGAAACCACGCTAAAAGACGAGCTAGACAACAGCTATCTTACTCATATGACTTCATTTAATTCTGTAACGAGAGTGAATGAAACCTCTAATCCACATTCGTTTCTATTTTTTGTAGGCTGTCACAAGGTAAATGTCAAATGGATGTAATTGGATGTCTTTATAACACCATCAGATTAAATGTGTCGTTATTTTCTTTTTGTTGCTGTGTAAATAAGTGGCAACCTAACTTGGTTACATTATAATGACGGATTATTTTCACGCTAAGTTGTAGCTCCTCTCAGATAAATTTAATTATTTGCAAAGTATTCTTCCGAAGAAACTTATAAACTAGCCATAGCATTGTTAGTGATATATATGCGTTACGTGTGACAAAATGTCTTGTGAGATTGAGGGTTGTAAATCCCTTATAATAAGAAAAGAAAATAATCAAGAGACAATAACCTTTTATCGGTGAGCTCAGACTGTTTTCGTTTTAGCTAAACATAATTAATGGCATTAATCTATTAAAACACACTGATAGTTTGTCTAAATAGTCATCGTGTCCAGTTCTGTGCTGTTATAAGGCATATAACAATGAAATTTTGTTCAGATGTTGAAGGTTATGTTTTTTCGTTATGTGCATTTCTATATCGATAAATCAGTATTTTGTGTAAGTGGTTGGCACATCTATCTTTAAATTATGATATATGTTTACGCCTCATTAACAACTTGTTTTACTTTTAACATGATATTAATAATTTATAACTTTAAAAGTTACCTATTGATTATTACAAAAATATACATAATTGAATGGTCTTCTTGATTACTACTACTACCATTTATCTGCATTTTCACTAATATTAAAAATTCTACATTTTGGTTACAGGTGTCCAATAAATGATGATATAAATAAAGAATGCCTACGGCCGGCGTGTAAGAAGACTAAATTGGATATGGAATAAACGCAGTCATATATTCCAAACATTTTACGATCAATCAATCATGAACAATGTCTGCGACACATTTGTACAAACATGCATTTTGAGCAATCTTATTAATCACTCTCTAAAGCAAAGTTTCGATGACAATCACAGGATCCTATTGATAAAAGCCGTACCTAAGTTATATTTGACAATACGAATACGAAACTGGAATTACAGGAATGTGCGCCTCGTGACAAATTATGAAGCTTTTTAACCAAAACCTTCTTATTTAAGAGGCAGTGATTTAATAAAAATGTTTTAAATGTTTATTTATAAGTTTTTTATTTCCTTAGTAATCCTTCATATGTATATTTTCCTCGTATCAATTTTCAGATTTACTTTCAAAGCTTAAAGTTCAATATCCATCTAGTTAATTTGACAGATAAGGGTAGGCCGATGTGACACTGACTGTACACTGCTTCTCGTTAATAACTCGCAAAACTTGCTGAAGGCAAGAGTGACCACTTTTACCGTTAACAATTTTTTGGCCTAACAATAGAACGTAAAGTAGTGTGTGTACACACGGCCACTGATCGACCTACCCAAATCTGTCAAAATATTCCAATTGATATTGAACTCTACATGATTGACGTAGGATGAAATTTGGTTGCAAGAATTTTACATATTATAAGGATAGATAGATGTGACGCTGACTGTACAGGCAGCATCATATCGCCCTACCCTACCTACTCTGCGACCTACTAATCTGTGAAATACCTGCAACCGAATCTCAACCTAATATTGAAGTCATAGAGTTCAATATCGATTGGGATATTTTTACAGATTTGGGTAGGTCGATCTGACGCTGCTGTACCTACAGTGATTCAATATAATATTGTAGGTGTTTTTTTTATGCACCATAACGTAGTTTTTTGAAAATTTATCCGATTTAGTTTATATCGTTTCCAAGACAAGCGAAAAAGCCGACAATGACCGAATTATTATGTTAGCGTCGGGAAGACAGGATTTGTATCACTCCCCATACACTTCTGTCATTCTGTATCATTTTCTCGTGGAAGTGCATTTTGTGAGTAATGTAGTGCGTGTAGTGAAACGCAACGAAATATACAGAATGACAATAGTGTATGGAAAGCAATACAAATTCTGTCTTCTCGATGCTAACACAATACTTCGGTCATTGAGGGCGCGCTTATCCTTCGCCTTCACATTTATTAACATGTTCAATATTTAGTTTTATTTTTGTCGATATAAAATGCCGAGAAATGACGTCCCTAGTGTGGAATAAACTAGTGACCACCTACACAAATTAGGACAAGTCAATCATTCTCCATCTCTTTTTAACTCATTAGCATGACTCGTAAGGAGAAGTAGGATAAATATATATCTTTGCTTGCTATTTTAGCGTGGTTTCTATGCTTGTTATTGTTCTGAGAATAAGGCAATGCCAAATTGTCAGTGAGTGAGGCAAAGGACATGTGACTTAAACAGTCGTAACAGCTTTTCTTTTGAGCCCCTTAAAACTAATTGGATTTTATTTAAATAATGGGATGCTAAATGATCAGACTTGTTAAAGCACGCTGAATCAAAAGAAGTGATTAAAATACTGTCTTTTCAAGTCATGTGACATGTCAACTAAGAACTTTAAGATTATTACTCAGTGAATCAAAATAAATCCAATTGAAATCGAAATAGTCCCACAAGGGTCAATACTAGGTCCATTTTTATTCTTAATTTATATTAATGATTTACCATTTTATGCGGAAAACTTTTGCAATATTGTTTTGTTTGCTGACGATACATCTTTGATATTTAAGACTGATCGAAATAAAAATAGTTTTGATGACATCAACAGTGCCCTAACAGATGTGTTGAATTGGTTTACTACTAATAATCTTCAATTAAACGCGAAGAAAACCAAATGTATAAATTTTACTCTACCTAACGTAAAGAATATTATAGGAAATAAAATTAAACTGAATGGTGAACTGTTGGACCTTGTTGATTCAACAGTTTTCTTAGGTATTACCTTAGATTCAAAAATACAGTGGTACCCTCATATTAGCACCCTTGCGGGGAGACTTAGTTCAGCTGCTTACGCTGTTAGGAAAATTAGGCATTTTACAGACGTGGAAACTGCTCCATTAGTCTATTTTAGTTACTTTCACAGTGTTATGTCCTATGGTATACTACTTTGGGGTAAAGCAGCAGATATAGAAACCATTTTCATTTTACAGAAAAGAGCAATAAGGTCCATATATAACCTAGGATCACGTGACTCCCTTAAGGAGCTGTTTAAAGAAATAAATATTCTTACAGTTGCATCACAATTTATTTATAACTGTATTGTTTACGTGCGTCAAAACATTACTCATTTAAAAAAAAATTGCGATATACACAAACTAAATACTAGAAATAAGTATAAACTTGTAATTCCTAAATTTCGACTTCAGAAAGTTTATGGATCATTTATGGGACAAAGTGTCATAATTTACAATAAAATCCCGAACGATGTTATAATTTTGCCCTTTGACAAATTTAAGACATATGTTAAGGACAGACTTTTAGAAAAGGGCTATTACACTGTAAGCAATTACATCAATGACAAAAATGCATGGAATTAACATTCCTCTAGTTTCGCATAGGTACATTGTTCTAATGCGTTCATAGTGCCCGAGTAAAACTTGTAGATTCACTTTTGTTTTTATCTTTTATTTTATATAATTGTTTTATGACTATTGACTGTATAATTTGGTAACGACATATTGTTTTGTAAATGTCGTTACCTCTATATTATTATAAAGCTGTGGAGTTTGTTGTGCCCGTTCTTCTCCACAGCTAAAAGACTTCCTGAATGGGTGGGGTGGGTGGGTGGGTTCCTGTGCCTATTCATCCATCCATATTAAAAAAAAATTTAGACGATTCAAAACGCTTAATTTAAGCTTACTGAATAAAGTTATTTTGATTTTGATTTTTTGAATAATTATCCCTAGTTAAACAGACTTGAGAATATTTTGATAATTAATATTTAATTTTAAATGGAATTTAGAGATATAATATATGCATATTATGTAGTTTCTGTCTATTTCAGGCAGTTTTTGGGCGTTCCCCTTTGTTGTCGAGTTTCCGACATTTCGGTCTTCTCAAAAACACTTGCTGACACACAAAGATAACCAATACTAGTGAAAATGCCGGTAGAAAAATAACAATCTACCCACATGTATTACACATCACTCGTCGACGCTTTAAGACATCTATGGCGCTGAGGGCAAATCGTTTTTCACTTAAAATCTTAAAATTTATGCATAACTTATCTTATCACTAGAAAAAGTATTTCTTTTTACCCTAAAATGTATCTCAATAAACTAAATAATTGAATAAAATTTTAAACACTGAAAAAAGACGACAACCTCAGGCGGGAATCGAACCACGCACCTTCCGCATTCCGGGCGGCTGCCTTTTAAATTTTACTTAAGTATATTTAAGCGTTAATAAAACGCTAAAATATAAAACATTAATCTAATAAATAATTGAAATTAAAATTTAATTCTTTTAATTTTATTGGTTAAAATTAGACTGTCATTATTATATCGTCTCAAGTCGTCCTCGGCGTGTGTGTCCAGATTAGTGTTGACGCTTTAAGGCGTCGTTGGCGGTCAAAGGGTTAACCATCGGTCTTAGACCCAGAGGTCACAGGTTCGTTATCCCAGCGGGGGTACATCTTTGTGTACTTGTTTTGGTTGGACTTGGTTTTGGTTGTAGGACTTGTTAGTCAGGTGACTATCTACTACCATCTTATCTATAGTCTGGCGCCATAACAACAATGACCCCTTGAGCATCGTAAAACCAGACACAATTGAAAATCAATTGGCTATTTGACAGTTGTAACAATAAAATATGAAATATGTCGGATATGGTAGTTTATAATTTAACAATAATTATCCAATAGTTTTTTTTTATTAAAATAATTTGTAAAATTTATTTTTACAAAATAAATTTGCTTTTTTTTTATCTGTGGATTACAAGACCCAAAACACGGGCGGCCATGATTGAGCTTCGTGGGACGTCACATTTCACAAAATAAACAAAAACTATCAGTCAGGTTTCAAGATAAAATTTATTTGTTTATTGAAGTGTGACGTCATAGGTCAAAATGTCACGTGACCAACAGCTTTTTCGCGAAATTTGAAATTAATATAGAAAAATATGTTTTTTTCATCGTCTCACACTTACTGGGATTAACAGATATGCCATGACTGGCTGACCAGTCGTGAATTCTCTGAAGGTCTTGGTCAATAGACACGATGGCTTTGTTTAAGGTGCTAACATCGCCTATACTATTAATCCCAATGGGTCAGTAGGGAGAAGTCAAAAACTATAAGAGAGAGTGATACCGTATCTGTTCTTAGGAATCATGGCGTCGATTTCAGATTTAACAAAAATGGCTTTTAATATTTTGTTCACCTCTCATACATAACTGGGAATCTAACCTGGTCAAAATTCTATAAGTAATCGCATGTTGTATTCGTTATTATAGCTGATACTGTAAGCATAAGGACGTTTCGCTAAGAAATGGGTAGTAATAAGTAGCTGGCTTTAATCCCTGTCTAAATGTTTGTTTAAAATGGAACCGGAAAGTTTAAAAGTGTATATTAGGCAAAAATGCCTACAAATTGAATGTTTTTTAAAATTACGTCATCAGTTCAACATGAATAATTTATCTGATAGAACATATTTCTCCTTACTGATACATTTGGATTGACCACCCCGTATAGGCTATAGTATACTGACCTCTTTGCACAAAAGATCCCAATGGGTGGACGTGCTGCTGCGAGAGGGAGACTTCTGCATGCCCCACTAAGGCTCTTCGCACTCTAGTCGTAAGCGTAGTCGTATCGTAAGCGTATCGCATTAGGTAGATTATAATGAGTGATAATTATAATGATTTTAATGGTAAATGATATTCCCCCAAACCCCTCGAGACTCAATAAAGCTGTGGGACTTTATTGAGATCTCACACGGACTTCTTGAGAGAATTTGAAAAGTGATGTTGCACTGTTTAGTTTTTATTTGGTAACACTCATGCACATTTACGAACATTGAACAGTAAATTATCCACCATTATTTCACATTAATATTCGACAAAACATAAATTATAGAAAATAAAACAAACTGCAGACATGACGCTTTATTTCCCGCCAAAAAGTCCGACCAGTTAATTTTTTACGCTTGCTTTTTTACGAAGCGGTGCTGCAGCGAATCGTTTGTCATTACGATAGTCGTAGCGTACTGGCGTAAAAAATTAACTGTTCTGACTTTTTGGTGGGAAATAAGCGTCATGTTCACCCTATATTCATAGTAAATTGCGCTTCAGGCTTGACTGAGCCCTTATGTTTACTCTTATATCTAATAAGTCACTGAATGAATGGGTAATGCCAGATTTGTGGAAGAGCGCTTTTGTTACACCAGTCCAAAAGAAAGGCAATAAAAATGACTTGTGTAACTACTGCCCTATTTCAAAGTTATGTATTTTTTCTAAGTTACTGGAGCGAATAGTACATCAACAACTTTACTCTGCTTTCAAACCACTACTAACGTCTGTCCAGCACGCGTTTGTTTCGAATCGCTCTACCACTTCTAATCTGCTTATATTTAGTGACTTTCTTACTTCGAAAATGGATGCAGGTGAGGATGTTTATACAATATTCACAGACTATTCCAAGTGCTTTGATCGCATTGATCACTCTCTGCTGTTGAAAAGCTCTTTCTTGCGGGAGTACACGGTAACTTATTCAGATGGTTCACTTTTTACATACAAAACCGCTCCCAATCTGTTGCAATGAATGGTTACTCGTCATCATGGATTGTGGTACCTTCAGGGGTCCCACAGGGTTCCATCTTGGAACCACTCTTATTTATAATATTCATTAATGACATGTCAAACTGTTTTTAATATTCAGAAATTCTTCTATTTGCTGATGATATGAAAATTTATAAAGAAATAAAAAGTGAATCAGATTGCCTTTTACTGCAGGACGACCTGATTAGATTTCAAAATTATTGCGATTTAAATAGACTTGATCTTTATATTAGTAAGTGTTATTCGATGTTCTTCTCACGGAAGCGAATTAATTTTAGTTTTAATTATAGGTTAAAGAATCATGACCTTTGTAATGTCACTCACATGCGAGATCTTGGAATTATCCAAGACTCTAAATTAATATTTGACGAACAAATTGATCACATTGTTAAGAAAGCCTCTCGAGCACTAGGGTTTCCGATGAGAACCTGCTCGCAGTTTAATAAAGCCAAAACAATCAAGGTCATTTATTGTTCTCTTGTGCGGAGTATTCTGGAATACAACTCGCAAGTTTGGAATCCACGTTATTCTATATACATAAATCGGTTAGAATCATTACAGAAAAACATCTTAAAATATTTGGTATATAAAACAAGGGTTTACGACAAAGACTACAAGGGTAAATGTGCTAGACATCACTTGCTTCCTCGACGGACCTGAAGGTCCGTCGAGACATTTCAGATTTATCATATTTATCTAAAATATTGAAAGGCAAAATAGACTCGAGCGTACTTCTTGAGCTTGTAAAGTTAAATGTACAGTCACGAGCACCAATATGTATACACTTTGACTCTTATTAAATTGTATTAAGAGTTACAATTGTTTACATATTTTTGCTCGTGACTGTACCACATAGCTCCACCACGCGTAGGAAGTTGAGGCTGCATGTACCTCGGGTACGAACCAACTATCGGCAAAATAGCTACCTGACTCGCTCGTGTCGCTTGTTTAATTCTGTAAGTGATGACACTGACATAGACGTGTTCTGCGACGGCACTGTTGCGCTGAAGCGAGCCCTGGCAGCGAAATTATTTTCATGTTACGGTGATGTTGAGTAGCATTTGGACTTGTCTTGTTTATGAGAGAATCTTAGGTAGTACTTATTACTGCGATTATGTTTGTTTTGCAGAGAGCATGTGAGTAATGTGCGGCTCTAATTTTGGTTGTGTACTGCTATTATTATTATTTTTTCAACTGTATGTGGAAACTTGTAATTAGCTTTTGAATATTTACTTTACATGTATCATGCATAATTATGTAAGCAGTAAGTTTTCCTTAATAAATAAAATAAAATAAATGTCTGCAGTTTGTTTTATTTTCTATAATTTGAGTTTTGTCGAATATTAATGTGAAATAATGGTGGATAATTTACTGTTAAATGTTCGTAAACGTGCATGAGTGTTAGCAAATAAAACAAAACAGTGCAACATCACTTTTCAAATTCTCTCAAGAAGTCCGTGTGAGACCTCAATAAAGTCCCACAGCTTTATTGAGTCTCGAGGGGTTTGGGGGAAAATAAAAATTAACCATTAAACGTTCATTATCACTCATTATCATTTATCATCCACTTAATGTAAAGAAAATAATAATTACTATTAAAAATTTGACACTGGCTAAATGTGCTGATCGCACGAAGCCATTATTTAAAGAGAAAAAAAAATACTAACTGTACTGCACGGTGAGCACGTAGGGCCCCTTGGCGAGCCCCTTGCTGAACCCGACCTGCGCGTGGTTGACGCGCCGGTACAGCTTGCGGAATGTCGGCAGCGCCGCCGTGCGCATCCACACTATCAGGTCCTCGTTCTGGGTCACAACACACAGAATAATACATACATATGTATACTTTACACCTTTGACGACCTCCGTGGTCGAGTGGTTAGCACGCCGGGTCTGGCGTCGCACCATCTCTGAGGTTTCGTGTTCAATTCCCGGTCGGGTCAATTTAGGAAAAAACTTTTTTCTAATACAATCAATTTCGGGTCTGGGTGTTTTTTCTATGTTTCTGTATATTTATCCGTTATCTTAACATATTAACGAGTTTCAAAAGAATACTCATCTTGGTCTAGAATAGTAATTGTTGTGAGCGTAAACAAATTTTATTTTTATATTATCATTTACATACATACATATAACCACGACTATTATCCCCGAAGGGTTAGTCAGAGGCTAGGCAACGAGGACAGCAAAAGTAGTACTCTACCATAGTCCACTTTTTACCAAATAGCAACTGCACATGTACTTAGCGTGACAGGTGGTGAGCCCATCGTCGCTCTATGCTGTTAGAAGTATGTGCAATCTTTAGTCCGTTAGACGCCTTTTACGACACCCAATGGAAGAGAGGGCGTGGTAGAATTCTTTTACCGCTACGCGACACTGAATAATACATCTTATTATATTCCACTTATGAATTAATCATCATCATCATCAGCCTACAAACGTCCCACTGCTGGGCACAGGCCTCCCACGTGGGCAATAGCACGTGGGGATATGAATGAATAAAATTATTTATAGGATAAAATGTTTACTAGAAAAACTTTTTTTCTATATACATAGTAAACATTTTATCCTATATCTATATAGCATTGTGAATGCAAAATTTCAATAATAAAAATTATTTATTTTCGACCAACAAAGATCATTAAATTAAATTAATTAATTAATTATTGTATAATAACATAGTTATTATTATCGTATACACTAACGATTATAATCCTTAAAGGGCTAGGCAGAGACTATACTAGAGCCAAATTCGATAAAGAAGGTTTGTAAGCAAATTATTCACAACTCCTTGTGAAAATCCATATGGATTTCATTTCAAAAAATGTTACTGTTTTTTGAAAAAAAGAAGCCATCGTCAGTGGTTTTCTCGTGAATCTCTTCAAGACAATATTAAAAATCAAATCCTAGAGACACTACACATTGGCACAAAGATTCATACTATAACATAGGTACAGTACCTGGAATCCATTGTTGTCTGGGTTTTCCGGGTCCAACTCCCACACGTTGACGCGCCAATTGACAGGCTTTGAGAAGTTCGCGAATGCTGTGATCATAATAAAATGAATTTAAGATATAGAAACGTTAAAAAATAAAAGTACTTCTGGTGGGATGGGAATCGACGACGCATACAATATGAAAAAATACGAATAAAATCAAGTAAAGTCGATTTAGGCAAAGATCCGCTGGTGGGGATTTTGCCCAGACTCCTACTGGATAGTGATGCCCCCCCCCCCCCCCCCTAATATTTAATTCTGCCGCCAAGCAGCATTATTATAAATCGCTGCATTTCAGTTTGAAGGGTACTGGATCTAATTATATTACAGGGTATAGAAGCATAAGAACTGAAGCTTAGTGCTTGTTCACGTTAACTCGCGGGCGCGGTCACGAAATATTAAACATATGAAGTGATATCACAGTGTTCACGTACGAAACGCACGTGCGGTGTGGAACGCTTCGATATCACGTCATATGTTTGATATTTCGTGACCGCACCCGCGAGACAACGTGTCTCAAGCTTCAGGGTTATTACGCGCGTCCCTGGGCTGCGGTGGCCGAGAACCATCAGGAGGGCCGTACGCTAGCAGCCGGATCAGTAATTGGCTATTTCACAGTTATAACAATAAAATGTGAAATATGTCGGATATGGTAATTTATAATGTAAAGATAATTATCCAATACTATTTTTGTTAAGATAATTTCTAAATATTTTATTTTTACAAAATAAATTTGCGATTTTGTTATCTGTGGATTACAAGACCCGAAACACGGCGCACATAGGTCGATTTTAACTATCTAGCTGGCCAAACGTCAAAAAATCAAATGTAGGGTAAACATTCCCAAAAAAATTACCACAACTTAACGGATTCCCACATAATAATAAAATGTCACTCTCACCTTAAGCCGTACTCAAGAACGGGTAGTTGAAACTAGCGTTGTGTAACTCGCACTTTTTTATTGAGGATGAGTGAGGACCTCGTTTTACCTCGTGAGGGGCTCGCGAGGTACCCCTCATTTGAGGTGAGGTGAAAAGAATGAAATAAACGCGATGAACGAGTGCGTAGCGAGGCGCGCGCATTCTCGCATCATTGCCGTTTGCAATGAATGAGGGAGTAGTGATTAAATCCTCTTTGGAGGGAGGAAGTCGGTAATAAAGTGCGCATGATTTTATTTATTCACGGAAACATGTAAATGTTTTAAACATTCTTTTTTACTACTGATTTCTTCATTATTTTAACACTTCGCCTCGTTTTAACCCATTAATATCATTCATCTTACTTATATAAAATAAAATAGGTAAGTACCTACCTAACTACTTGTGAGGTAACTACACAAAATTGAGTCGTTCCATCAACCATCAAACTCATAAAAACCGACTATTGAGTGGTAGAGCCACGCTGCGTTGCAGCACGCATTGGGCCGGCTCGCCCGGCGTAATACCACCCTCTCACTAATATTCGGCGTGAAATAATGGCACTTGGTGCTGTTGTGTTTCGTCCGACCAGTGAGGGTTCCGGAGGCCCCTTCCCCCCCCCCCTCCCAATTCCTATTCCTTCCTTAAACCTATTCCTCCCTTAAAGGCCGGCAACGTGTCTGCGATTCCTCTGGTTTTGCGGGTGTCCATGGGCGGCGGTGATTACTCTCCATCAGGTGACCCGCCTGCTCGTTTGCCTCCCTCTTTTATAAAAAAAAAAAAAAAAAAAAACCTGTCAAGCGCGCTCCCTCAATCGTAAATATTGAGTAGGTATCAACACAACCTTTCAATTCTAGGCAACTCACTCACTATTATTCAACTCACTCATTCTGTTGCGTTTGCTGTGTCATCTCTATTTGTACTCGCGTACTCGAAGCCTCAATTAGTGAGGAGCTAAATGAGGTGGTTCAAAGTTGAAATACGAGTACTCCCTCATTTGGTCGCAACGAGGAACTCAAACGAGGTACCTCACGAGTGAGGGGCTCATCACTAGTTGAAACTTGGTCGTCTCTCAAAGTGTACGTCGCGCGTCGTCGATGTTTTCAGAGCGTTCTCAATTAACACATAAACAAAGTGGAATTTTATTTTAACTGTTTAATCTTTTGAAGTGGTGGTGATGGATACGGAGAATTCGGGTAAGGAGAGGTAATTTTGTTGTCATTGTAGTGTTTTTAAAGTAGGTCGTTTTTAAGCGAAAAAAATACTCAAATTCTTTATTAATTAGATATTATCGCGTCAGATCGCGCAATGTTTGTTATAATATTGTATACTGCATATATTAGGCTAACCAATGACACACACATCAGGTGCAGATAGTTGCAGATAACCAGATTATAGGATTTTTTAATGGATGACTCCATTAAAATAAAAAATGCAGTTTTAGTTTAAAGTCTAGTAAATGGCAATTTTCTTTGTTTTAGGTGCACCTGGTGCCTCAGGTACAAAAATAGTAAGTCGTAGGTATTTGCAACAGCAAAATTTGCCTATTTCGGATGAAAAGTTGATTTTTTTGGAAATCCACGTGTTGTCGAATTATGGTCAAACTGAAGATGATAAATGTAGTTTAAAACAAAGATTTGTTTACTTTAAAACATCAATCAAAGAAAAATGGTCCAAAGCCCATAGAAAGGAAGCAGCATTTCTAAAAGCCAACTAAAGTTGGTGGAGGGCACATTCGAACTGCCATCAAGCAGGTCGTCTTTCTATATCGTTTGAAGATTCTAGTGAGAGAACCCGCAATTAGCTGCTGACATAACAAAAATTGACTTCAACTTGATATATAGACTAAAAGTTATTATTAGAAACAATCTCAAGTGGTTATAAAATAAACGTCAAGAATTCGAAGAATACGCAATGACTACGGCAAAATTGTATGTCGACTTATACGGATAGCACCCGATAACTCCAACTATGCATAAAATTCTCATGCTTGGTGGAGAAATAATTAAAAATGCTTTAATACCAATTGGGCAACTATTGGAAGAGGTAGCAGAAGCCCGAAACAAGCACTTCAGAACTTATCGCGAACATTATGCAAAAAAATTCTCCAGAGAAGAATGTAACCGCGATATTTATAATAGGTTGCTTCTGAGCTCAGACCCTCTAATAACTACCTTAACACAAAACAAAAAAAAAATCTAAACACAGCCTCCCATTTTGCCCAGAGAATATCAAAATGTTACTACTACTTAAAATTTTACTTATGTAAAAGTACGGCTGATCCAAATGAAACTGAAACTTCAGATATAGTATAGAATTAAAAAGTTTAGCTATGTTATTTTTTGTATTTTGTTTTTATCATTTTGTATTTTTATTATATTTTAAATTAAATAAAAAACACACAAAATAAAAATACACCGTTTTTATTTTTTTCTTTGTACACATTTATGACTACTTTTTATTATTATTACTTTTTTCACAAAACTATTTTTATAATACATAAGTAGATGAAAGATAAGTAAGTATGAGATTCTAAGCAAAAATTAACCATAAAATAATTTTGGCCAGCTAGATCCTTAAAATCCACCTATGTGCGGCGGCCATGATTGAGCTTCGTGTGACGTCACATTTCACAAAATAAACAAAAGATATCTGTCAGGTTTCAAGAGAAATTTGCTTGTTTATTGTAGAGTGACGTCACAGGGCTAAATGTCACGTGACCAACCGTTTTCGCACGAAATTTAATATGAATGAAGAAAACTATGTTTTTTTTTATTAAATAAAGCTTGTTCGAGAAAAAAAATATTGTACAGGGTATAAAATAAGCGTTTGTTTTTAAAATACTTTTCCGAAAACTGTCAAGTAGCCTCAAAATCATAAAAAAAAGTCAGGAGAGCTCAATAGAGCAACGCAAACTACTTGGCGTAGGTATCCTAGGCTAGTTTAAACACCCGACTTTTCTATTGAAAAAACGAGTCACAGACTGACTGCTGTATGAAACAGCTGATTTATTTTCGTTTTTTTTTAGTTTGTCCTACACAAATAAGTAGTTGTTCTTTGCACTTAATAAGATTGCGCGGTTGCTGGGTTATATATCTATTACCAAACACGCAATATAATATTTCGTTTTTTTTTTAGTTTGTCCTACACAAATAAATAGTTGTTCTTTGCACTTAATAAGATTGCGCGGTTGCTGGGTTATATATCTATTACCAAACACGCAATATAATATTTCGTTTTTTTTTTAGTTTGTCCTACACCAATAAGTGGTTGTTCTTTGCACTTAATAAGATTGCGCGGTTGCTGGGTTATATATCTATTACCAAACACGCAATATAATAAGGTTGGGGAAAAAGTTTCTTCGCATTAAGAAAATCAAAACATTTCTTAATATAGTTTATAACATAGTTTATTTACATTTAACTAAATAATTATGTAGATGCCATTTTGTTCGATAACTTTTTGCCATCTTGTAGGTAGGGACATGATCCCATTGCTATAGAAAGGAGATCATTCAGGCTCCATAAATTTTTGGGCCTTTTCTGAAAGTGCCGGGCAACAAAAAAAAATAGTACGTACGTACTAGCTATTTGGAGTAATAGTTAATATGGCACAGAAGTTGTAGGATCGCTCTGAGCCAAGTTATACAAGTTCGATGATTCATCATTTTCATACATTTATTAATTTCTGAAAGTGCTGGAACTGGGAAACATAAAATAATGATAGATATTGCTAGAACTAATGATCTGAAGCAATTGTCATTGCAGCGCAAAAGCTGTGGGGTCATCATCTGTTACGTTCATACAAAAAAAAAATAGGAATCAATAAATGTATGAAAATGATGAATCTTCGAACTTGTATAACTTGGCTCGGAGCAATCCTACAACTTTTGTGCCATATTAACTATTTCTCCAAATGGCTAGTTCTAACAATACGTACCATTTTTTTTTTGTTGGCCGGCACTTTTAGAAAAGACCCAAAAAAATGATGTCCTTTTGGGGCTTCTGATCAAAATACCGCGACAAGCTGTTTTGGCAGTCCTCTCGTGATGTTAACCAGACATTGCCTAAAGAATTCTGAAGAGACCGAAACAAGTGGAAATATTAAGGTGCAAGGTCAGGACTATACGGCGGATGCATTAACACCTCCCAGCCAAACTCTTTTAATTTTTGCCGAGTGACTAAAGATGTGCGAGGTCTAGCGTTATCATGATGTTAAACCAAACCCCTTATGTTGATTAATTCAGGCCGCTTTCTCTCAACTTCTTGCTTTAATATCATCAGTTGTTCGCAGTAGAGTTCAGAATCGATGGTCCTGTCTGGTGGTAACAGCTCATAATGAATAATGCCCTTCCAATCCCACCACACACACACACAACACAGTATCACCTTGTTTCGAAATAACCCGGGTTTCGCCAGTCTGTGAAGCCTGATCGGCCTTTGACCACGACCTTTTTCGCACGTTCTTGTCATGAGGAGCTCGATGGCGCAGCGGCTAGCGCCTTCGGCTTGCGATCTTGCTCGCTAAGCAACTTTCGCAATGCCGGGTCGCCTGATGGGTGACAAATTACAAATATCTCTGAAGGCACGTTAAGCCGTCGTTCCCGGTTGTTGTCGTAAGAAGGCAGTCGGCAGTCAAAACCCAACATCCCGCATTGGGCCAGCGTGGTGGTGGGTGGGCCCAATATCCCCACCTGCTAATGTTCACGTGGGAGGCCTGTGCCCAGCAGTGAGACGTTTATAGGCTGATGATGATATGCGAAAAGACTTTCCCAACCTAATATAACATACTATAACATACGGTGTTCTTTCATCAATACAATTTGGAAAATGTTATAAAAAAAATCCTCGAGCAGGATTTGAACCTGCACCCTTCTGATAATCCGGGTCAGGTGCTCTTCCAATTAAGCTACCGTGGCTTTATCCAGCCCGCCGAAATTCATCAACACTATTTATTTACTTTTTGATTCGAAAGCCAAAGGCGCCCATTCAAAGTTCTTCATCATATACTTACCAACTTTAAGATCCCCATCCGGATTCCGGAACTTGATTTGCTTGTCAGAGTTCCATGCAATTCCCGTTCTAAAGACAGGCACCTCCGTGTCTAACTCCTCAGAGCGAACGGTCAACGAGTCTGTAATGCATAAACAAAAGAGAATTACACACTGTTGGATGGATACCTACTCAACATAATGGAAAAATCTTCAAAAAGAATTACACACATATTTATAAATAAAAGAATAAGAATAAGAATATTTATTTGCATAAAACATGGTTTACAAGGCATAACATATATTTACTTGTATAGTTTTTATTAGTTGTCTATCATGTAATTCTATTTAACTGTACTTGCGCACTTCCTCTTGTTCCTTCTTGGGTCCAAAAACCAACGGTTGTCTGGAAGAGATCGCTTTCAGCGATAAGACTGCCTTTGCTCATACTAGATTTAAGTTTTGTATTGTAAAATTGTTTCACATGTATGTGCAACAAAGAATTATCTATCTATCTATCTATCTACACTGTGCCTGGGGGCCACCAAGGAGTCACATGTAACAGGAGTGACTTTAACCCCCATTTTCCTTCTTTAAAGGACAATTATGGCGGAAGTTTCTTTAATAATGTGCTGTTATGAGTGATAGAGAAGACAATTGTTAATCAGGACCCCGCCTCGACTTGTTGTTGCGAACGGAACGTATCGCAATAACGCTGGTATTCTGGCGGGGCCTATCGGTGCACAGTACACGAACAACATACAGATTTAGATGAAACACATACACATTACATAAAGCTATACATTGACAAAACTAACAGACAATAAAAACAACCATTGGCAGAATGTACCAGACTCCTTAATCTAAATTATAAAAATACTGTAACTATGTCTGTCTTGTCCATGGACCATGCCATTCAAGTTACAAAACAGAAAATAAACAAGCACTCATACGCAGTTACTTACTAATGTGTTATCTTTACAATATAAATAACGTAATTATATCCTTATAATAATTAGTGGTCAGATAATCAATGCGTTCCATTGCTGTTATGATTAAATATTACATTTTATACGTTTAATATTATATTAGCTATAATACATATTATTAGAATATAACACAGCAGGAGGAAAATAAGTTTAGTATTAATGTAACTTTATCCTTAATTTAATATTAGCAAGGACGATATTGTCTATGATATTAGAGAACTCTAGTTTTGTCCATCTTTAAGTGCGGTGCCGAGACTTGGACACTGAAGAAAGCAGACTGCGCACGCATCGATGCCTTTGAGATTTGCTGCTAGAGGAAAATGCTGCAGATTGCTATTCCATCGAAACTATCCATTACAAGAAAACAGCCTAAAGACAACAACAAGATGTAAAAGAAACATCCTTTTAAACCCATGTGCAATTAACTTGAATAATAGTAGATTATTAACCAAGGGGATAAAGCAGTGTCTTCTGTCGCGGGTGACGATTTAAATCGCGAGCGTAACGAAGGACTCGAGGTTTACTCCCGAGCGTAGCGAGGGTGTTAAAAACTTAGTTATAAAGGTTAGGTTTAAAGACGAGTCCTGAGTGTAGCGAGAGATTTAAGTTCACCCAAGACTAAAGAGCCGTTTACACGTATTAAGTTGTCAAGTAGGTAACTAAATTTTAAGTTAATTTTAACTAAAGTCTTGCGTGTAAACAGTCACTTAACAGCTCTTTAGTAACAAGTAGTAAGTAAACGATTTAGTGGGCAAGTGAACAAGTAGAATAGAATCGAGTCTATTTTTTGAGTAAGTAACCGCCCCTCCCGCACCGCTTGCATTCCCCGGTAGGCGTGGCTTCTACTAAATTGTCATTTAGTTGACGTGTGGACGCAACAATTTAGTGAAGGATTTATTGAAGTAGATAAGTTATGGTATATATACATACTTACATGGTTAAGAATATCGTCCACTAAAGAGTGCATAAGTTGGACACGTGTAAACGATCGACAACTTAAAATTAACTTAAAATTTAGTTACCTACTTAACAACTTAATACGTGTAAACGGCCCATAAAACAGCTTTATCACCGAGGAAAATACTCTACTTTTCGTACTATTTGCGAAAAAATTAACACAATAAAAATATGAGAAAGAAAAAAAATGTCTTAGTAAATTCCTAGACTAATATTTTTTTGTCGGAAAAGCAAAGGCATCAAGCTCATACGGCCTCATCGGTTTTCGTAATTTTATTTAATAATCATAACTGCATAATAAATGCGTATTCCTTTTTCAAAAAGATGTATAATGCTTTATATACAAACTCAATGGTGTAAACACAGATGTAGTTCAGTATAAATTTCGGTAAGTATTCCAAATTTAAATCACATTCTCCCCCTAGAGGATGAATGAAATTCAGTACAATTTTCTTTCCCTGTTTTTAACAGATTAAAAATGACTATTGTTATGTTCGCTTTTTGTGGCATAGAATGTCACTTTTTTGAGCAAGTGGTACGAAAAATTCAATTAAATATCTAATTTTGCGAACTTACATGACATACAGTACTGATAAAAGTCAATGAAAAATTATCATTACGTATTATAAAGTAAAGTCGCCGTTTTCCTCTGTCTGTGGCACCGCACTATTCTCCTAAACCTCTCAATGGATTTTTATGCGGTTTTCACTAAAAGATAGAGCGTTATGAATATGGTTTTGTTCATATTTTATAGATATAATTTTTAAAATGGCTGAACTATGACGGTCTTTCTAAGTTAGCATGTACGAAGGCGCGGGCGGGCCGCTAGTAAGTAATAAAAATAAAAAAAGTATGCGAGAGCAGACCTTCCTCGCCAGGCAGCAAACGTTTACGGCTCAACTATATTTTAGAGAACGTAAATACACACGCCTCCACCACAGAGACATCCCCTCTCCTTACATTACTAATTTTTATTTGTACTGGCACCTCGAGACCAACCGTTAGGTTATTGCAAGAAGTGCCAGACGTCCATGCGCCAGCAAAATACTCGCGCAGGAGACCATCTGCGTTAGGTCTTGACGCCAAATCAGCGCCCGCCGGAGCGCGCTCTTCATTCGGTACTCATAAGACGAATGTCTCGGGAGAGTTTCCCCGTGAACACGTGTAGTTTACTGCCTAGATAGGTAACCGGAGCTGTCAAGCTCGCTCACTTCTCGTCGCACGAAGGGCACAACTCGCAGTTGCCACTGCTCAGACCACCACACCACAGAGACAATAGAAAGAGCATGACTTAGCAGCGCGACTGTCGCGCGATTCCATACTAAAGCACAGCCGCGCGGCTGTCATTTGGTAGTCATGGTAGGCAAATTTATCAGAGAGGGACCATTGAAAAAATTCTTACTTCATGGACTTCAATGCGCTTATCACCATGTGGTGAGTAAAGCGGAATCCGCCCTGGAGAACAAAGAGATCTGCGTCTGCACATTCGTAGATATTGAAGGTGCATTTGATCGCACAACCTTTGACTCCATTAATGTGGCAGCCAGGGATCATGGCGTGCCACAACCAATCTGCAAATGGATTGAATGTATGCTAAAGGGTAGAATCATCTACTCGGAACTACTAGGGGACAGCTTACTTGCTCAGACAACTATAGGGTGCCCGCAAGGGGGGGTTCTCTCTCCTTTGTTATGGAGCCTTGTTGTTGATTCAATCATAACAAAGCTGAACCATGGACCATTCTTTACGGTTGGTTACGCTGACAGTGATAACTAGATCGTCACGATCTAGTTATCACTGTCAGTGGGAAATTTCCCTCCACGGTATCGGAGCTAATGCAACGTTCCCTGGGTTTGCTGGAAGGTTGGTGTAATACCAATTATCTATCTGTAAACCCGGGAAAAACAACCGCCATCTCCTTTACGAGAATGAAAAACCTTACGAAACTGGGAAACCTAACGCTTTTCGGCACCCAGCTTCCTTGGTCCAGAGAAGAGAAATATCTAGGCATAACACTAGATAAGGAACTCACCTGGAAACAGCACATGGACACGACTGTCGTCAAGGCCTATAGGATCTTTGGTATGTGCCGGTCCACTTATGGCAAAATGTGGGGACTCTACCCCCAAATCATAAGGTGGATCTACATGATGATGGTGCTGCCGATTCTTACATACGGCAGCATCGTCTCGTGGCCCAGGACCAAGCTGAAGAACTGTAAGAATGCTCTGAGCTAACTACAGAGAACAGCATGCCTGGCGATTACCGGGGCATTTAGAACCACACCGACAGCAGCACTGGAGGTCCTCACGGACCTCCCACCCCTGCACAGTGTCATAGAGACGGAGGCAAGGAAAGCGCTACACAGACTAAAGGTGGCCGGGCTGGGGGACGCATCTTTGCCTCTGACCAGACACACAAAATGGAAACCTAATGATACCCTTGATAGGATCATGGAAATGAGGTGCGACAAGATTGCCCAAAAGTACATGTTCGAAAATAACAAGATTGCCCCCAAGTACATGTTCGAAAATAAATTCAGTATACATGTCCCAACTCGGGACCAATGGAAACAGCCACCGTCTCCAGAGAAAGACAGCCTGATCTGGTACACCGACGGATCCAAAATGGAGTCGGGCACTGGAGCAGGTATCTTTAGCAATGACTTTGAGAGCACAGTCAGAGTTTGGGAAAGTTCGCTACTGTTTTTCAGGCAGAAACTTTCGCAATTCTCCTGTGCGCTAAAAATAATTCAGAACTCGCTCCTAAGCAGCGTAACATACTCCTCCTGAGTGACAGCCAAGGCGCGCTCAAGTCACTTATATCGCCTCAAATCGACTCCAGCCTTGTGCTTGAAACCACGAAAGCCTTAAACAAGCTAGGTAGGCACAACAGGGTGAGGTTGATCTGGGTACCATGCCACATGGGAATCCAAGGCAATGAAATGGCCGATGCACTTGCTAGGGAGGGTTCAGAGTCCCCATATATTGGTCCTGAGCCGTTTGTGGCACTAGGATCGAGTACCATCGGCAAAGCCTTCAAAAACCACATTCAAAACAGGCATAGAACCGAATGGAAAGAGCTACCCGGCATAAGACACTCAAAATCTTTCATAGGCGAGGGCTCCCAAGGACGAAGTAAGATAATATGCAGAGGTAGCAAAAGGCAGGCCCGATCAATCACCGGTGCCCTGAATGTTCACTATGCCACAAAACAAATGCTCCACAAAATGCAACTAGCAACAGACAACCTGTGCAGGGCATGTGGAAGGGAAAAGGAGTCCATGCAAAATCTACTGTTTGACTGCGACTCTTTTGCCAGGATAAGAATGAATCTTCTGGGATCGGCCTACCCGAAACCAGAAGATTTTAGGCTCTTCGCCCTCAACGACATTGCCAAGCTAATGGCAATTATCTTCACTGAGGAGGCAAAGTGATAGGACGGGGTTGCACAAAAGATCCCAGTGGGTCGACGTTCTGCTGCGAGGGGGGACCTCTGCAAGCCCCACTAGATAAGATAAGATAAAGCTCGAATGGGATTCGAACCCATGACAGAGCAGGTTAGAGATTAGAGCAGTGGACCGACAATCCAAAGATCATGGGTTCGAATCCCATTCGAGATTTTCTGAGTCTGGTTGTTTTTTCTAGTAAACATTTTATCCTATATCTTTAAAGCATTGTGAATGCAAAAATTTCAATAATAAAGATATTATGTGGAGGTGATGTGCGATAGCACGCTGGCTATGCCCTTGTTCCATTTGTGCTGCTTCTGTAGGTGTGGTATCCATTATTTCTGTGATATTCAGTGTAGGTGTGTACTGATTAAAGTGCCAGTAACAACAGATAAAAAAGGGAACATTGTGCTTTTATAATGTCAATGTCGCGCAACTCAAGAAATTGAAAACTTGTCCATTTTCTTATGCCTTCACTAAAAGCAGATTAGCTTTTGAAATATGGATGTAATTTAAATAAATAGGGCATCAATTTCAAGCTCACAGTAAAACTATACCATTTTCATAAATTTTCATCAATAGTTTAGTTTTCAAGACGGCACGGATAAATCACAAGTAGGTGACTCCATACTTTTTCACGTAAGTGTAGGTTATATTAAGTAACATACCATTGAAGAGTGAGTTGGCTATGGCCCCACAAGGTGCTACCGGCTTGTCATCATCAGCGTATGCAAAAGGTAGGCAATCTGTCGATGGAGTCATTGATAAGCGACCAAGCAACTGGTTGTCGTCTCTGCAACAAGGATTTTAATGATAAATCTTTATTATTCTACTGATAGCATTGTTCTGTTCATACATCGTGATGATCACTCTGGTGTTGATGATGTTGGAAATTTCCCTACGTTTTTGGAAGTGACTAGGGTTTAACCAGGGGGATGTCACTCCGAAGTTTAGGTACGTTCGGCCGGCGCGCCTCCCAGGCAGGCCGCCAAGGCGTATGGCAGTAAAGGTTGCCGCTCTCGATGCACGCTCCACGACGCGCGTCAACGCTTAATTCGTAAACCCTACGCTCTGTGACGTCATGACGTTAAACCGATATCGAGTCAGCGTTGCTTAACCGAATATGAATGCTCGGGTCGCACGATAAGTTTCAATTTCGCATGAAAGTCGATAGAGAGTGAACCATCTGTACGTAGTACTATTAGTTATTCTGTGGTTTAACCTCATTCTTAGAAGCACATTAAATACAAACATTTAGCAATTAGGCTCGAGGCATTCAGATATTGTCATTGTGGTGGGAGGATAGTGGATCCTGTTAGCACAAGATTGCAAGGAGTGGTGTTTAAAAGAAGAGCCCAGCAGTGGGTGTTACCAGCTGAGTAATATATCAATGTAATTAAGATGTCATTATATTGACAATCAATCTGGAGTTTCTCCCATGTTCCTTTAGCAACAACACATGTTGTGAGACTCCATTTTATTTCTATCTACCGTATAGATAATAAAATATAATATTTAAGAAATTTAACCACTTGAAATTAGCTTAATGCTGCTCGCAATAGCCATTAATTAAGATATAGTAATAATAATAATAACAATCACTCAAACACAAACCTTGACTTCACGTAACGACGATGATTTTGGTAGTAGTTGCTCAACCCATAATAGAAGTAGACATCTCCTTTAAAGTCTTCAGTCAAGTTGAATTTATGTTTACAAGTGCACGGCTCCATAAAGTTTTGCTTTATGTATTCCGCACAAGTTATGTTCTCATCTTCTTTTTCACAGAATGTATAATTTATAACATGTTCTTTGACCTGTGAATTATATAAACATATAATAGCAGTTTAAACAAACATAATCTATAACAGCTAACTAATAATACTAAAGTACCTAACTATAATTTTTATGTTTTATGTAAAATTTCAGCATTAAAATAACACTCTGTGATCCAGCTAAAAGTTTACGACATTATGTATCCATTGACATTTAAATATCACAAGAACAATGCTATTCCTGAATATTACCTCATCAGAGAAGTAGAGCAGGCCAATGCCCACGGGAATAAAAGCGATTCCAATGACGAAGAACGTCGGCAGAACTGTCCCAGCGGTCAGTATGGGCTGCCAGGCTGGCAGGCGCTGCTGCTTGAAGGCAGATTCTGGTGAAACATCATTGGTACAAAGTAATCAATAACGTAAACAAGGTCGACAGCTAATGGAAAACTTAGTTAAGTAGGTAGGTACTTACCAGCTGGACGCCTGGACTTTACGTTTTGGTCTGATGTGTCGCTGGACGTCGCCATTGTATTGGCAACCTCTCTGAGGTCTTATTGTGAGGATTAGGTGCGAATTTAAGATATTTTCAACGTTTTGTTCGATATTCCAATGTCGAGTTTTAGAGATATTGAATGAATCAATGAATGACAATGACATAAGAAATGACAATGATTTATCCCAATTTCATAGTGATGACCGACATCAAATTATTAAAGAACAGCGATTTTATCAATTAGTATTTGGATTTGTTTAAAAATTACATTTCAACCGCACCTTGATGTCATCTAACGCGACAATTTACATAGTCATCTAGCAACTAACTAAGATTTTTATTGTGACAATCTCTTGCAAAAATTTTGAAAGCACTTTTAACATTAACCTTGTGACGGCTTCCTCACTTTGTTCTTCTTTATTGATTGACAATACGAACTTACCGGTTCGAAAATATATATTTTCTTAACTATTAACTTAACTTAACTACGAGAGGATTGCTTCGTTTTGTATAATCATTTTTACCACTACACGATTTACCTATAATCAAATAACGATTACAAAAAATACAAATTAGTAATTAAAATATATTTTATTGGACAAACACAGCTCAGGTATATGATTTATAAATGACATTTCTGTGCATTTTTTTGTATAAAAAGATCTTTCCTAATCTAAAATAATTCCTTGAATACCTGCCTTGGCTGCTTTCTTTATTCCACAGAATACGCGGTTACTATACTTTAGGGTGGATTCGACCAAACTGGAATAAGGTCGTAAGATCTTAAACGCCGAATTTGTATAGACTAATCTCGGAGTAAGTCCTATTCGAGTTTGGTCGAATCCACCATAAAGGTGGATTCAACCAAACTGGAATAAGGTCTTATACCTAGATTAAACGCCGAAATTGTATAGACTAATCTCGGAGTAAGTCTTATTCCAGTTTGCTCGAATCCACCCTTAGTGCCTTACAAATAAACAGAGAATAAGGTCGGAATAGTCATTCCGTGTTTTGTCTTTTTTACTCTAATTTAAAATTACGTTATCATGACAGGAACAAAACACGAAATTACTATTCGTAGCTTATTCTTTGTTTATTTGTAAGGCACTAAGTACGTAGAAATAAAATCATGTCTTTAATAGAAAGCTAAATGTTACATTACTCCAAAAATAGAATAGGTTTTAAACAGTTATTTCTGCTAACGATATTTATGATTTATCTACTATTATAAATACGTACATCACTCACTACACTACGTTTAGGTAAAGTGACATGCCATGCCAATGCCAGCCAGTCAGTGTTCCACTTAATCGTTATTTTTGACATTCCTGTGATTCCTGTTAGAACTAACTACGATTATGGTAGATTTGGCATTCAAAAAGACAAAATTGAAGCCAACCATAAAAAGTTGTCGCTTTAGAACTCGTCATTACTGCTGTGCGCTGAGGCCTGAGGAAACTCCCCCGTCCCGTCCCCCTGTGCTGTGTGTGTGAGTGGAGAACGAACACGGTGTTGAGTTTCTTTCTTGTAAAAAACAGTTGTTGCCTTACTTTTACCGTGTATATCGTTACTTTTACTAACCAATTTTAATTGACTAAACGTATTTAACCTTCCTGTAGACTATAGTCTACGCAATTCGCTGTGTTACACAGACGAAACTTGAGTCAAAAATGTCCAGCGACACAACCAATAAAAACGTAAGTTAAATATTTATATTAATTACTGCAAACAATTAGAAAACAAATAAACAGTTTGTGATTGCATACACACTTGAATGAACACAAGATTCATTGAAAGTAAAGAGTTACAGGTATTGTGTTTCCCGTGAGTCATCAGATCGTACAAATTTGCTATATCTATAGTATTCAGTTGTTATTTTATGCATACGGTGAAATGGATCTAGATACAGTTAGTAGCGGATGTGTGCCACTGTTTGTGCGTGCCGATCGCATACTTCACGCGTGAGTGTGTTATACTTTTGTTTTATTTTGCTCTGTCGCTCTGTGCCACATGTTTGTTCAACCAATAGGAGTTTGTCTGTTTATCAATGCGCTCATTAAAAATAGGGAATATGTTGGTAGGCATTTGTTTATCAGTAGCTAATTGCCTAACATGGCTCATCATCCTGTAGTAGTAAATGTACATCAGTAAATAATGAGTGCAGACTTTTTCCAGACGACGTTTAATAGTTTCATTTGTTGTAGATAATTAATGTATTGAACTCTTTACCAAATGTATGTTATCAGTTGGAAGGTACGGATATTCTTATTAAAAAAAATGTCACAGTACCTATAACAATTAACATGTTTCATTGACAGAATAATTAATTTTTATCACCAGTTTTCCAACTTGGAAACCCCAGGCTATGTTGGCTTCGCCAACTTGCCTAACCAGGTCCACCGGAAATCGGTGAAGAAAGGTTTCGAGTTCACCCTGATGGTGGTTGGGGAGAGTGGTCTGGGCAAGTCAACTCTGGTCAACTCGCTGTTCTTGACTGACCTTTATCCTGAAAGAGTAATTCCAGATGCTGTTGGTTAGTATTATTTATGATATAAAATTACAATACTCATATTTTTTTATTTTGCTTATAGTTGCTTACACTTAACACAGCTTACTATACAGAATGGTTTATTAAAAACAATCAATCTCCCTCAGTCTCAGGCTTCTTGGCAAATTAATGTAAGACTTGAACCAAAAATAAATGTTGTTCTTGTTAGTAAAGTTAGAAAGAGATAGTCATATGTTTTAAACATACTTAAGGTATTGTCCACATGTTGAAATAAGGGTAAAGACTTCATTTTTGATCGTAAATATCACTAGATATGTGTTTCTCTCTAGATATTTTTTTCCTGCCAATTTTTCTTAAAATTTCTTTTATTTTTAAATTTTAGAGAAAACAAATCAGACTGTGAAGCTGGATGCATCAACTGTGGAGATAGAAGAGAGAGGAGTGAAGCTCCGTCTCACTGTGGTGGACACACCAGGCTACGGAGATGCTATTGACAATACAGATTCTTTCCGAGTAAGTAAATTGAGTTCCTTTAATCCAATCCTATAATAGACAGATAAATTGTATATTTGTTTAATCACACATCAACATTTAATAATAAATATTGTAAGATATACAGACATGAGCAACAGTAATATAATGTAACCACTAATTTAAGTTGTAACTGTTTAAAACCAATCACCAACCAAATGATATTAAGAGGCTAAATCAGTAATTTTTTTTATTTATTAAATAATGGGTATTAGGAATTTGGTTACTGTGATTGGGATGTGCGAGTTAGGCCTCTTCCTCACTGGATCAGTATTTTTTTGTTTCGGTACCGCCTCTGCACCCAATGAAATGCTGGAAAACATTTCCTGACAGGCTCTGGTTGTTTTCGGTACGGTATTGTTCTTTCGATATTGTATGGTCGGGGTCACCGTCGCTTAACCACTTTGCATTATTGCACATATTTGATTTTCGTATGAAGCGCACCGACCGCCCGGGTACGTGCCTGTACCAAATAGACGACGCGGTGTGCAAGGGATTTTGACCTTTAGACTGGTAAAGCGACGGAGTCCGCGATAGTACATGGTGTGACAGGTGTCAAGGAGGCTTCTATGCAGAAGCGCGTGTATGCGCTCGGTAAAAAATCTGTACTGAAACGACTTGGTCTGACAGATTTTTTTCCGGTGAGGAAGAGGCAATAGAAAACTCACTATATCTATAATTTCTGTCTCCTTCTTAAAATTTAATGAAATAGAAGATATAAGATATCTCAAAAAGTTGTGTAATTCAAACTAGACCAGCGAGTGTGTTGGATTAACTTGTGCCAGATGTTTGTAACTAGCGACTCGCCCGCGACCTAGTCCGCTTAAACACTTGTATCCCGTGATCGGAATTTTTTATAATACATTTCAAATGTCATGTTGTATGGAAAGGTGCCTACCAAATAATCCAGAAATCTAAATGCATTTATTAATCACTTTGGGTACTGGTAGTCAAACCTTTAGTTAACCTTTTTTAGTCATAGAAAACATTGTTATGTCAATTAGGTTGGAAGTCAATTACTCCTAATGAAGCATCAACCTTGAATGTTCTTAGTTAGACATACAAGATATGCTCTATCCCATTTACGATGTAATTAAATCAAGTGCATATAAATTATAGTTTTCTTTTAAGCTAATTAGATAAATAACAAATACATATAAAAATACCAATTTTATAAAATATTTGCAATTCTGCATCCTGCAGATGACTCAATTGAAAATCACGTGAATTTATTGCGAAAGTCGCGCAAGATAAGAGAAGATGACACAATCAGTGGTATAATCTGCTGATAGTATAAAAAAGATGACAAATAATAATCTGATTATTAAGATTGCAAAGGAATCCATAGTTGGAATCACATGGTGTTGGCTTAATCCCCACTCTTGCCAAATCTCAAACCCGGGCTATGCCTTAGAATAATAATGCATAGAAAGCGAGAACACACACGATAAATGAGGCCAGTAAAACCAAGCCATACTGGCTTCGTACCGAAACGGCCCGCGTCAGTACTAATAACACAGAATAAATAATAGTACTAATAATCTAAACTTATCTATCTATCAACAATTCCAATTTCCTTGCTTTTGGGGCAAATCTGGGGGGTTACTCTCGAACGCAAACTCAATCTTAATACAATTCCAATGCAATTAATATGTATCGATATTGGGATAAGTAAAGATAATTCTGGAACGCCATCTCGCTAATAATTTGTTCAATCAATTTCCACCTAATTTAATTCCAATGTGGCGCTATTGTCGCTTACAAAAGTGCCATTTGACATTTTTTAGATTTGTGATTGGAAATTGATTAATGCAATTCTGTTTCAAGAGTAGCCTACCTGATTCCTCTAGCAACATTACTTGTGCACTTGTGTGCGTGTCGCCGAGACAGTATGCGTAACTTACTCCTACATCCATTTTTTTCTTGCCTCACGCCATGACATTTTTCTAATACGAGGCTATCGTTCTATGCGTTATTATTCTATGGGCTATGCATCGAAAATCAAGAAAAAAGAAATAAAAATTGAAGCTATGCAAGCTAAATAGAAATATAGGGAAATCAATTTCGCGCGGTCAGTGTGGCACGCAACAACACGCAAATCTATAATTTATTTCTTACTTGCATGATATTGGTGATTATCGTAACAATAATTGGTATGGAATATTTGTATTCCTCATTATAATTACAAATTCACTTCTTGAGCAACTTCAATAGTTTCTACGTACCTACTTAATATAGATTAGAACAAGCACACATGAACAAAATGAATGAAGGTAGCTTTCTTACAACAACAACCGGTTCTTTTCGGTTATGCTATTGTGTTTCAGTGGCCCAATAGTTTTAAATATAAAATAGCAGTTTTTTTACAGGTTTATATTTGTGTACACACGGCGTCAGATCAACCTACCCTAAACTGACAAATTTCGCCAATGAATATTGATCCTTAGTAATTAAATAATAAAGTTCAAAATTGACTGTACAAATTTGACTTTTTGGTAGGTTGATCTGACGCCGTGTGTACAGTAAAAAAGTAGCCTGCTACAAAATAGCATAGTCGAAAAATAAACTATATTGTTTACTGGCTATGATTGTCACAATGACAGAATAATAACTAAAGTATAGAAGGAGTCTAAATGAGACACGTATAGTTGTCCTATTATAGTTCCACAAATCTCCGCTGGGAGCGCCATTGGTTAGTTTTAAATTGGTGGGATTTTGCATCTCATTCGCGTCAAAACAGTACAATCTTCAGTATTGCTCAGGCATCGGCGTAATCCACACGCCATTTCATTTGGAAAGTGTACAAAAACGAAATTAAAACTTAAAGGTATGTTTTGATTCTCTGAAGTACTATATTAACTCAAATTTGGTATTTTTTGTTAAAATAATAGCCTAATGTCAGTACTTATGTATTTTTCTTATAAAACTATGCAATCTTAAAATTGTTTTCATTTTGAGCCATTGAGTTATTATGTACTACGTACTAGAGAAGACGTCTCAACCAGATTGTTTGTAACACGCGTTAGAGCCAGCTCGCTCCAACTATATTAGTCTGTGGCAGGCTCTAGACGCAACAATACGTGTGCATTCTGTGTTCTATTTTATTAAAATATGCCTTTATGTGTGCTAAGGTACTGTTTAAACAACTCAGGAAATACAAATAAAACCAAAGGAATCACTTTTCACCTGAAAATACGTACTAAATTATCGATATAACATGCTTTTGACTAATTATTTTATCAAATCGCCGAGACATGAAGCGGTGGCCATGTTTCGGTAAAATGCATAGAGTAACAATATTTCTGTTTTGTGCGGAAGATGATAACTAAGCCCCGCACCACGGTACAAGTATCATTGTACCGTGCCCGCAACGCACCACGCACTAGATGCCCGCTGTCATCTAGCTGTGCACATTTATTGTATGGGAAGTCTTCTCTAGTATATTTACCTCAATGTTTTGAGCTGTTTTTTTCTAAAAAAGTCGCTAAAGTCAAAACGAGTTGTTTTAAAACTAAATATTTTATACCTTCTCTTTTAAAATACTAACCAGTAAAATGCTATTTGTGAAGATAAAGGATTCAATTGTAGTAAAATAAAAGATGCAACTACTGAACTTTGTGAATAAGTTTTTATTAAGTATTGAACTTTCAAAATGCTCTCTTAGATATTGTACACTTTTCGTCCGATGAGGCGATATAATTATGTTATGATAAATTTTTCTCATTGTATGATATGGTAAAATTATTTTTTTTGTTTTTGTTTTTAAAAATGTCTTTACCTCTGTATAAAGCTGTGGTTTCTTGCGCCCGTTCATCTCCACAGCTAAAAAATTACGTCCTAAAAAAGTTTTGGACGATTCAAAGTGATTATTAATTATGTTAATTTAATAAATGTATTTTGAGTTTGAGTTTAACAAGTCGGCCTCCTTGCAGTCCATCATCCAGTACATCGACGAGCAGTTCGAGCGTTTCCTGCGCGACGAGAGCGGCCTCAACCGCCGCAACATAGTCGACAACCGCATACACTGCTGCTTCTACTTCATATCGCCGTTTGGACATGGGTATAGTATATTTCATTACGAGTGCGGAAAGCCTGTCATTGCAAAGAGTTCCGACAAATTATGTCTACCCGAGCCGAGGCGCAGCCGAAGGTGAGGGTTGACAGTCGGAACAAGTTGCAATGACGGTTCCGCACGTGTACTGAACAACTATTTTTAATACAGTTGCGAAAAAATTAAGCAATTTAATTAAGAATATTTCTGAAAAATGGCGCCATCCGTAAAAGAATATAAGCAGAGATTTTTTTGTTATCTTTACCCATTCTGGGTAGGCAAATCGAACTATGCCCATACAGCCAAGTCTTCAGTAGATTTATTTTATTGATATGAAATGAAAATGAAATTTAATGAGATGAAATGAAACCTAACCTAACTCATGGAATTAAATCTGATATTGAAGCAAATTAGTAGCTTCTTTTTAGAAATATTTGCATGAATCATAAAAACTTCTATGAATTTTTTTTAGTAAAAACTTCTTGGTTGGTTTTTTCTTTTTAATAGACATTATTTTGACAGTTGGGAAAGAGAACGCACGAGTTCGGAAAAGGTAAAGAAAAAGCTCGAGTATGTAATAGCCTACATCCCGAACGCTATACGTCCCTGCAATACGCCACTTTTTGAGCAACTGTATTAAAAAATAACTTTTCTACATACATATCTCGGAGGGGGCGTTAGATTTGAAATAGTAGGCTCTCGATAAAGTACAGGCGTCTATTTACAGTTTTACACAATGCAACACAATTTGGTACAAAATAATTAAGGAATAAGCAGATGAAGAGAGATTACTTTTAGGAAACGCGGCAAGTTAGATACACCGACGCAGACCTATACTCAGAATTGGTGTGACAGTTGTAAAATTTATTACTTATTATTATTATTAATAATATAGATTTTTTCAGGAAGCTCACCCTTGCAATAATAAATTTAATTATTTTGTGTATTGGAATTTAGCAATAGGTTTTATTTTAATACTTTATGTAGATTTAACGACGCGCGCCTGAACCCCTGTTCAGGCGTCGTAACATGCCGTCGAAAATTTTAGTATTTATTATTTCCATTAGTAAGTCTAGATACGAAAGTATAAAGCACTTAAGTCAAGTTTTATAGCAAACGAAAATTGCAATAATTACAAAAAGCCTTAAAGCAACCGGCAGGAATTGACGTAAGTGCTAACGGCTGCCTAGTCTAGAAGTGTTAACTAACATCTATTGTTTTACAGGTTGAAACCGCTCGACATCGAGTTCATGAAGCAGCTTCATAACAAAGTTAACATTGTGCCGGTGATAGCGAAGGCCGACTGCCTCACCAAGAAGGAGGTGTTACGGTTGAAGACCAGGGTCATGGAGGAAATTGACAGGGAGGGCATCAAGATATACCCCCTGCCCGACTGCGACAGCGACGAGGACGAGGACTATAAGGAGCAGGTGAGGCTCACACTTACATAATATACAACCTGAATTTTTCGTTACACAAAACCAATTAAGGGTAAGTTCCACCCATGAAACTGAACAACTTTCCCCAAGAAACCTATGTGCAAATATGACAAAAAAATTTCGACCTCTCATAAAAAACTGTCCGATCAGCTGACGACAATATATGGGAGATCGATTTTTTTTGTCATTTTTGCACATAGTTTTCTTGGGGAAAGTTGTTCAGTTTCATGGGTTGGAACTCACCCTTTATTAGTTTTGTATAAAGAAAAATTAAGATATGTAGAGTTTTAAGCGCATCCATGTGTCTGTAGTACTTATCGATAGACATTAGAGATAAATGAATAAAACACGAGAAAACGGGTCGAGAAGAGTTCTCGTGTTGCGCATGCTAGGCCGGCTGGTGGCCATACCCCGTTCCGCCTTTTGTTTTCATTGATTAACGATAAACAAAACGTCTTTTTTAACATTTTGACTGTCTTCACAATTTTATATTTTTTGAGTTTAATTAGATGATGTTAATTAAATGTTGTACAAGTTTAATCATATGCAGGCAAGCCGGTACCATAGATTTGACAAATGCAAATGAAAATAGCCCTTAAGATGGTATACGGCAGATTTACGGCTGCTCACGACTACTATCTCCACAGGGTTATGCTGGATTTACATGGAGCCAATACTTGAGACAATCCACTAAGCCAGTCCGAGACAGTCCACTACATTGGATTGTCCTCAAGCCGTTTTTGCATAGCATTAGCATTGGCTTATTGGACTGGCATATTGGATTGTCTCAAGTATTGGCTGCGTGTAAATCCAGCATTAGAGCCGGTCCGGCGCGTTGCGTCAGCGTTGCGGCGAGATCTCGCCCCGTTGATTGGTGACTTTAGTGACGCGACCGCGTGTCCACCAATCAACGCCGCGAAATCTCTGCGGTGCGGCAACGCAACGCGCCGTGTGGACCGGCTCTTAGTCGGTGACTAGGCAATGACTGTCATTCCACATCTTGATGGATCCACTTGATCCATCCATCCACTCCACTTGATGGATGGCGGTCTACTACTGTTCGTTTTTCACGAAATTTCTTGCCTCGAACTACGGTGTTGTGGAACCAGCTCTCGGCGGCGGTACTTCCGGACCGTTACGACTTAGGGATCTTCAAGAAACGAGCCTATTCCTTCCTTAAAGGCCGGCAACGCGTCTGCGATTCCTCTGGTTTTGCGGGTGTCCATGCGCAACACGAGAGCTCTTCTCGACCCGTTTTCTCGTGTTTTATTCATTTATCTCTAATGTTTATCGACACTAAAGACACATGGATGCGCTTAGAACTCTACATAATATGTCAAAAATGGACTTAATAGTAGTTTAAAAACTGTGTGTCTACAAACCTTAAAATGACAACTTAAAATGATTTGTCGTCTCTCGTCCGCGACATATCTCGTGTTGCGTATGCTAGGCCTACTGGTGACCAGCCTGCTCGTTTGCCTCCTTCTTTTATAAAAAAAAATAAGAACTGCTAACGCAGTGCACTGCTACAGTCCACGGCACACCATATAACAACTGCACATGAGCTCAGCGTGACAGGTGGTGAGTAGAGATGGAAATGATTGGTATTTAGAAATCATAATCATATGATCATATGATTTTTTTATTCACAGTGAAATCACCTGCTATTTTTCATTGAGTGTGATTTTCCTACTATTTATCATTGAAAATATTGAAATGAAATGACATGTCAAATGTCATTTCATTTCGTTAGTTTCGTTAAAAATCATATGACTGCGACGCGGGTCACAGGTCAATCGGACGCACTACTCGCACGCAGGGTTTGCTTGAGTAGATGCGTCTCGTTCACTCTTCGATGTTCGCTCGTATGATTGTCGTGCATGATCACCGCGGTCGCGCCGCGCGATTTCATTCGATCATTCATTCATACACGTACCAATGAGAAATCATAATCGCTGTGATTGCAAATGACAATAGCAGGAATGTCATATGAAAAACTAAACCGCTATCAATGATTTGTTCCACCTTTAGTGGTGAGGCAGAGTCTGTGCATCAACGACGACACTGTACACAGTCAACACGTGGGCAAGCTCGCGAGCGCACGTAAGGAGGCGGTAGTGTATTTGCTACTTAGGCAGTTGTCCCACCAACGGCGAGAAAACGACTAACTATCGGCTATTTTCTCGCTCAAGAAACGTACTATCAGCAAACCCGATGCAGTACCATTTTCAAAAAATTTTGCTTGCTTAAGGTGACTTTAGTTCGTTCCGCCTTTTGTTTAACGTTGACCAATGACGACAAACCGTTTATTTAAAAGAAAGAAAGTGTTGCCATACACCGTTCCGCCTTTTGTTTTCATTGATTAACGACAAACAAAACGTCCCTTTTTTAACATCTTGACTGTCTTCACAATTTTATGATATATGAGTTAATAGAGGGATGTTGTAGCAAAAGTTTAAAAAGGATGTTGGGACAGGACATGACATGATGACATAATGCAAATGAAAATAGCCCTAAAGGTGGTATACGGCAGATTTTGTTAATAGTACAATAGATATACATTCCGTGTAAACAAAAGGATGCATATAAAATAGTTGATCGCTGACTGATCATACAGCCGGCGAGGATTCGCTCCATTAGTTCGTCTCTGAGCGACAAGAGCTATCAAAGATAATTCTCGCTTAGCGATACTCGCTCAGCTATCAGAACTTACACCGAGAAACCAACCAGCGGCTGCGGCGCTTATAGCTCAGCGACTTATAGAAACTATCGGAACTACACACTCACTTCACGCTGCTCGCCAACTCGTTTGTAATTCTAGCTCGACTCGCTTCTCGTTCATCTTTAGCTGTGGGACAACTGCCTTAACGACTATTTGGTAGAAAATGGGCTGTGGTAGATAACCCAACACACCACAACCATGTCGCGTAGCGGTGAAAGTATACTAACACCCCCTATCTTCCCTTGGGTGTCGTAAAAGGCGACTAACAGACTAAAGACTGCACATACTACCAACAGCATAGAGCGGCGATGGGCTCACAGCCTGTCACGCTGAGCACATGTGCATTCGCTATTTGGTGAAAAGTTGACTATGGTAGAGGACTGCTTTTGCTGTCCCTATTGCCTAGTCTCTGACTAACCCTTCGGGGATATTAGTCGTGATTATATGTAACATACATGCTATATATAAAGACTAAAATGTTTACTATGTCGTATAGGTACATACCTATACGACCAACCACGTTAAGTATCATAATGACGTCGAGCTTTTGCAAACTTGCAATGTGCTGATTTTGAAGTTGTTAGAAAACAAACACGTAAGTTGTAGGGATGGAAATGATTGCTATTTAGAAATCATAATCATATGATCATATGATTTTTTTTATCACAGTGATTTGACCTGCTATTTTTCACACCTGCTATTTTTCATTGAGATTGATTTTCCTACTATTTATCATTGCAAATATTGAAATGAAATGACATGGTAATTGAATAATGATTATGATGTAACATGACATGAATATATGTCACACAACAACGCGCACGTGCTTATGACTGACGAGGACGACCGCCTCCGCACATGTGAAATGTCATTTCATTTTAAACTGCGACTGCGACTGCGACCCGGGTCACAGTTCAATCGGGCGCACTACTCGCACGCAGGGATTGCTTGAGTAGATGCGTCCCGCTCACACCTCGCTCGTATGATTGTCGTGCATGCTCGCCGCGGTCGCTTCGCGCGATTTCATTCGATCATTCATACCCGCACGCACTAGTGAGAAATCATAATCGCTGCGATTGCGAATGACAATAGCAGTTATGTCATATGAAAAACTAAATCATATGATTTTTCACTGCTATCAATGATTTGTTCCATCTTTAGTAAGTTGTTTCCGTGTACAGGCGCGCACGCAGTGACGCGATGCAACGCCGGCCGTCAGTTGTGCATCGATGTAATGGTTATCGCTGAGTTCGCTCACAAATGTATTGCATTGTTTTTTCTGTTACCATCATATTATTAATATTTTTGTAATTCAGTTACTTATTATATTGAGGACTAGTAAGAAGTAAGAGAAGTATCTAGACCTTCGATCAACAATACAACTAGATGTCAGGTCGGCGCTAAAAAGGTGTCTCGGTAAATAAGAGCGCACTTGAGAAGTGAGCTCTTATTTTCTCGCAGGGCATAACAGGGAAAAGTACTATATTTGTTGCCCATTAAGGTTGATTTCACCACTAAATGTCATTGACGTCTTTTCGTTTTTAAGTGACAGAAGTAATTTATTGCTTTGAAAAAGTATATATTCACGTGGACTACACTAGTTGATATTGTTGATCGAAGATCTAGACAAACCTAACATAGGCTTTAAGATACTACTAACCAATATTGTAATAATATTTTTATTGATAAATAAATAAAATAAAAAATAAAAGCGGCCTTTTAATTTGTACATAGACTTTCAATGAGCCGTTTGCATCCAGGTACGCCAGCTGAAGGCAGCGGTGCCGTTCGCGGTGTGCGGCGCCGGCCAGCAGCTAGAAGTGCGCGGGAGGAGAGTCCGCGGCCGCCTCTACCCCTGGGGCGTGGTCGAGGTCGAGAACCCGGAGCACTGCGACTTCATCAAGCTGAGGACTATGCTCATGTGAGTTCTTTTTAGGAAAAAAAACAATAAATTTTAGGGGTTCAAATACTTAAAACTGAAACTCAAAAATTTTTTTTCATCTGACCCTTCTGTGTGGGGTATCTAAGGATAGGTCTTCAAAAATGATATTGAGGTTTCTTATATCATTTTTTTCTAAACTGAATAGTTTGCGCGAGAGACACTTCCAAAGTGGTAAAATGTGTGTGTCCTCCCCCCCCCCCTGTAACTTTTAAAATAAGACAGTAATAAAACTAAAAAAAATATATAATGTACATTACTATGCAAACTTCCACCGAAAATTGGTTTGAACGAGATCTAGTAAGTAGTTTTTTTTTGATACGTCGTAAATTAATTCATTTAAAAAAATACACTATTATTAAACATCAATCAAAGTTACAACGAACTACAAGAACTTTTATATGATGTTATTGCTGCTACGGAACCCTTCATGGGCGAGTCCGACTCGCACTTGGCCGGTTTTTTATTTTGTGTGCAAAGTGCAAGGAGGCAAACGAGCAGGCGGGTCACCAGAGGGGAAGTAATCTTCGCCATGGACAACCGCAAAACCAGTTGCCAGCCTTGAGGGAGTGGTAGGAATTGTTGGTTCAGGCAACGCATCTGTGAACCCTCTTGAGGGCATACTCTTTCTCCGAAACAAAATTTCGGCCGATTTTCGTTTGCTATTTACAGCGGTTTCCATTCCTCGCGAAATATCGTTCATACAAAAAAGGTTTGGCATTTTTAGATTATAAATTTTTAGAAAATTGTTTAAAATTTCAAAAATAATGGAAAGCTGTTTTTCACAATTGATTTCGGGTCTGGGTGTTTTTTCTATGTTTATGTATAGATATTCGTTATCTTACCATATTAACGAGTTTCATAAGAATGCTTATCTTGGTCTAGATTGCTCTAGATAATTGGTGTGAGCGAAAACAATTTTTTTAAAATTTATATAAGGTTCAGTTTATGATGTCATTGAGTAAAATTATTAAGAGGGTTTTACGCATTTCGGTTTCCCATACAAACTTACAAGTCGAAATTTTTAAAAACCAATAAGCCAATTTTGATAAAACTTTTGCATGTTGAAGTAAAATCTAAATATTTTGTTGAAAACATTTTTAAAAAATGTTTTATTATCGGAGTGATTGCGATTTTTTACTTTCTACGGTGGACTATAAATCGCAATAACTCAGCAAAAAAAAAAACGTTTTTGAAAAATGTTTTCAACAAACTATTAAGATCCCTGTGTGTTAATTTAACATGCAAAGTTTCATCAAAATTGGCTTGTTGGTTTTTAAAAATTTCGACTTGGAAGTTTGTATGGAAACCGAAATGCGTGAACCCTCTTAATAATGTTCTTACGGTTTTTCCCACAGCACGCACATGCAAGACCTGCAGGAGGTGACGCAGGAGGTGCACTACGAGAACTACCGCTCCGAGCGGCTGGCGCGCGGCGCGCAGCTGCCCAAGCGGCACGCGTGAGTTCACACGCTTACGGGCTATGGCTTTACCACTCTAAACTTCGATCAACAATACAACTAGATGTCATTGACCTAGAAGTATAGACAAGAACGTTCATACAAACCATTTGTTCAAATTCTGGAATGAGACATTAATGTTCGCTGCAGCCGCTGCAGCGCTTAAACATTAAATGTCGTGTAATCAACAGACAGACATCGCAGCGCCGCAGCGCCAGATCGGTCAAAGACAACGTAGTGTGTAGCAAGATGGCGTCCCAAATAGATTGTCAATAACAATATTTGAAAAAATATTTTTTCTATTCTAATAATACGATATAACTACATAATAATTACTTGAATAACAATTAATTTCACTTACTTGACAAGTGAATTGTAGTAAACGTCTAGGTGTACACTTTGAAAAGAAATAAAGAATTATTTTCGCCGCTCCGCTCGCGCGAATGTCAAAGCCACACTGAACCAAGGTGCCGAGTCGACTCCGCAGATGAGTGGAACACAGTGCGTGTTCGGAAGGGCCTATCTAGTGTAACATATATATCGCTGCTAGATGTCAGGTCGGCGCCAAAAATATGTCTCGGTAAATAACAGCCCACTTGAGAAGTGAGCTCTTATTTTCTCACAAAGCAATAACAGGAAAAATTACTTTATTTGTTGTCCATTAAGGTTGACTTCATCATTAAATGTTATTAACGTCTTTGTGACAGGAGTAATCATTTAGTGAAGAAAAAGTATTCATTCACGTGGACAGAATTTAGCTTTGATTTTGTACGTGACGCGTTATCTAGTTGGTATTGTTGATCGAAGAGTCTAAAGGTCAAAATCCCTTGCACACCGCGTCGTCTATTTGGTACGGGCACGTACCCGGGCGGTCGATGCGCTTCATACGAAAATCGCTGCAAAGTGGTAAAGCGACGGTGACACCCGACCGTACTACGTACGTACTATCAACAAAACCGATGCAGTACCATTTTTTTTAAAGGACATAATTTTTTAACAATGGGGCTTTGTACTAAATTCCAATGTCTTTTAACTTGACGCCAATGTATAAATACTTGAAGAATTCATTATTATCAACATATTTATGACCGTATTATTAATTTAAAGACCTCCGTTTTTTATATAAATTAAAAACCAACATTGATTTCTACTCGAAAATGGCAACATTATAGTAGAATTGTGACACTTTATGTTAATAAAAATGAAAAAGTGACGCTTGTCTGACGTTTTATATGTCAATTCGCATCGTAGACAAATGGCAGACTGTCAGCCGCCAGGCGATTCCCGGCCGCGCTTTCGTTGTGTTAGTTGTGTGTATCGTTGCTAAATACTATAAGTGCGAAAAAGATAAAGCTGTGTAAACGATATCATTTTTACATTACCATAGACCTCATAGACTTACCTACTTAATAACCCTGCGTTCGAAAACAATTAAAATACTGAACTTTCGTTCAGAAACGTACAAAAATTATCAAAATACAGTATTCTTTTACTTAATACTTGAGGTAATTAAAAATCTAAAAAATATACAGAATGATAGCATTTAGTCTCTTGGACAAGGAAGTATATGAATTGTTGCAGTTAATTTTTCTTTTATTTTAGTACCAAAAAAAATTATGTCCTTTGCTTTTTTTCATTATTTAGATTATTCATTATAAAGAAGGAGGCAAACGAGCAGGCGGGTCACCTGATGTAGAGTAATCACCGCCGCCCATGGACACCCGCAAAACCAGAAATATCGCAGACGCGTTGCCGGCCTTTATAGTCCACTTTTCACCAAATAGCGACTGCACATTCAGCGTGACTGGTGGTGAGCCCATCGCCGCTCTATGCTGCTGAATGTATATGCAGTCTTTAGTCCGATAAGGAATAGGATCGTTTCTTGAAGACCTCTAAGTCGTAACGGTCCGGAAATACCGCCGCCGAGAGCTGGTTCCACAACACTAGTTACACGTTGTTACACTGTGCTGGCACGAGACGACCATAGTTCGTCCTTTGTTTAACATTGACCAATTACGACGAACCGTTAATTTAAAATAAAGAAATTGTTGGCATGACTGTGGTGGCCATACCCCGTTCCGCCTTTTGTTTTCATTGATTTTAACATATTGACTGTCTTCACAATTTTATGATTTTTGAGTTAATAGAGGGGTGTTGTAGCTAAAGTTTAAAAAGGATGTTGGGGCAGGACAAATACAAATGAAAATAGCCCTTAAGGTGGTATACGGCAGATTTTGTTGATAGTACATAGAGATCGTCTAATCTCTAACTGAACGCCCCTCCACTAAATAAGTTTCAAGATGTGAGACGAAATATTTATACATACATACATACAGTCGAGGAAGTCCCTGGTTGACCACTTTTCGATGATATGCGCACGCTACTGTACGTACGCGCACGCTACTGTACGTACGCACGCGCACGCTACTGTACGTACGCGCACGCTACTGTACGTACGCGCACGCTACTGTACGTACGCGCACGCTACTGTACGTACGCGCACGCTACTGTACGTACGCGCACGCTACTGTACGTACGCGCACGCTACTGTACGTACGCGCACGCTACTGTACGTACGCGCACGCTACTGTACGTACGCGCACGCTACTGTACGTACGCGCACGCTACTGTACGTACGCGCACGCTACTGTACGTACGCGCACGCTACTGTACGTACGCGCACGCTACTGTACGTACGCGCACGCTACTGTACGTACGCACGCGCACGCTACTGTACGTACGCGCACGCTACTGTACGTACGCGCACGCTACTGTACCTACGCGCACGCTACTGTACGTACGCACGCGCACGCTACTGTACGTACGCGCACGCTACTGTACGTACGCACGCGCACGCTACTGTACGTACGCGCACGCAACTGTACGTACGCGCACGCTACTGCACGTACGCGCACGCTACTGTACATACGCGCGTTCGGAATAGAGCGCAAGTGGTTATCGCCGAAAAGTGTTCGACCGAGAACTTCCTATGTAGATCTAACGCAAAACTACTTAGTAAACATCCTACGCACACCTCTTACTGGCAGGAACGTTTTTAGGATGATGAGGAAATGCATAGATTTCACTTCAAGTCTCAGCGATTCCGCTGTAGTACGTGTAAAAGCGCATCTACTGAACTCTGAAATTCCTAAATAGTATATATATATTTTTTTTATATATATATATATATAAATAGTAGCCATAATGAGATTAATGAGACACATCGTTTGCAGATCTACTGAGAGTGGACTAAGCGAGGCGGAAACAAACGGGCTGAGCAACGGATCAAACGAAGACCCGTCGGAGCGTGAGCGTGCTCTGCGCGAAAAGGTACGTTATTCCATATGCCATAGAGCTATTTCCCTTCCCTTTCGTTATTAACGTATATCAGAAAAATACGTCACAGCGGGTCGTGGCCGGGTACTAAAGCCCATAGACGACCAATATCTAACTACTGGTCATTTAAGATCAACCCGCTCAGCTGGTTAGGGTATTATACCTAAAAACCTAACTGTTGTCACATTTTCTTAGAAAAGTATAAAAACTCACGCTAGGTTTTAGCAGAATACCAGCTACAGCTGTCGATTTAGCTGTTTGATGCTGAGCCACATTACCTTTTTGTTCCATATTGTTAGTTTTAAGTTAGTTGTAAAACTTGTAATTTTAAACAAATAAATATTTTTTATTTAAAAATAAAGCTTATTTTCGCACACTCGGTTCGCTGTGAAGTCAATAGGCGACTAACAGCAAATGTCTGATAATTTGCGAGCAACCACCGCTACTGATAACGTATTGTAAGAATACAGCTTATTATCGCACACTTGTATTCCCATAGAACGAGTAACAGCAAACTCCTGGTGATTTATGAGCAACCCGTTCAACTGATATCGTATCCCTATAAGAATAATTCAGCTCATTATTTCACATTAAATGTATAAAAACCAAATTTTGGTTACGCTGTAAAGCCCATAGAACGACTAACAGCAAGCTCCTGGTAATTTATGATTAAACCCGTTCAACTGATTGCGTGTCGTATCCCCATAATAATACATCTTATTATCGCACACTCGTATAACTAACTAACAGCAAACCCCTGATAATTTACGAACAACCACCGCAACTAGGGTTGCCAAAATGCCAACTATACTGTTAAAAACAGTATACTGTTTATCACTACATAATACTTTTTACTGTTGAAAAAAATAAAGTATCCAAAATACTGTTTTAGTATCAATGTGCACTTGCTGTTGCAACTGATAACGTGTGAACACTGTGCAATTAAGTCTATTGCTGTCACTTTTATGTATAGTGCTAAATAGAGAAGGAAACACATGTAATTGTCATTAAAACTTAATTGATGTCTCTGAGTACGGCAGTTGAAGAGTTTGATGGCGCAACGGCTAGCGCGTTCGGCTTGCGATCTTGCCCGCTAAGCAACTTTCGCAATGTCGCGTCGCCTGATGGTTGACCAATTAAAAACATCTCTAGCTCCTCTGTGCTTCAGAAGGCACGTTAAGCCGTTGGTCCCGGATGTTGTCGTGCCATCTTACGACCCACCAACCCGCATTGGGCCAGCGTGGTGGGTTATGGCCCAATATCCCCACGTGCTATTGTTCACGTGGGAGGCTTGTGCCCAGCAGTGGGATGTTTATAGGCTGATGATGAGTACGGCAGTTATTTTTTTTTAATTGGCAACCCTAACCGCTACTGATAACGTGTCGTTTCCCTATAAGAATACAGCTGATTGTCGCTCGCAGGAGGCGGAGTTGCGCCGCATGCAGGAGATGCTGGAGCAGATGCAGCGGCAGATGAATCTGCAGGCGGCGCAGGCCTCCACCACCGCATAGTGCTGCATCGACGCACAGGTGACTATAATTGCATACTGTTACACTAAAATATCTATCTATCTATTTGTCTTTGTCATATGTTTGAAATTGATAGAGACAAATGATCACTTAAATACATTTAAGCGTCAATCGTATTTAGTAAGTGTTATGCAAGTCGCCCTAAGCCAATTTCAAGTGGTATATATTTTTAACGTACATTTATTATTGTACGGTAGATTGAATTAAGATGGAGTCTCACAACACGTGTTGTTGCTAAAAGAACACGGGAGAATCTCCAATTAGATCGATTGATTAGCACATCCCTAATGTCACCAATGTCACCATATCTCAGCACTAGTTGCCGAAGTTTGACAGATGAGCTACCGCGCTTTTGGTAGTTTTAAAATACTCTAGTGTAATATATCATTATTAACTAGCAGACCGCCCGTGCTTTCATCAACGCTAACTTAGAAACACCCGTCGTACTTCAGCCATTATGTACAAAATATCTACAAATTATATACAGGATTTTTTATTATTTGTGCACACATTTTTTATATTATTCAGTAACGTTAATAGACATCATTTTTATTTTTTATAAAGAAGAATAGGCGTTAATAAATAAGTGTATTTTGTTGTAAGGACAGCAAATATGAACGAGCGAATGAATGAATGAATGAATGAATGAAAAAAAAAAAGGAAAAATGAAAAAAAAACAATGAAAAATGAGGGTGTATAGTTAAATTCAACAAAAAAACCTTGACTTCAATTTTATATTATCGTTATTAATGTATGTTGTTATGTTACAATAAAGTATTATCTATCATTTATTATTTTAATTTTCTTCTTCTCAATAACTTTTTGCTCCAATACCTGACAGATTTCCTGTAATACAATAAAATGCTTCACTTTTCAAGTACTTTTATTTGATGCATAGATGTAAGTGTTACAAGAGGGGGGGGGGGGGGGACGTTTTTCCCATTCTTCTTTATTTATTATTCATTTTATTTAATTTGTCTGGCACAATAAAAAATAACTCTTGGATACCGGGCGAACGAAAGGTCACGTATAGTGTAACGTAACGTAAACGTTACCACAAGATGCCTAACCTAGGCATCCTGTGGTATCGAAATGTGTCAGAGTTCAATTTCGCTGTCCTGGTCGATTGGCCATGATTAACTGTAATTTTGTGGATATGTTTGATCAATTTTAGTTTCTTGTCTGCCACAAGGACAAGACAGCGTACTTACATCGACCGACTTCCGAATTTAAGTATATTCTTGTTTGCAATAAATGTGTATTTGTACTCAATTTACAGTTAAAAACAAGTACGGCTGTCCAGTTGCCAGACGCCTGCGACGTCGTTAACTCAATACTGCGCGTCATACCATATTGTGTCACCTCCAACTAAATTACAGACTGTACACACCCGGACTCGACCGCGCTGACCGCTTCACTGATAAGTATGAATGTGCTACGCTGCAGTGCGTACGAAAAGTGCGAGTGAAAATTCTATATTTTTTTCTTTATGCTTATTCCAGCAAGTGACAATATAAACTGCCAATCAAAGAACCTGAGTCACTCGTAATGCTATAAAAAATATGGAAATTAGTATTGCTGGATGTGACAGTTTATTAAATAGGAACTTTAATTGATGACTGAGAAATTTAATTTTAATTTAATTTCTATATTTTCTTTTGTGTGCCTCTTTGTCATGTTTATAAGCTAAATTAATGACAAATTGTATGGGGTGTTTTGTGCAAAGCTAAATTAATTGATTATTGTAAACGAAATTGAGAATATAACAATGCCAATTGCATTATGATTACTGGAGTGTGGTATGGCTAATTAGTTTCAAACGTTATGCACGTAATAATAAATATTGTCATATTAACGATATTTTGATGTGTGCCTAGTGTGAGTTCTTTTCAACTATTCAATGGAGTTAAGGTAGGACCGCACTAGGCGGAACTGCACCGCAGCGGAACTGAGCGACACGACGCGTAAAAATATTCTTTATATGAAATTATATGAAACAACACGCACTAATGCCTAGTTCGCACCTGTGCTAGTATTTTAGTCGAGAAGTATATTGCTTCGCTAGTTTACTTCTTTGAAAATTCATTTTAAATTAGCAAAGTGACGAAGCAATGCATCTCAACTCTACTAAACTACTAGCACAGGTGCGAACTAGGCTTAAGCGCCAACGGAACTACACTGCAGCAGAACTCCGCGGCAAAGTTGATCAACTCACCAAAAGTGTCGCGACGTTCATCTTGCTCAGAGGTTGCCTAGCTACTGAATATAGGTATTTTTGTAGCGCCGCTGTAGTTCAAGTGCGGTTTATCAAAAAATTACGCGTCGTGTCGCTCAGTTCCGCTGCTGTGCAGTTCCGCTCAGTGCGGTCCTACCTTTAAGGTTAACCGCAATTTGTATGGAAACCAAGCAACGCCATCTAGGACAACTAAAAGAACTTGCAATAGATACTCTTTGTATTATTATATTATCACAAGGGTCCTGGGTGTGACTGCACTAATTTTTTTTTTTAATCATAAACCAAAGTATTAATTGTTTTCTTGTTTATTTCAACTGTACGTATGTAATTGCGTTCATAAATATTATGATTAGGTACGACATAGATTTATCTTTATTAAGATGTTATCGAATATAGATTTAAACATCTCTCTATTAGTAGTGTTAAGAAGATGCAATATTGTTATAATAACAGTCAAGCTGATGGTCCTAATGTTAGATAAAGTTGTGCATGGTGAATTACTATTACAAAATCTAAAAAAAGCCACTTTGGACAATTCAGTATAAATTTTCTTTTTCATGATTTTGATCAAAGAGTTACTGTTCATAAAAATAGTTATTGTTCATATGCCGTATGTTGCAATACCAACCAATACGAATTTTTACTCATTATATTACTTGAACATAATACGTTCCAAAATAATAATGTTACGAAAATTAGGGGTCAAAATCCGACTATTTTTTTTTTGGTAAAATTGTTTAATGTGGCCTTTTTAGAACTATTGCAAAGATCGTAATGATTTATTCGGTCAAACTTGTCTGTATTCAGTGAAAATTTTCTTGACTGCTTAGTAATTTTTAAAGTATCTGACTTTATGACTATGTAAAACAGTATGAAACGGTGGAATCTTTTTCTTGACGTGAGTTGAGTGAAATGCTCGTATTAAGTCAGATTTAATAAGTATATTCGACTCTCCGTAGGTTGTCCAATGTGGCCTATGAATATTGATCTGATGTGTTTGTCTCGTGCCATTTCTGAGGGAATGTAATAAGTTCTTTAATTCCTGTACCCTCGATAAGATAAGGAACGTACGAACGTTACCAATTTTTTATACAACACAATTATTATTGATATTATTTTACGCACAATATTTTATCAACACATTTAGGCATTTCTTAAGGCATATCACGCTCGTCATAATTTAAATGTAATTATGATTGTATTATTCACTTTTGCGCTTTTAATGTAAGTTTATGTGAAAATATATATTTATGCTTAGGTGTACATTCCTATATAAATTCCTTTATTTGTAATCGTTCGTACGTAGGTACACAACCTATAAACAAAATGTATTATGACTTTATATACACAAAATGACTGATTTTTATCTATTCCATGTATGTAAGTTTATTGAAATTTTCTTGTATTATTTTTATATTAAGATTTTATCTTACCATGCAGAATTAAGACGATTGAACTAAATTTGAGTCTGAAAGTGTTTGTACCTGGAATGAGTAAATTAGTGTTAATAGGTACTTAAAGATCGTATCATTCGACAGTAGATATTTCAATATTGGTGCATTTACTTTACTATACTTAGTAGGAGATCTTTATCACTTTAAGATAGTAGTCTAATTATATCTCTAACTATAACTATATTAGAATAAAATTCAATTGTATGTTTGGAACTCAATTTAATTTAACGCCTACAATGAAATGGAACCTACAATGAATAATATAATGTGTTTTGGTAATCACATAGAAATCAAATTAGAAAAAGATTATAAACAAGTAGTTTAAATAACAACACTGTAGTTTCAATTATTATGATTATGTGGATGTTGTCTCTTTATACATTAATTATCACGATATTGCAAAACATATAAATAAAACTATTTGGATTCTTAACAATTTTAATTGGTGCCAAAGCTACTAGTTACTACTACTGGTTCTAAACTAAGAATCGCCTGACGATAGGTGAAAAGTGAACAATAAAAACTCCCATGTAATCACTATATATTTTTTATATAATAAATGATGTAAAATTATTGAATTACTTATGTGGCTTTCTTTATTCCCCATATCAAGCAAACACCGTACTTGACGTACCTATAATTTAATGTTTCGTATAGAACCAAGTTACCTCTACGTTAAATAATTTGTCTATGGTTAAGTGTTATGAAATGTTAATAACTTATTACTTACATAAATGTTTAAAGGTAAATTGGGCAAAATACAAATTGAAATAAAACTTAAATAACTTTTTTATACAAACTAACCCGATGTTGACGCACAGCCAGAGAGTATTCTGTGTCTTAGTTAGAGAGTGAACCTTCTGTACGGTAGTACTATTAGTTATTCTGTGTCAAGTAAATTTATCTAATTAAATATTTTCTGAAGTAGGTAGGATAATGATAGATATCTTTATTATTGAAATTTTACATTCACAATGCTATATAAATATAGGATAAAAGGTTAGAGCAGTGGACCGGCAATCCAAAGGTCGTGAGTACGAATCCCATTCGAGCTTCCTGAGACTGGTTGAGTTTGTTTTTTCTAGTAAACATTTTATCCTAATGATAATAGATATTATAATGAATGGAAAATGATATTTCCGTCAAACACTTCTGATAATTATAGAGTTTCAATAAAAGTGTAGGACTTTACTGAGATCTGGTGGCACAGACTTCTTGGAGAGTTTGAATAAACTTGTGTTGCACTTTTTAATTTGCAAACACTTAAGTCGGGTCCGCTGCGCCAGATTTTTGAACAGAACATTGTTCGAAAACATAAATAAGGGGCGTGGCCCATTGAGTAATTTATGTTTTCGAACAATGTTCTGTTCAAAATCTAGCGCAGCGGACCCGGCTTTATGATAAAAAAATGTTCTTAGTTATAACCCGCGCCAATCATCTAGCTAGCTGTGAACACGAGGCGAGTGGCGTCGCAAGTCGCAATAGCACATTATAGGTATCGGCGGGACGTAAGCGGTTAGGGGGAGGGGAGGGGGGGGGGGGGGCACACCCCTGCGCATGCGCACGCTTGCCAAACCTCGGCAAGCCGTCACAAATTCAAACGTGTGGATAGAGCGTTTGGCTTGGTTTGCAAGACAATCACAAATCCAAGCCTCGTCCGCACGCTTGCCACTTGCCGCAAACTCCAAACCTCGACAAACGTTTGGATTGATTTGGGAAAACAAACGTCGCCATCCACACGCTTGCGAGTGCGTTAGTTGGTTCTGAAGAGGCAAGCATGACGGACATGGATGTTGTTGTGTCGGCCATGACATTTGGCGTTACTTACTTATTTTTATTACAAATATGTTGGTGGCATGATATGGCAAAAAAGATGGTGGATGTTAAAAATCATAAAAACCGTACTAAGTAATTATTTTAGAATAGGAAGGTACCTATATATTTTATTTAACAATTGATTAGATTATCAAAATAATACTACCAACCCCTTTCTTCCCTTGAGTGTCGTAATAGGCGACTAACGGACTAAAGACTGCACAAACATCCAACGATCGCTTGGTTAAGGACAGATTCTGTTTGGGACAGATTAGGTTTACGTCAGATACTGTTTAGGACAGATTCGTTTTAAGACAAGAATACAATTGAGTACAAAAGCGGCGATGGGCTCATTAAAATAATACTACCAACCCCTCTTTTCTCTTCGGTGCCGTAAAAGGCGACTAACGGACTAAAGACTGCACATACAACAACAGCATAGAGCGGCGATGGGCTCCTCAAAATAATACTACCAACCCCTCCCTTCGCTTCGGTGTCGTAAAAGGCGACTAATGGACTAAATACTGCACATACATCCAACAGCATAGAGCGGTGATGTACTCCTCAAAATAATACTATAAACCCCTCTGTTCCCTTGGGTGTCATAAAAGGCGACTAACGGACTAAAGACTGCACATACATCCAACGATCGCTTGGTTAAGGACAGATTCTGTTTGGGACAGATTAGGTTTACGTCAGATACTGTTTAGGACAGATTCGTTTTAAGACAGGAATACAATTAAGTACAAAAGCGGCGATGGGCTCATAAAAATAATACTACCAACCCCTCTTTTCGCTTCGGTGCCGTAAAAGGCGACTAACGGACTAAAGACTGCACATACAACAACAGCATAAAGCAGCGATGGGCTCATAAAAATAATACAACTAACCCCTCTTTTCTTCGGTGTCATAAAATGCGACTAACGGACTAAAGACTGCACATACATGCAACAGCATAGAGCGGCGATGTACTCCTCAAAAGAATACTACCAACCCCTCCCTTCTCTTCGGTGTCGTAAAAGGCGCCGACTAATGGACTAAATACTGCACATACATCCAACAGCATAGAGTGGCGATGGACTCCTCAAAATAATACTACCAACCCCTCTCTTCCCTTCGGTGTCATAAAAGCGACTAACGTGCTAATAATGGCTCACCACCTAAGCACATGTGCAGACTGTGCAGATGTTTCTTGCTGAAGCGTGGACTGTGTGGGCGTGGTCTGTGTTGTCCATAGATTTAAATGATTAAGTACTAATTTTACCATAAACTTTAAATAAATATCTAAAAAAAGTTGTCAATTTATGTAAAATAAAATTTAAAATTCAGTTTTGTTTTATTTTCTAAAATTTGTGTTTTTTCGAATATTAATGTGAAATAATAGTGGATTATAAACCGTTAAGTGTTTCTATACGTGCATAAGTGTTGGCAAATGAAAGTGAAAAATGCAGTGAGGACTCAAGGGGTTTGGGGAACATCATTTATCATTCATCATCTTAATCACCACTCATTATCATCAAGAAAAAAGTAATAAAAAAATTAATGACTAGGCAGTACGGTCTCAGACCTTAGCCTGTTCCTTCACGGCACAAATAAATTAAAAAAAAAATCTATGGTTCTCTGCGTTTTTGACGTATCCGCCATCATAGGTGTACCTACCTAAAATAAAATCCAAGACCAACTAATTTCTGGGGATTGGAATTTGTTATCAAACACGGGTTTGGTGAAAACTACTAGATTTACTTTGTAACATCATTTAATTTATCATGGCTGTAGTGGAAGACGAAGTTAGAAATGAATCAGAGGAGGAAAATGAGATAGAAGTTGTGGTGGAAGAAGACGACGGCGATCGCGATTCGGATGATTCGGAGGTGTGTTTTAGTGTGTTGTAATGTTATTTAAACTATTTACAGAAAAAAGGAATAGTAACGGGGATGTTTGGATACACAGCAGGGCTAGAGATTATATTTTTGTAACGCATACACCGTAACTGAGATTGGATGTTCTGGAATCAAATTTGTGTTTGCTTCTTAGTTGGAATGTGGATTCATTAGTTTAAAAAACAGTCGATTGACGATTTGTTTTTCAGGAATGTCTGCTGTTTTTCAAAGGTATATATGTTAAGAGGCAGATTCTAATATGTATAAACCTTTAGAGCAGCATTCAGACATACCTAAATTATCACTGTCAACTAGTAAGCAAACTTCTAAGTAGGCAAAATATGGAGAAATCGGCTTATTGTAATATAAAGTTTTAATTGTTTTAAAACTGTTTTCCTATAAAAGTAAATAAATCTACTACTTCACTAATATCAAGGACGAATATTAATCATAAAAATGGCAAAAAAGGTAAAGATCTTGGATTGTATTACTTGTATTTGTATTCAAATCATTCCAATAACAAATTCAAGAGGTAGTATAGCTATTTTTCTTTGTATTTAATTTTTAACAAGTTCAAAGAGTTCTAATTGGATTGTTTCAGGATGATTATGACGATGAAGTACTTGAGAAGAAGGTTACTGAGCTGGAGCAACGTATTGCTCAGTATCCATATAATTATAAAGTTCACCTTGAACTAATAAACACCCTGTGGTAAGTTTAAATTACTGAGACCAATCTTTTTTAGAAGAGCATAGATTTTTTTTGTCTTCATTTATTGCCTTGCCCCCATAGACAAAGTATGGAATTAAAGCAGTGCCTCCTGATGACAAACAAAGTGTGTTAAAATTTTACTATACCTACAATGATATGTTGTTTATGTGGTATGTTAAATAAAATAGCAAATAAGACTCACCCAGTGCATGACGTCACAACAACATTAGTCTGGTAGTAAGCAACCCTAGCGTGTTCGCTAGATGACACAGCTGACAGCACACATACAAGATCGTGCGGTGCTTAAAGCGTCTTCAACTCTCGACATGGGCGAAACACCACTACCATTGTAGCATTCGCTAAATGTCGAGCATTGACATGCATCAAATTCCATACATTCATCAATCTATTACATATATGTTATTATGCCACTTGGCTAGGCCCTCTAATCTAGTTAAATTTTGTTTTTACATACATACATACATATAATCATGACTATTATCCCTGAAGGGCTAGTCAGACTAGGCAATGAGGACAGCAAAAGCAGCTCTACCATAGTCCACTTTTCACCATCTAGCCCGTGGCGGTACCTTCACACAAGCCAAAAAGCCCGGCTTGCCCTAACAAAAACTCAATATCACTACTGGTAAAACGCAATTATTAAGATCACTTAATATTTTTTACCATTGTTAATTTTCTTTCATCAGCATTCAAATTATCAATTTTATAAGTTTCTCATATTAAGAATCACCAAACAAATCGCATAAAGCTGCTTATAAGTCGTGCGGTGCTTTACATCTCTCTCTCTCTCGCACAAGTTGGCTTGCAACCGGGCTTCGGATTTAAAGTATATCCGCTCTCTTCTAACTTTAACAAAATTGCTACTCTATAAACATAATACTGCGTAAGTATGTATAGATTCTATGAGAAATTCATACTCTTCGTCAAAGCCAGCTTGCGTTATGAAGTTCGCAAGTAAGGCCTTCTCCAAATCAGGCTTTATTTCTACCGAATCACATGCAACTTCAACACGGGCGTGCCAATCAGAGGCGACCGACGACAGCTCGAGCTAGGGCGAACCAATCAGAGGCGTTAATACGCGATTGTGCTGTGCAGCAGCCACAGGCTGCAGCCAGCCTTTTTTTATTCTTTGTTATTGTCACACTTCACTTTGTTTGAGCGATTGTTTTTATGTAACAAGTGTTTTCGTAATTTGTGATAAAAAAATGTGTTCTGAGTTCATTTCGTCGATTTATTGGTCTCTGTAACGAACTTAGATGTGTTGGGCATGTGATGTGTTGCAAACACGTGTACCTAAACGTGTTGATGATTGGCATACGAAAGGCAAAGGTAAATAAATTCTTTGAACATCACACATGATTTATGTATTTCGCAAACTATTAAAAGTCATCTAGGGTATTAATAGGTCTATGTAAAAAACTCTTTGGATTGTTGGTTGCTTCCATTCAAAATAATTAAGTAATAATTAATAAATTAAGTGTAGAGGCCTACATATCGACTGTGATTCCCGTGCAAAATGCCCATTTTCGCATTTTGTAGTAATTTTCCAGTTGTATTTATCGTTTTTATCGAAATTAGATAATAAATGCATGCTTATATTACGAATCTCCACTCTGCGAGAATAAGCTGAGTTCGGACGGCCGGCGCATCGCATTTTGTACTTAGGTAGTTGTATTTATAGTTTTCATCGAAATAGGATAATAAATTCATTATAACATTTTTATTCCTCATGAAGTAACAATTATTCTGGTATAAATTTTACTCAATATATTATTGAGTAAAATTTATACCGTAGATAAGATATTTGTATCGTAGATAAGAGAAATTCACAGTTAACTTAACGCGATTTTCGAAGTTTTTTTGGTTTTGAATAACATTTTTTTTCTATATAAAATCAATAATATTTAAAAATTCCGTGGCCGCTACGCAATATACGACAAGATAACATTCTCGTTTTTTTATTTCATTTGTTTAGAACAGTAGTTCAATCCAGGTGCTCAAAAAGTGTCCTCGCTCAATTTATGAAAATCTTTCTCTGCAATTTTGGGTTTAAATAAAAAGTTAAGCAAAATTACAAAAAGCGAGGCCGCTACGTACTATGCCAATAGCTATTCTACACTTTTCAATAAGTAAATACTGTTAATGTATTTTTGTTTCTGAGATAAAGAACGCCAAATTTGGCTGCAGTAATTTTTTTTTTTTCAAGAATTACTCACAAAAATCACATTCAAGATGTAATAGAAGGTAATAAGCTGTTTTTTTACAAACGACAAGAACGTTTGGAATGCCACGGCCTATGACGATTTGAGTAAAAAATGTGGCTAGTGTCACAGATGGGCACCAACATTGTACCTAGGTAGCAAGATTAGGAACTTCAGGTTTAGTGGCTTGCCCCAATCTGAAGCTCTAGGCACGCCACTGCATATAGCGACTGCACAAGTGCTCAGCGTGACAGGTGGTGAGCCCATCGCCGCTCTATGCTGTTGGTAGTATGTGCAGCCTTTAGCCCGTTAGTCGCCTTTTACGACACCCAAAGGAAGAGAGGGGGTGGTAGTATCTTTCACCGTTATGCAACACAGTTGTGGTGTGTTTATTTTTTTATTGATAAGGTACACCAACAGAAACACATTAAACAATCACGAAATAAGTTACTAGGGTTTAGGTACAAGTATGTTCGCCGATTACAGGTATACACAGCATTTGTTACAAGAAGTAGTTATAACTATGAACTAAAATTTAAAAGTAAATATTGAAACAAATTAAAAGTTACAAATAAAAAAATAAAAAGTTAAGTAGGTACATACAAACAATATAAGAAGTTACAATTAATGACAAAAACAATCAAGTGTGTTGGGTTATTAATGAATAAAACTTAACTTCTTTATTTGGCAGATTCTTTTCACACATATAAATTGTCCATTTTAATAATACAGTTACATTTGTTACAGTTTATTTTTGTTACTTTATTTATTCTAACAGTTTTTATGAAATCTGTATGAGCAAAAATGTTTTGATCAGGTTTGTGTGAAAAGGTATCAAATAAAATTTAAAAGCGCATCAATCAAATGTAATAATAAATGGAAGGCAATGTTATTGCAATTTTAATTTAATACCTAAAAGATGTTAAAAATTCACCACAATGTTATATAAGGTGACTGCTAGAAACCGCAAGAAACTTCAAGGGCTGGTCAGGTCAAGTGTTTTAAATATGACAAAAATGCCAAAAAAGGAATTTGAGTCTTTTTTAATTTTTAATTAAATAATTCATTTTGTGAATTTTCATTGGATAGTGTTTGAGTATCTAATTCATTTTAAAGCATACGGCCGTCTGTTGACCCGTCCACGTCAGCTGGGCGATAAGTACCTACAAAAAAACACGAATTCCTTTTTTGTCATGTATAAAACACTTGCCCTTGAAGTTTCTTGCGGTTTCTAGCAGTCATCTTGTATCCATTGTAACTTTAATAAAAGTCTTATCCATCTCTCATTTTAGGAAGCTCGCTGATCTGGACCGGTGGCGTAGTGCCTTTGATAGGTTGCAGCAAATAACCGCCATGCAGCCAGAGAACTGGTTGCTGAGGCTGCAGACGGAGGTTACTCTGGCGCACTCTGCGGAGGCCAAAGAGCGCATCCCAGATCTGTTCAATCAAGCTTTGCTGGACTGTTATTGTGAGTTGAGCTTTTTATACTATCATATAAATAAGAATATTTATTAGCAGAATTATTACCATGAAAGCTGTAGTCTCTGTCTACCATTGTTATGAGCTATTATAACTACTACAATAGCTGTCCGCAGTAGCTTAGTTAATATCACTCACAATCACTGAGGCGTTTGCCGCCCAGCCGGCCTAGCATGCACAACACGAGATATGTCACGGACGATAATCTCTTTTCCTTCGATAGCGGGAACGACAAACTATCTTGGTTACAGTTGTCAAAACTCAATAAAATTATGTTGCATGTTAGGGTTTGTATACAAAAATACCACAGACAAGCAAAAACTACTATTATGTCTATTTTTGACATATCTTGTATAGACATAACACGAGAAAACGGGTTGAGAAAAATTTCTTGTGCTGCGCATGCTAGGCCTACAGGCCGCAACTTTGTCACAGACTAAAGAAGAGTCACAGAATAAATAATAGTACTACGTACAGAAGTTGCACTCCTTTGATGTTGAAGAAAGCCGCCGTTTTAATAACCTACAATATTATATAGGCACCGTGTGCATTCAAAACGTACCTACGCCGTCGACTCGTGTGTTAGGGATGACAGCAAATAGACTAAATAAACATATCGACGCAACCTTAGAAGTAATTTATTCTGTGATTGCACACCAAGTAAAATGTAGTTCTGTAAGTTACTTACTTTTACCTATTTACTTATTTAACAAACAAGCACTCAAAGTTTTAGAAACAAGCAAACACTGCACGATATGACGAGTTGAAGATAATGAAAACAAAACGGAAACCACATTTTATTACGTTATATATATTCTATTACCTACATCATGATAAGTACTGGCGATTTTAATTCTTACGAACTCACTATAAATATAAGTTACGCAGGTAGGTTAGGTATCTTCTACATCACAACAGTCACAGCACCAGGTCACAGACTCACGATCGCACGGCAAAATATTTTACATAAATAAGTAATGACATACCTACCTACCTTTACTTTCGTATTACCTATTTGTTCTGTAAACAAACTTAAGTTTAAAATAAATAAAATATAATTATAGGTACCTTTCAGAATGTTACGGTAACATAAAAAAAAGATAACTTCGAATCTTTTTGTTTATTTTGACAGCCTTTCACACAACAATTATTATTGTTGCATTACACCATTATTACGGAACTTGTAGATTAAATGATATCGGAGAGGTAGTTATTTTTAAACAAATCGAAATTGCGATCCAAAACCACTTCAAACTATGCCTGTGGGCTGTGCGTGTGCTCGAACGAAAGCGCGCTGGGGCCCCTGAGTCCCTGACCGATTTACAACGCCGCGTTATCGCGGGCTGTAGGTGCATTTCGCGGTGGGTATGACGGAGTGCAAGATGCCTGGAAGAGTTAACAGATACTTCACTCAGTAGAAAATTTCCAATACCTACTGCTATAATAGCCTACTAATTTTTAAACTGTAATAACCTACCGCGCGTTCTCACAGCAATCGAAAGGGCTGCCTCTTCGATAAAATTAAATTAACATAAATAACTGTTTGTGTCTATTTTATTGAGAACTGTGAATATGTTCTGACTATAGGTGGTAGTTTAAAATTGTGTAGTTTATAAAATATATTTTTTTATAAATTGGTGCTGACACGTAAATAGAGGTCAGTGTGTAGGTAGAACAAAAACTACTACTGCACAACAAACCCATCTACTGCACATAAGGCACCAGACGGCATCGTAGGTACGCGTACAAACGAATGGAACAATTAAAATTGAACAACGCGCGTGCGCTTCGCTTGCGAAAACCGCACTGAATTTGGTCCGCTAACGGCCCGAGATGGCCGGGCGGTAGGACCTACCTAATCCTACCGGGATTACCGGGAACCTACCGGGTAGGTAATTATAGCGCGCAAGTATATGGACTGACGGGAGGCCTGACTCTGTGCGCAAAAACTTGCTTCGCGTTGTCGTCTTTATTTGTTGGCAGACCGCCGGCGACTTCGTTCGCGTGGACCCCGTATCCCGTGACGAAGTTTCAAAATGACTCCCCTCCCAAGAACACTTATTGTGACGTAACTAAAATAGTTACACATATGCACAGTGTTCCCAGAGACGTTGAGAGGGGACATTTTTTACTGACCCCGAAAATGGACGTTGTTAGCTTATGCTGATCAAATGACTAGAAGTAACCCCGGGTCAAATATAAAAATTCTTAAACTTGGCTGTTTATAAGGGGTGAAAAAACAGAAAAACTATATTTTTTTATAGTTCTTATAGGAAGATTTATTTAATGTACTTCGTGCTACTAAATTATAGTTATAAAATGGAAGTTGTTTTTACCTTTGAAGATTTTTGAAAAAAGTAATTTTTGAATTATATTGTTTTATATAAAAAGTAGTCAGTTTACGCACGTAATTTTTTTTGCAAATAATACTTAAGCTTTGTATCTACCTACTAAAAAAATCAGCTTGGGATCTTTTGTACTTAGTACTATTATTTATTCAGTGTCTTTTGTCTAATTTGAGATATTTGCGATTTTAATTTTGTGTTAAGCGCCTTCATTATTTTTATAGGCTGCTAATAGGCTGTGGCGCGATCCACAGCTTCATGTTCTCGTAGTACATTCCTCGGAGACAGAGGGGTACCGGCTGTGGCGCTATCCACAGCTTTGCAGGCAGCGCCATGGGTCTTTGTTGACTCCGTGATGCCTCATTTCTGCTCCTCCAGCCTTCGTGTATTAACTTGGGGTATTAGCAAAAGCCTACCGAGGGTGGATCCCTGCCCGAGCCACGCCTAGATCGTCATCGGAAATTAAAACTACACGTAAATAACTACCGTACAAAATGCCGGGATTTTTCTTTGAGTTGTATTCAACAGCCGAAGGAGCATACTTGCAGTTACCACAGTAGCCTAAGGACTGATTCTTCAATCCTCGGATAAAACTTATCCGTCTGTTGTACTGTAACAAGATCAAACTAAAATGTCACCTAAAAGGAAGAAAAGACATGATATGATAACACATTTTCAAAGTGGTTGTGTAATACTTTAACAGACAAATAAGTTTTATCTGACAATTGAAAGATCGGCCCTAATTCACGTGAATTAGGGCCGATGTTACGTAACAAAACTTCAACGACATGCAAGCGATTTGATAGCTGAAGTCACTTTTCGTATTCACGTATCAATCGCACGATTTTGTTTAAGCCACTTTTCACGTGCACGCTGCCTCCGCGGTATTCACCTATTATTTTGACGTTTAGTTTGATCGGATACCAGCGATTACACGACAAATTAGACAATTTCTAAGTCGTTGGAAAAAAATAATAAACATTTCTGCATGTTTTCGTTAACAAAAAGTATTTGAATTTATTTGGTAGAATTTTAATGGCAACATTAAGTTTAAATAGTTGACAAATCGCTGAGTTGCGATCCTATCGAGTAATCGTGCTATTGAAATGACAGGTGAATAAGGATTTATGACTGTTTTTCAATAGGTCTTCAATTTGACTATTACAAAATACGTGAATTGGGCCAAAGTTCTTTACGAACATTTTCTTACAGCCATACCGATCCTGACCGAGTGGTGCACTTGGTCCCTCAGCAGCGGCGAGACAGACGAGGCTAGGAAGCACATAGACGAGGTCATACGGCGCGCCGGCGCCGACCCGCTCTCGGGCAAGCTGTTCTGGGACGCGAAGCTGGAGTTGGAGAAAGCGCAACTCGAGAATATGAGGTGGGTTTTGTATGTATAGTACTATCAACGAAATCTGCCGTATACCACCTTAGGGGCAATTTGCATTTGCATTTGTTCTGTCCCAACATCCTCTTTAGACAACATCCCTCTATTACTATTAACTCAAAACACCAAAAATTATAAAGACAGTCAAAATGTTAAAAAAGGGACGTTTTGTTTGTCGTTAATCAATGAAAACAAAAGGCGGAACGGTGCCACCACAGTTATGCCAACAATGAACAATTTCTTTCTTTAAAAAAAAAACAATTCGTCGTCATTGGTCAATGAAGGGCGAGACGAACTATGGTCATCTTGCGCAAGGAAACTTTTTTGAAAATGGTACTGCATCGGTTCTGTTAATACATGTACATGGCGGCAGATCAACCTATCCAAAATTGATAATTTTCTTCAATCGATATTGATCGTTATTACAACTTATACATAAAGTCCAAAATGGATTGTAAAAAAAATCCATTTTATGGTAGGCCTGGCTGGCGTCTGTACAGTCGAGGAAGTTCCCGGTCGGCCACTTTTCGGCGATATTCGCTTGCACACGATCTACGCGCACGCTAGTACGTTGTACCTACCTATCTAAAGGCTCCTACACACAATGCTGGTGGGTATTTGTGCCGCCGCCCCGGGCTCTCCGCATAATAGCACACATAGCAGCTCGGTATAAACCCGGCGGGACTGCCGCCAGCATGTGTGTAGGAGCCTTAAAACTGACAAATTTCTCCAATGGATATTGATCCTTATACGTAGACAATAAGGTTCAAAATATTTAAAAGATATTTGACATTTTGTGTTAGGTTGACCTGCTAGTGTCTGCACACCGTTCTCTTTTGTAAATCAGGGTGTGTAGCCCCACACTGAATGAAAGAAATATGTTGTGTAAATATTATTCTTATTATTAATACATATATCCTTTTTATTTATCAAACAATCGTAAGTATTTATTTTGCTTCAGACTAGATTCAGTTAGTTATGATTTATTATATTTTATTTTATTGTATTATCAGCCCCTCTAAACAAGTGGCAATCGCTCACCCCTTGTCTTTTCGTTATTCATCGTACACTGCTGTGTACTGTGCCAATTGCTAGTGATAAATACAGCAGCGCGCGCGCATTGTGCGACGAATTCACGCACTTAGACTTCCGTAGTATAACGCGCAATGGTCAAAGAATCCTCTCGCCGCTCCGCTCAGCGGCAAGGTCGTAGCCGGGCCGTGAAGGCAAAAGGGTGTATTGAAAAAATAATAATGTTTTGACGATGATAATTTCGGTGGCAGTGAAGACAGCCTCGATTACGCAGCCCAGCAGAAGCGCGTGCTATTCTGCCTCGAGGAGATTGTGTCGCGGCCGCTGCTGCGCCACGGGGTGGCGTGGCAGTCGCTCGAGAAGTATTTTAGTTAGCCGCTGTATCACACGCTTACTTTATAAGAGCTCAGCTGTCGTACTAGCTTACAATATAAATTCAATTGTTAGCAACCTCTAGGAGTTTTCGTGACAGAGAAGGGGATAAGATGTGATTATAATATTTTTTGAATAAACTATTTGGCTCTTTTTTTATCTTTATTAATTTTGGGGATTTTTGTCTCTTGACATGTCAATCCCATTAAAACTACACTATAATCTTAAACCTATTATAATTCGAGGGAAGAAAGAGTCACTCACCACAAAACTTCACTAAATTACACAGAGTTATAGCAACATCCGAATTTAGGTTGTGTAAAATGCCTTGAATAATGCCTACATCGAAACAGTTAATATTAAATTTGTTAATGAATGACGCCTCCCTTTCCCCTGGATTCCTGTCACACTCCATCAAAAGATGTTATATGTTTTCGCATTTCCCACACGTATTACAATTGGGCGAGCTTTCCTTTTCATTAAGTGTGCAAACTTCTTCGATGGATATATTTGGCTCTTGACGATGATAATTTCGGTGGCAGCGAAGACAGCCCCGACTACTCAGCCCAGCAGAAGCGCGTGCTATTCTGCCTCGAGGAGATTGTGTCGCGGCCGCTGCTGCGCCACGGGGAGGCGTGGCAGTCGCTCGAGGAGGTGGCGGCCGCGGTGCACGGGCAGCAGTACGTCGGAAAGGTACGTGGATTTATTGTGCTACTTTTAATTGGCCACTTGACAGTTTTCGGAAAAGTATTTTAAAAATTACAAACGCCTATTTTATACCCCGTATAATATTTTTTTTCTAGAAAAAGCTTTATTTAATAGAAAAAAAAACAGATTTTTCTTCATTAATTTCAAATTTCGGCCGAAAACGGTTGGTCACGTGACGTTTAACCCTGTGACGTCACACCACAATAAACAACCAATTTTATCTTCAAACTTGACAAATAGTTTTTGTTTATTTTGTGAAATGTGACCTCACACGAAGCTCAATCATGGCCGCCCATGTTTCGGGTCCTGTAATCCACAGATAAAAAATTCGCAAATTTATTTTGCAATTATAATAATTACAAAATATTTACAAATAATTTGTAAAATAACAGTTGTAACAATAAAACATAAAATATTTCGGATATGGTAGTTTATAATTTAACGATAATTTATTATCCAACAGTTTTTTTATTAAGATAATAATTATCGTTACAACTGTCAAATAGCCAATTCTTTTTAACACTTAAAACGCGGCGCCGCGAGACAATAGAAATTCTATCGAGCACTGATCAGGAAGGCTTTTTCCCTGCAGTTGGACATTGGGATAAAACAATAATTAGCATTACTTAGCCTACATGTCTTACCTCGGTACGTCATGTAGGCTGTACGCAAGGGGATGGAGGTTTTATTATTTTTAATAGCTTGGTCAACACAAGCACTAGCAAACATTGGAAAAGAGGAGGAAGGGCATTGCCCAGCAGTTGTGCAATGTATATGCTGAAATTGTATGAGATGGTTATAGGCTTAGATTAAAACAAAAAGGGAAGATACGGCATGCTCCTATTGTAATCTTTCAAAATATAATCCTGCTCAACTACATATGCAAACACTCACACACGCACACCTATAAAGTGTAAATCGTGCGAGCGAGACAGAGCGGTAAATTTCAACGTCAGCGCGAGGGAGTCAGCGAGTAGCGCGTTGACGTCTCGGTTGCTTCGCAACAGACGAGTACGTACGACCGATTCCGACGCCACTGCGGTGTAGCGTCTTTTTATTTTCACAAAGCAGAATATCCGCAATAGTGCGATGTAGCCTGTTCGCTCGGAAAATTGCGACTGAAGTGAAATTGTGCCTTTAGGCCTAATTTTAACGGCTCACTCACGAGACGCTAGTGCCGTATCTTCCCTTTTTGTTTTAATCTAAGAACATAGGCTACTTTTTCCTGCGAAAATGAAATTTGAAACTACCTCAAAAAGGGGAAAATTGGGCTAATAAAGATAATATATTTTTGCATATTGTATTCGTGAAGCTAAAATTTGAGATATAATATTTCCTCCTAAGCCAGTTTTTATTAAGCATAGCTATGAGAAGATTGAGAAGAGAGTGTATAGTAGTCTCATCTCAAAGCTACTTTACTAAGATCTCGCACAGACTTTCACAAATGTAAACATGTGGACACTCTGGACACTATAGTGTTGGCATAGCATAACAGGACGCAATGTATATAATTATTGTTTGTCTTTTTGTTACCTGTTGTGTATGTATTTATGTGATTCCAAAAAAAATATTCTCTTTCATTCAATACTTTTTATGTTAGGATTTTATTTATTTATTTGGTTTAGGTACACATACAGGTTACAGTCATATATGACAACATACTTGGCATTTCAGATTGAGCTAGACAATAACTTAACAACAGTGTACACAATGTGTGTAGTGATAATATTACAGCGAATACAAAACAAAAGCAAATTACAAACTGAAAAAGCGAAAAATTACCTCGAGCAGAATTCGTTTTCGACAAAATTTGCATTTAAATTGTTTAAACAATAACATTAAACATAAAAGTGAGAAATTCTTAAAATATCTATGAAAATTTATAGAAAACAGTGCAAAGACTGATTGTTATTTCTCAGGTCAAGAAACAGCACGAGGTTGCTGTGGAGTTATTGCAGAAACTAACACCTTACGAGGATAGGCTGTTGACAGTCGAGTAAGTAAACAAGCGCACCAATTAATTACTTGATGTGATATTGTATTATCTTTATTTTTAAAATTTTTGAGTGTTGCTTTATTTTTTACGTGCTGTCCCGACGAACTCCGTACCGCCTAAAAATCAATGAATGTAGTGTCAACTTTTAGTTAAAATTTATTTAGTTTTTATTTATATTTTAAAATGAATACTAGTTAACATTTTATTAAAATAACGAAAGAAACTGAACAATAATGTCAAACTGTCAATTCTAAAGTCAATTCTGTCAATATTCGTTACTTTACTTACCTTGCGATAATTGATTATGATGTGTTGTTTTGTTACAGTAACCTAGACGATAAGTTCGTAGTGTACCAGGAATACATAGATGCCGTAAAGGAGTTTGCGCAAGACAAGCAATATTCGGAGTGCGATACCGATGGCATTCTCAAGGTACGACAAAACTATTTATTTTATTTATTTGAAATTTTTAGGAACGTTTGGTAACTTTGCACATAAAAATTATAATAATGTCATGAGTCTCGGGGAAAATATCGTTTATTAATAGTTTTGAATTTAACTAATGATTTAACTCCTAATAATTTATCTCATAAATGTAATCATTGTCAATATTTTTTTTTTTAAATTTTCAAATGTTCAGTTCTGAGGCCGAACAAATCTTACTTTTGAATAATAAGAGATACTGTAAAGGAGTTCCTCACATCTAAGACGGCACGAACAGGCTACCGACCACAGCCAACGGTGGCTGCAGTTTACAAGCGAGTACACGCTGTATCGACTGGTCGCCACCGGCTATACGTATTAATTTAATTAAAATTAAATTAAATTTGTTTTACGCTCCCACCAATTATCTAAACTAAGATGAGTATTCTTTGGTAAGATAACGTATAAATTACATAAACATAGAAAAAACACCCAGATCCGAGATCAATTTAGAAAAACAGTGTTTCTTTATATTCCCGATCGGGAATTGAACCCGGGACCTCGAGAGATGGCGCGACGTCAGACCTGGCGCGATAACCACTCGATCACGGAGGTCGTCAAAATGTATGCGGCGAATCGCTGCAAAATGTTTTGAGAAAGCGTGTAAACTGCTCTGGCCTGTTGCGTCAAGCCTCAAGGGCCCCACACACGATCAGTTTGCCGGCAGGTATCGGCCTGTCAGTTAGTAGTACAGTACAACGCACGGCCGGCGGCGGCGGCGGCTAGTACTAACTGACAGGCTGATACCTGCCGGCGAACTGATCGTGTGTGGGTAGTGTTGCCGAAATATCGATAGTTGACCTCGGAAATCATCAATAATATCGATAGGCCTATCGATAGACTCGATAGCTCAGTTTGGTACGATAGTATCGGTATACTGCAATACTATGAATAGTATTGTAGCTCAATATCGTAATTCCTATCAGTAGTATCGGCTGTGACTCAATAGTATTGTTTATGAATATTAAAATAGATAGCAATACTATTGAGGTAAAGGTCACTATCGATTGGACAAAACTATCAATTGCATCGATAGTATCGATAGTATCAATTGTTATTGATACTATCGATAGTGGCTTCGATATTGAGCTTCGATAGTATTGCTGTGTGTCGATAGTATTAACGGCTATCGATACTATCGACAATAATGATACCATCGATAGGCCTATCGATATTATTGCTTTTACTCATCTATCGATAGACTATCGATAGTGGACTATCGAGTGGCAACACTATGTGGGGCACTTTCGGCTTAATGTACAGTCGAGAAAGTTCCCGTATCCGCTGCACACGATCTACGTGCACGCTACTGTACGTACGCGCACGCTACTGTACGTACGCGCGGGCGGAATGGAGCGGATATCGCCGAAAAGTGTTCGGCCGGGAACTTCCTAGACTGTACATGAAGCCTAACACTTGCAAACTCCCCAACCAGGTGCTCTACGACCGCGGAACCACCGAATGCATCCCCCCTCCCTCCCACTCTATGCTGCTATCGTACGCCCGGCACGCGCACCGCACCGCGTCACGCGCTACTTACACGCGCGTGCTGGACGCCTGCGTGCGTCGCGCTCCACATACTCATGCATTCTGGACGATGCAGATGCAGCAGGCGGAGCACGAAGGGAAGCCCTTTGAGACGGTCAGTGGTAGTTTTTTGTATATCACTTTCTAGGTTGTGAAGCGGATCAAAAGAAGAACCAATTAGACACGACGAAACACGAATTTAGTAGCCAGCATCTGGATGCTGCAAATGCAGCAGGCGAAGCACGAGGGGAAGATCTTTTAGATGGTGAGGAGGGCACTCCTGGGTACGCCGCGTTCCACATACTCATGCATTCTGGACGATGCACATGTAGCAGGCGGAGCACGAGGGGAAGCTTTTGAGACGGTGAGTGAGAGAGGCGGACAAGGGTACTGTACACACTGCGACTTCTAGCGGCGATGCGAACGCGGTCTGCCTCAATACAAACGCGTTGTTTCATCGTTCGATGTGTCGATTTGTACTATACGCTGCAGATACAACTATCGCAGTACGACAGCAAGCCCTTTAAAGATAGTGAGGGCGTCATTCTTAAAGCATCACGACGGTGCAGTTGCAGCAAGTAGAGCACAAGGGGAAGACCTTTGATACGGTGATTGGCGATACTTCTAGAGCGCTGTCGCATAATGTAGGTGTATTATCGCCCGTCATGCGCACTGCACTGCCTCCCGCGCTAAATACGCGGGCGTGCTGGACGCTGCAGCAGGCGGAGCATGAAAGGAAGAACTTTGGTGAAGCACTCTGTATCACTTTCTACCTAGAGAAGCTTTAATTAGCGAAACCGAGAACCACTGTTACATGACGAGGCACAATTTTTTGGCACAATTGGCTATTTGACAGTTGTAACAATAAAAAATAAAATATGTCTGATATGGTAGTTTAAAATTTAACGATAAATTATCCAATTTTTTTTTTATTAAGATCATTTTGTAAGTAGGTACTTACAAAATGATCTTCATGTATTTGCAATATAAAATAGGTATTTTATATTGCAATTTTTTATCTGTGGATTATCAGACCCGAAACACGGGCGGCCATGATTGAGCTTCGTGTGACGTCACATCTCACAAAATAAACAAAACTATCTGTCAGGTTTCAAGATAATTTTGTTTGTTTATTGAGGTGTGACGTCACACGGCAAAATGTCACGCGACCAACCGTTTTCGCACGAAATTAGAAATTAATGTAGAAAAATATGTTTTTTTAAATTAAATACTAAAAGCTTTTTCCAGAAATAAAAATTGTAATAAGAGGTTTAAAATAAGCGTTTGTAATTTTTTAAATACTTTTCCGTGAACTGTCAAGTAGCCAATTGGCCATGGTTGTTCACAATCGTCTCTCAGTGACTCGGTTCTGTCATTGTGCTTTTAGATGAAATAACTAATGTCTACTTTTTTAAAATGCTGGGCATGTGACTTCTCTGTGTCACTTATGAATTTTAAATTGTGTTGAACTTTTCATGTGTTAGTGTGACACTGAATTAATTATTTTCATGATGACGAGGAGCTCGATGGCGCAGCGGCTAGCGCGTTCGGCTTGCGATCTTGCCCGCTAAGCAACATATTAAAAACATCTCGAGCTCCTCCGTGCTTCGGAAGGCACGTTAAGCCGTTGTTCCCGGTTGTTGTCGTAAGATGACAGTCGTTAAAACCCACCAACCCGCATTGGGCTAGCGCGGTGGGTTATGGCCCAATATCCCCACGTGCCATTGTCCACGTGGGCGGCCTGTGCCCAGCAGTGGGACGTTTATAGGCTGATGATGACGATAGTAGTAATGCAGATTTTTAACTGTTCAGCTATTTCGCAGGTGAAAGGCATATTCGAAGTTGCCCTTTCCAAAAATATGGAGACCTACAAGGACGCGGAGAAGCTGTGGCTCAGCTACTTAGAGTACGTGCGCCGGCGCACGGACTTCGCGCAGCCTGACCAAGCGCAGCGACTAAGGAACACGTTCAGGCTCGCGTGGGACTCGCTAGCTGAGGTGAGTAGAATAGAATAAAACCCACCACCCGCATTGGGCTAGCGTGGTAGGTTATGGCTCAAACTCGCCATTTGCTCATTAATAGAATACTACCAACCCTTCTCTTCTCTTGGGTATCGTAAAAGGCGACTAAAGGACCAAAGACTGCACCTACATCTAACAGCATATACCGGCGATGGGTTCACATGTGCAGTCGTAATTTGGTGGAGTATGGCAGTGGACTGCTTTTGCGGTCCTCATTGCCTGGTAGGATAACCCTTCCCTAACCCTTCTAGGATAATAGTCGTGATTATATGTACCTATGTATTTATTCCCAGGCGTGGGGCAGCGAGGCGAACGACTGCGACGTGCCGCTGTACTGGGCGCGGCTCGAGTACCGGCGGCTGCGCGACCCCAAGCAGGGCAAGGAGATCTTCGAGGAGATATTCAGTGAGTCTTTGACGTTACAGCACCCCTAGACAAGCGGCAATCGCTGCTAAGAAATCGGTCGATTATACCGATTGTGGCGGTCAAAAGGCTCTCTCTCCACAACCGCTATTCTAATGCAGTGCGAGGTGAAATGAGTTTTTGAACGTGTTTTATTTATCCGGCTCGAAGGACCAATTTAACTTAGTACAGTAAAGTAGAGATTTTGATAGTGAGGATTTAGTATACTATGAGGCGGCATCTACTAGTTAAAAACGAGTGAACCTTTGAAATAGTTTTATAAAGCGACTCATACATTTTTGGCTCAATAGTAATTTATTGAATTGGGTAGTATTAGTAGCTCGAAGGCGCAGCGGCTAAGGTGTGTGATTTGCGATCTTACCAGTCAAACAACGGGTCAGTTAAAAAAATATTAAATCTATATAAATAAAAATAATTGATTTTTTTGCTATTTGACAGTTGTAACAATGAAATATGTTGGAAATGCAGTGCGAGCACGGGTCTTTTATCGACCGATAAAGTGACATTAGACGTCGACAAATTGACACCAGCCGTACATGAACTGTCAAATTTTATCGTCTAATGTCACTTGTCGGTCGATAAAAGATCCGTGCTCAGGGGGCTGGTAGTTTATGATTTAGCGATAATTATCCAATAGTTTTTTTTATTAAGATAATTTGTAAATAATTTATTTTTACAAAATAAATTTATATTTTGTATCTGTGGATTACAAGACCCGAAACACGGGCGGCAAGGGACGGCCATGATTGAGCTTCATGTGACGTCACATTTCACAAAATTATCAAAAACTATCTGTCAGATTACAAGATAAGTTTCTTTATTTATTGAAATGTGTTATGTAGGTAGTTAGGAATAACTTCGGTGAGCTGCGACCACCGGCCGAGTCACTACGAATAAACCAGTGTGTAACTAACTAACGGCCGTTTAACTTGTGTTCCCTTCTCGATACATATCAGTGGCGACGAGCTACCCACGCAAATATAAAAAATGAGTTCCCAAAATCAGTTTCGATTAATATCAGGTTTCGATCACAATACGCAAGACTGGGAAACTTACAAGAACAGATTATGTCAGTGGTTTATTGCTAACGATATTACGGCGGAGATAGACAAAGTGGGAATCAAAAGGCGTGCCATTTTGCTCAGCGCACTCAATGAGTTCACGTAACAACTGGCAAGTAATTTGGCTTTGCCTGCGGCGTTGGAGAGCAAAAGCTTCGATGAGGTTGTCAAGTTGCTAGATAGCCACTTCACGCCAAAACGCTGTGTGTTTGCGGAACGGTCTCACTTTTATTCGGCGAGCCAGCAGGTCGGCGAAGGTCACGCGCAGTGGGCGGCGAGACTAAGAGGTCTGGCGGCACATTGCAGATTTAGAAGTTTGGAGGACGCCTTACTCGACAGATTTGTCATGGGTATGCTGCCAAGCCCAGAGCGGGAGAAGCTGTTTTCTCAAGATGCTTCGGAGCTTACGTTATCCAAGGCGGTCGATTTGGCAGAAACTTCCTGATGCTCACGGGAGACCGCGGTTGCGTCGACAACAGCGGCGTTATGCAACAGCACAGGGGTGGTTTTTAAGATAAGTGACGGTAAACAGCCTACGCGAGAGAAATGTAAAGTTTGTGGTTATACGAATCACAAAAGCAGTGAGTGCCGGTTTTCGAGTTACAAATGTAAAAAGTGCAACAAAAAAGGGCATTTGCGTAAGATGTGTAGTGGTATTAAATTTGTGGAAACTGAATATGCAGGAAAGCGATGATGACGGTGAGTTTTTTAATATTCGCTCGGTAGGCGGTAGTCCAATGGTCGAGTACGTTAACGTTAATAATTTGGATTTGAAGTTCGAAATCGACAGTGGTTCTGCGGTCACGGCCTTCTCGGAACAAACCTATAAGTGGTATTTTAAAGATGTGCCATTGCTACCTTGCCGGAAGAAACTAATAAGTTATGCAGGTGACGTAATTAAATGTGTTGGCGTTGTTAAGTTACCTGTGTCGTATAGGAACCGTACTGAACAGTTGGAATTTTATGTCGTGCCTAACGGGGGCCCTTCTATCCTGGGTAGGGATTTCATATCAACTTTTAATTTACAGTTGCAACCCGTTAATGTCTATAATGTGTTAGACGGAACCGTTAACATTGTTGAAAAGGTTATGGCTGATTTCCCAGAAGTATTTTGCGGCAAATTAGGTTGTTTTAACAAGTTCAAGGTAAAATTGCCTTTGAAAAGTGACGCCAAACCTATTTTATTAAAGCCCGCCCAATGGCATTTGCACTAAAGGAAAAAGTAAATGGGGAGCTAGACCGGTTAGTAGATTTAGGTATACTTGAACCTATTAAGTATTCGGAGTATGCGTCGCCCATTGTACCTGTCCTTAAACGCGATGGCACAGTGCGCATTTGTGCAGACTACTCACAAACTATAAACAAACAATTAGTTGTTGAAAAATACCCATTGCCCACCGTAGAAGACTTATTTACAAAATTGTTAGGTGGTGAACAATTCACAAAGTTAGACATGTCTCTTGCATATAATCAGCTGCAAATAGAGGAGCCTGATAATATAACCTGTATTAATACAAATCGCGGTTTATATAAGTACAATAGATTAGTCTTCGGTCTAGCTAGTGCACCAGCTATTTTTCAGCGGGTTTTGTGTAGTGTTCTAGGTGATATAGAGGGCGTTTTAATTTTCTTAGACGATGTGCTTATAAGTGCCAGAAATAGAGACTTACACACACAAAGACTTTACACTGTCTTGGAGCGACTACGCGACGCCGGGCTGACGTTACATAAAGACAAATGTTCCTTCTTTCAAGACGAGATTAATTATCTTGGCTATGATATCAGTAAACATGGATTAAAGAAATCGCAGAATAAAGTAAATGCAATATTAAAGTCACCGACACCGAAAAATTTAAATCAATTACAATCATTTTTAGGTTTAATTAACTACTATCGAAGTTTTATTAAAGGTGCTTCATTGATTTTAAGTCCGTTGTTTGAATTGTTGAAAAAGGGAGCAAAATGGTCATGGTCGTTGGCACACGATAATGCTTTTAATTTAATAAAAAAATGTTTAGCCTCGGAACGGGTTCTCGCTCATTTTAATCCATGCGCAAAAATCATATTAACTGTCGATGCGTCACCGAACGGTTTAGGTGCTGTATTATCTCAGATCGAGGCAGACGATAAAGAGCGGCCTATTTCATTTGCGTCTCGAACCTTAAACGCAGCTGAGAAAAAATATGCGCAAATTCAAAAGGAGGCGACAGCAATCATTTTTGGAGTTAAAAGATTCCACCAATACTTATACGGTAGGTCAGAACCATTCGTACTACGCACCGATCATAAACCGTTACTTTCCATTTTTAGGTTAAATCGCGGCATTCCTGAGGTAACAGCAAATAGGTTGCAACGATACGCAATATTTTTATCTGCCTATAATTACACAATAGAATATGTGCGAAGTTCGAACAATAGCGCGGACTACCTGTCCCGAGCGTCATTAGAATTAGAAGCGACCCAGTCGGCCGAGGCGGGCGAGCCGCGCGGACCTCATTCATGCGGCGATATTTGCAGTGACACTAAAGTAATCGCGCGCCGCACGCGGCCGCGGGACACGCGCGCCGGCGCAGCGGCAGCGCTGCCGCCGCCGACAGTGCCATTGTCGCCAGCCGCCGCGTTCATAGATCGAGCAACTTATATTAATTTTGTTACGGCGGGAAGCCTGCCGGTTACTATTGACGAGTTGCAGCGACAAACTAGGGAAGACGCGGTGTTGAGCGAAGTGATTTTGTATATTCAAAATGGTTGGCCGCGCAAAGTTAATGATTTTAATATTAGACCTTATCATCAATGCAGATTTCAATTGGCTTTTGAAAATGGTTGTTTAATGAGGGGCTATAAAATAGTAATTCCGTCAAATGTTAGACCTAGATTACTTTCAGAATTGCATAGCTCACATCTAGGTATAGTCAAAAGTAAGGCGGAGGCTCGATCGAGGTTCTGGTTCCCAGGCATTGATAAATGTATCGAGGAACTAATCGCGAGGTGTGAGATTTGTTCCAAGTTGCGTCCGTCCCCCCCCCGCGTACCCCTAGCATCGTGGAAATACCCCTCACAACCTTTCCAAAGAATTCATATCGATTTTTTGGGGCCGTATTATAACCGTATGTACTTAGTCATAATAGATGCATATTCCAAATGGGTCGAGTGTTATAATGTTACAAACAATACCACGACTACACAAGTTGTCGAAAAAATTTGTGAATTTATATCGCGATTTGGTATTCCCGATAGTATAGTAAGTGACAATGGCACATCTTTTACATCGGGGGATTTTAATTTTTTTTGCGATTTGAATGGAATAAAACATATAACTTCGCCCGTTTATCATCCTGCAAGCAATGGCCAGGCGGAGAGTTATGTCAAGGTCGTGAAAAAAGGAATTAAAACTATTTTATTATCAAATAAGAGACATAAAAACATAGATGTAGATTTAAATCAGTATCTTTTTAATTATCGGAATTCTATACATTCTACTACGGGACGGTCGCCCGCGGAGTTAGTGTTTGGTCGACAACTCAAATCCAGATTGGACTTACTTCTACCTAATAAAAACTCACGCTCATTATCCAAGATAACTCATAAAGTTCAAAATGAACAGTACTTGCAGAATAAATATGCTGGCGGTACTCATAGAACACATTTTGTACCAGGAGATTATGTACAATTCAAAATGTTTGTAAATAAAAATAAATATCATTGGGTTACGGGAATTATTGTTATACGTCTCGGCAAGGTGTTATACGTGATTGAGGACTTAAACTCAAAAGCCACAGTAAAGAGGCATATTAATCAGATTATAAAACACCACGGTTCACATACTGATGATGATGATGAGGATAGTGGAGCGGCGAGTCTTCCTCAATTCCATGAGTACCCAGTGGAGGCTTCAGCATCTTTTCAACCGATCACCGGAGGTTCAACGGTTACACCCCCCCGAGGAGAGGGTCAGGGTTTAGCTGTACCCTGCCCTGACTTACCAGCAACATCGCTAGCAAACACGAATGCGAATACAAGGGGGGCAGGGAGCATGCAGTTACGGACCTTGCCGAGAGTAGATTATAAGCAATGTTTTTAAAAATTGTATGTAACTTTTAAATATATATGGGAGGAGTGTTATGTAGGTAGTTAGGAATATCTTCGGTGAGCTGCGACCACCGGCCGAGTCACTACGAATAAACCAGTGTGTAACTAACTAACGGCCGTTTAACCTGTATTCCCTTCTCGATACATATCAAAATGTGACGTCACAGAGCAAAATGTCACGTGACCAACCGTTTTCGCACGAAATTTGAAATCAATAAAAAAAATGTTTTTTTTTCTGTTAAATAAAGGTTTTTCCTAGAAAGAAAATATTGTACGGGGTATTAAATAAGCGTTTGTAACTTTTTAAATACTTTTTCGAAAACTGTCATAGCCAATTACCTCGAATGTTTGTTCACGCATCACATCAGAACGGCGGCACCTATTTTATTTAGTTAATTTTGTGTTGTTGTTGTAATTATCGGGGCAAGGTTTGCATTAAGGGGGGGGGGTTAGGCGGTCAGCGAAAATTTAGATGTAAGCGCCTTTCACATTTATCAAAGTTAATAAAAATGTTTAGTTTTTTGAAAATCCAAATCAGTCAAGAAATCGAAAAGGTAAACTACCTATGTGTTTATGATTTTATAGGAATTATTATTGTAAAACACGGTCGTAATGTGCATTTATTTGAAATTTTAGACGTAACTTCAGAATGTTTTTCTATCGAGCGAAATGTTTCCAATCGTGTTTTGTCTTCGTTCATCTCCTCACACATACGTTCTGCAATACACATTGAAAATGTTAGTGCGAAATAATACATTTTGAATAACAGCTAATAGAAAACAGTATTTTTTTCCGTTTTCACCGCCTAAGGCCCTTATTGGATTTCTTTTAGAAATTCGTCCCGGACAATAGACCGTTTTCAGGCTAACGATAATGATGATTGTGGTTTCTCCAGAATACGGCGAGAACAAGACCCTATGCAAGTACTGGGAGGCGTTCATATCGCTCGAAGTGGGTCGTACGCCGCCGCCATCGGAAGCCAAGCAGCGCGATCTATTCCGCCGCGCCCTACGCTTTGTAGCCGACTACCCGCCCACTGTAGCCCGCATGTGGACGGACTACGAGCGCGACTACGGTGGGCTAGATGACTCTAGAGCGTGCTATGACACGTGCGAGGTGCGTGTTACTGAAAGCTAATTAGATGAAGAATGTTTGTAAACAAATTACTGTCAGTTCTGTTTTTTTAATGAATACACTTCTTTTCGTGTTGAGCCGTGTCGCGCAGTGGTAAAAGAATACTACCACCCCCTCTATTCCCTTGGGTGTCGTAAAAGGCGACTAACGGACTAAAGGCTGCACATACATCCAACTGCATAGAGTTTCGATAAGCTCACCACCAGTCACGCTGTGCACATGTGCAGTCGATATTTGGTGAAAAGTGGACTATGTTACAAATACAAATAAATTTATTCAATAAAAGCTTACTTACAAACCAACTAAAAAATACAGTAGTGTTACCTAAATATAAGCATTATTTTCAAGGAGCCTGACATTTTCTATGACCCCACACTAGACACTGCCTGACCTGTGGCGGTTAGAGGACTGCTTTTGCTGTCCTCATTGCCTAGTCTCTGACTAACCCTTCGGGGATAATAGTCGTGATTATATGTATGTATGTACACTTTTTTTAGTTGTTTTTTTGTAAATCTCGCAAGAAAAGAAAAAAATCGAGTAACACTAGATATGATATTGTAGACTAGATGAGAGCATTAGGTAGCGACTACGGGGGTGACTACGGCAGCCTGGAAGACGCTAAAGCGTGCTACGTGTGCGAGGTACCCCCAGAGCGTGTAACGACATGTGCGAGGTAGGAATCTCTAGGTTGATGGACATTGACTTGCGACTACGACTACGGCTATCTGGAGCTGCTACGACATGACTGTGAAAGGTACGAATTACTGAACACCATTGACTTTGCGATATAAGATGACAGTCGTTATAACCCACCAACCCGCATTGGGCCAGCGTGGTGGGTTATGGCCCAATATTCCCGCGTGCTATTGCCCACGTGGGAGGCCTGTGCCCAGCAGTGGGACGTTTATAGGCTGATGATGATGATCATGATGATGATTGACTTGACGAATCCCTTCGAGTCTACGGCTAACCAGGGCCTAGCATGCGCAACAAGAGATATGTCGCGGACGATATTCTCTCTTCCTTCGATGGCGGGAACGAGAAACTATCTCGGTTACAGTTGTCAAAACTCGATAAAATTATTTCGCATGTTAGGGTTTGTAGACAAAAATACCACAGACAAGCAAAACCTACTATTTCTATTTTGACATATCGTGTATAGACATAACACGAGTAACTGGTCGAGAAAATTTTCTCGTCACGCTAGGCCCGCGGAAGACGTCAGGGCGTGCTACTACATGGCTGTTACTAAGCAAGCAGCGCGAGCTATTCCGCCGCGCGCTACGCTTTGGACGTGGACGGACTATGATTAGATGACGCTAGGGCGTGCTACGACATGTGCGACGTAGGAATCACTGTCTGAAGAAGTCTACATTTGCGCAACGCCTTAGTAATAGCAGACCTGGGAGCCAATTCTCGCGCCTTTGATATAATCTCCAACTCGATATATATCGCAAAAACATGGCGTATATCAACTCATCTCGACATTCGGTATTCTCGTGATATCAAATGTGATATTTATCTAGTGCCAGCACTCGATACGCAACGAGTGGTCAAGCGTAGCCGATACGAAAATTATCGTCTTTGATATTTTATCGTCTGTCAAAACAAAAGTGTCAAAGCTATTATATATTTTAGATTTTCCTTTATTTAATGTTTAGTTCTAATTATTATGAGCGCTGACGATTTTATAGTCAATTTTATTGAAAATGTCGTTGAAGAGGCTGAAATTGCGGCAGAGTTTCCACGAAGACGAATTTTATGGCGCGAGGACCCTTTTCTTTGGAATGAAAATGCTTTCAGAAAAGATTTTCGCCTTTCCAAGGCTTTGGTAATCGATTTAATAGCTGCAGTCGAACCAGTCATACGCTCTAGAACGCAATATGATCTTAAAACAAAGGTTTGTGGATTACTTGATAATACAATACAATACTTTTTGTAATTAATTTTAATGCAAGTAGCCTTGTCAAATCTTATCTTATCATTCCATTCTAATCATAGAAACTATTTTATTTCAGGTTTTATGTGCATTGAATTTTTTTGCACAAGGAAGCTACCAAACACCAGTAGGAGAAAACAGAAACATTAATGTGTCACAGCCTTCAGTATCTCGGTGCATTTCTGAGATTGTTGAAGCTCTTAATGAGCCAAGTGTTTTTAACCATTGGGTTCATTTCCCAGAAACATTACAAGAGATGAATGCGATTGTAAGAGATTTTTACAGAACAAGTGGTTTTCCTGGAGTTATAGGTTGTATTGATTGCACCCATGTTGCAATCGTGCCGCCAGCAGCAACACAATATGATGAGAGAAGTTATGTCAACAGAAAGCAATACCACTCCATAAACACACAATTAATTTGTGATGCTAATTTAAAAATTTTAAATGTAAATGCCCGATTTCCTGGTGGTACCCATGACTGCCATATTTGGAACAATTCAAATGTGCTGCCATTCATGGAAAACTTACACAGAATGGGACAAACAAACTACCATTTAATTGGTGATAGTGGATACCCACTAAGACCTTGGTGTCTTACTCCAATAAGAGAAGCTGTTGAAGACTCACCTGAAGCACGCTATTCCGATATACTGAAGCAGACAAGATCGGTTATTGAAAGATGTAACGGGGTTCTTAAAGGCCGTTTCCGGTGCTTAATAAAGGATAGGGTGCTGCACTACACACCTAATAAAGTGTCCAAAATTATTAATGCATGCACAGTATTGCATAATATGTGCATTGTGAACAATTTGGAGCAGCCTGACTATAGTGACCTAGATGATGAGCAGTTGGGTGTGATAAGGGAACGTCTGCCTGAGTTACCCGCTCCAAGAAATGTAAATAGAATCAATGTACACTTAGTACAAGGGCGAGCCAAGCAAGCACAAATTGTAAATAGTTACTTTAGTAATTAAAAATACCCAGTATCTTAAGTGTTTTTATTATTCTTTAACTAAATTTAACATCAAACCCTAAATTTTAATAGATACCTAGTTAAAATATTTATTTGGAACATCTTTGTAATCATCTCGTGCTAAATTAAACTAAACTAAATAAAATTAACAGCTAACACACAGTGAATAACTTTATTCTTTTTTTTAAGTTATTTGCAATGAGCACCTACCTAGTTAAAACATTTATTTGGGACATCTTTGGAATCATCTTATGCTAAATTATACTTAACCCTAAAATCAACAGCCAACACATAGTGAATAACTTTTTTATTCTTTTTTTAAGTTATTTGCTATGAGCAGCAATGCATCTGTTTGGCGACGCATTTCTATAATATAATTTTCATAAAAAATCTTTTTATATTTATTTTTTTCATCCAAAGTTTCCTTTAATGCATTAACAGATTCTAAACTGCTATCGAGTCGCTTCTTCCCACTTGTTTTCTTTTTAAAAGTTTTTTTCATGTTAATGTTTTCTGAAAAAGAGAAAAATATTATTTAGTATTACAATAGTATAATATTATTCCATCCTTTCAAGTGCCATTCATTAAATTGTAATTGAAAGTTGAAATAGACATTTGTGTTATTATTTTTCAAAATGGTAGTCCGCAGGTATTGAGAGCAATTGACTTTTTATTGTAAAATCTCAATCTCAATGCATGGCTGTAGTAAATTTAAACTGTGACAAGAAGCTAATAAATAAAAGGAGGTTCAGTTCCTAATAAAAAATTATAACGAAGTAAACAAAAGTGACTTTAATCAACATTTTCCCTTAGTAGGTGCCAATTACTCTGCTTTCCCCTACACTGAATGTTTTTTTTTACACCCAACGTAAAAGAGTTTGGCCTTCATCTCACCTGAAGATAAGATGGTGGTAGCTAGTCAGGAAAGCCCTACCACAAACCAAACAGAGTACATATAGAGTTTGCTATAGCGCATTCCTCTATTTGTGATATAGAGGAATGCCCAACATTAATAAAAAAACCAAAATTCACTTTAAAGATATTCCATCAAAACATTCGTAGTTTAAATAAGAACTTCTCAGGTCTCTTGACACTTCTCAAAAGATCTAATACTGAGTGGGATTTTATTGTTGTGACGGAGTGTTGGTTACGTCATACACATTTTTTCGGTCAAATAGATGGGTATAACTTTGCAAAAACCGAAAACAACTTAACGCAAAATGAAGGTGTTATGGTCTACTTTAAAAACAGTTTGCAAGTTAAGATATTAGAACCTAATCTGCGAGACGCTAACTGCCTTACCGTCGAAATTGATCCTGAGACAGTCTTAGTTGCCATATACCGACCCCCAGGTTATAGAAACATTGATCCTTTTATACAATCACTTAAGGATCTCTTATCTAGCTTACACTATACTAATATAATTTTAGTGGGAGACATAAATATAGATATAAGAGAAAATAATAAAGACTCTAACTCGCATGTATACCTTGATCTGTTGGCTTCTCATGGTATGTTACCAGCGCATCTGTTTCCAACACACGGAGAAACATGCCTAGATCACCTCATGCTTAAAAGTAAACTCCCCGCGTTTTGTCATGTAGCAGAGACATCCCTTACAGACCATGACTCTCTAATTTTTCTTTTGGAATTTAGGCATCAAAATAATCAATCCGTTAGGTCGGTAACTAAGAAAGTCCATTATAATAAACTTGACGAAGATATGGCCAAATTAAATCTTGCTATAATTTATGAAGCACCTGAGGTGAACTCTGCTGTTTCTTTGTTTATAACGGAGTTAACAAAAAAAATCAGTGCTAATACGAAATCTATCAAAGTTCCAAATCGCAAGAGGGTAATTAAACCATGGATTACAACTGGTCTGTTAAGATGTATAAGAAATAGGGATAAATTACACCAAAAACTTAAGAAATACCCAAATAATGAAATAGTTAAAGCCACTTATAAAAGGTATAGAAATTTTTGTAACTCGCTACTAAAACGGCTAAAACGAGATTATGAAAGATCCCAAATTCAAACGGCCGCCTAAACTAATAACAAATCGCTTTGGGACACTATAAAACAAGTTACACACTTAAAAAAATACCAAAACCATGCCTCGGACTTAATATCGTATTCCGACCCCTATAGCTCTGTCAACAATGTCAATATATTTTTTGCATCTATTGGGAGAAACTTAGCAGAGAAAATACATAACAAACATTACTGTAAAACATCATCCTTACCCTCACAACCCTTTTCATTCTACCTTTCACCTACTACCGAATCTGAGGTCAGAAACACCATACTGAATCTTAAAAAGGGCATACCACTGGACGTGACATGATCTCTGGGAACTTCCTTAAGCGTTATCATATGATACTGGTTCCACCGTTGACCCATATTATTAATTTTATATTTTCAACCGGAGTTTTCCCAGATGCTTTCAAACTTGCTGATGTGATACCTATTTACAAGAGTGGTGATAAGAGCTGTGTTAATAATTACAGGCCGATATCTATACTTCCTACTTTGTCAAAAATAGCAGAAAAACTTTTAAACAAGCGTCTGGTTGAATATCTTGAATCCAAAAATCTCATCTCCATATCACAATTTGGTTTTAGAGCTCATACATCCACTAGCGATGCTGATCATGAGCTGACGGATTACATTGTTTCTAACCTTGACAAGAAGAACAAAGTCATTACAATATTTCTGGATTTGACGAAGGCTTTTGACACAGTCTCTACACCACTCTTATTAGATAAATTGGAAAAACTGGGTATCCGAAATGAGCAGCTGAAATTGTTTCAGGACTATCTAAATAATAGGTCACAAAGGGTTAAAATTGGTGAACACACTAGCACTGACGTGCACATAACATGCGGAGTGCCTCAAGGAAGCGTTTTGGGCCCCACGCTCTTTCTTGCTTTTATTAATGACCTGTGCAGTCTTCAATTGACTAATGGCAAAATCGTGACGTACTGTTATATCCGTGATTTGTAAAGGGTTGTGCTGACAAAGAATGCTTTGTCAGCCCTCTCTGCAACATTGTATCATTAGAATATTACGTAGTTAGAACTGGAATACTGGCCGGCCAGTCAACCGGCAACCTTTGTACAATACACTCGCGTTTAATATTAATAAATCTTTTTTAAAAACCCTTTGTGAGTTTCTCGTATAACATTGGTGGCAGCGTAAAGGGATCTTTGAAGATCCAGGGGTTCGCCTCAGTTCCGTGAAAGTGAGTCCAGTTACGCGAGTGTCTCAACAAGTGATTTCTTGAAACCGGTTGAACTCATCTCCAAAAAACGGTCACCCATCCGAACCATTTTCAGTGACCTCAACAAAACGGTCACCCATCCGAGCTGATTCCAGTGAACGCGATCTACTTCCATATCCAGTTACCAAATATACTATTTTGTGCTAATTACGATTTATCGTCAATCGACTACTACTTCCTGCTGTATCCAGAGACCTGCAACCTGGTAATCATGAGCCAGATCACCATCATCGCTACGTTCCTGTAAGTGAAAACTATTCTACATCTGTGTCTATGAAGTCAAGTGAATATAAAAGTGAAAGTGCATAAAACTAAATTCCTTTTAAGAGTTCAGTTAAGCTTAAAACATTTTTTCCATTGTTCTAAAAATAGTTATTCATTAAGTTATTAATCCTTTGTTCCAACTTTGTTTCAATCTGAGATCAGTGTAGCGTTATCGCCCGCGGTCCGCGTCCGGCGTCTTATCGCTTGTTTATATTAACGAATACCGATGCCCAAAGACGAACAAAGCATGACGCAACCGGCTAGAGAAATAGACTTAAATATCCTCTGTAAATTTATTAAGAAGTTCGATGGTAACCGAGAAAATTTAAATGCATTCATTAACAATTGCAGAAATGAAATTAATCTTGCTGCTACACAGCAGCAAGATATTCTTTTAAAATATAATTATATAAAATATATTTCGCAACTCGAGGGACGAGCAGAAACCGCTTGTTCCATAAAATAATTCGAAACATACCAACAATTAGAGGATTTCTTAAAATCGCAATTCGGTGAACGAAAACACTACGCCGCACTGCTCTCAGACCTTCAAGCGTGTCATCAGTTGTTTAACGAAACAGTCAATCAGTTCGCGCTTCGGATAGAATCATGCCTGTCCAAATTATTAACTGAAATCAACATATCTATTCCAACTAAAAAGAAAGCCGAACTGGCAGGCCGTGTCGCTGCTATGCAAGACCTAGCTCTGCATACTTTTATTTTGGGTTTGAGCCCCAGACTGTCAACAGTAGTTCGATGCCGCGATCCAGAGACGTTAAATGACGCAATCAATTCTGCCTTGTCGGAAGAAAAAATCATTCAATCTACTCTTCGCAAGACTAATACTAGCTTTTCTCAAAATCAGTGGCGACCTAATAGACAATCGCCGAACTTCAATCATAATCGATCATTTACACAGCGTGGCACGAATTTTACTAATCAAATTAATCATGAAAATGTTATGCCTTCTACTTCCAGATATAATCCGCCAGTGTGTCGATACTGCCAAATTCCAGGGCACACAATAGAGCGTTGTCGTAAACGCGAATATAATAATAGACGCTTTAATAATAACCAAAACAATTTTAACCAAAATAATCGTCCTTCGCCTAATTTTAACTTTCAAAGTCGTAATCAGCCTATTCATGTCGTTAACTCAGAAGAACAAGGTACTGATGAAACAGACAATCATTTAAACGGGCAAGATTTCCCGTCCGGTACCGTGCGAGAAATTTAAACGCTAAAATCGATACCAGATCTAATTCTCTAATTCATTCTATATCTAATTCTATTACTAATTCAAATCCTACCTACAAACAGGGTAACCAGCCCCAAACTTTTGGTAGAGATCTTACTAATTCAAATCCTACCTACAAACAGGGTAACCAGCCCCAAACTTTTGGTAGAGATCTTACTAATTCAAATCCTACCTACAAACAGGGTAACCAGCCCCAAACTTTTGGTAGAGATCTTACTAATTCAAATCCTACCTACAAACAGGGTAACCAGCCCCAAACTTTTGGTAGAGATCTTACTAATTCAAATCCTACCTACAAACAGGGTAACCAGCCCCAAACTTTTGGTAGAGATCTTACTAATTCTAAACAGCCCACTAACAAACAGGGTAATCAGCCCCAAATTCATAGTGGTGTCAAAAAATCTATTTCCATTACTTTACCTACTAATGACAAGATATCAACGTCCGAATATTCTCTTTCTACTCCTCGCAGCATACCTGAAAAAGAAAAAAAGAAAGTTAGCATATACTATATTACTACAAATCCAATAAGAAAATACTTACCTTTTATCGAAGTCCAGACATCAGTATCCTCTAAGCCTTTAACACTTCTAGTCGACAGCGGAGCATCTATAAGCTTAATTCAATTATGTTCTGTAGAAAAAATGCCTAACAAAATAATAGAAAACTTTGCAACCTTTACTGGAATAGGATCAACAATTAATCCTATGCAGTCACAAGGTTCTATTCTTGTAGAATTCGATTCATTAAGTCATCAATTTCATCTCGTCGCCGGCTTAGACTTTCCATATGATGGAATCATAGGAAATGACTTTTTATCTGAATCTCACAGTAAAATTGATTTCGAAAAGGATTTACTAATAATTGATAAAGAAAAACTTAAACTTAAATTTAATAAACCCATTTATACCATTGCACCTCGAACAGAAACAATCATAGAATGTTCAGTACTAAATCCTGAAATAAAAGAAGGACTTATCATAGATCAAAATCCTATTGAATCACTCCTTATAGCCAATTGCATTGTAAAAGTAAAATCAAATCAAAGAATAAACATTTCTGTCGTCAATATTTCCGAATCGCCTTTGACCATAGGTTCCAATTTAAAGTTAAAAATATCGCCATTAGATAAAAACAACAAGTGTCAAATTATTAATACTATACATCCTTACGACAATTCAAATAACGTTCTAGACCGAACTAATCAAATTCTCGACCTTTTGCGAGTCTCTCATTTAAATCGCGAAGAAACAGATGCTTTATATGAACTCTGTTCTACATTCTCCGATATTTTTCACCGTCCTAACGAACACCTCTCATATACCGACGCTATACAACACGAAATATCTACATCTTCTTCTGATCCTATCAATACCAAATCTTATCGATTTCCTGATGTACACAAACAAGAAGTACATACCCAAATAAATAAGATGCTTGATGAAGGAATTATTAAAACTTCAATGTCACCTTGGTCTTCTCCTATATGGGTGGTACCCAAGAAGGCAGATGCTTCTGGCCAACGTAAATGGCGAGTAGTCATTGACTACCGTCGTCTAAATGATATCACAATAGGTGATTCCTATCCAATTCCCAATATATCAGAAATTTTAGATCAGTTAGGTAAATGTAAGTACTTCAGTACACTTGACCTTGCATCTGGCTTTCATCAGATTAAAATGTCTGAACGCGATGCACCTAAAACAGCCTTTTCTGTCCCACAAGGACACTTCGAATTTACTCGAATGCCATTTGGCCTTAAAAATGCACCTTCTACCTTCCAGAGGTTAATGAATTCGGCTCTTTCAGGCCTACAAGGCATACAATGCTTCGTATATCTAGACGATATCGTGATCTATTCATACGACCTTGATTCTCACATAAAATCCCTTTCTAACGTCTTCGACAGACTCAGGCATTTTAACTTAAAGATTCAGCCTGATAAATGTGAATTTCTTCGTAAAGAAGTATCTTACCTTGGTCACATCATAACCGATCACGGAGTAAAACCTAATCCAGAAAAGACTAAAGCCGTTCAAATGTTTCCTCAACCTAAATGTCCCAAAGACATAAAATCCTTCCTAGGCTTAGTATCCTATTATCGTCGTTTCATACCAAACCTATCCAAAATCGCTAAACCTCTTACAAACCTTTTGAAGAAAGACGTCACTTTTCATTGGCAAAACGAACACCAGTTAGCCTTTGAACAATTAAAAACTTGTTTAATTTCCGCTCCTATTTTGGCTTACCCAGATTTCGCAAAACCCTTTGTTTTAACTTGCGACGCTTCTAATTTTGCTATCTCAGCCATTCTCTCACAAGGCCCTATAGGTAATGATAGGCCTATTGCATATGCGTCACGAACTTTAAATAAAGCCGAAAGTAACTACAGCACAACTGAGAAAGAATGCCTAGCAATTATCTTTGGTACCAAAACTTTTAGACCATATCTTTATGGCCGCCGATTTACTATAGTTACTGATCACCGACCACTTAAATGGTTATTCAATCACAAGGATCCGGGATCCAAACTTATAAGGTGGCGATTAAAACTCGAAGAGTTCGATTATGAAATAGAATTTAAAAAGGGTAAAATAAATAGCAATGCCGATGCATTATCTCGATATCCAGTCAATCCTGTTCTTCCTAAAAATAATAATTATTCAAAGCCTGTTGAAAGTCCATCTCAACCTGATAATGACGTTCTCGAAAATCCACAACCTGTATTAAATCCAGATGATTCTCTCCCGTTCAGTCCTATAACAATAGAGGACTTAGATATTCGCCTTCCTTCGAGTTCCCTCGATTTAGATAGTAATGACTTACCTTCTATATCTCTTCTAGATAATGACGATATTCCAATCCATGTATATGATCCTGAAAATACAATTCCTTCAATTTCCAACTTACCTCAAGAACAACAAAATCCTTCACCTTCTAATCTTGATCCTGAAACAAATAAAGAAAATCGTCATAATGACGACTATAACAATTTCTTAAAATCATTTACGAACAAAGATGTAATATTTTATACTTACATAAAAGAACATAATGAAAGTCTCCTTAAAAGTAGCTCTAAAACTATTCTAATACCTATTTCAATTGACTTTGACGAATCAAATCCTTATGTCCAAGATATTCTCGCAAGAACAGATGATCCTTCTGAAATTCTCAACGACGAGCGTGAACTTAATTCTTTCCAAAGGGTAGAAATTAAGGATAAAGTTTATTACTTCCTATTCATAAAACATTATTACTTTGACAACTGCACATATCCTGAAATATTTAAATCTCTCAAGAGTGCACGCGACGATATCTTACTTAAGGGCGAGATAAACGAAATTGCAATATCTGACTTTAAAAATCCTTTTCAACAACTTTCTTTTGTAAAAATATATGGTATGCTCATGTACCTGTTTAACCTTTTCACCGCCAACGACTTCTATAGAAGTTCGAGATTTTCGTGCCCTCCACGCCAGGACTTCTATAGAAGTTCTTCATTATACCTACTTTGATAAAATACATTTACGATACATAAAACATTTGTTTCTTTTGTAATTTTGTAAGATGGACACAGCTGAAGCCCTATTTTTTATTTTCCTAGGCAAAACAGGCTTTTTTGAGTCTTAAAATGGATAAAAACAAAAATGTCTCAAATATTTTGATGTCCCGCACGCCAACGACTTCATATCAAGTAGGCCAGTGATGTGACGCGAAAGTTGCATTCACTACAATCCTCCATATTTACTATGTTTTATTCCATCCAAATGTTCATAAATTCTATGATTTAAAATAAATCCCGGTCAGGAAATAACGTATTACATAATACATTTTAAAATTAATGTACGTATCAAATCACTTTATTAAAATTAGTTAAGTTTACTGAGGATTTTCGATATTGCAACACCCATCTCTACGTAATGGCAAGATGTCAGTGCTACCTGCGCCACCGACTATATTTCAAGTTAGCTCGTGACGTCGTAAGCGCACAGGTGTCAAGGTCATCGTGTCATAGTGCTGGGCGTTGTTTGTAACAAAACAAACGTGTGCCGTGTTTTTTGCCCGGTTCGGGAAAAGTGCAAATGATGAGTGACAGTGAATGTTCTAATGAGTTGTTACGGATTTTACAAGGTGTGGAACCTGATTCAGAATTTGATTGCGAAACGGAAAATAGTAGTACTTCGGAAGAGGACGATAATGAGGTAAGTTTTAATCAGTAAATATTATCTTGTTTTATTGTTAGCTAATTATTAAAGTGCAAAGAAAACACAAGTTATCTTGATATGTGGATATAGTTATGTGCTAATTAAACTTAGGAAGATAATTAATTAAGTTGCGAATCGCGAATCACTTACAATACAATCTCGTTCACAAATTCATAAATACAGTAACTAACACAATACCTACTCAACTAAGTTCAATCAATATTGCACTGAATATCACTCGAATTTATTTAAACAGTTTCGATACGCTTGAGTTTTTAAATACCATATTATTTTATGTAGTACTGGTAGGTACCTATTACCTACTTACATGTTCTTTTTGAAAATAACTATTTTTTTACGGAGTGCGGCATTTACCTACGAATGCTCAAAAATCGACCGTCGCTGTATGATCAGAGGTAAGTTTTAGCTAGGAGGGCTGATTAGTTTGTGAGCTAACTGGACCGGACTATAGCCACACCGGTGACACTCCGTGTACGTGAGAGCTCGAGCGCCGGTGACCTTGAGCGGAACGTGTAAACGCTAGGGTTGATACCGAAATGGAATTTAAACCGAAATGGATTTTAGTGCCAACTGCCAAAGAAGACCTATATACCTATTACACGTAGTAACTATTAGGTAATCTGTGCTATTACATAGTATGTTATGTAATGTAAACCTGTGCAAGGGCAATTAAGTAGGAAAGTGAAAGATACGGATAATAGGTAAGAAGTAGGTACAGACGGATAACGTACTACCTACCTATACTTCTTACGATTTTATATTGTATTCTCGTAGTCGTTGTAGTATTAGCAGTTATTCCATTAAGTAAGTACCTACCGACCTAGTAAGGTACTTGTAATTATATAGGTACTTAATAATTGTAGGTGACTAGTAGAATTGATATTATAATACTTTACTAAGTAAATAGGTACCTACGTACGTAGATATACAGACGCGGGGGACTTTGTTTTATAATAAGTAGGTAGGTAGTGATGAATGATGTTAGTGATAATACGAGTACCTACTTACCTACCTACTTCAAACGTCAAGAGGGATTTAGGTATATAGGTACTACGTGTAATACAGAAAGTAGGTAATAGAATATTAATATAAAGTAGGCACTAACTTTTGTGTTTCGCTAGGCAATGAGAAGAAACTTTTATCAGTTTCTTTTGGTTATTACCACAGCCGTATACACAACAATAATGAAAGCCGGGCGTGATTACTCGTGCGTGTATACGTATGCTTAGTAGATAAGGTCAGTCCGTGCTCTAGAATGAAAAAAAGCATAGACAACCCTTTTCCTTAAGAAATTTATCGTGCTACGAGCGCCAAAGACTTGATATGAAGTCAACGGACGACGTTATGAAATGAATAGTGAAGTGCCTATTATAATATATCTCTAGCAAGTATATGCATGTCTTTTTGTCTCTGATAATGGATTTTCATTTTTCTTACTAAAATTGTTCATAAAATAAAACCAACTACCATTATAATGTATCAGTGTTTATTTATATTTGTAAATTTAGATACAAACTTAAATTTACACGTAATTTTTTTTATTATCGATATGACGTTACCGCCATCCTTGCTTTCGTACTATAGAATTTGTTATACATATATACGTTGGCGTACAGCGGGACATCGCGTGCAGGATAGTTGGGCGGTGAAAAGGTTAATAATACAAATACAATAATAAACATACATCATAACACTATTATATATCCTGTGCCAACTGAAATTTCAAAAATCATGAAAGAAAACCATGATATTCCAGTAGCAGGACATCTAGGTTCAAATAGAATGTATAATAGAATAAAAGAACGCTATTACTGGAAGAATATGCGTACAGATATTGAAAACTATGTAAAAAATTGTAAACTGTGTCAAACTAACAAACCACTTAGAAAAATCAACAGATCTCCCATGCAAATAACAACTAATTCTACACGACCATTCGAAAGAATTAGTCTCGATATCGTAGGCCCATTACCAGAAGCCGGGCTGCAGAAATTAAAATTTATACTTACTCTTCAAGACGATTTAACAAAATTTTCAATTGCCTATCCTATTTCAAATGCTACAGCAGAAGAGACATGTGAATGCTTAGTACATTTTATATCATTATTCGGCATTCCCAAATCCATATTAACTGATCAGGGTACAAATTTCACAGCCGATCTATTTAAAAGAACCTGTGAATTTTTAAAAATAAAGCAAATATGGTCTTCACCTTATCATCCCCAAACTCAAGGTGCTTTAGAACGAAGCCATTCAACTCTCAAAGAATATTTGAAATCATATGTGAACGAAAATCAAACTAATTGGCATAAATTCGTATACACAGCCATGTTGACTTATAATAGCAACATTCATACAACTACGCAGTTCACTCCATATGAACTTGTCTTCGGTCATAAACCGTACATTCCGGATAGCATATTTGATTCACGTTCTGACGTCACTTACCCTGAATACATTAAAATGTTACAACATCGTTTGAAAATATCTCGCGAAAAAGCAGTCGAAAATATAAATGCTTCCAAAGAAAGGTCTAAAACCTATTATGATAAACATTCTCGACCAGTAAAGTATAAACAGGAGAATATGTCTATTTAAAAAATCATTTAAGACTTCGCAAAGCCCTTTCGCCTTTATGGAAAGGTCCATATAAAATTATTAAAATTCATGGGAATAATTCCCTCACACTCCTTATAAATAGACGTCATGTGAAACATCACTACGATGAAGTCAAACCAGCTTTTGAAAATTAAAAAAATAATAAGATTATACTTTTATACAAATAATTTACTTTACTTAATTAGAATATTTTAGATAAAAATCATAGATTAGTTTTATTACTCTTTATTATTCCTTTTAGGTATTACTTACCTTTTATTATTACCTTTTATTACTACTTTAACCATTATCATTATTCTTATATTACAGGATGGCCGCATCATTTTGTAATGGCATCCTAGCCAGTAAAGAACATCAGTATATAGAATATATCACTAAAAGCCCTGGTATACTATTTGACCCTGTCGGCACACTGAGGATTATGAATGACTATTTTCATATTGTTATTCCCGTAGACGTTTCTCCAATAAAATCACATATAGAAAATATTAAAAATGTGTTTGATAATGTTCAATTCTTCTGTCGCGAAAGTAACGAAATTGATTATTCACAATGTCAAAATATATTACAACCTCTACATGTGTTATATGATGATATTTTGCGAGATTTCGAATCAATTTCTCATATTATCTCTACTGGTATCTCTAAGAGATCTGCTTGGTTCTCTGGTGTTGGTACCGTATTTAAACACATATTTGGAACATTAGATGAAGACGATGCGAAAAGTTATGATGACGCAATCCAAGTTTTATATAATAATGACAAAAAACTAGCAGAATCTATTACAAAGAGTATAATGGTTTCACAAACTGCAATTTCTAAAATTAATGATTCTTTACACGAAATAAATATTAATCAGGCCAAATTGAATGACGTCATCGACAATTTATCCTATTCAATTAAAAATGTATCAGATGTTATAAATGTTGTTAGCTTTAAGACCAAACTTAATGTTATTTCTAATATATTACAATCAAATTTGTTAACAATTTCCTTTAAAATTGAAGATCTTTTAAATTCAATTCTTTTTGTAAAAAGTAATATCTTACATCCGTCAATACTTACACCAAACCAAATGTATAATGATATCACTAGCAACCTAAAAATTGTGCCTAAATATAAGGACTTTCCTGTAAGTTTAGATTTAAGTAATATTCATAAGTTGATCAATGTAGCGGATCTAGTATGTTACTACTTAAATAATAAGTTAATGTTTATTGTAAAAATACCTCTTGTAAGTCTTTCAGATTATAATGTTTATAAAAATATTCCGTTACCAACTCCACATATTAGTGATAGTCCTAATTCTTTTGTGATGATATTACCTTCTGAACAATATTTAGCTGTAAGTAGAGATAAATCCTCGTACACCTATCTCAAAGACTTTAATCATTGTAAAATTATACCTAGAGAAACTTACCTTTGTCAAATAACAGATATATACGCAGTCTTTGCTAATCCTTCATGTGAAATAGAAATAATCACAAAAGCTTTGCATTCTCTCCCAGAAAACTATCCTGTTAAACTCATTTCTGGAGATATAGATATTTGGCATAAATTAAATAATAATAATTGGATTTTTGTCCAATCAAAACCTACAAAACTTTCTATAGAATGCAGCAATGTAATCTCCGACTTTACAATATCAGGTACAGGTGTACTTAACATGCCAACAGAATGTATAGCTTTCCATAAAAATGTTAAATTAGTAAGAAATGCAAATCCTAGTATAACTATACCATATATATATTCAGAATTCAATATTATAAATGATAGCTGCTGTAATATTAACCGTTTTAAAGAAATCACAATCAACATTCCAAGTTCTAAGATTAAAACTGTAAATTTAAATAATTTAAAATCTTTTAAAGACAACTCTGATCAAATTATAGATTCTTTACAAACTTTAGAAAAACCAAACCTCTTTAATCATATTAGTTTTCCAATCTTTAGCATATTGTCATTTATTGTATGTCTAATAATATTATGTTACATAATTTTAAAATTGTCTAAAAAACGGAAATATTTATGTTATAAAAAACCTTTAGACGAACCTGAACCTGTTGCGGATATCACAATATTGCCTCGATTGCGAGTAACGTAGTTTTACGGAAACTCACCTTCTGTAAGTTTCCTCTTAGAGGGGGGGTTGTTATATCCGTGATTTGTAAAGGGTTGTGCTGACAAAGAATGCTTTGTCAGCCCTCTCTGCAACATTGTATCATTAGAATATTACGTAGTAAGAACTGGAAGACTGGCCGACCAGTCAACCGGCAACCTTTGTACAATACACTCGCGTTTAATATTAATAAATCTTTTTTAAAAACCCTTTGTGAGTTTCTCGTATAACAGTACGCTGATGATACTGCGTTGATATTTCATGGTGACACCTGGCAAGAGACGTATGAGTTTGCACAATCTGGATTTGATAGGGTCTATTCTTGGCTTGCTGACAATGCCCTGACACTTAATGTTGAAAAAACCAAATACATACCTTTCTCCATCCAAAACACCCAGATGCACGTACACGATCATCATTCCATAGTAGCGCATTCTTGTTTGACTGGTCAAATATGTACCTGCACTCAAATTACGAGAACTTTCAGCATTAAGTATCTAGGAGTAATAATAGACAATAAGTTAAGCTTTGAAAGTCATCTAGATCTCCTGTCAGCCAGAACTCGCAAATTAATCTTTATCTTTAAAAATCTTCGTCACGTTGCCGACAAGAGCATTATAAAAATGGTGTACCTAGCTTTGTGCCAATCCGTATTAACGTACTGTATTACGGTTTGGGGTGGTACCTCCAAAACAAAACTTTTAAAACTCGAAAGAGCCCAAAGAGCCGTGTTAAAAGTATGCAACTTCGTCCCATTTCGTTTTCCTACTAGGGAACTATATAATCTATCCGATGTTCTTACTGTAAGGCAACTTTTTATTCTTAATACAATATTAAAACAGCATTCCCAAATTGAATTTGACCCCTCACTGAACTTGACAAAAAGACGGAAACACAAAGTCTGCATGTCTAAAGATTCGTGGTCCACAAAGTTCTCTGCTAGGTTTTTTGCTTTTCTTGGGAAATTTCTCTACAATAAAATTAACAAAATGATCTCTATTTATCCACTTACGAAATTTAAATGTAAAATAACAACTTCTACTTTCCTAAAAAGACTAAGCTATGAGGACACTGAAAATCTGTTAATGGTTCCTTATTAAACAACCTCCAAATAGTTAAAGATGTCATACATAAAATACACATATATTTCACACACTCCCACATACACACCCACACACTCACACACACGCACGCATACACATACATACATGCACGCACACATGCACACACAACACGCACAATGAACCTCCCAATATCCTCACATAAATAAATGTAAATATTTTCAATTAAAACATATAAGTAGTATTCGGGTCCAGAGTTGGAGAGGCTGGTTATCTGTCATACAGGTCTCCTAGCGCAGAAACCAGTCTCTTACATAGATAAATAACTGTTGTCTGCTATATGTATCTGTGCGTAATATCTATGTGAGAGAACAAATAAAGATTTTTTTGTATTGTATTTTGTATACTGTACTCCGCTGGGAATCAAACCTGCAAGCCCTTGAGTCTTAAAAACAGGTAGGCTGACGACTAAACAACAAGTAACATGCCTACAACATACTTATTACACACCTTTGTTGGAACTATCATTAGTCTCAGGTATCCTCACAGTCTCGATAGTTGTTTCTTCTTCAATATTGTTACATTTTGTTGCAACTTCATCTAGTGTATCTAGAAATTATATTTGAATATAGCTCGATGAGTATGACATAAACATGTTATAAAGAACCTTTTTTTTAAAAACTATTACCTACATGATTTCATTCCTCACTCAAATCAAAGTTTTTAGCTACCTACCTGATATTGTTGGCGGTAGAACAGGTAAATCTGTGACTGGGAAAAGCATTTCAGAAGAGCCTGGTAAATCTGAAATAAACATCATTATTTAGTATGAAAATAAAACAAACATTATTTTATTCAAAAAACTAGTAGGTACGGCCATAAGTACTGTTACAAACTAAAGTACATATATATTTTACAGATACTATATAATGATAATAAAACTTATGTGAACATTATGTATTGAAGTCTAAATAAAAAGTACATACAATTTAATTAAAAGTGGTCCCTTATAATGTGTCTACACCCAGCGGGATCAAACAACAAAAAAACAAAAAATATTCTTCTAACGTCCTTACTTCAGCCACAATCAAGCTGCAAAGAAACCTCCAGTCAGCGGACTTTTTCTCCTAAGGCATTATTTTTGTAACTTTTACTAAATTTTTTACACTAAATTAATAAAATTTAAACTATTTACGACTATTACTATTTTTATAGTTTTAGAATAATGTTTTTTGTTTTGGTGAACAGAACAATGACAGATCTAAAAGTTAGTACCAATTTATACTTCATGAGACGTAACTTTGGTAAATATCCCGCTGGCTGGAGGTCGGTTAGAAAAGCTTATATTTCAGTTGTTTTTACAGAACAAATTCTGTCTTTAGCATAAATTCAGTAGAACAAAATAATCCAGATCTAATTCCCTGCATCACTCATAAGTCTCCCAGACAGGTGATCCCGCTGGGTTCTACACCCACATCCCCTTATAGCTTTAATACAAGCCAATAATTTCTCTGGTTGCAAAGCTATGCAATTATGCGCTGTCACTATGGTTAATTCAGCTACGGAGTGACGTTTTGAGCAGGCCATATCCTCTCAGTGATACACTTTTCACAACTGTACCGTGGAGTTTCCAGCAAGACTATGATCCTGGTCACAAGGCATGAACAACTTAAACGGCTTGATAGCTATGTTCGAACTTCTTAAGAGCTGAAGACTGGCCCTCGTCCTACAGACGGGACTGCGAATTGTGTTCAGTAGTAGAGGACATGGCAACAGAACTTATAGCCGTACTGGGTATATCAAACTTACCCTTAAAACAAACTAAAGATTCTTCAATGTCAGAATGCCCTTCAAGCTCTGATTTACTTATTGTATTGAGTATTAATATTTCATCCCCTGATAGTCTTTCAAGAGGGGGTCCTCCACCTGTCCCATTGTAGCATCTGCGTACAGCAGTTTCCTTCTTTTTTGTTTTTGATTTCATGTCCTGCCATGTCTGAAAATATGAATTTATACAATTAAATACTATTAATAAGTACTTGTTTAGTGAACAACTGAACAATTAATGAGATAAGTATTAGCTAATAGACAAAAACATGTAACATGTAATAGGGAGTAGGTACTATGTGGTATCGTAAGTAAACTACAGTAATAATATTTAAAGAAGTGTTTGTTTATATCTCAGAAACAAGGATAAACTTTCAGTTTGCATACAGAGCAAGAAGAAATGGGCATGGCAATATTTCTAAAAGGTATACTGATACAAATAAAAAATAATGTAGGTAAAAGGTGCTTACTCTTCGCCATTCAGTCCAATGTTTTTTGGCACCGGGTATGGAATTTAACTCTAAGGCAAGAGCTGTCCATCTTGCCTCAGCTACTTTCTTTGTAAAAGTAGCTGAAAATTTACCACCACGCAGTTCATCATCCGCCTGTAAAAGTTGGATGAGCCTCATCTTTTGTGGATTTGTAGGATATCCTTTTCTCTTTTTCCCCGCGGTTTCCATAGTTAATTTTATGATACCCAAAATGTTTTCTATGATTACGACCTTTCAAATTTTCAATCACAGCGCGCGCGAGCATTGACAAATTGACATAATTGCGTTCCATTCGTTTCATGAACACTAAAACAATTTATCTTTTTCTTTGCTTTGCAGCCCATAAATTTACATAAAATAAAGTATTACAAGTATTTTACATACAATAACATTATATACAATGGTTTGTATATCAAATATAATAAAACAAGTAAAAAATATATTTCTCGATTATAATTTAAGTATAATCAAGAAAATGGAACTAAGTAGCGCCTGTCACCGATATCGTATCGAGTTTTATATCGAATAGACCTGAGAATACAACTTTTTCTATGAATGGTGATTTTTGTGATAATTTCGTTCGATAAAAGACGCTTGATATAATATCAAATTCGATAGCAAATCACATGAACTGAGAATTGGCTCCCTGGTGTCCTGCTTCAAACCATTTGTTCAAGTTTGTTCTTACTTAAATCATTTTTTTTTCATAAAGCACTCTCAGAAGAAAATATACGATTGTTGTCACAAAACAGCAGACGTTGTGACACCCTACCTGCATTAGGTCAACGAATATCACGATCTCAATATTTTATGCTGTTTGTTTTATTGTTTATCTTCCATGTTATTGTACATGTGCGATGTTCTCAGCCTAGCTGTTTTAAATTTACACGTTTATACTGATTATTTTATGAGATATACATTTTCTTTCAGACAATATTGCAGGAATGGCGGGACAACTACCAGTCGATGAAAGACAAAATGACTGGCAAAAAACAGAAAAACAAGCAGACAGACAAAAAGTCGAAATACGACAAGAACAAGAAGAAGGAACAGGAACAGCCAAAGAATAAGCAGAAGAGGAAATCTGAAGATGCCGCTGAGGCCACCGGGACGAAGAGAAAGAAGGACAGCGATATGGATGTCGGGGAGAGTGCGAAAGAGAAGGAGTCGGGCAGCGGCGTGAAGAGGACACGCGATGATGAAAGTGGTGAAGGTATGGTTATCGATGATGATAGCTGAACAATTACCATTATTTTATGTATTGGCACAAGAAAATAGGATATAATATGTTATTTTTGTATTTTAGGCTGGTTCTATTAAAAAAAATCTGTGAATGCAGTTATTATGAAACTCTTTTTATGGATTAACTCGCGTTTAATTTTACTACATTACATAGTTTTTTGATTTCCTGACGTTTCGAACCCTTTACAGGGTCCTAGGTACGAAAAGGGTTCGAAACGTTAGGAAACAGGGTCTGTGGTTCGAAAAGGGTTCGAAACGTCAGGAAACTAAAAAACTATGTAATGAAGTAGAATTAAACGCGAGTTAATCCCTAAAAAGTGTTTCATTTCAATGTGTAGTGCTCGCTTAAGCCTTAAAAAACAATAATGCACATGCAGTTATTGTTGTTAGTGATTACAAACCAGGGCTATGCATCGAAAAATTGGAAAACACATTTTGTCCGACTCCGGAATTGAACCCTCCGGATATCGCGCTAAAGCCCTTGTCAAACATACAAGCGAACCGAACCGAACCGAAAACGTGGAGAATGCGAACCAAAGCGGAGACGTCAAACCAGGCGCAGCGAACCGAACTCGTGGAGAATGCGAACCAAAACTTCGGTCCGCATTCTGTCCATGACGCGATTGTATCGATGGTAAACATGTATTTTTATAGTAATTGTGACGTGTATTATACATTATTTTGTATGTTTTAATACATTCTATAAACTATTCGGTATCTATTATGGCCACGTGTCGGAATACTTTGATTTTTTTTGTAAATAAACACAGCCATCACGCATCGCCTTCGCTTCGCGTCTCGCATTCGCTTTTTGTTTGACGTCGTGCATACAAAGCCAGTTAATACAAGTATCTCACTCACGCCTCGCTTCACGCGCTCGCCTTGTGTTTGTCATGGCGTCACACGCCTTTCGGTTCGCCACGGTATCGGCACGGATCGGTTCGCTTTCGCTTTTCTATGTGACCAGAACAAAACGATTCCATATATAAGGTGACTGCTATAAACCGCAAGAAAATTCAAGGGCTGGTCAGGGGTCAAGTGTTTTAAACATGATAAAAAGGATTGCAGACTAACGTAGGTACTTATCGCCCAGCTGACGCGGACAGGTAGGTCAACAGCCTGCCGCTGCCCGCGCGTTGTAAATAATCGTTATTTAATACTTAATTCTTTCATTTTATTTTTCTTATGTTATTGCTTTAAAATAAATTAGATACTTACTCATAGAATATCAAATTAAAATTGATAAAATTAATATTTAATGAAATATAAAAAAACCACGAATTTCTTTTTTGTCATTTTTGTCATGTCTATAACACTTGAACTGACCAGACCTTGAAGTTTCTTGCGGTTTCTAGCAGTCGCCTTATATTACAAAATGAAATCGCTTCGCCACGCTTTCGGTTCGCTGTTTGTTTGACAAGGGCTTAAGCGCTTGACCACTCGGCCACCGAGGCGATGTTTTTTTATGTGAAAAGTAGGCAAACCTGCAGGCGCTGGTCACCTGAGAGAAAGTAATCAAGGAGAGATGTGCCTTCGGTACTACAGTACTACTAAATACATACATATAATCACGACTATTATCCCCGAAGGGTTAGTCGGAGCAGTCCTCTACCATAGTCCGCTTTTCACCAAATAGCGACTGCACATGTGCTCAGCGTGACAGGTGGTAAGCCCATCGCCGCTCTAAGCTGTTGGATGTATGTGCAGCCTTTAGTCCGTTAGTCGCCTTTTACGACACCCAAGGGAAGAGAGGGCGGTGGTAGTATTCTTTCACCGCTACGTGACACGGTTATGTTCTGTTTTTTTTTTCTATAATTTTTGTCTTGTCGAATATTAATGTGAAATAATGGTGGATTATTTACTGTTAAGTGTTCGTGAACGTGCATGAGGCAAATAAAACAAAACAGTTCAACATCACTTTTCAAATTCTCTCAAGAAGTTCGTGTGAGATCTCAGTAAAGTCCTACACCTTTACTGAAATTCTAGGGGTTTGGGAGGGAATATCATTTATCATTAAACGTTCATATTGTCACTCATTATCATCTACTCTAAACAAAGAAAATATTTGCCATCTATTACTTGACACTAGATGTGCAGAAGGCATAAAATCGTTATACTATCATCGTTGTATCAACCTGTTATTTTGCAAAAATAAACTTTGCGAAATCATTCATATTTTATGCATATTCATATTTATAAAATGTACAACCCTGACTAGGGGCGGGGCTAACGCCACTTGTTAACCCTAGCAATGAACTCAATGAACTCAAATCTGCCTCTCTCTCAAAACAGCTGATCGCCAGGGCTACCACAGCTCCATTTCTTATGAAATCTTAAAATATCTGTTAACCTAAAATTATCCATTTTTTAGGAAAAGTTCTTAGACAAAAGTTATTTACTATCATGTATACTGGACCCTCCTTTCGGCTTAGTACCCCCTTCCGACTGACGTTGTATAAGAAAAAAAAACCCCCGAGATAAGTACGGTTATGTAACGTTAGCTTTTCCGCGCAGCGACCGGCAGCAAGCGGCAGAGGACGGACGAGTCGCCGGTGGACCACCGCTCGGCGGCGCGCGAGGCTTGCACGCTCTTCGTCAGCAATCTGGAGTTCAAGTCAGTGATTTACCTAATAGAAAAGAGAAATACAATTTTAAACTCTGAAAAAAGACGACAACCTCAGGTGACAACGTGGTTCGATTCCCGCCTGAGGTTGTCGTCTTTTTTCAGTGTTTAAAATTTTACTTAAGCATATTTAAGCGTTAATAAAACGCTAAAATATAAAACATTAATCTATAAACGCAGCTTCATCTTAACCGAATGTTCAAATATTTGTAAAAATATTTCTTTCGGATCTCAGAGGTGAAAACTTCTAAGATTTGATGGAGCAATGTTGACTAAAAACATAAGCGTCAAGCACTGACAAATTTCGACGGTTGAAAGCAAGACCTCGGTAGCCAAGTGGTTAAGGCAGCCGCCCGGAATGCGGAAGGTGCGTGGTTCGATTCCCGCTTGAGGTTGTCGTCTTTTTTCAGTGTTTAAAATTTTACTTAAGTATATTTAAGCGTTAATAAAACGCTTAAATATAAAACATTAATAGAGAAATAAATTTATACTGCATCAAATACAGACACACATATAATCACGACTATTATCCCCGAAGGGTTAGTCAGAGACTAGGCAATGAGGACCGCAAAAAGTCCTCTGCTATACTCCACTTTTCACCAAATAGCGACTGCACATGTGCTTAGCGTGACAGGTGGTGAGCCCATCGCTGCTCTAAGCTGTTGGATGCATGTGCAGTCTTTAGTCCGTTAGTCGCCTTTTACGACACCCAAGGGAAGAGATAGGGTGGTAGTATTAACTAGAAAGCTAAAGAGCTTACTGCTATGCACAACAATTAATTGAGTTAACACAACCTACATTATAATGCATTCACAAACTGTTAGAACTTGTATTAGCTAAGTTACACAAGAATGGTTCTATACAAAGTTTAGTTCTCATAGATCCCGATAGATGGCGGTGTACCATTCTGAATCGCGCTATTGAAAGTTGTTTTGCAGTTGCATATTAGCAAAAGGTGACATTGTAATTTTAACTGTGCAATAAACCTGTCGATTATCAATTATATAAATACTATGCAAGCGTTCTTCAAACTTCTATAAGAGGGTTTATGCATTTCGGTTTCCCATACAAACTTCCAAGTCGAAATTTTTAAAATTCGTTAAAAACCAATAAGCTAATTTTGATGAAATTTTGCATGCTGAAGTAAAACAGGGATCTAAATAGTTTGTTGAAAAAATTTAAAAAAAATGTTTATTTGACTGAGTTATTGCGATTTTAAACTTTCCATAGTAGACTTTAAATCGCAATAACTCAGCTAAAAAAAGGTTTTTTAAAAATGTTTTCAACAAACTATTTAGATCCCTGTGTTTTACTTTAGCATGCAAGGTTTCATCAAAATTGGCTTATTGCTTTTTATAAATTTCGATTTGGAAGTTTGTATGGAAATCCGAAATGCGTAAACCCTCTTAAGACGCGCATTCCTGACATTGTTATGCCCTCACTGAGTTTTTCCTCATCTATATTAACACAATTAATTTCCGAAATGTTTGTACGCGCATCACTTCAGAACGGCTCGACCGATTTGGCTGATTCTTTTTTGATGTGTTCGTAATTGTCAGGACAAGCTTTGTGTGAAAGAAAATGTCACGGGATACAACAAGTCGCGGGCGGGCCGCTAGTTTGTAATGAATTTACAATTAAATTTCCAAAAAAAAACTGTCTGTAGTGCAGTAAAGAAAACTTTGGATGTTTTTGAGACGTGTATTGTTAGTAATATTTGATTATTTGCTTTAAGAAACGCTTAAATGAACTCAAAGATAACGAAACGTTGAAATAAAAACGTGATACTCAAGGGGTTTGGACGGAATGTTTATTATGATCACTCAATTTCATCTACTATTGCACTAAGAAAATATTTAGTATCTTTCTTTCAGGACCACTTTGTTGGCCAAAATGTGCAGACCCGACGGTGATGATTATTTAATTGCCTCGCAGAGTGGACGAGCAAAAGCTGCGCGACACGCTATCGCAGCACGGCGAGATAGTGTCGCTGCGGCTTAAGGCCGGCGTCAAGGCGTTCGGCGGCTCCATATGCTACTGCCAGTACAAAAACACGGTCAGTAACTTAATTACTCCACACAATAGATAATAATACAGCCCTAACCACTCCACCACACAGGTCTTCCAGCTTACTTGACACGATAGTACAGCCTTCCCCCTCCGGACGGGCCAACGGCAAATCGGGAGCAGAACAAGAATACGGTGAGTTACTTACTTACTCCACAGAATTATAGTACAGTTAGTGCCTTCGCACACAGCGGCGTATCGTAAGCGTATCGTAATACGCGCGTAGGACGAGAGCAATACGAGCGCGTACATGTTCAAACAAGTCCGCACACGAAGCGGTGTCTCCTACGATTCGCTGCTGCAACGCTTCGTGTGCGGACTTGTTTGAAAATGTACGCGCTTGTATTGCTCTCGTCCTACGCGCGTATAACGATTTATTACTTACCTCTCACACTAGATAATAGTGCAGCCTTAGATTAAAACAAAAAGGGAAGATACGGCATTAGCGTCTCGTGAGTGAGCCGCCAAAATTAGGCCTAAAGGCACAATTTCACTTCAGTCACAATTTGCCGAGCGAACAGGCTACATCGCACTATTGCAGATATTCTACTGTGTGAAAAAGAGAAAGACGCTACTCCGCAGTGGCGTCGGAATCGGTCGTACGTACTCGTCTGTTGCGAAGCGACCGAGACGTCAACGCGCTACTCGCTGACTCCCTCGCGCTGACGTTGAAACTTACCGCTTTGTCTCGCTCGCTCGATTTACACTTTATTAGGTGTGCGTGTGTGAGTGTTTGCTTGAGTAGTTGAGTAGGACTATATTTTGAATGACTACAAGTAGGAGCATGCCGTATCTTCCCTTTTTGTTTTAATCTAAGTGTGCAGCACACAAATCGGGAGCTCCATATGCTCCCGAGCGCCCCGACACCCGCCCCTCACCCCTCGGCGTGGACGTCACCGTCTCAAGTGTTATTGTTCGTCGCGCGGCGGGGCGGCGCGACGCGGCGTCAAGTTTTTTTCAGTCGGCTCGCAGACTCTTTAAGGGGAGGTATTTTGAGCGCTTCCCTCTCGTTCTCTCGCCGGTACAACGGTAAGGGACGGGTATAACAGCGAAGCGGCGCGAATAATCGCGTTTTATATTTTAAAAAATTGATAGATGTAATAAATAAAAAACCATCGGTTATAATAACTCAAGTTATTTACGAGCTTCATTTTGGTAAATGACTCATAATATCAAATCACTTATTTTAAGAATAAAACCTGGAAAAGAAGATAAAATGACACAAAAATATGTAACTTTGTGAATTTATTCTATCGAGCCAACTTTATCAAATCGTGTTTCCATCGGGTGTATTTCACAGATTAGAGCCTCAACAATATTTCATAATTTACGCAGATTTTCATTTAATTGTTTACTACTTAATGGAACTCGAAACTTATAATAATGTTGTTTGGGTTTACGTTTCATTGAAATAAATAATGGGTTCCAAAGCTCGCTTAGCGCATATTACGATACTTTGGTTCATTAGAATACATGTATTTTAATCAAATACTTTTATAAGCATAGTAAACATATGCTTAACACGTTCGCGGACGCACTGGCTATAGCAGACGATTTTCCTTACTACTGCCATACATTTCATCATCTAGTGCCTCCAAGACGAATCTTGCAAATCGCTAGGTGTCATATAACATGCCATTTTACACCTTGAAACATAACACTACTAGTCCCATTTTGTGTGCGCATGCACACTGACGCTGACTGACGCAGCTGTCATTGCAGCGAGAATTGTATGGCAATTTGTTCAGTCGACCGGCGAGTGCCCCGTGGAGCGCGTAGATGTTGGGAGTGTTACGCGTGGTTTCTGTTCTGCTGTGACGGTAACTTTACTTTAATTTTTCTGAGTTATTATAAATATATTGTTACTCATATTGAAATCAAAATAGTATAATCTCGATAACAACAAACATTTAATACAGTATTTGCGATAAATAAGTGTATTTATGTGTTATGGGATAGGCAGATAAGTAGGTATTTGTACATAGTTTTGGCCTTTTAACTTATGGTTAGAAGCGGTTACTGTACCATGGACCGTATCTTGTCAATGAGAACTCTAATTGAGAGAGCTACCGAATACCAAATGCCATTATGGATTGCATTCATAGACTAATTAATTAAGATTAAGAAAAAAAGTAAAATCATTGACGTAGAAATTTGGCGAAATAGTCGCGCAAGCCCGCCGCCGGGCGCGGAAGCTAAGTACGAAAATAAATTTACCTCACATTTAAATTACATTAAAACTTTCACAAGAAACACTCCTAACTAAATAACACACCAACCAACAAAACAAAAGGTTTTTTAATACCTCCAACACACTTTTTATCACAGATAATTTCACAATAACATGCACCTTACCTGCAATTTCGTAAGTAAAGTATGTCAATAAAGGAATATAATATAGAGGAAGAGAGTTTTGTCTCTCTCAAGGATCTCCACGACCGGTTTTAAGCTACTCACATCCAGCGGCTACCCGCGACCTTTTAGCAGATCGTCGGTCGACCTTGTTGGAGGGTTGCCTGATTATTTCAGAAACTAGATCTTAATAAATTTAAAATCAAAATCAAAGAAAAGCTTTATAAAAAAGCTTATTATAAAGTGCCAGATTACACAGAAGACAAAACAGCTTGGATCTGAAATGCTCCAAGCACTCCAACAGCTATTTCTAATTGTCTTTGTTTAATTGATACTACATTGTATTGTAGTTTTGTATTGCATCATTTATTATTTTTTAAATTCATATTTTGTATTGACCTGGTAAAGACATATTTTTTTTTTGTGTGTAAATGTCGTTGCTTTTGTGCGCTGTGGTTTCTTGCGCCCATTCTTTGCCACAGTTAAAAAATTATGTCCTGAATGGGTGGTAGGTTAAAAAAGATTTGGACGATTCAAAGTACTTATTAATTGAGTTTATTGAATGAATATATTTTGACTATTGACTATTTATTTATTTACCCCTGATGCCAAAAGAAGGGTGTTATTAGTTTGATGTGTCTGTGTCTGCCAGAAGAAGCCTAAAACGAATGGTTCGATTATGATACGGCTTTTTTGTTTAAAAGCTGACGTGATCGAGATGGTTCTTAGCTACAATTTATAAAGATCTGTTTAGGCGTGTCGCTTAGTGGCTCATTAAAAGAGGGTGCACCCTCTCTTCCTTTGGGTATCATAAAAATCGACTTAAGGCTGCACATACATCCAACAGCATAGAGCGATGATGGGCTCACCACCTGTCACGCTGAGTACATGCAGTTATCATTCGGTAAAACGTGGACTATGGCAGTGGACTGCTTCTGCGGTCCTCATTGCCTAGTCTATGACTTACCCTTTGGAGGTAATAATCGCAAATCTATGTTTGTAGGTTTTCACATTGTGTAACATACAACAATAGACCACAGCGGCGGTTCTGACAAAGTTATTATTAATGGTTTTTATATATTTTAGCATTTTATTAACGCTTAAATATACTTATGTAAAAAATTTATTTTTATTTTTTTCTTTCCGATCCCAGAGGGGAAAACTTCTAAGATTTGATGAAGCAATGTTTACTAAAAAACATAAGCATCAAACACTGACAAATTTCGACGGGTTGGCTACCAGACCTCGGTAGCCAAGTGGTTAAGACAGCCGCCCGGAATGCGGAAGGTGCGTGGTTCGATTCCCGCCTGAGTTTGTCGTCTTTTTTTTCAGTGTTTAAAATTTTACTAAAGTTGTTATTTTTATTTTTTTATTTCACCACCCAGAGTTGCGTGGACGAAGCGGTGAAGCACGACCGCACCCCGCTAGACGGCCGGCCGATGTTTTTCTCCAGATACTCATCCAACAAAGTAAAGGCCAACTTCAAGTACTCCACGGACGCGGAGAAAAACAAACTCTTTGTGAGGAACCTGCCGTACTCGCATTGCACTAAGGAAGCGCTCACTGAGCTCTTTGAGCCGTACGGAAAGCTGAAGGACGTTAGGGCTGTCACGTTCAAGTGAGTGTTATTATTTTATTTATATTTTGTTTTGCATTTAGAGAATAATTGGCTACTTGACAGTTCTCGGGAGAGTATTTTAAAAATTACAAATGCTCATTTTATAACTCTTACAATTTTTTTTTCTCGAAAAAGCTTTATTAAAATAGAAAAAAAAACATAGGTTTTTTCATTAATTTCAAATTTCGCGCGAGAACGGTTGGTCACGTGACATTTTGCCCTGTGACGTCAAACTTCAATAAACTAACAAATTTTTATCTTGAAACCTGACAGACAGTTTTTGTTTATTTTGTGAAATGTGACGTCACACGAAGCTCGATCATGGCCGCCCGTGTGTTGGGTCTTGTATAGCGGTGAGGCGTATTTATCGTAACAGTTAAAAATAACAGATAATCAAATGTAACTGTTGTGCCCTGTTACGAGCAGTACGAAGTAACTGTTCCTCAAAGGAACAGGCGAAACAGAGACTGTTCCGCCGTCTTCACTGTTCCTACTGTTGTCGGAGGAACTGTACCGGGCTGTAACAACCTGTTACCATAGTTACGCCGTATGACTGTTACGCCTGTTCTTGGAACAAGCGCTTCTTTACTCTAACTTATGGGCTACATATATAAAGAAAAGAGACAAAGCTTGTTATTTTACCTGTTATATAACCCGACCATATTAAAACTACATTTTAGTCTATTGAAGCACCATAATAAATTCGACTTCGTAAATTATTCGTGCTAACTGTTCCTGTTCCTGACAGTTTTTTTTTCTCTTAAATAATGGCTTCGCGCGGTCAGCTCATTTAGCCAGTGTCACGTAATATTATTGTGAATATTTTTATTGCATAAAGTAGATGATAATGAACGTTTAATGGTAAATGATATTCCCCTAAACCCCTTGAGATTCAATAAAGCTGTGGGACTTAATTGACAACTCACACTGCTTCTTGAGAGAATTTGAAAAGTTATGTTGCACAGTTTTGTTTTTTATTTCCAAACACTCATGCACGTTCACGAACTTATAAGAGCAAATAATCCATTATAATTTCACATTAATTTTCGACAAAACACAAATTATAGAAAATAAAAAACTGCAGACATGACGCTTCACTTTCCCGCCATGAACGTATGTAGTATTTTTTAACCCTATTCAGGGTAAGGGACATATAGCCCATACACTAGACGTCTTTCGTTTTTTTAATTTCCTTGATATATCTACTACCAGCTTTAGGTCCATACAATGCTTAAAAATTTTCAACGAAGCAAATATTTTCACTCCTCCATTCTCAACGCGCGGGAACCGACATTTTATGGCTTCCTATTTTGGCTTTTCGCGCTTAGCTTAGCGTTCTAAGAGTGCACACAAAGTAAGTCTGCGCGTGCCGCGTGACAGAAAAAGGAACTAAAGTTTAACCAAATTATAAATCGATGTTAGTTAAATTTAAAATTTAACCCAAGAACTACATATTTTAGCACTAAACGGGCGATTTAAAAAAAGAAACTGAAAGTTTCTTTCATAACGATAAATGGCAGGAATTTTCAGTGTTGTAAGGTCGTGTTTTTCTAGTATTTTTGATTTATGTATGAGTTTTGATTTACATTAATGATAGATCAATGTTTGTCAAGTGCTCGAGAAAGTGTACAATTATCGTTAAGTGTAATAAAATGCACATTAGTGACTTTGTGTGATGCTGCAAAAAATCCTTTGAGTCTTCAGTAAATTTTCTATCTTTTTACGGTGGAAACCACATCAAAGCTTAGTTCCTAAATTGGTCTGTATTTTTAAGCAGACTGCTTGAAGCTGGCAGGTATTGAAGAAAAGTATCAAAAATCAGACCTGGCTGTATGTTCAATATGGGCATAGAACCTTTGCCTTTTCAAAAAAAAAAAAGTCTCATAACGGTAACTGTCTTTTTCGCGCCACAATCTGTGTTCCGTGTTTTACATAAACGCATTAAAAGTGATTTTTCTTATGTTTTTTGACAATTTGGATTCTGTACATATAATTTAAGTTTTAGTAAAAATATTTTAAGTGTAGGTATTGTTAGTGCTTACTATAAACTTTTGTAAATCATTAAGGCTTCAATAAGAACAACCGTATAGTATAGTTTGGGACCACTTCACGAACCTTGCGAACAATGAAGCTTGTTGTAATATTATAGATTTTAAATTGTTGTATTTTGATCACTGTAAAATATAAGTAACAAGTAGAACTTATATTAGATTTTTTTAACAAAATAATTAAAACTACCTATACCTAAGTTATTAAGTTTACTTATTTGTACCTTCAGTTTTTCAATTCTAGTTGCATTAAATAATTATCGTTAAAACATCTATTTTAAGTTATTGTTTATATAAAATTATAACACAAAGTTTAAAAAAAAAGTTTTTTTTCGGGACTGCATTTTTTTAATTTGTTATCTATTATTTTCATTAAATTTATATAAATACCTCCGCAAAGAAAAGCTGGATTGGTCGTCGAAAGGTCTGTTATTTAAATAACAGGTTTTTGGAACTGTTATTTTTCTGAAACAGGAACAGGTGTAACAGGTAGACAATTTACCCTGTTACAACCCATGTCTAGTCTTGTAATCCACAGACAAAAAATCGCAAATTGATTTAGTAAACAAATTATCTTATTTAAAAAAACTATTGGATAATTATTGCTAAATTATAAACTACCTTATCCGATATATTTCATATTTTATTGTTACAACTGTCAAATAGCCAATTCTAATATTTATAATAGTTTAACCACTCACTCTTGGATTTTTTTTGACACTTTTTTGACAGTAACTGTCAACGTCAAATTTGACAGAATGGAGCATAGAATAAGCGATATTGTGCGATAACAATACATAAGATGAACCACAGAACCGAAATAACCAAACTTGTTCATACTAAAGTAGTCTGTAAGTCTATGAAAACACGGTACAAAGTCAAGTGTGTTTTTGTAGGTGCGGTCTCATGCGACCGCTTGGGGTTTGAGGGGAGATCATTCGGGCTCCATACATTTTTGGGCCTTTTATGAAAGTGCCGAACAATAAAAAAAAAATAGTATGTATTGTTAGAACTAGCTATTTGGAGTAATAGTTAATATGGCACAAAAGTTGTAAGATTGCTCAGAGCCAACTTATACAAGTTCGATGATTCATCATTTTCATGCACGATTTCTGAAAGCGCTGGGACTGGAATACATAAGTTAATAATGATAGATATTACTAGAACTAATGATCTGAAGCAATTGTCATTGCAGCGCAAAAGCTATGGGGTCATCATCAATTCTGTATAGACAATAAAATTTTAGGAATGAAAAAACTGTATGAACATGTTGAATATCCGAACTTGTATAACTTGGCTCGGAGCAATCCTACAACTTTTGGGCTGTTATTTCTCCAAATGGCTAGTTCTAACAATACGTACCATTTTTTTTGTAGGCCGGCACTTTCAGAAGAGGCCCAAAAAAATGAGCAACCAAGTGTGTAAGCTGATAAAATTTCTACAAAATTATATGACAGTCGTAAAGAGAGGAATTACAACTTATTACAAAGTTATTAACACTATCACAATGTTAATTATTGTAACAAATGCAGGTAATTAAATGGATAAAAAATGTATTGCCCCCTAGTAAATATGCACAGCTTAACCTTTTCTCCACCGAATCATCGGGAATCTAATCCGGGAGCTCTGCGTCTGGGACCAGTGTTTTTTAAACTTTGTTCTGCTATTTAAAGATATACAATATGTTTTTTTATTCTAATAACTTTTCAAACTATATAATTTCGGTATCGGCTACATATTTATTTTATTATTATTTTTTACCATGACCTCGTTTCACACAGGGACGGCAAGCCCAAAGGCCTAGCGTACATTGAGTACGAGGACGAATCGTCCGCGGCCCAAGCGATAGCCAAGTGTCACGGCCTCACTATAAACGATCGGGCGCTCGACGTGGCGGTTAGCGCGCCGCCGCCCAAAGCTGGAATTGGGGGAGGGGGAGTGGGGGGGACGACCAGCCTGGGCCAGGGCGCGCCGGGGCACGCCGCGTGAGTATTTTTTTAAAATACGGTTTATATATTTATTTATTTCCATCTTTATTGCACAAAGTAAAAATGACTCCGACTGAATTTTAAATCAACAGTTTACTACGTCACGGAGACTAGTAATTTGTTACATATAGCTTACTAGATGAAGGCTAGTTATAGTTATCCACAAACTATCTACTCTGTAAAATATCGTAGATTAAAATAATTATTAACGATAACGATATTTACAGAGTAGATAATTTGTGGTGTGTTATGAATGAAATAATAAATTACACAGCTCTCATACCAAAGAACATGGCCGTATCCTGCTCTTGACGATCTTATTAATAAAGACTTAAAATTAACATTATATACTAAATCAACAGGCGGCGGACGCAGCTCAGCAGTTTCATACCGAGTGTGCTCCAGAAGCCTGTGGCGAGCACTTCGACTGAAGGCAGAAGTGGCGACGCCAAGCGGCCGCTCTCCAACACAGACTTTAGAAACCTGCTACTCAAGAAGTAGGCCATTCAACTGTACTAGTGAATAAGGAACGGACTTTGTGCAAAAGTTTTTATTTACCAAGTGTTTTTTTTTTTTCATTTTATACTCTGCGTTGCGAATAAACGGTTTTATAGTTTCATTTGAAGTCGCTGGAGTTTTTGTTTGGAAGGCGTTGTGGCTATGGCTAATCCAGTGAATAGTGTTGTAACGAGGGTCCCGTGAAAAAAGCGCGAATCTTTCATGGCTAAGTGTGGGGTTAAATGCTAAATTAAGTTGCAAAATAAGTTGTTGTACGATAAAATACGGCGCTACTTTTGGCATGTGTTGTCAAAATTTGCTAAATGTATCTCTTAACTAATGAACTAACCTTTTGTGCCTTCAAGACTATTGAACTCCCATTATGTTGACTTTTATAAAAGTTTGATTCCCATTAAGTTGAATCTCAATATGTTGAATCCCAATATATTGAATTGGCCACTAAGTAAAACTCCCGCTGTGTTGATCCTTATGAAGGCAGTACTATGGTATTATTACACGATGGATGCTCAATACTTATTGCTAACTAAGAGGGGAGGGAGGCCTTTGCCCACCAGTGAGACAATATGGGTTAATATAATAACTTCCCGATCTGTGACAAACCAGACACAATATAATTGGTAACTAATATCGGTTTTCTAACAGACGAAAGGATAATGGCTAAAATATGTCTCTACACTTGCTATTCGGTTTGAGCCTTTTTCACGTGATGCAGTTGCTGTAAGTCATGGGTAGTGTTGCCTATAGATAGTTTAGTATCGATAGACAATCGATAGAAAAGGTAACAGATAGTATCATCACATGACGATACTATCGATATCCTGAATAGTTTTTGAGGTTATCAATCGATAACCAAACTATAGATTGTTCAGCAACACCTGGTCATAGGTAGGTACACACGGCGTCAGTTCAACCTACCCAAAACTGTCAAATTTCTACAATCAATTTTGAACTTTATTGTTTGGTTCTAATGATCAATATTCATTGTAGAAATTTGACAGTTTAGGGTAGGTTGATCTGACGCCGTGTGTACTCAATATTACAGTATTGGATAGATATCTTTCTTCACTGTATTACGATCAAACGTTCAATGTCAAGTGGTGTTTCAGGTACTCAAACCAATAAGTTTCCAATTGAAACCATCTGTTCTATTTTATAATCACCTATTTTATATATTATGTTAAACTTACTGCTACTGCTAATTTTATAAAATTGCATGTATATATCGGCATATATGTTATTTTTAATACATATTTTATATTTCTTTTTTTAAAGTTAATATGTGTCAACAGCTGATATATTGTCCATTAAATGGTACTTATTTTCAAGGGATTTGTAAGTTCACTATAGAACAAGATCAGATTTCGCCTAATAGCAAATAATATGTGTTCTCGGGATGTTTAATATCAAAATAATGTGCTAATTATTTCATATGTTAATCTCTCTTGTACATACCAAGTAGAACTCAGACGTCCAGTCAGTTTGTGAATTGTGTTGATTTTGTGTTGCTCATTGGAAGTTTTATGCTGCAGTGCGATTGCGGTTGATGATGATGAGTTGATGACATAATACAGAATAAAAGGAATCTTTGTTTGAAAATATCTACATTTTTATTTGCTTTGTGTACGGTTGCCCTCAGAAATCTAACAGGAATTTGTGTTTGAAAATGTCTACATATGTATTTATGACTAGTAGACCCAACACGTTGTCCTGTTCAAATCACAATGACAACTCAACTGACAGGAAAAAGATAAATGTCGCGTAGAAGAAGTAAGAAAAGTGATATTGCACGACGAATTTTTTTTAAAGTTTTAGCGAGACAAACGAACGGCAATTCATTTTTATATATGTCGCAGTAAGATAGTTATAGCCGTAGTTTTATCCTTAGGGATATAATTATATCCCGTAACATAGTTAAACGAAAGCGATTCATTACTATCTTACTAGGAATTAAGATTAGTGAAATAATTGTAGGAGTGTAGGGCGGGAGCTTCGTTCTGTTTGTGAACCCCGCACATCGCTCGCTACCCCCGTCAGTCGGTCGGCATCAATTGCCCTACTTCTGTAGATCACGTGATAGGTTATAGATTTAAAAAAATAACTTCGAAATTCGAGTCTTAATAGGTCAAGGATCATAAGACCGCCGGCGGTCGCGAAACAATTAATTTTTAATTGTGTCTGGTTTTACGATCCTCAAGGGGTTAAATTTCTAACCTATCACGTGATCTACAATTATTTCACTAAACTTGAACCATATAATAATTATATTCCTAATAAGATAGTAATGAATCGCTTTCTATACTACTATTACCATGTAACTGTATATAATTATATCCCTAGGGATATAACTTTTTAATTTAAATTGAAGAAGTTGACAATATTAAATTTTTAATTTAATATTGTCAACTTCTTCAATTATTATTATACTCTAGGTTCAATTTTATGTCGTTCTTACTTCTAGCCTGAAAAGTCATAAGTTTAGTTTTGTCAACATTTATGTGAAGGTTGTTGGCTTGTAGCCATTTGTCAACGTTTTCCAAATTTGTCCTTTGCCAGAGCAGTAAAGTTCGTCACTGTTTCTGCTCTTGATTACCAATGTAGTATCGTCAGCGAATAGAATGCTTTGCGCACTACATGCTAATGGTAGGTCGTTTATGTAGAAAAGGAACAAGAGTAAACCGAGTATGCTTCCTTACGGTACTCCACAACTATTCGGACGACTACTGGACCTGAAGACAGTCTTGGTATTTCCAGAAATTTTTGAGATTTCTACATATTGTTCCCGATTACACAGGTATGATCGTAACCAAGAGTGAGCATTACCCCTGATTCCATATTTATCAAGTTTGCTTAACAAAATTCTGTAAGAGACGAAATCAAAGGCCTTGCTTATGTCCAGGAAAATTGCCGCGGTATTACTGCCTAAGTTTAGATTACTTGTTATATGATAAAGCAAGTGAAAACATGCTAAACTCGCCAGGGTATTGATTGCACACGGGCGTTACATGAAAAAGAGCCGCCTTTGGCTTTGGAAGTAGCGTTTTTGAAACGTTTATAAGTCCCTCTGAACAGTATAATAAGAAATAAAACATCTTACTTAGTTAACAAAACAACATTTATTTATAAAAAAATATACTATACATTCTCAAAAGAGAATTAAATCTTATATACAGGCTAGTTACTACAATAAATAACTTCTAAAGCATTGTACGACAACTATATTATCTACTGACAATATGCACTCGCTTTGCACTCACACAGTTAATCACATCACATATAACGAGCTATTACAATTTAATTATTAAAACATTCGCGCTTCAGTGTTGTGCAGAGAAACGGCATTGTATAAATCGTCTTAACTTAATTAATATTTGAATATAAGCTCATTATGTAATCACTCTAATCTCGATAAAATCTGTGTGATTAACATGATTATTAGTTAACCGTTTTTTTTATTAAAAAAGTGTTAAAATTATTTTAATAGGTCAAATAGTTTTAATTGAATTAACTACGCGATGCTATTGCATGGGACGACACTACATCGCTCACGTAAACCAAACAGTTGAATGAAACAAAAACTTTAATGTCATTTTATATACAAGTCAATTTCAAACAAATATTCAATGAACGAAACAAGTTTAGAATTAATAACTTGATTTTTTTGTAACTAAACCAGTTGCCTTGAAACAGAATCATTTAAATATTCTAAATATCTCATAGACGAGTGTGTAATTATACTGGATTCGATTGTTATCTGATTTCAAATTGCAATATCATTTATTCAATTTAGGCTACAATAATAATTGATAAACTTATTATCTTCGTTTAAAACAAAAAATACCGTATGATCAGATATACATATGACACTTAACTGTGGGACCAGGAGGCACTTCACATATTATATTTAATATATATCACTTAGCAAAATCCTTTAAAGAGTTCTATTGAATCTTCATAGATGTAAAATTAGTCAGTCGTATGCATATACAGAAACTGTAATACATGTTTTAAATCTCTCATCAAGACCTCCCTCTCCCACAGACTATTTGAAAACCTTTGTGCTAACAAAAAAGAGAATACCATGGCACTCATAACGACATACAATCTCTAAATAAACATGATTTAAAGCGAAAGACTTTAAATGATTGAAATATATTTATTGTTAACACAACTGGTACGTACAGAAACTAAGATATACCTAATACGTCACGCTTAAAGAGATTCGCGGAGGATATCGTTACTCAACCGTTCCCTTCGGCGATCGGGAAGCTCTCTCTCCGGGCGCCGGCCAGCGGACCCTAGCGTTGGCGCGGGCCGCAGGCGGGCGGGGGAAAGAAGGCGGAGGCATGCAGTGATGTTCGTATGCGCAGCACTGGCTTTGGCAATACTTTTATAAACCCCGCGTTACATTCTCCCCCTCTAGCCTAACTAAGGGTCCCTACAGTTGGGCTAGTCTAAAAATTTACGCGGTCTACCCCGTTTACGTTTCTCCCTAATAGGAGGTTCTACTTGTCCGGTAAAGGGCGTGAGATGCGAAACGTGATATTTGCCCACGTTTTTGCCGGTCTGAACGTTCTCCAGACTGTAAGTGGTGGGACTCACAATTGTCCCGATTTTGTATGGGCCGTCACGGCGTTCGATAAACTTTGCAGTCTGTCCACGTCCTGCGTCGTTCGGTCCCTGCGTTTTAAGTAAAACGAGGTCACCCACCTTATACTCTGGCGGTGCCCTCCGCTTCTGGTCAGCAATTTTCTTCTGGACGGCCTGCGCTTTCTCATGTGTGTCCCTAGCGTCGTCCAAAGTTGCAGCCATCTTCTTTAAGTAAGGTGTGATGCTGGGCACAAAATTATCGTGCTCTACAATCGCCCTCATGTCCGTTGCAGCATCGGAAGGAGCTCGCAGCTCTCTACCGAAGGTCAGGTATGCCGGCGAAAACCCTGTACTTCCTGTAACTGCAGAGTTCATTGCAAACCTGATCGCAGCGAGGTGTAAGTCCCAGGTGGTATGGTCTTGACCTACGAGCATGGCCAACTGAGGTTTCAGGTCCCTATTCTTCCGTTCTATAGGGTTAGCCTCGGGATGGTAGTAAGGTGTGAGTGACTGGCTGATCCCCAAAACATGGCAGACTTGCTGCATCACCTCACTCACGAACTGCACGCCGTTGTCACTGATGAGGCGGCGTGGTACTCCATACCTTAGAAAAACTTCGTTTGCCAGAGTTTGACCACATTCGACGCTGGTGGCACTTTCTAGTGGAAACAATTTCACCCAGCGCGAGCAGACGTCTTCTACAATCAGTACCCACCTGTTCTTCCTGGATGTCTCTACAAGAGGACCAAACAGGTCCACGGAGACTACTTCAAATCGCCTATTCACAGCAGGGGTTTGCAGCAATCCTGCCGGTTTGCGGTTGTCAGCTTTATATCTCTGACAAGGCACACAGTCCTTTATATAATTTGCGATGAACGTGCGCATGCCAGGCCAATAATATCTAGCACGAACACGGCTCAACGTGCGCTCTACGCCAAAATGTCCAGCAGTAGGCGCGTCGTGGAGGTCTGCCATGACTTGCCGGCGTTCTTGCTCAGGCACCACTAAGCAGCAGTCCTCTCCGTCGTCTGACTCTAAGCTGTACCTATAAAGGATTCCGTCTGATATGGTGTATCCGCGGTCGGACCATGGTCTCCCCCTAGAAGGTTCGTCGGACTCAATGTCTTCAATGATCTTGCGCACCTCTGGGTCTAGAAGTTGATTACCGCGGATCTCACTGCTGGTCCTCTTTGGCATATTGACAACTGTCATGCAAAACTGACATTCACCCTGATCCTGCAGAGAAACGGGTCGCGACAGAGTATCTGCAACCACATTCGAGCGGCCGGGTGTGTATTCGATACTAAGGTCGAACTCCTGCAACGTTAGAGCCCACCTGGCTAGTCGACCGCTGGGTGACCGTTGACTCATTAGCCATCGCAAGGGTTGGTGATCTGTCCTAACAATTACCTTCGCCGTTTCTACATAGCCGCGGAACTTACTAAGTGCCCACACGACGGCGAGAGCCTCTCGCTCGGTCGTGGAGTAGTTTCTCTCGGCGCTGGTGAGGAGTCGACTTGCGTACTCAATGGGTCTCTCGTCGTGTCCCTCCCCCTGCATTAAAACAGCCCCCTGGCAGTATGCGCTGCTATCAGTGTAGAGAACGAACGGCTTCGACTCATCTGCCTGACACAGAATAGGAGCAGATACAAGAAGAGACTTAATGCGCTCAAACGCCTCCTGTTGCTCAGCGTCCCATCGCCAAACACTCGTCTTCTTCAGGAGGTTGGTAAGAGGTCTCGCGACTTCCGCGTAGTTATCAATGAAACGTCGGAACCAACTGGACGTTTGTAGAAAACTCTTTAAGTGTTTAACATTTTGAGGGGCAGCCATGTTATCAATGGCTATCGTCTTTTCAGGATCCACTTGGATTCCACCTGGAACGATGACGTGCCCTAGGAATTTGACAGACTCTCTTGCAAACGAAGTCTTGTCCCTGTTAACCCTTAATTTAAACATGGCCAGTCGATCAAAGACTGCTTCTAGGTCAGCCAGGTGCCTCTCGAAGGGTCCTGGTGACAGCAGAATCATGTCGTCCAGATATGCCAGGAGTTCCACCTCCTTCAGGTTCGAACGGAACCTGTCCATCAACCTTTGGAAAGTGGCTCCAGAACTTCGAAGTCCCATCGGCATCCGCTTGAATCTGAAGGTGCCAAGAGGTGATGTAAACGCAGTCTTGTCTTGGTCCTCTGCGCAGACGCTGACCTGATGGTAGCCTGACCGGAGGTCCAGCGTAGTCATGTACTCACTAGTTTTGGCGGCGTGCAGGATGTCCTCGATGCGTGGGAGCGGGTACCGGTCCGGCTCTGTAACGGCGTTGAGCTTCCGGTAGTCAATGCAGAGCCGTAAGCTTCCGTCCTTTTTACTCACCAATACGACGTTGGAAGCCCATGGGGATTCGCACTCCTCAATGACATCATCTCGCAGCAGCTTATCAAGCTCCGTCTGCAAGGCCTCTTTCCGGTTTTGAGACATCCTGTATGGCGGACAAGCAATGGGTTCCTGTTGTGGACTTACCTTAATTCGGTGCGTGGCGAACTCCGTAGGTGGTCCGTCACGTGCGAACTGTAGCGCGCGCTTATCGATAAAAGCGTTGAGTGTACGCTTCTGCTCTGGCGTTAACTTCGTACCTTCATCCGAGCGCAAAGTTAACTCAGTAGAGGCGGCGCGCATCAGGTTAGTATCAGCCGAGCTAAGCGTGTAGGTATAAACAAAATCATAAGAGTGTCCGGGATTGTCCGAAAACATCCAAGTACGCCGGGCAACGTCTATGATCATACCGGCTCGTGCTAAGAAATCTACACCTAAAAGCGTCTTCGTGTCATCGCCGGGCAACACCAATAGTTGACAACGCACGCTACGACATTCGATAACAATATCAACTTCGGCTGTTAACAGATCTTTCCAACCCTGTGTTCCGTCAGCTAAATGTACGTAACGCCTAGTGTCACTAAATTTTACTCCTGAGTCAACTAAGACTCGGTATAAGAGGGGACTCGCTATACTATGTGTAGCCCCAGTATCTACAATCGCAACTCCGTTACGGCCCATAACACTAATATTTACCATCGGGTAGGATTCGTGCGCGCTCACTGTCGTTAATTGTACACACGAATTTCTCGTACCCGTACAAACGTTACTGTGCTTGTTCTCAAAACCGTTGTTTACAACAACATTGTTAAACGACGACATTGGTTTGACACAATTATCACATTTCGACCTCACGACCCCCGGTTTACCGCAACCGTAACAACGCAGCCCTTTCTGTGTAGTGTCGCTAGTCGACTCCTTAATAATAGAGACTTTTTCAAGATTGCGACACTCGTCACTTGTATGACCGAATAATTTACAGTACGTACATCGCGGTCTTATCTTACTTCTATTGTTATTGTTACTTGCCGCGCGCGTAGGTGAATTAGATCGTGTCAGGTTACTGTCGATCGTGGGGACCGGCAATGTTTTGGTTTGGGAATGCGATAAGGAATTCCTCGTATTCGTATTACTTATAATAGTGTTCACCTTATGGGCTTTGTATGTATCCTCCGCGATCCTCGTTTTGTACATTAATTCATCTAAACTACGAACATTTTCGCGGGGTACTCTTTTCGTTACACGTCTATGCAATAATCCGTAGCAAATGTCTAATTGCACCACTTCATCGAGCTTATACGGAAGTTTCGATAATAACGCGCGCACTTTACACATAAAGGTTTCTGCGCGTTCATCTTCCCGTTGCTCGGCGGCGTAAATCTGACGTAGAATTTGGTGCGCGGGCTGCACCACGCCATACATAGCGCGAAGACGGGCGATGGCGTCCGGCCACGTCGACACCGACGCCTTGACGCCGCGCCACCATACTGCCGCTTCCGCTTCGAGTAGCATTGGTAATCCCCGGAGGGCATGGTAGTCACTCACCGCTGCGCACTCCTTAAATACCTCGACGGTGTCCAGGAATGCTTCCAAGACTTCGGCGTCTTGGGATGACCCGTCGAAACGCGCCGTGCACTTGGTGAAGTTGGCACCGGCACCGGCGCTGGTACTGGCGGCGGCGCTTTTGTCGCACGCCTTGGTTGTTGGAGAGGCCCCGACTGGGGAGGAAGTCCTTAATTCGCCACTGGACTCCATTAGCGAGTTAATGAGGGTTCTGTTGGCTTCTGTTTGCGCACGCGTGATCGACTCGATCAGCGTGGACAGGAACTGATCCGTCGGCAGCTGGAACGCCGGTGGTTGTGTCGGCCTCGTGCCGGCACTCGGTTCGTCAGCACGGCCGGGTTCAACGACAGTGTCATCTCCTTCAGTGAGCGTGAGGTCATTCTCATCTTCTTCTTGCTGTTGACGGAGCGCTTCTCCTTTCCTCGTTATCGGCATCTTCACGTCGCGAACTTACGAGTGATGATAACACTTAGGATAAGGTGGAATGTCCGTACTTCTAGACAAGGTAGGTAGATGGTTGGGCACGTTTCACGTACACGGTTTTTATTGTTTATGTAAGTATAACTTTGTTACACACGCGGTTCGAGCCCCACGTTGGGCGCCAGTTTAAAGCGAAAGACTTTAAATGATTGAAATATATTTATTGTTAACACAACTGGTACGTACAGAAACTAAGATATACCTAATACGTCACGCTTAAAGAGATTCGCGGAGGATATCGTTACTCAACCGTTCCCTTCGGCGATCGGGAAGCTCTCTCTCCGGGCGCCGGCCAGCGGACCCTAGCGTTGGCGCGGGCCGCAGGCGGGCGGGGGAAAGAAGGCGGAGGCATGCAGTGATGTTCGTATGCGCAGCACTGGCTTTGGCAATACTTTTATAAACCCCGCGTTACAATGATTAATTTAATGAACATCTTTGAATGACTTGAGCTTCTTAAAGAAATATATTATTTAAATGACAAACATTAGTTCGACTATGATTTATTCCTCGGACACTATAGATATAGGTCCGGGACAAATTAAAAATTCATAGGTATGATTTACCACTTAAAAACTTTAATAATAATTACAAGTACTATAAAATCTTTAAAGTGAAACCACACCGTTCTAATTAAAAAACCCTAATCTTAAAGTATACATACCAATATTTTGACATAATATGTAAGTAGAAAAATCACAATAGGTTATTAGGTTTTAAACAGTTACGTGTTAGTCTTCAATCACATAGTTTTCGTGTGTCATCGAAGGTGTTAGTTGATGTTGCTGGATTGAGCTACAGCGCGATTGTGTTGAGGTATAGGGTGTTTCCACAGTGTCTGTGCAGTGGTCGGTCGTCAGTTGATGTGATTACCGTCTTTCCACCTCTTTTTCGACCGCTCAAACGCTTCCCTTATGCAAGCCCTGCAAGAACAAATCGTTCAATGTACACACGCCTGCAAATCCACCTATCCTAAACTGTCAAAGGAGAATGACCAAACCAGCCTATTCGATATCTATTGCGTCTTAATCATTCACATATCAAAAGTGTTCTCTTAGGTTATAATGATTACTGTTAAAAAGGGTTTTCTATAGAACGCCGCGTTAAGAGTCAAGTGATAAATAAATGCTGAACTGTTGTCATAACCTCAAAATACATAAAAAGTCTTAAGCTAAAAATGAAGATAGCTTCAAACTCCCGCATGATATTGTAATTTAATTTTTTCTTCATAATTCAGAGCATTGCTGCTATTGATTACTACTTATTTTATTAAAGCGCTGTGTTACGCTAGATAGCTAAAAAACTAGCCTAACTCCCATAGTAAAAAGGTCATTATCCTTTCAAAAATAATGGAAAGCGCTTTAAAAAGCAAACGAAAATCGGCCGAAATTTCGTTTCGGAGAAAGAGAGTAGGTACTCTGGCGTGCTTTTAAGTTACCTGAACATGGACTGGTGCAGTATATACGCGGACACGTGCCCCGCGTCCACGTAGCGCACCTCTGCGCCGGGCCAGATCTCCTCCAGCCGGCCCACGTCCTCGCGCGGGACGTACGCGTCGTGCTCCGCGCACACGGCTGCAACGCGACCGGACATACATTTTTTTTTCTAATGTGAATCGTCATAGTGACTACATCCGGCCTGATGGTAAGCAGCCGATGCAGTCCAAAATAACGAGAGCGCTCCTCAACGTGAAAGAAGCGCGGTAACAAGCGCACCCATTCATGACGGCCTGCATGAATGTCGTTTTACGCCCCGCTTAAAAGACTCGGGACTATAGGATCTGGGAAAAATGCGCCGGCAAAGAATAAAAAGAAGAAACATACATTACATACAGTCGAGGAAGTTGTATCGGTAGTCGGAAACTTCCCCGATTGTACTTCAGCCCAAGAGAAGCTTCGTTATGAAACTCGTTAAATGGTTACTAGACAGCGGATAAACATACTTAAAATACTTAGGGTGGATTCGTCCAAACTGGAATAAGGTCTTATACCTAGATTAAACGCCGAATTTGTATAGACTAATCTCTGAGTATATCTTATTCCAGTTTGGTCGAATCCACCCTTGCACTACATAGAAAACACCCAGACCCGAGACAATTTTAGAAAAACAATAATTTCTAAATTGACTCGACCGGGGATCGAAACCGGGACGTCAGAGATGGCGACACCATGAAAACCGGTGTACAAACCACTGGACCAAGGAGGTCATATAAGCAGGCTCAAGGTCACGCAAAGACCAATGGAGAGGGCTATGCTCAGGCGTTTTTCTACGTGATCGATCGAAAGAAATGAGGAGATCCGTAGAAGAACTAGCATACATACTTATATTCCCGACTATTATTTCCAAATGGTTAGTCAGAGACTATACAATGAGGACCGCAGAAGCAGTCCGCTGCCATAGTCCACGTTTCACCAAATGACAACTGCACATGTGCTCAGCGTGACAGGTGGTGAGCATATCGCCGCTTTATGCTATTGGATGTAGGTGCAGTGTTTGGTCGGTTAGTCGCCTTTTACGACACCCAAGTGAAGAGATGGGGCGGTATTATTCTATCCGCTACCATCACAGCACTCAGAAGGCAAACCCGAAATTTACTTTGTAGCCGCTCACTCGCAACAGAATGCACAGATGCAAATTAAATTACAAAAGAGGAGGGGGGTGGGTGTAGTGAGATAATCACGTGTATTTATTTATTCTTTAAGGCTGATTTCACAGTCACGCGTTTGATCAGCGCCGGCCACACACGCGCGCTACACTGCATAGTAGTTGCGCGTTTGAACTGCGTGATGACTATGAAACGCAACTACTATCTAGTGTAATTGTAAGCGCGCGCGTGTGGCCGGCGCAGGTCAAACGCGTGACTGTGAAATCAGCCTAAACGTGCACGATTTCTCCGAGAACCGCTTCTCGGAGAATCGTGTATCTTCGTTAACTTTTAATTTTATATAGATGATGGTTTGTACGATTATGATCATGTTGCATAATGTTACGAACAGTAATAAATAAATAATTCTTAAAAATACACTTGTAAACCACAGAAGTTGCCCTTAAAAATTAGATTACAAAAAAGGCTTATTCGCAAAACCTCTCTTTCTCATAATGTCTCTTTCGCAGAATGTCTCTTTCGCAAAATGATAGATTAAACTTAGAATAAAATTTATATTTATAAAGAAAAGAATTTGAGTAGGTATTGAAGTATAACTTCAATACTCAATTTAAACAAACCATAAATGTCTTCATCCGTGAAACGAAATTTTTTTTTTAAATATTATGACTTGCCATAGTGTCTCATGCCTGATGGTAAGCAGCCGATGCAGTCCAAAATAATGCGAGCGCTCCCCACCGTGGAATAAGCACGATAACGAGCGCACCCATTCACGACGGCCTGCATAAATGCCGTTTCACGCCTCGCTTAAAAGACCCGGGACTGTAGGAGCTGGGCAACACATGCGCCAGCAAAGAATTCGAAAGCCGAATGGTCTTACAGAGGAACGACTTGTCAAATTTTTGGTACGAGTACTGATAGTCTGTACAGTATGATGGTGGTTCCTAAGACCAGCACGTGTAGTCCGGGAGAGGAAAGGAGAGGGCGGGATAAGATCAAAAAGTTCTTCAGAACACTCTCCGTAGTAATTCCGGTAGAAGACACTGAAAGAAGCAATGTCTCTACGCAGCTGGAGGTCCACAAGGGAGGCTGTAACCTCAGCATCTCCAATAATGCGTACTGCTCGCCTTTGCAGTCTATCAAGTGCATCGAGGAGGTATTTAGCGGAGCCGTCCCATAGATGGGAACAATACTCCATACTCGATCGCACCTGAGTTTTGTACAGCAAACAGCGCTGCTCGGGAGTGAGAAACCGCCTCACCTTATTGAGAATACCCAACTTACGGGAGGCAGTTAAAATAGCACTCTCGATGTAGCATTTCGGATTCAGTTCCTGTAGCCTAATTCACGTAACAAAACTTCAACGACATGCAAGCGATTTGATCGCTGAAGTCACTTTTCTTATTCACGTATCAAACGCACGATTTTGTTGAAGTCGGTTTTGTTTAAGCGTATTCACGTGCATTAATCGAAGTTCGATCGTTGCCTCCGCGGTATTCACCTATTATATTGACGTTTAGTTTTATCGGATTTCAGCGATTACACGTCAAATTAGACAATTTCCAAGTCGTTGGAAAAAAATAATAAACATTTCTGCATGTTTTGATAACAAAAAGTATTTGAATTTATTTGGTAGAACTGTAATGGCAACATTAAGATCGCTGAGTTGCGTTCCTATCGAGTAATCGTTCTAGCGAAATGACAGGTGAATACGGATTTGTGACTGTTTTTCAATAGGACGACTTCTAAACGTAAACGACATTTCGACTATTACGAAATACGTGAATCAGGCCACTGGCCGATGTCCATGCCAAGAATGCTGAGGTTCACCGAAATGGGTAACGGAGAGTTCTGAAGAGAGGGAGGAGTAAGGAAGAGAGTTACCTTGGACGAGAATGCACAAACCTGGGTTTTGCTAGCATTAAACTCGACCAGGTTTTTAGATCCCCACTTAGAAACACGATTGCGAGTCAGGTTCAGTTTGACAACTAGTTCTTGCCTTTTCACCATGATATCGGCTTGCTTTACCGCAGGATGTCCCATGTACTGTACTACTGTCATCCGCATAACAATGAATATTGCCCAAGGACAACATGTCATTAATATGCAGAAGAAATAGAGTAGGTGACAGCACAAAACCCTGCGGCACTCCGGCATTAAATTTGTAGAACGCGGAGAAACTACCCTCACAAAGGACACGAATCCGTCGCCCTTCTAGAAAGTCTGCAACCCAGGCGCACAAACGGGGCGGCAAACCGAAGGCCGGCAACTTGGAAAGAAGGGAACGATGCATTCTATCGAAAGCTTTGGCGATATCAAGGCTAACTGCCAGGGATTCGCCATGCTTGTCCATCGCTTCACCCCACGCGTGAGAAACGTACGCTAGAAGATCACCCGTTGATGGCTTTGGTCTGAACTCATACTGGCGATCATGGAGCAGCGAGTGATCCTCTAGGTAGTGAATGAGCTGGGAATTAATTATCCGCTCAAACACCTTGCACAGCACAGAAGTTACAGCGATGGGTCGATAGTTGGCCGGATCCGAGCGATCCCCTTTTTTAGGGATGGGTTGTATGTTCGCTTCCTTTCAAGACACCGGCACAATACCACTATCATAAGACTCCCTAAACAATCGTGTCAATACAGGAGACAACTCAGCCGCGCATCTGAGCAGCACAATCGCCGGAACACCATCCGGCCCGCTAGCCTTCCGCACGTCGAACGACCGCAGCACGGCACGTGCATCACACTGCCTGATACGAATATCAGGCATGATGGCCCCACAATGTGCTATAATAGGTGGAGCGGTGCCACAATCGTCGACGCGCGAATTGACGGCGAAAAGTTCAGCCAACAAGTTCGCCTTCTCAAGCGGCTGGTAAGCTAACGAGCCATCTGAATGTTTCAACAGGGGCAGCGCGGGAGAGCGGAAGTTGGTCTGCACGGCCTTAGCGAGGGTAGGGTGCGAGATCAACTCCCGCCCCACTCTTGCCACTCTTTGTGCATCCGCTCCTGCGAGAGCCCTCTTGTTAGACTTAGAGGCTTTGTTGTATGCCGCCTTCAAGGAGCTGGTACTTGGGTCATTCAGTGCGGAAGCCCTCGTCCAAGCACGATACGCCGCCTGCTTGTATTCAGCAGCTTTGGCGCATTCGCAATTGAACCAAGGCTGTTGTCTGCCAACGCTGGCAAGATCTGTGAATGGAATATAATATTCCATACCCAACAAGATCTCATCAGCGATGGCAGAAGCGCACTCCGATGGGTCCTTTCCAAGAAAGCAGCTCTGGCCCTATGAGACGGATGCAAAGTAATCACGCAATCCGTCCCAATCCGCCGACGAGTAGTGCCACAGACGACGCTTGGTCTCCACCGTTTTCGGTGGACCAACGCTGTGCGGTGCTGTGGCAATGACCAAGCAGTGGTCTGACGAGCCTAGAGGTGCAAGCACCGACACTCTATACCCTGCAGGGCGACTCGTCAACAATAAGTCAAACAAGGACGGCGCGTGACCTACGATATCTGGCATCCTGGTGGGCTGGTCTACCAGTTGCGTCAGGTTTTGCGTCATTTTATAATAACGAAATTTTATTCTAAGTATAATCGCGACATTTTGCGAAAGCGGCATTCTGTGAAAGAGACATTCTGCGAAAGAGACATTCTGCGAATGAGACGTTTTGCGATTGGTAGACATTTAGCGAATGAGCCACAAAAAAAACAGATATTGGTCTTCAACTTACCAATGATCAAAGAAGTGTCGAACGGCACGGAGAAGTTGCTGAGATGCGTGCACTCGTCCATGATGCCGCGCATAAACTGCAGCGCCTCGCGATCGCGCCAGTGGATCTTGTTGATGTCTATCTTCTTACCGCTCGACCGTAAGAACGGCAAGTTCACCCAAAAGTCTGAGGTCAGCTCCGACATGTTCCACCTCTTTGCTGTCTTCGCTTTCGGCACCTCTACTTTCTCTGTGGTCACCTCTACCTTCGCTGTTGTCACCTCTATCTTCTCTGTGACCACTTCTTCCGTTTTTGGCATTTCCATTTTTAAACTCCCCTCCCAAGTATTTTGTGTAACCTTCTTTTGTGTTTCGCTGTTAGTTTCCGCTTCAGAAACGTCGTCTTTAGAGATATCGTCTGACACATTGCTCATTTCGTTCTGTATAAGTGCTGAAATAATGAAATAAGTAAGGCTTTGTTCTGTATAAGTGCTGAAATAATTAAATAAGTTTAAAATGTAAAAGAAACCTTGGTTTTTATATAAACTCACTTATTTCAGTAGCCGGCACCATTCTATACGTGACTAGATACAGTTGATCTGTAATGCGGTTGTCCGGCCTAACGAACTTTTGAAACCAATTTGACTTACCGACTTTGAATTTCAATAGCAATTCCTTTATGCGATCCTCGGTCAGTTTGTTTATATCTTCGATGTCTTGGGAATCGAGTTGAAATTTCTCATTAGACATCAGTTTATCGTAAAGTACTTTATTAATTTTATCTTCGTCCAGCAATTTCTTTAGCTCTTCGTTCAACTGAGCCAGCTGTATACTATATTCTGACTTGTTGACTGTTTTAGGAATTTTGTCGTTCATGGCTATATTTTTAGTTATATCTATAACGTTTGGATCTTTGGCACAGTTCTGTTCTCTGTAAGTGACGTCGACATTTTTGTGGGGGGTTGTGTTGACTACTGTTTCCGGTTTGTTTGTCTTCACTATGGTTTGCGAGTAGGTGCGCGCAAACTTTTTGCCCGCCAGAAACGCCTCGTCAACGATAGTCACCATTTTGGACAGCTTCTCTCTGTACACACCGTCTGACAGGTACTGGTCTTCCAAAAGGTCCCAGTTGATAGATTGCGACATTACGCCCTACAATATTACGTATTTATAGTAAAAGGGAATCAGAGACAGCACACCTGCGACAAATTCTTAGATATAGTAAAACGATTCGTTTCATCTAAATAGAATAAAAAAACAATTTTTGTTACTAAATAAAATGTTACTGAATTTGTTAATTAATTTTGAGGTTACTGACTTCCAACTGCGGTCGCGCACTGATCAGTGTTCAATGAATCTAATTTCTAATTAGTGATGCCGATCGATAGTTCACTATCGATAGTTCGGCAATAGTGGAAATATCGATAGGACTAACGATAGTATCGATACAATCGATAGTATCGATAGCACAAAATGTGGTAATAGTATTGATGACTTGCAATAGTATCAATAGTATCGATAGATCGTCTTGATAGTAACTACGCAATTGATACTATCGATACTATTTTCATCCATGACGAGCGTACTATCGATACTATCGAGTTTTGAACTATCAATAGTTATGTATTTTGCAATACTATTGCATGTAATTACATTTGGTGTAATGGTATATAATCTATATTTATCAGTTTGAACACGAAAATCACACGTAATTCTTCGAGACACAAACAGAATTTGTTTACCTACCTACCTTACAAAACCTTACAATACTATCAAAAATTAACAACTATCGATAGTCCAAAACAATCGATAGTATCGATACTATCGATAGTATCGATAGTAAACTCATCCTGGATGACAATAGTATCGATACTATCGATAGTACACTAGTCACCGATGACAATAGTATCGATACTATGGCAACTTATCAATAATATTATCACATTTTGTGCTATCGACAGTATCGATACTATTGATAGTCCTATCGATATTCTAACTGATTTTCGAGGTCAACTATCGATAGTGGAACTATCGATAGATCGGCATCTCTATTTCTAATGTGACTAGTGGCGCCGCGTTCTAAGTATAAAATAATCTTAAAAGGAGAGTAACTAGCATTCGATATAAGAATGATGATCACCCTACAAGAGTCTACTTGGCTCAGATGTAACCTGTTATTAGACAGCAACCGGGACCAACGATTTAACTTACGTTCCGAAGCTGGAAGTAAATGACCGATCGCCTAATGTAGTTCAGACCCTACTCAATTACCTTAACCCTTGCGAAGGCAATGGCAGCTATATTGCCACTAAATATTGAACCTTATGCTCTTGGAATACGATTGAAAAGCAATTAAAAATTTCGACTGTACTTCCCGTCAAAGTGTTAAGCGACCAGTCATTCAGTTCCATATAAGAACTACTGTACTAACTACATACATATAATCACGACTATTATCCCCGAAGGGTTAGTCAGAGACTAGGAAATGAGAACAGCAAAAGCAGTCCTCTACCATAGTCCACTTTTCACCAAATAGCGACTGCACATGTGCTCAGCGTGACAGGTGGTGAGCCCAACGCCACTCTATGCTGTTGGTTGGACTAAAAGACTGCACATCTCTTTAGTCCGTTAGTCGCATTTTACGACACCCAAGGGAAGAGAGGGGGTGGTAGTATTCTTTCACCGCTACGAGACACAGTAAAACTACTAACTTACTCCTACTAAGTAGCTCTTCTCGTTTACACAATAGAGTTCATATTTCAACGTAGGTGGGATTGTTTGTTACCTGCAAGAAAACCGCGGAGGCTGTAGACCAGGAGAGACAGGGCACTAGCACCAAAGGTTTAGGCCAATTCGTGGCTGCCAGGGACGCCATCTACAATAAATAGAAAAATACAATTTAATACTACATAAAAAACATATATACAGGGTCAATTTTGGACCCCCCGCCAAAAGTAAATATGGGGTATAAAAAGTAATAATAAAATATTTGACGTAAAAATAATAAATGTTTTCTATTTTTAAATATAATTTATTGGCTGCTTTTTAAATCCTATATTTTTAGGTGCGTGCGTTCACCCTCGCGGTCCAAGTAAACGGAGCGCCGTCATTGGTGGAAGGGGGAATAAATAGCGGTCACGCGCATGCGCTTTGAAAACGAGGCGGCCGCGCGCTAGGTGACAGTGATTTTAATTTTCGTAAGAAAGAATTGAGACAAAAATGTGACAAAAAAATATGTTTTTTTATTTGATTATTTGGCTGTACTGCTGTTTTAGGATCACGCAAAAAATTTTGGCGGGGGGTCCAAAATTGACCCTGTATATACACACACATAATCATGACTATTATCACCGAAGGGTTAGTTAGGCTAGGCAATAAGGACCGCAAAAGCAGTCCATCAGCCATAGTCTACTTTTTACCAAATAGCGACTGCACATGTGCTCAGCGTGACAGGTGGTGAGCCCTATGCTGTTGGATGTATGTGGAGTTTTTATTCCGTTAGTCGCCTTTTACGACACCCAAGGGAAGAGAGGGGGTAGGTATTATTCTCTTATTGAGCTATACCACACGGCTAATAAGATAAGATGATTTCGATGGCATAGCGGCTAGCGCGTTCAGCTTGCTATCTTGCCCGCTAAGCAACTTGCGCAATGCCTGGTCGCTGGATGGGTGACCAAATTAAAAAGATCTCGAGCACCTCCGTGCTTCGGAAGGCACGTAAAGTCGTTGGTCGCGGTAGTCGTCGAAAGATGCGGCAGTCGTTAAAACCCACTAACCTGCATTGGGCCAGCGTAGTAGGTTGTGGCCCAAGGCCCAATAGTGTTGCCGCTCAATAGTCCACTATCGATAGTTGAGCAAAAGCTATAGTATCGATAGCCCCGTAACCGTCAATACTATAGACACACAGCAATTCTATCGAAAGAATCGATATTATCGAAACTCAATATCGAAGGTATCGATACTATTGTTGCTGAATATTGCAATAACAATCGATACTATCTATAGCATTGATAGTATCAGTGCTATCGATAGGCCTAACGATATTATATAAGATGACGGCTAGAAACCGCAAGAAACTTCAAGGGCTGGTCAGGGCAAGTGTTTTAAACGTGACAAAAATGACAAAAAAGGAATTTTTTTATTCATTTTTAATTAAATTATTTATTTTGTGAATTTTGTTTTGAAATTTAATTTATTTAAAAGCAATAACATAAGAAAAATAAACTAAAAACCATTAAAAATAACGATTATTTACAACGCGCGGGCACCGGCCGGCCGGCTGTTGACCCGTCAACGTAGGTACTAACGCGAACGGGTCAACAGACGGTCGGCCATTGACCAGTCAACGTAGGTACTGACGCGGACGGGTCAACCCCTCGCCCGCGCGTTGTAATTAATCGTTATTTTGAATTGTTTTCATTTTATTTTATGATATTGCTTTTGAATATGACATGATATTGAAAAAAACACGAATTCCTTTTTGTAATTTTTGTCATGTTTTAAACACTTGACCTGACCAGCCCTTGAAGTTTCTTGCGGTTTCTAGCAGTCATCTTATAGATGATTTCAGAGATCAACTATCGGTAGTTCGGCAACACTATGGCCCAACTTTCCCATGCGGTAATGTCCACGTGGGACGACCTGTGCCCAGCAGTGGGATGTTTATAGGCTGCTGATTTCATTTTTGTATTGAATAAGATAAGATGTAATCTCACGTGTCCGCCCATAGATAGGCCGGTGACGCCGAGGGGTCCGAGCCCGTTGCGCTCGCACCAGTGAAACAGCACCAGCGACTCCAGTATCAGGCACCCGCCCATCACGAATATGTCCGACACATTGTGGAGCGACGAGCGGCTGGAACAATTCGAAGTTCGCGATAGACTTTTGACCGTCCAGCTTATTATGATGATGTTGATTATAAATATTGAATTATCTTAGTTACATTTCACAATTACTGTAAGGCTCAATTGTTTTTGTTTTTCTTTTTTGCCTTCCTGCCATTAATTTTAAGTTTGCATTAAGAGAAGTTGGCATTATGTCGTCTATACGCGACAAGCGTTAGCGTGCCCTGTACGACCTGTGCGGCATGGTTATTTAGAAAGATATATTGTACTCACATCTGATCGGTAGGTTTTCGCAGGCCATAGAAGGGGTTCTCTAGAATGATGCCGCCAATGCCTGCCTCTTTCAGCAGAGGTTTCACCATCAGGTTCCGCCGCCGCCAGAAAAACTGAAAATAATATCTGAAATAATAAACTCACATCTATTATCCCGATGGGCGAGTCAGAGGCCAGGTAATGAGGACCGGAAGAGCAGTCCACAGCCATACTCCACTTCACACCAAATGACAACTGCACATGTGCTCAGCGTGCTCAGCGTGACAGGTGATGAGCCCGTCACCGCTCTATGCTGTTGGATGTCTTTGGTCCGTTACTCGCCTTTTACGACACCCGAGGAAAGAGTCGGCTTGGTAGTATTCTACTTACCCTTTTACGGCCAGTACAGTTAAAATTTTTTCATTGCTTTTCAACCTTATTCCAAGAGCATGTGGGTTAATACTTAGTGGCAATATAGCTGCATTGCCTTCGGAAGGGTTGAGCCGCCACCACACATCTTGTGAATTTTAACGTGAATTCAGTAATAACAAAATCTTCAATAAAGATTTAACCCTTATCATTCTTAAGGTTGCTTCACACATATCAGTAAAGTCACAGTCCCGACACAGTACCGGCACAGTGCGAAATATTCTTTCATACATTTTCTATGAACTTTGTCAAAACGAATGCGTCCGTGATTTGCCGGCACTGACAAGTGGGGTTGCGTTCATAGAGAATGTATGAACAGGACTGTGCCGATACTGTGTCGGAACTGTGACTTCATTGATATGTGTGGTGTGAAGCAACCTTTAAGTTTTTTTTATACATATCCGGCAAACGAGCATACGGACCGGCCCCGCCTGTTGAAAAGCGGCCGCCCCGCAGCCCATACGGACGCGTGCTGTCAACTCTGAGGCTAACCGTATGCTGAGACGAAATGCTGCGTATGCTGAAAAACGAGCGAAAATCGGCCGAAATTTCGTTTCGGAGAAAGAGAATAGGCCCTTTGCTTTGCACTGCGCGGAACTGCGTCGCCAGCGTCTCAGCATACGCTTAGCCTTAAGCTTTGCTTATATCGACATCATCTATGCACTGTAATTATATTGGATCTTGTATCTTTCAAACCGGAACGCAGCAATGTAAAACATCGTTGCTTGGCGAAAGAATTTAACCACTCTGGGTCTAGTACTAACCTGGTCTTAAGGCGTTCACAGACGGCAGCTAATAATATACATTATAGCTGTCGTGTGTGAAGGCCTTTAGACTCAGCAGTTACTAGTTCGATTCCCAGCCGGGGCTACATCTTGTGTTCTTGGTTTGGTTGGTGGTAGGGTAGGGCTTGTTAAGTCCGCCTGGCTATCTACCACCATCTCATTGTTGTGTTCTCACATTTAAATCGATACTTCCTAATTCATAGTTGAACGTCATTCGTTCCCTTATATATGCTAGAAAAATATCTAAAAACCCATTAATCATAATAACATGATAACAAAATAGATAGCACACGCACGACATAATTATATGTATTACATAAAAGCAACAAACACAAACGCCTCACGGTGCCTATAAATAGCTTAATGGTGCCGTCAACATACTTCGTACATTATATGACACATAATGTGTATGATATATATATTTATTTTTTATTTTTATTGGCAACGGGTAAGCGCTTGGCCTTCATCTCACCTGATGGTAAGTGACGATAAGGCCGAAGGTGGAAGCGCGCTACACTCGGAATCCTCAACCACTGAGGAACTGGCTATCTTATCTCAAACTGCCGGAACACAACAATGCTATAAACATCGTTGTTATGGCGACAGACTTAGATAAGATGGTGGTAGCTAGCCAGGCGGACTTAACAGCCCTACCACCAACCAAACCGAGCACACAAAGATGTACTCCCCGCTGGGAATCGAACCCGGGACCTCTGGGTCTGAAACAGGTAGCTTAGCCACTAGACCACAGAGGCGGTTGAAATATTATATTATATCAGATATTTTCATCGTCTAGTTGCACAATCTGAAAGTGGCTGAATACCTTACTTTTAAACACTATTTCAGCATTATTTAGATAAATATTGATTTGATTCTTTTGTTCATTAAATGTGATTGAAGGCCCAAATTCAAAATGACGTAGACAAAACAATGCATTTATCTACTAGCCATATAAAGAAATTTTGAAATTGTATGAGCAGTTACGGAAATTACATACCTCTTATCATCTAAACTTATATAAACCTTAGGAGTTAAGAAAAAAAATACTTTTGAACTTTAGTTTTATTAAAAACTTTACCAACATCATCACCATCAGCCAATACACGTCCCACTACTGGGCTTAGGGAAAAGTGAAAGGTGCTTAAGAGCCTAAATTTGGCCAAAAATGGCCAATTTTGGCGTTCTTGATCTCAGAAACAAAAAAACATTAACAATTTTGACTTATTGAATAGTGTAGAATAGCTTATTGGCATAGTTCGTAGAGACCTCGCTTTTGTAAATTTTGTTTAACTTTTTAATTAAACCTAAAATTGCAGAGAAAGATTTTCATAAAATGCGCGAAGGCACTTTTTTGAGCTCTTACATTTAAGTACTGTTCTAAACAAATGAAATAAAAAAAATAGAATGTTATCTCTTATCTTTAGTCGTATAGTTCGTAGCGGTATTTTTAGATATCATTGATTTTATGTAGAAAAAAAAATATTCTAAACCATAAAACTTCGAAAATCGCTTTAAGTTAACTGTGAATTTCTCTTATATCTACGATAATATTATTGAGCAAAATTTATACCACAATAATTGTTACTTCATGAGGAATAAAGACTTTATAATGAATTTATTATCCTATTTCGATAAAAACGATAAATACAACTGCAAAATTACTACGAAATGCGATGCGCCGGCCGTCCGAACTCAGCTTATTCTCGCAGAGTGGAGATTTGTAATATTAAGGATGAATATATTATCCTATTTCGTTAAAAACTATAAATACAACTGCAAAATTACTACAAAATTCGAAAATGGGCATTTTACGCAAAAATCACAGTCGAGATGTAGGTAATAGGGCCCTTAAGGGCGTTGCCACGTCCTCCGGGAAATGTGATGCAAGTATTCTATTAAAATCAGTGTGGTGACAATAACATTATTTTAAGACAAGCCAAAGGCCCTCCGACAGATATAAGTACCCAAATCTGTTCTTTGTTGGAAATGATCCAACAAGCAACCACTTCACGTGGCCATATTTTTCGTTTAGGCACTCTAATGTATCATTGTAGTATTCATTACATTGATGTTTGACAAATAATCTATTATTATTTATGACTAGTGGCCGCTCGCGGTTTTACCCGCGTGGTTCCCGTTCCCGTGGGAATATCGGGATAAAAAGTATCCTATGTGTTAATCCAGGTTATAAACTACCTGTATGCCGAATTTCATCCAAATCCATTCAGGAGTTTTTACGTGAAAGAGTAACAAACATCCATCCATACTTACAAACTTTCGCGTTTATAATATTAGTAGGATGATTGATTGATTTGATGAGGGCCTTTCGCACAAACCAATATTTTCAACAGAACATCGAATCCAAACTTGGATAATGATAACAAAATCGACATAATATAAAATTAAAAAAAGACCAATTAAAATAAAAAAATTGTTAATTCATACATAGGTATGTTATATAAAGCAGTTTCGCATCCTTAATGTAGGTCACATAGTAGCTGGGATCCTAATAAAATAACACAGTGTGCAATGGAATTGAATGTTATTTTAAGTGTCTTTAGTCCGTTAGTCGCCTTTTAAGACACTCAAGGGAAGAGATGGGGTGGTAGTATTCTTTCACCGCTCCGTGACTCGGATAATTATTACGGTTAGTATTTAGTATATGGGTAATATGGGTATTGACTTAATCCCACAGTTGCTATTGTATTAGGTTTGTAATATCCAACTTCGGTTCTGCATCGAAAAATCCAAAACGAGATTTGATACTTAACCTGGGAATTTAACCCAGGACCTCCGGATATCAGGCCAACTGTTTGCCGAGGCATAACATACGCTAGGTTACTTTTCAGCATTAAATACAGGTATTTTAATATAAACCTTGGTGACATTGCATGGCCGCTTAGAGGTCCGGATCTAACACCACCGGACTTTATCATGTAGGGATACCTGAAACGTAGAGTCTACTCCTATAACACAGTCACGATTTGAAGACCAATATCTGAAAAGAAGTGGCAGCTTTTTCCCGCGCAATGTGCCAGTGAGTTTTTACCAATTTGAGGTTCAGATTCGAGGACTGTTCGCAGCGCGATGGAGCACACCTAGATAATGTTATTTTTAGAAATAAATTTCCCAGATGTCTATTTTAATTGAAATAAAAATTTTGTTTTTTTATTATTATGTTTTCAAATTAGCCAATCTTTCTGGCCCATCCTGTATTATACACTTTAGCGGCCCGCCTGCGACTACGTCCACTGGGCCCCATCATACCACGTGACAAATTTTCAAAAAATATTCTTTCATCCAAACTTTGTCCTGACAATTATTACAAACACAACAAAACAAAATTTGCCAAATAGGTGCAGCCGTTCTGAATTGACGCGCGTACAAACATTTCAACAATAAAATTGATTTTTATTAATATACCTAGATACTTTATTAAGGGGACCTGCACGAAATTGTGAAAACTTACGTATTTTTAAGTCACTTGTACTGACGCTGAATTAGTTAAATACATTAAAAGAACTTATGTAAGAAACATTAACAAACAATACATAAATGTAATGACTACTAAAAACATTTTTTTTCGACAACTTTCTTAATTTTACACAATGAAAATAGTTGTATTGATATTCAACAGAGCATCTCATAATTAAAAAGTAAATTTTTATTTTTAACACAAGCGCGTGATTTTGCACATTTTACAGTAAGTATAAAAACATTGGTCTAATTAATTTACTAGCTCTGAAACTTCAAAGCAGAATTGTTCTAATTATAGATATCAATATGATTGATTTTGCTTTGAAGTTCATTATTGAACTTAAGTCAGTTTTTGCGATCGCGCGGCACCCCCTTAAATGGTTAAATTATTCCATTTATTTATACTTAGAGTAGTAGTACTGCAATTTAGGCGTCACATATTCGACACCTATTAAGTCTCCTTTAGGTCTGCTGAATTTAATACATTAAAATGTTCAAATAATTATATACCTACTTAAATTTAGATGTTTCGTATTGATGGTCTCAAATGCTTATTTTGAATATTGAATGTGTTTGTTTTTAGATTAAGTTAGTTAGTATTTTTCTAATGTTTTTTTTGTTTCGTTCTGTTTGTGCATACCGTGGTAACCTATAATTGAGACAGCATTTAGTTATAAGTCAATCAATTGTATTCTTTACTATTTTTAAATGTATGTCCTGTTGGTTGCTCTATTTAAATAAATATTTTTTTTACGGCACAAAATTAAATTAATATTGAAAAAAACTTTGGCGAAACTCTACAAAGACAGCAAATGTGGAATGGTACAGTTTAACTGAGAAATGTGATTCAATTGTAAATTATTGGTATATCAAAAATTGTTGATATACTTATTAAGGTTCATCCGGTTCGATCTTTTAAAATACTATTATCGAGGACTAGATATTATAATTTATTTCTGATAACTTTTTTATAACAACCAACTTACATGGTCACCAGTGCCGGCTAGGTGGAGACACACCGGTTTGCATGACGGCTCCGGCCAGTGCACAGGCAGTAGCACCTGGAAACGAGCCTTCTTGGCAATCTCGGGCACGATGCCAGGCAGATGTCGCTCAAGTGGAGTCACAAAATAACCTTCCAGGAGGCGGCAGTCTGTGAGATTTTGATCCTGTTGAAAAGGAGAATGCCGGTTTTTGTATGGAAGCCTGTACCAATTGCTTTTAGATGAAACAACCATTTTAAGCCAGCTTATAGTTTATTATTACCGTTTGCAATAAGCGTTTTTGTTTTCGAATCCGCAGTGCTGAGATTTTTCCTCTTAACTATATTTTTAAAAAACCCGCCTAAAATATTGCAAAGATCCCATTCACTTATAAGGGGAATACGTTTCGATTACCAAGTGTTTTACAGTTTCAATAAATAAATAAACTATCAGCAACGCAATTATAGCTAGGTACCTACCTGCAAAAAGAAAGATTACTTACTTCAAGAGATACCAAATAAAGAACTCATAAAAGGTAGAAACTACCATATTAGGCAGGTTTAAAAAAAATAAAGTACTTATTGATAAAAAATCTCAGCTTAGGTATGTAATCAGAATACTTCTATGATATAATAATATATCATGAGAGACTTCTGCACTGCAGTGGTCATCTAAGTGGTTGTGTTAATGACCTACCTCTAAGAAGTAATGTGGAAAACTACAGGTATCTAGACAGTAACAGAATAATATGAAGGATCTTATATATATAAAATGCAAACCATAAACAGTTGTTTAGGAGTGTTGCTATCTTGATTCAATATGTCTAAAATCGATATCGCCTATAAAATAATCAATTAATCAATAAATTGATCATTCAAAGTCTGAAATTAAGTTTAGCAGCCAAATCGATGTACCTCTTTCTATTCAAAATATCACAAAGAACATAGATTTTTTTATTTACTGTCAAAATGCCTTCCAACGAATGCCAAATCATTTTAATCGTCTAACTGCCGTACTCAGAGACATTTTCTCTCAGAACAATAACAGTTATTGTTCTGAGCGTTTTCTTAGGTATAGTGTTAAATAGAGAAGAAAAGACATTTAATTGTAAATCGTTCTGTGGTCCATTTATTTTATTGATTTTTTGTTGCTTGAAATCAACTTTTTTTTTGTGCTGGCAATTAATAGGCATCTATCTAATTCTTGACTACCGAAAATGCACTCGGAAGTCAAAAACTTGGGCTTGAACTTTTTTATTACATTTCGTAAATGCGGATTTAATAATGATTCATATTTTATAATGAGGTAATGGCAATATAGGTAATGGCAGTCAAAAAGTGTTGAAGTATTTATGGGATATATATTTTTTATAAGCAATTGGTACAGGTTCCGGCATTCTCCTTTAAACTAAATTTTTTTCTTAAATGGTAACCAAAGTTTGTAATTTAGCAAAGTTTTGGAAGTTTCCAGATGTTTCATTGTTCATTGGATATTCCTCATAACTTGTGTCTTAGTCATGACAACATATTAAAATTATAATAATCAGTGACCCTGAAAGTTCAAAAATATTAGGTAGGTAATTACTGTTAGAAACCTCTGTACTTAACACTTTAACAGCCGACTATTTTAAAGCGTAAAATCGCATAAAATTTTGGAAGTAGCGTACCACGGACGTCATTTCAAAACAAAAGCTAAGAAAGTCAATGCTGGCTGTACAGAGGAACGTGATCAGCGTCCTGAGATGATCCCACCCACCCGTACCCAGTATGTGATTGGCTGTTAAAGTGTTAATGCCTTCACATTTAAAAATAAACATTAACATTAAATTGTTTTGTTATTGTTTACGTTCTTTTTGTAAGGCTTTTATGTAGGTAGCTGCCTAACTAATAGGACCCTCGTATCCAGATGTGATTGTTGGAATCATAACAGTAAATGGAATTGCAAGTGGAAAAACGGGGGTGTTTATATAAGATAGAAGTTTGATTGCAACTAAACAAATAAATAATAAAGCAAAATACCAACCTTTGTGATAGTTACTGGATAATCTTTTTCAACCAATTTAAAACACTCATCGCGGTTAGACACTACTTTTCTAAACTCAAATAACCTAAAAATACAAAGATAAACAATTTACGTTCCTACTGACTAGTTTTACGAAATAAATAATATTTTGGAACTCGGTTCTTTCATTGAAAGTTAAGAAATATCCTTAGAATAATTAGAAATATCATATTGTAGCTTGTAAACCTATGTACCTGCGTAAATTTTCTGGTTTTCCCCAACCTTTGGTGAAAAATTTTGTAAGCAAAATACTCCTGTAAACCGCGTCCAATTTACTAGCAGACATTTTCGGTAGAACAGGACTGTGCGCTACCTGTTTTAAGTTATTTAACAATTCTAGGTACTATTTCAGTTCGTCAATAGCACTTTCACAATACATTTTGAGAAATGAAAAATGTCAAATTGTCAATGTAATTGTGTGACAATCACAATGTCAACAAAAATTTTCAGCGCCTCTAGGAACGAGGCGATTTGTCGATTATACGCGTTTTATGTATCGATTTAATTAAATCAACATCCTGTCAATTTCTTAATCTAACTAAAAAACCTATTAAAACCTAATTATACTAATAAAATAAACCTAAAGATAAAGATAAGATAAAGATATATTTATTTGCAAATATGGGTACATGATTGGTACAAAAAAATTAAATTGATTCAGCCATATTTTACCACTAGGCATGCAAAAATATGTTTAACATAATTAAATTATTATAAATTCTAATTTATTATATTAATAAGATAACTAATCAATTATAAATTGTTTCTCATTCAGGAATTCACTTACACTATAATATGCTCTATCTGCTAATAAAATTCGAAGTTTATGCTTAAATTTCAATAGAGGTAATTCTTTCCAGCACTTGGGTATTTTATTATAAATATCTGGAGCCATGCAATAGACACTTTTGCGCATAAGTGCTGTCTTAGCTAGAGGTCGACATAGTAGACTATTGTCGCGCCTATTCCGTGGGACTACGTCAGCTAGGCGTTCAAAACGACTTGGGTTAGACATTACAAAGACAGCTACTTCTAGTATGTATAGACTTGGCAATGTTAATATTTTATATTGTTTAAAGTATGGAACACAGCTATCAGTAGTTTTAAGTCTAAACATCGCTTTAATGCACCTTTTTTGTGCCTTGAATGCTGAAGTTAATCAATTCCAATAAAGGTCACTTTTTTGGTATTTCTTTCACAACATAACTCACAATACTATTTTATTACCATTGTAATATTGTATTTTAATTAATAAACTTAATAATTATATGAATTTTGGATAGTAGTGAATTATTTTATTTTAAATGAAAACTATTTTATGTTAACACGCAGCATCATTTGCAATACGAGTTAAATCAAAAAGAATGTAAAAGAAAAGCGTGATTAAAACATTCATACATTTTTAATTTAGTAGGTCTGTAATACTATTAGGTTTTATTGTTTCGGCGATATTTGTACAGATTTGATCATGCGAACAAGTAGAAGTAGAGAGAACATGTAGATACTTTAAACTGAATAAAACTGACTGTATAAACACACTAACACTCTTGAGAACTCGATTAATGATTCATCTAAAATTCTAAACAAATTGATCATTTTTAAAATCGATACATTTTAGAACGATTGAGCATCCCTATCATAGTCAGCTGGTTTGTCTATGGACATGTCAGCTGTTGATATGTTTTTAATGGTTGTAGCATTGGAACTTAGAGATTTTTTCCTAAGAAAAGTTTTTCGGTTATATTATTCATATTGCATTATTATTAACTAGCGGCCCACCCGCGACTTCGTCTGCGTGGACTTTTTTGATTTTTTTTGTAAATTCGTCCAGAAGTACGGGACCTCTTGACGAATTTACAAAAAAAATCTTTCGTAAGTACGTACCAAAAAAAGTACGTTACTTTTTAGATTATTAAAGATTTTCCACGAGATTCCAGTATTAGAATAATGGTTAGTTAGCACAAAGTAATATAAGCATAAGTAGGTAATATCTAGTAGGTAAAATATCAAAATATTAGTTTACCTACCAACCCGCATTAGGCCAGCGAGCGGTGGGTTATGTATGGTATGGTATGTATGACCCAATCTCCCCATGTACTGCTACCCTATCGCCTAAAAAATATGAATATGGACATGTGCTTCATTTGACATTTGAAGGTCATAATATGCCCATATAAGGACAAAATATGGAATTCAAATGTCAAATGAAGCCCATGTCCATATCCATATTTTTTAGCCGATAGACCCGCTGTTGACGTTGTCCATGTGGAAAGGCCTGTGCCCAGAAGTGGGACGTTTATAGGCTAATGATAATGATTTTTTTCGTCAAGAAAGAAGTAACTTTCGCAATAAAAATAGCTGTCAATTGAAAATTATGTTTATCATGTAGTTAGGTACTTACTAGTAGATACCTATTATTTTAACACGGCTGCGGAACTTTCAAAATACGTTCTAGTGCCAAGTAGGTGTTGTTTTGTTCCTAAATAATTTGTAATGCAAATTATACGAGTGGGAAGGCTTATTTAGTTACTAAGGCGACTTATTTTTGGTCCTCTGTGACTAATTTTATAGTTTGGATCTATCTAACTCACATTTTGTTTTAATTTCAGCAATCAATAACATTTTTATCTAAGTATTTAAACGAGCATATTATGTTGATACTACGTAATAATAATATCACATCTTCAGCCAAAACGCCACACTGCTGTGCAGACCTTATCCCACAAGGTCAACAGCACATGTGCATAGTGCTGTGCTAGTAGCGGCCGTACTATTATTTATTCTGTGGTAGCAGCTCATTAATAATATACTAACGCCCCATCTCTTCCCTTGAGGTGGGTCTATGCTTATACGTCTGTGATGTAGACGAGCCGAGCGAAAGCCGAGCCGCTCTACTCGCGGTGTGGTGTCAAGTGTGGACGTACAAGTACAACAAGCCTACAACAATCACTCTCCTCGAACTAGAGATGGGCGGTGGGTAAATACCCGATGGGTCTTTACCGGGTAAATATCCAATTTGGGTATTTACCGGGTATACCCAAAAACCTGGGTAAAACAATAAGCACGTTGTGGTTTAGTTTAGTAGTATTTTTTCTTTTCGTCTTTCTTTGTATTAATTTATGTTTTGGTACAAAAAATGAATTATATCTTGATTGTTGACTAAACTAGTAAATTTCCGACTATTTGGTTAATTGTGTTCTATAACAGAATAAAACGAAAGCCAAATAAATATGAATGAATGAATGAAAAATACTTTATTGCACTGTAAAAACAATTTAACACAAAACAAAGAAAAACAGTTTGTCAAAGGGCGGCCTTAATGTATAATAATAATATAATTATTTGGTAAAACTTTTGAATCGAGTCGCCTGAATTGGAGGGGAAGGAGGGGCGGGAGGGGGAGGGGCGAGGAGTACCCCATTACCCCCCTGCTACAGACAAGTAGTTTTTAAGTTATGTTAATTTTTCTATTATCGTACCTACGGTAACAATTGAGGTCAACATTTGGGTGGGGGAGTTCAACCGCCCCTTAGGTGGGAAAAGGAGAGAGAGTAGGTATGCCACTCGTTTACGCGATGCAAATCCCTTTGTGTTCGTCAAAAAAGCGACGATAGGCGAAGCATAGTCGAACACGAGCCAAACGCTCGGAGAAGCGCGCTCGATCGAGGCTCGTATAAGTCGGTCCACACTACATGAATTTTAGCTCGGCTCGTGCTCCGCTCATGCTCGGCTCGTCTAGCGTAGACCTTTGGGTGTTGTAAAACTCGACTAACGGACCAAAGACTGAACAGTGCACATGCAACAGCGTATAGCAGTGATGAGCTCACCACCTGTCACGCTGAGCACATGTGCAGTTATCATTTGGTGAAACGTGGACTATGGACGAGCAGATAGAGCAGTGGACTGCTTTTGCGGTTCTCATTGCCTAGTCTCTGACTAACCCTTCAGGGATAATAGTCGTATAATGTGTGTACAGCAGCACATGTAAAATTGGGCCCTCCTAACCCACCACAATGGCCAGCTACCCTATCGGCTAAAAAATATGAATAGGGACATGGGCTTCATTTGACATTCGAAGCCTATAATATACCCATATAAGGACAAAATATAGGCTTCAAATGTTATATCCATATTTTTATCCTATAGACCCGCTGGTTTGAAAGTAATTAAATGGATAAAATCATTTATTATAAGTATTTTAAGCAAATTTCACGGCATGGAAGCATTATGTTTTCTCTATTTCACCTGAGGGCCTACAAGTGGAAATCGCTCACCCCTCTCTAATCATAATTCGTCGTACATTGCTGGATGTGTACTGCGCCAGTTGCTATTGTAAAAAACCGTTTAAAATATAACACAACAGCGCGCGGCTTGCACGACGATTTACGAATAGACAGGGGATGAGCGTTTGCCACTTGTCTTGGGGGGGGGGGGGGGGGGGGGCTGATTACGGACGCTTTATTTAACTATCAAAAACACAATAAAACTAATTAAAAAATTATTATAAACAGACAGATACCTTCTTAAATATACGTTGGTATTGCTACCCAGGCCGCCTTGTTTATGCTGCCTTGTTTATTGCCAACCACATCTTATCCTCCATCTTTTCTAAGTCTGTCGCCTAACAACGATGTTTAGAGCATTGTTGTGTTCCGTCAGTTTGAGATAAGATAGCCAGTTCCTCAGTGGTTTGAGGATTTCGGGTGAACGGCGCTCCCACCTTCGACCTTATCGTCACTTACCATCAGGTGAGATGAAGGCCAAGCGCTTACCCGTTGTATAATAGAAAAAAATAAAAAAAAACAAAAGAAAAACAACGATTTTCATGTAATAATTATGCTGGTAAAAGATCCCGGACGTCGCGGCTAAGACTGTTATCATTATTTTTAACATTTAAGTCTTTTTTAGGACTTATGTAGCTCGATAGCGCAGTGGCTAGCGCGTTCGGTTTGCGATCATGCAGCTTAGCAATTTTTGCAATGCGGGGTCAATGGATGGGTGGCCCAATTAAAAACATCTCTCTCTTCCGAAGCAAGCTCTTCCGTGCTTTGGAAGGCCCGTAAAACCTTATTGTCGTAAGATGGAAGTCGTTAAAGCCCACCAACCCGCATTGGGCCAGCGTGGAGGAGTGTTGCTAGGCGTCCGGATAAAACCGGACATAGTTAGGCTTTATGATTGCGTGTCCGGCCAAAATAAACGGTGTCCGCTTTTATTAGGCTTTTTACATTTCGCAAACCAGCGAGCGTCGAGCGTGGCCGAACGCAGGCGTGTGCGACTGTCGGTCGCTCGTCGCTCCTGCTCCCGAAAATGTAGGATGTCCGGCCTTTTTACCCAAATGTCCGGCCAAACTGGCTGGTCTGTCCGGCTATAGGTTTGACGTCTCCCCATGTGCTTGTCCATGTGGGAACGCCTGTGCCCAGCAGTGGGACGTTTGTGGGTAGATGATGATGCTCCTTATTTGTTGCCATGCGGAGGAAAGTTTAATTACCTATTAGTAGGTATATTGTTCGCCCTCTAATCTGATTTCATCTTACGTAATTACGTGGGATGACAAGACGAGCCGGACAAAGCAGAAAAAAATGGATCACTTCGTTATCCAAATATGTATGCTAAAGTTGGTATTTAAGATGGCGATGAGTCTATTTATTGCGTCCTGTTTCGTGATAAACAAGTGACCTATAATACTTAGTTAATCTTTGGTAATCTCTAATTTATTCATTAATATATTGTATGGGATAGCACATTATACATTGTTAGATGATAAATAATAAGTAGTTCAAATTCAAATTCAAAGACGCATAAGCTCGCGAAAGAGGACATAGGTAATAAACTATAGGTGCTGTGCTTGTGCCGGCGGCGGTGAAAACGGAAAAATTGACTGTTTTCTATTACGTAGCTGTTATTTAAATTATTTAGATATTTCGCAACCGATCAATATGTGTTAGAAAATATATGTGTTAGGGGATGACTGTTTCCAAAACACGATTGGAAACATTTTGCTCGATAGAAAAAAAATCCAGAAGTTACCTCTAAAATTTCATATAAATGCACATTACGACCGTGTTTTACAATAATAATTCCTATAAAATCATAAACACACATTCACACACGTTCACACACACACCTTTTCAATTTCTTGACTGATTTGGATTTCCAAAATACTAAACCTTTTTATTATCCTTTTGATAAAAATATGAATGGCGCTTACGAATTACCGCGGTGGACCCCGCACCGCGCAACACTCGCGAGGACCCGGATCCCGGAATAACGGCGGATTTTTCCCTAACCCCCCCATAATAGAATATTACCAAGTAGGTAATATCCAACCTCTTCCCTTGGGTGTAGTAAAAGGCAACAACGGACCAAAGACAGCACATACATCCAACAGCACAGAGCGGCGATGGGTGAGCACTTGTCACGAATTCACGCTGAGCACATGTGCAGTTATAATGTGGTGAAACGTGGACTGTGGCAGTGGACAGCTTTTGCGGTCATCGTTGCCTAGTCTCTGACGAACCCTTCGGGGATAATAGTCGCGAATCCTATCCTAATCACCCTAATATTATAAAGGCGAAAGTTTGTAAGTATGGATGCTTAGAATAATAACGCATAGAACGATAGTCTCGTATTAGAAAACTGTCATGGCGTGAGGCAAGAAAAAAATGGATGTAGGAGATAGTTACTCGTACTATTTCGGCGACACGCACACAAGTGTACAAGTAATGTTGCTAGAGGAATCAGATTTGCCACAAAAGTGAGGAAATTGCAACTGTTGATAGATAGATAAGTTTAGATTATTAGTACTGACGCGGGCCGTTTCGGTACCAAGCCATTATGGCTTGGTTTTACTGGCCTCACTTATCGTGCGTGTTCTCGCTTTCTATGCGTTATTATTCTATGTATGGATGGATGTTTGTTACGTAAAAACTACTGAATGGATTTGGATTAAATTTGGCATACAGATAGTTTATAACCTGGATTAACACATAGGATACTTTTATCCCGATATTCCCACGGGATCGGGAACCACGCGGGTGAAACCGCGAGCGGCCGCTAGTAATTATGTATGTTCTTTGTATATTTAGGTACCTATGTAGTTTTAGACACAGGAAACTATGGTAGGCAGTAAGTAGTTTTGAAAAATTGCTAGGCTTGAAAGTAGGTGGTAGCAGGTACTAAGTCCAACTTTTACCACGCGGAACAAGGATCTACTTATATGAGTCATTCCCACCCAGTTGTTATGAGTGAGATCATAAATTATTTATATGCATAAGAAAGCCTTGTACTTATATAGTTAAGGGATACCTATTTGGTTACCACCACCTGCGTAAATATCAATTGCACGTAGTACAGTCAGAATCAAATTGAGCGATGCAAAGATGAGGTCAAATAGATAGATAAGTAGGTACCTACCTACCTACTACAATAAATGGAAGTCTATGGACATATAATCAAACATGTAAGTATATTTTTGACTAGGACAGTCATATCTTGTTTTACCAAAAAGAAAAATACATTTAAGACACATGCTCTTAAAGTGGCTCCTAATCTCAGAACAATATGCTTTAGTTATTGTTCTGAGCTCCTAATACACCGATTTCAGTTAATTTCAGGTTCGATCGTTACACACTAGTGCGGTAATGTCTTAGATTAAAACAAAAAGGGAAGATACGGCATGCTCCTACTTGTAGTCATTCAAAACATAGTCCTACTCAACTACTTAAGCAAACACTCACACACGCACACCTATAAAGTGTAAATCGAGCGAGCGAGACAAAGCGGTAAGTTTCAACGTCAGCGCGAGGGAGTCAGCGAGTAGCGCGTTGACGTCTCGGTCGCTTCGCAACAGACGAGTACGTACGACCGATTCCGACGCCACTGCGGAGAAGCGTCTTTCTCTTTTTCACATAGTAGAATATCTGCAATAGGGCGATGTAGCCTGTTCGCTCGTCAAATTGTATGAACGTCAGGATTGAGGAGCCACCCCTAGTTTTTTAAGAAAAATCATACCATCAATTAGTAGTATAAAAAATAATTTTGTAGGACAAATTCTGGAATTTGTAGTATAATACTTTCTAAGGTACATCAATATAAAGCTGGCTCCTCAATCCATACAGTATGGATTGAGGAGCCACACTAGAACTAGGAAAGTAATGAAGTTACATTTTTGAAAATTTAGTATGTTTTAGTAGGTATTTTGTAGGTTATCTACAAAAAATTTCATTGCGGTACTGCCGAAATTAAATAAACTACAATAGTTTTGTTGTGGCTCCTCAGCCCGTATACAAAAGCGTGAATTCCTATGAAATTGATCCACATATTAATATATTCGAACTAATGGACAATTAGTAGTATGTATGCTTGAATTTGTAGTATAGAAATAAAATAGCAAAATTAAGTAAATTAGCTAAAAAGACACATTTCACCTGGCTCCTCAATCCAGACACTTGCATTTAAATAATTGTCTGTAACTACCTAACTATAAAAGATAATCAAAAGCTTTATATGCCAATATTTAGTAGAAATTTCTACTAAATATCTGTGTACAAAATAACATTGTACAATTTGGTCAAAGGAAGTTATGATGATTATTCGATATTCCATACAATTCATTATATAGGGTGACCATATCGATACTGGCAAAGAGAATAAAAATATGGTTAAGTACCCGTATTAAGGTAGCGTATTGTATGTTTTGCTTCGTATGTACTAAACGTTACGCGTACGTTTATTAATTAATTATTTTATTTATTTATTTAAATAATATAATGTTATGCGTACGTTAACTTAAAGTAAATGAGACACTAACCCGCATTGGGCCAGCGTGGGAAAGCCTGTTCCTGAAAGGTTGTTGATGATACTCATGGGGTATTTCCCACTGCTGATACAATTGATTATTAAAATGAATACCTACAACTCTTCATACTCTAGTTTTTGAACACGACCAGAAATGCAATTTATCACAATTGTGGTTACATAGCATTTGTTTAAGTTTATACAAAACATAAACAGAATATTATTGTACAAATTGTCATGAAACTAACTTAGTTCTAGTGAAGAATCATAGATGGCTCTTTTATTTATTTGTTGATTACTAAATCACGCAAACAGGTTTACATTCTAAAAATTCTTAAGAAAAATGTAACACTTTATCTAGCTTTCGATCACTACTAATAAACTATACATGTTTTTGTGCTTTTGATTGAATTCTCAACCTCGACCTTTTGATTAGTTATAGTAAGTACTTACCTATATTAAATGCTATTGTAGTAATATAAAACTAACTAATTAACAAAGTAAATATAAAAATAAGAAAACCGGAACTATTAGCATCATAGGATGTAAACTAAAGATTGCGTGGAAAGAGTGCTATATCATTGTTGTTGCTGAGCTGACGTAAATGAACTGTGTCGCGTAGTGGTGATAAAATACCACCACGCTCTTGGGTGACGTAAAAGGCAACTTTCGGACTAAAGACTGCACATACATACATTCAACAGCATAGAACGGCGATAGGCTCATCACCTGTCACGCTAAACACATCAGCACTCGCTATTTATTGAAAAGTGGACTATGGTAAAGGACTGCTTTAATTTGCTGTCCTTATTGCCTAGTCTTTGTCTAACCTTTCGGAGATAATAGTCGTGATTATATATTAGTATGTGTTTGTACCAACTAATTAAGTTTTCATGGAACATTATCAAAATGCCAAGACAAAATATAGAAAATTGGAGTCATTTTTAAAACTGTAGAAAAACTTTATCTTTTAAAGGAACTACCTACAATTAATTTAACATTTTAAAAATATTTTAAAGTACAACTTACGATTTTAATGAACCTTTAATAGAAAGGAGTGAAAATGTTGGTATAATATATAAAAGTCGAAATCACTTTCATGTTTAAATCTTCGAGTTGGCAACATTACGCTAGAGCCGAGTATTATGCGTGTATACCTACCAGACTGTTGTAAACCGAAGTTTTCAACAGCGGTTTATAACAGTGTGGACAATTGTTTGCAACGAAAGGAGACCCGGCGTTTTATGCATATGTTGTATATCTACTTTTTTTAAATTTTTATTCTGTAATTCATTATCATCTGGCAATATCTGTCAACAAATGATAGTTGTACAGCCGCTAGCTGTGAAATCAAACATACTTGTGACGGAAAACATCAACGGCGGTTGTAAACTAAGTGAAAGCCTTGTTTTCAACAAGTGTGGACGGAATACAACGGCGGTTGTAAACCAGCTTCCGCCAAGGTGACCTGGTGGGGAGGCTTGTTTACAACATTCTGGTACACGCTTTTTGTGCGTTACAAGCAGTGTTGCCATTTTTAGCAGGATCCTGTTTTTTTAGCATTTTTAAGAGTATTTAGGCTACCTGCAGCAGGATGTTTAACTATCGTAAAATTTTTCAGGACTTATTTCTGTAAAACTGTTGTTATCATTTTAATTCTTTCTTCCAGAATCATAAATCCTACAATTTTTACGTACATAAGCAATAAATCTACTTATTTAAATAGCGCTATTGGCATCCCTTCTTTAATATACATAAATAGTGTAATTAAACAAAATTTGATCCACTTGATTAATAATAATTTTGTATCTTTATTGTACGTACATTAATATAAATGAACTTGGCTTTTTTCAGTAACCACGTTGTATGTAGGTTGAAGATAGCGGTGGTATTTGTAATTTGTTAGAGGCAGTGGCAATACTGCTTACGTGGCTTACAACAACGTCCACACAGCTGACCGCCCGCCAGAGGGATCGCAGCAAGTTTTTAAAACGTTTCCGCAAACCATGGTCGTGGAAAGGTCAACCGAAATTTCGTTGCAAACATCTGTCCACACTGTTGTAAGCCGCTGTTGAAAACTTCGGTTTACAACAGTCTGGTACACGCTTTAAGGAAAGTTCATTGCGTTATTTTAACTTAACACTTCATGAGAATATTTTAAACGTACGTGTTTAAAACGACTACTTTAACGTCTCAGATGTCGCGCTTCAAAATGCTTGGATACCGTAGCGTGACCGGACCTATTTTGCTTAGATAACCCATGATTCTCGTCCGTTTTTTTATGATTTTTACATTTTTAGAAACCTAGAAACATTGTCTAACCATTAAAATTAAGTAATAACAAATACATACCCTTTTTACTGCATTTTATGGCATTTTATTTTACCAACGGTCAAAAATTCTTTAATACACAAACTTTGACGATTCAGAAATTATGTAAAAGTTGCACTAAATCACATTATTTTTAGTTACACACCAAGCTTATACACTTATCATCATACAACATTCAACACTTTGCACCATACGCATTTGTAAACAAAACTATAGAATTATAATACAGCTCAAACGCCATTTTTATTCCAAAGCTGTTTTGTCATTGTCGCGAACACTTACGTTTCAAATATTTTTACACTATGTAACAAGGGATAAAAGTTCAAGAAAATCACATCAAAGCAATCTATACATCTTTCTGTTTAATTTGATATTTAATACTTGTAATTTGCTTACGATAAATCATCTAAAGATCTTGTTTAGAAGCAATTGCACTGGCACTACACAAAACTGTTTGTCGTTTTCGCGAACACTTACGTTTCGAATATTTTTACACCTTGTAACAAGAGATAAAAGTTCAAGAAAATAACATCAAAACAATTTAAGTTTAATTTGACATTTAATACTTTTAATTGACTGACACAACACAATCTTGTTCACAAATGCGTCACTATTTGTTTTTAACGACCAATACTCATACATTTTCTATGAACACGATAGCCAATCATAATTTAGTATTCAAGCGCATAGAACACAGAACCGAACGATGTCAAACACTCTTATTGGTTAAAATAAGTTAAAGGTAATAAAAAATTAACCATAGACCTTGTCACTGGCGGGACACCCGGCATTCCCGCCGACACTCAACGGTACTTTTTTTTTGGGGGAATGCCGGTATTCCCGCCGACACTCGAGAGGTTATTATATTTTTAGATATTGGAAAAGCAAGGAGATCGATCTCATACTGTCTTAATATAACGTTATACGTAATGTGTGTTATGCATCATTAGCATTTTTTGTCTAATAAAGGCTGTAATATAAGTGACAACTTATTTCTTTACTTTCGAACTTTATCTTTTTTTTTTGATTTCAAAGAATAAAACGTGTAATTCATTAGATTATTTTATTTATGCATGAGGTTTGGCTCAATAATCTTTGATGCCAGTGCCGTAAAATATTACAAAATAACAGATGTGGTAGATAGGAAATGACGTAAACAAGTCTAACTTTGATTCCTTTTTAAACAATTTTGAACACAACAGTTATGTAATTTAATTATTTTACCAGAACGCATACACTGATAATAAAGCGTGAGGCGCAAACAGTAATGCTGGATTTACACGAAGCCAATACTTGAGATAATCCACTAAGCCAGTCCAATAAGCCAATGTTAATGCTAAGCAAAAATGCCTTGAGGACAATCCAATGTAGTGGACTGTCTCTATTTACACGATGCCAATATTGGACTGGCTTATTGGATTGTCTCAAATATTGGCTCCGTGGAAATCCAGCATAAGTTTTTTTGTGTATTAATTATAGTTGTCTAACATACAAGATCAGAAAAGTGATTGAACGATGCAAAGTGTTAAAACCAAGGAACTTATATACAAACATACATATAATTACGACTATTATTCCCGAAGGGTTAGTCAGAGACTAGGCAATTAGGACAGCAAAAGCGACTGCTTTAAGTAGAGGATAAACTATGGTAGAGGACTCTACCATAGTCCATTTTTCACCAAATAGCGACTGCTCATATGTCAAGAGTAAGTTATAATTTGTTTTTTATTAATTTTTTTCATAAAAGAGGGAGGCAAACGAGCAGTCGGGTCACCTGATGGAGAGTAATCACCGCCGCCCATGGACACCCGCAAAACCAGAGGAATCGCAGACGCGTTGCCGGCCTTTAAGGGAGGAATAGGTTTAAGGAAGGAATAGGAATTGGGAAGAGGGGGTGGGGGAGGGGCCTCCGGAATCCTCACTGGCCGGATGAAACACAACAGCACCAAGTGTACACATTTCACGCCGAATTTTCGTGAGAGATATTACGCCGGGCTTGCCAGCCCAATGTGTGCTGCAACGCAGCATGACTCTACCACTCAGTCAGTGTCACTCATTTAGCACCACCCAGGGGTCACGTGTAGGGTCTCAGGGGTAAACCTACGGACGCGAGTAACTTTAACCCTCAAAATTACTTTTATAAGAATGAATAGAAAAATGTATCGATTAGACTTTTTTATTTATAAGGTTCGGCTCAAAAGTTCTTGATGCCAGTGCTGTAAAGTATTACAAAATGGCAGATGTAGTAGATAGGGCATGATGAAAGTTTTACTTGAATTCCTTTTATAATGTTTCAACATAATTTAATAGGTGCGAAGTATCTTTTAGATATTTGTTTACATTAATTAGGCTGTAATTTTATTCAAACAATGCATTTTATTTCTCAGATTCAGATCTTATATATCTCTCATCAGATCAGAAATAGGATCTGATAAAAGTTTAACGTTTTAAACCCTTAACAAATTACATTACTGAATAAATGGAACATGATGTGATTACAACAGTCCATCAGGACAAATTGTTATTTACATTAAGTTTTAACAAAATATATATTATGAACTTAACAATTATAATGTTATAAATAATATAACAATTTGTCCTGTTTTCATTCATATAACATGGTCACCCTTAGTGAATTGTATAGAAAATCGAATAATCCTTATAACTTCCTTTGACCAAATTGTACAATGTTATTTTGTACATAGATATTTAGTAGAAATTTCTACTAAATATTGGCATATAAAGCTTTTGATTATCTTCTATAGTTATGTAGATACAGTCAATTATTTAAATACAAGTGTCTGGATTGAGGAGCCAGATGAAATAAGTTTTTTTAGCTAATTTACTTAATCTTGCTATTTTATTTCTATACTACAAATTCAAGCATACATACTACTAATTGTCCATTAGTTCGAATATATTAATATGTGGATCAATTTCATAGGAATTCACGCTTTTGTATACGGGCTGAGGAGCCACAACAAAACGATTGTAGTTTATTTAATTTCGGCAGTACCGCACTGAAATTTTTTGTAGATAACCTACAAAATACCTACTAAAATATACTAAATTTTCAAAAATGTAACTTCATTACTTTCTTAGTTCTAGTGTGGCTCCTCAATCCATACTGTATGGATTGAGGAGCCATCTTTATATTGATGTACCTTAGAAAGTATTATACTACAAATTCCAGAATTTGTCCTACAAAATTATTTTTTATACTACTAATTGATGGTATGATTTTCCTTTAAAAATTAGGGGTGGCTCCTCAGTCCTGACGTTCATCAAATTGTGACTAAAGTGAAATTGTGCCTATAGGCCTAATTTTGGCGGCTCACTCACGAGACGCTAATGCCGTATCTTCCCTTTTTGTTTTAATCTAAGGGTAATGTAGTCTAAAAATAGAATCTTGACCAGAGCGAAGAAATAATAGTATTTCTTCCACTAGAGAAAATAGTTTTTTTTAAATTTTTGTCTGTCAAATGACAATGAGCCTACAAAAACGAAAAAGTCTTTAGTTATAATTAGAATAATCATGATTAAAGACTCGACTTATTACTGTTTACATAAATCAACAACTTTTTTGAGACATTTATTTAAAGGTTATGGTAAAATTAGTAATAATTTGAATCTATGGACAACACAGACCACGCCCACACAGTCCACGCTTCAGCAAGAAACAACTGCACAGTCTGTACAATTGCTTAGATGGTGAGCCTTTAGCCCGTTAGTCGCTTTTACGACATCCAAGGGAAGAGAGGGGTTGGTATTATTATTTTGAAGAGCCCATCGCTGCTCTATGCAGTTAGATGTATATGTGCAGTCTTTAGTCCGTTAGTCGCCTTTTACGACACCCAAGGCCAAGAGAAGAAAGGGGTTGGTAGTATTATTTTGATGAGCCCATCACCGCCCTATGCTGTTGGATATATGTGCAGTCTTTAGTCCGTTAGTCGCCTTTTACGACACCGAAGAGAAGAGAGGGGTTGGTAGCATTATTTTGATAAGCCCATCGCCGTTCTATGCTGTTGAATGTATGTGCAGTCTTTAGTCCGTTAGTCGCCTTTTACGACACCGAAGGGAAGAGAGGGGATGGTAGTATTATTTTTATAAGCCCATCGCCACTCTATGCTCTTGGATGTAGGTACTCTGTTGCGTTATTACATAATCATTAATAATTTGAGCGAGGTTGATAATGCTTTGCTTAGTAGTGCTTTTAATTTTTAAGAAATTTCTATTGGTGAGAACCTTTATGTGGTTTCTATGTATTTCATTCTGTAACCTTACTAAAAATATGTAAACCTTGGTTTTCCTAAGGTAATAAAGTAAAATAAATAAATAAAAAAAAAAATAAGTAACAATAAAAATATAGACATGATGTCAACTAAAAATATGTCGGAATTACCCCAAAGCACCTTACCAAACCCTATCTTCCCTTCGGTTTCGTAAAAGGCGACTAACGGACTAAAGACGGCACATACATTCAAAACAATACTTACTAGCTACTACAAACCTCTCTTCCCTTGGGTGTCGTAAAAGGCGACTAACGGACTAAAGACATTCATGTTTTTATTTTTACTTTCCTTATATTCGTAATGAGAAGCACAGTGTTTACCTCGGGTGAAAGACTTATTTACCTAATTACTATATATTGGCGCCCACGCTGCGCTCGGGCGCCAAACCAAAACCCCGTCTCGGGAGTAAATAAGCTACTTTCACCCCTAGGATAACAATGTTACTACTATTTAGGGTTAAATTCGACCAAACTGGAATAAGACTTACTCCGACATTATTAGTCTATACAAATTCGGCGTTTAATCTAGGTACCTATAAGCAGGGACTTTAATCGATATTTTATAAATATCGATATTTCAATAAAATTTCGATAGTTGGATATCGATACGAAAAAGCGTTAAAAATATCGATAATTTTATCGGTATTTTAATATCGATATTGAAAACTGACCAGTGCGACGTTGCCAACTTTAAAAGGCGTAGATGTTTGGGATTGCCGGCGGAGCGACGCGACACCGACAAGTGTTTGTTTTTTTACAAGCTTTTTAGCTTGTAGGTATTCATCTTGCAATGTATGTTTGTTCTAACGAAATCTTGCAACTTAATTTTGATCCACTTCCTGGTTACCGATTGAGCTGAAATTTTGCATACATGTGTAAATCGCGTGACAATGCAATATTATGATGACATGGTGCTGATCTAATGATGGAGCTGAAAGGTGGCCATAGAAACAACACAACCTCATCGAGTTTGGGCTCGTTTGAATCGTCTTGATGAGTAGTTTGTCTTTCAATGGTAACCAGGGTCTGATGATGGAGCTGGAAGGTGGTCATAGGAACTCTGTAATGAAACGACGCAACCCCATCGAGTTTCGGCTCGTTTCATTTGTCTTGACGAGTACTTTGTTTATAGATGATTACCAGGGTCTGATCTGATAATAGAGCTGGAAGGTGGTTCTAGGAAATCAGTAAAGAAACGACGCAACCCCATCGAGTCTCGGTTCGTTTGATTCGTCTTGAGGGTACTTTGGTGCTAGATGGTAACCAGGTTCTGATGATGGAGCTGGATGATGGCCATAGGAACTCAGTAATTAAACGACATAGCCCCATCGAGTATATGGGCTCGTTTGATTGGTCTTGACGAGTACTTTGGTGCTAGATGGTTACCAGGGTCTGATGATGGAGCTGAAAGGTGGCCATAGGAACTCAGTAATTAGGCGACACAACCGCGTCGAGTTTGATTCGTCTTTATGGGTGGTGAGTGGTGGTGGTTTAGTACACGTGAATAAATTTTGTATAATTATATAAATATTTGTGTATAGTGAGATGAACAGATGAAACAGGTGTATAGGAATAACTAAAAAGTAAAAAACCTTTTCAAAAAACAAGCTTTTATTTACATGCGCTAAAAAGAAAAAAAAAATTTACTTTACAACTTTTACTATAAACTTATAACGTCATTACACAATTTATATGATATTAAAGGTTGTCGCGAGATTTACTATATAAGGTGACTGCTAGAAACCGTCTTGCGGTTTCTAGCAACTTCAAGGGCTGGTCAGATCAAGTGTTTTAACATAACAAAAATTACAAAAAGGAATTCGTGTTTTTTTCATTTTTAATGTAATAATTCATTTTGTGAATTTTAATTGGATAGTCTTTGAGTATATGTGTAAACAAACAAGTAAATTAAATAACCTGATGTGATTGATTTTAACTATTAAAACCTAAAAAAATACGAGTACTTACTTACTTACTTACTTAAATCTCGCGACAACCTTTTATATCATATAAATTGTGTAATGATGTTATAAGTTGATAGTAATAGTTTTAATTTCCATTTTGCACCACAAATAAATAGGAAAAATTACTAAAATATGCAAGGAACGTACAACTGCCGCTTGCCAAAATGCAATACAAAATTATAAGCAAAAAACCTTTTTAACAAACAAGCTTTTATTTAAATGCGCTAAAAAGAAAAAATAAACTTTCACTTAGGTGCCTTACAAATAAACAAAGAATAAGCTACGAATAGTTATTCCGTGTTTTATTCCTGTCATGCAAACGTAATTTTAAATAAGAGTAAAAAAGACAACACACGGAATTACTATTCCGACCATCCGACATTATACTCTGTTTATTTGTAGGGCACCTAAGTGAAAGTTTATTTTTTCTTTTTAGCGCATTTAAATAAAAGCTTGTTTGTTAAAAAGGTTTTTTACTTATAATTTTGTTTTGCATTTTGGCAAGCGGCAGTTGTACGTTCTTTGCATATTTTAGTAATTTTTCCTATTTATTTGTGGTGCAAAATGGGAAGAAGAAAAACTTACAGTGTATACAGAAGATATAACCTGCACGATGATGGTACATCAAGAAAGATGTACGATGTGCAATAAGATTTTAAAACGAGCACTACACATTGAAATGAAACACTATTTACGGATTAACTCGCGTTTAATTTACTATTTACATAGTTTTATATATTATCCTGACGTTTCTCTTCTTTCTTTGACGGTCTCCCTGTGACCACGGACCACGTAAAGGGTTCGGAACGTCAGGATAGTATACAAAACTATGTAAATAGTAAATTAAACGCGAGTTAATCCATAAAAAAGTGATTCATTTCAAGATTTTAAAAGTAAATACCTACTTCTACCTACATACTTACTTACCTATTCACATTCATATTATGTTGTTGTTTGTTATTGTTAGTTAAATTATGAATTGGGGAGAATTACCTAGTTAGGTATGTACCTAGTATGTGGAGTGTATAGATAAATGTAAAACAACGGATTTAAAACGTTTAAAATAAAAAGTTACCGTTTTAAGACCCAAATAAAACGTTTTAAACTGTTGAAAACTCGCCTACAAAAATAAAAGAACTGTGTTTTACACTTCATTATGGGCAAGTTTCCGTCACCTGAATCCTGATGTCATGTTTCGTTTAATTAGTTTATAGAAAATCAATAGAAAGTACCTACCTACATTACCTACTACACGAAAACTTGAGTACTTAGGTATGTAGGTATTAATGATGTAACGAATATCGATTTTTAAGGGGGTGCCGCGCGATCGAATAAACTGACATAAGTCTCTTAATGAACTTCAAAGCAAAATCAATCTTATTGGAATTTATAATAAGAATAATTCTGCTTTGAAGTTTCAGACCTAGTAAATTAGTTAGAGCAATGTTTTTATTCTGCGAAATGTGCAAAACCATCACGCGCTTGTGTCAAAAATTAAAATTTACTTTTTAAAGAAGGGGCTGCCCTGCGGAATATCAGTACAAATACAATCAATATAAAATCAATAATTATTATTGTTTCATGCGTAAAATTAAGAAAGTTGTCAAAAAAAATGTTATTAGTAGTCATCAGATTTATGTATTGTTTGATAATGTTTAAAGAATTTGTTTCAAATTTCAACAAGGCCACAACCTTGTGCAATGATCAGGCTAACTTACATAAGTTCTTTTAACGTATTTAACTAATTCAGCGCATAGTACAAGTGACTTAAAAATACGTAAATTTTCACAAGCGCAGGACCCCCTTAAGCATTTTTGCGAATGCAAATATTCACTTTTAAATTTGGCATCATTTATCAATGGCTCTATTTTTACTTAAATTGATACAACTTCGGAATTAAGAAGAAAATTTCACTCAACTAAAATATTTCTCATGGTATTAAAATATTTAATATTATTCAAATACATTTCACTTCATTGAAATGAAATTTTTCATTAATTCAACAGACAAAAAAAATTGATGTCACATTTGTAGAAAGTAGTGAATAACAACAGCTTTGCAGCAGGATAATATGGTTAAGTGGATAGGTAGAAATTTTTCACGAGCTCCATAAAATGTGTAAACAGATTGCGCACGCCTGATCGCAATTGGGAGCGAGTTCCAGAGACGAACAGCTTGGACGATAAAGGAGCTATCGTAAGAGGTGGTGTGGTGCGGAGAGGTTTTAAGGGTTAGGTTTTCTGATGACCGTAATGAGCGCGAGTTTGAAAAATGAAGAAAACTAAAACGTACATACATACCTAGTCTTGCCATAAATTCTGTCCCACCTTAAATGCAAAATTATTTTAAAATAAATAATATGACGGTAGTACTGTTATTAGATATCATTATATTAAGTAGGTTTTATTCTATTCATTTCGATTTAACACACATAGCTGGTAAACATGGAGTGGGGTACCACAGAGAATCGTGAGAGCCAAGAAGTTGTTGCAGGGACACGCAGACAGTGGCAACCTGTAAACAACCGGACTCGATATTTCGATGAGGTTGAGGCAGGCTTATAAGCAATAATCCAAAGGATTAAGATCAGGACTTGCAGGGGGCCAATCTTTAGAGGCGATGAAATTCGTTAAATTCACGTCTAACCAGCGCTGGGTTGGTTTCGCTTTGTGCGCTGGTGCTGAGTCTTGTTGAAAAATCCATTGTTTACTAGCGAACACAGTGTTACTTAGTGGCTTAACCACCTTCTCTAAAATATAGCTTTGGTAGTTAGTTGCTCGTGTTTTCAACCCTTGTTCACAAAAATGGAGCTTTGTCACGCCTTCGTAGGACACGCCCCACCAAACCATCACAGATGATATTCGCGAATGCGAATATTCCTTACATCACTAGTAGGTAGGTATACCTTTATTATACTTTAGTTGCTGCGTCTACACATTCGCGCGAAGCGAACGGGGAGGCGATCAGGCGAATAGCGACATTCCGTGTGTAGACGTAAGTGCTCTTCGCTCTACGCTCGGAAGGTTGATATTTGCCTGACCGCCCTCGCCATTCGCCTCAACACTCGCGCGAATCCAGGGTTATACAATGCCAAACTACATGACGTGTCAAACGCACCGCCAAAATATAAAAGAAAAGCCAACAGTAGTGCAGGTATTCATGTCGCCGTCGGATTGTAGGATTCGCCATTTTACATTACGTACAGCGATGTGATGATACATTTGACCTTGAGCTACCATTTGATGTATCCGAAACAAGGCACTTTTCAGTTTTAGTGAACAATGGCTGACTATCCGGTATGTCAAGATCATCATCAGAATAAATTACAGAGTTGGCTTCTAAAACTAAAATTTTATTGCTTTGACGCTTCTTAGGTGGTGATATCAATGACTGTGACTCTTCGTTATCTGGAATCCACAGATATTACACGGTACAGCAATTTTCCTCTGTATCGAAATTTGCACCAGCTTCAGTGGAAAATGGTTTACTATCCGGTAAAGCTTTTATTAGGTTATAAGGATTCATTTTCTAACTGATGTCAATAGCTTATTTTAAAACAACATTAATATACTTAATTAGTAGCAGACCGCCGACGACTTCGTTCGCGTGGACCCCGTACCCCGAGACGAATTTTCAAAACGAACCCTCCCGTACCCCAGTGACGACGCCTACATCGCATTTGTTCTATCATTAATAGTTTTCGTAGCGCACGCAATGTAAGAAATTTATTAGAGTTTTAGTAAGGATCATAGACAAATAAGTATCGTCCTTGGTAAGGATTCCTAATTTTTTGAAAATATAATATAGCCTATGTTACCCGGAGATGTGTAGTTTCCCAACGGTGAAAGAATTTTTTAAATCGGTCTTGTAGTTTCGGAGCCTATTCATTAAAAACAAACAATCAAATCTTTCCTTTACGAAACGGTATTGCGCAAAAAGAACGATACGATAAATAATAAATAAACGATAAATAACAGCAACGGCGCGGCGCGCGAGTCTAGCCACCAGACAATATCAAAACGTAAATTTGGCAACAATGCATGACGCGACAAAGCCTTATCGATAATTAATTATCGTTATTTTTTCGATATAATTATCGATAATAGAAAAATCAATATTTTTAACCGATAAATTTTAATATCGATATATTTTTTTATCGATATTTTAGTCCCTGCCTATAAGACCTTATTCCAGTTTGGTCGAATCCACCCTTAATCTTTTATTATATGTAAGTAAATAAATTTTTGTTAAGTATTTTATTTTTATCCAAATATAAAAAATAAAAATATCAAATATGCCTTGATTGACTTTTCTTCTTGATTATATTAAAGCTATTGTAGTTTAATTAGTATCAGCATTGCACCCGTGCGAAGCCGGGGCGGGTCGCTAAGTCGCTAGTAAGTAAATGTATGCTTCGATATTTATATGCGCCTGTACTTACCTACATACTTAATTTTATCAATCTATTTTGTCTGTTTATTGTAAGCAAGCACGCAGTTGAAACCAGCAATAATTTTTTCTACATTGTTCATATTGTTCGTTAATATTCTGTATCATAACAAGTCATTAATTGGTCTATTTGTTCTTAAATTGATTAACATTGAGCGCTGAAATTAATTGCTTTGGTGATTGATTTGTTATTTCGCTACATTTTTTGCCACCTGCTTTTACCCAGACGATAAGGTGGAAGCATCATCCTGAAATCCTGATCTATCACTGTAGGTAAATCATCTCCTTTTTATTTTAGTCTTTTTCTTGTAAATCACTTTTTTATTATTATTATTATTTATTCAGAATATACTTACCTATTCATATTCTATTTTAATCTGCGCAATAGCCCTTGTTTTATTTACTTTGTTTTATAGGTTCTCTTGCCCAAAGGTTGCCTGAAAGAAAATGCTACCCTAGCAATAAGGCCGCCTTTTGTAAAAATGACCCGTTCATTTTGTATTGTTATAAGTTTTTAATGCAATAAAGTATTTTTGATTCATTCATTCCAAAGAGATTAAAATAGTGTCTTTGATTCATTCAAATTTCACCCCAGAATTTTAAATTACTAACTGAGGAACATTATTGCTATGGCGTCAGACTTAATAATATAATAGAATATAAGGTTGGTTATAATATCAGTCCGCCTGGCCAGCTACAACATTACAAACCCTGCAACCATCTAAAAGTACCAACTGAGAACCTTATTCTAGTTAAACGATGGAATAGGTAGTCTGCACACGTTTTCCCTCTGGTCCTTCAAACGAGGAGTGGATGTGAGGAGGCACCTTGTGGGCCGGTGAGGGTGACTGATAGATGATACATCCATATGACGCTGCCACAGTTGTCTTCGCGCCTGGACTTTATTTCCATTTAACATCAGGTGGAGTTGAGTCATTTACCGGTGCCACAAATTCTACAATACAAAAAGAGTGAAAAAATACGAGTCAAATTAAGCGAGAGGCGTAAGTATGAAAATTTAAAACATGGTAGTTATTCGAGCGAGACTGATAGAAAAGTATTCCGGTGGGCTGCCAAGTCACCGTCTAGTATACATATATGTATACAGGGCGTCCCACGGAAATATGCCACATTTTACTGAAAGAAGACATTAGTTGAATTAAAAAAAAAAAAATTTAAACTGCATTCATAGATATTTAAATAATTACATGGTTGAACCGGGAATCGAACCCGTTACATGAGAAAAATAATCATCCTGTCGCTTTATCATACCGATCGAAAGGCTTCATCATAAGGATTATCTTTTGCTTAATAGCATAGTGTCACAAATAAAAGGAAGACCATGAATTTAGCCCTACTATAACCCAACCATAGACAAATAATTATTACCGTCATTGACCAAACTAAAAAATATCATAATTATACAGAAGTACGTCCCGCTGGGAATCGAACCTGGGACTTCTGGGTCTGACATAGGGTAGCCAGATCGGGAAACTAAACTACCTATGTAGAAAAAATTTCAAAATGTCTGGATTTTAGCATTTTCTTGAGAAATATGTAGGTACTTACTTAAATTTTAAGAATCAATATTTTACTTTTTATTTTTAAAATCAACAATTTTCACATAATTCGATGGCTTATAGAGCACACATGTACTAATTACAAAAACTGGATTTTTCAGGAGAGCATTTTAAAGTTTAAGCATGAATAATACAAAAACTGTGTATGATATGGAAATCAAATTACGTTTACTCATAAAACTTATTCTTTGGTTCTACAAATAAGTAGATTTCATAACCGAATTACGTCAAATTGATAACAAAATCAGCTGAATTTCTAGATAACCCCATCACTTAGTACATTTGAACCCTTAAATTTAGTAATTTGAATGCACGAATGTACTAAGTGGGACGGGGTCAATATTCTAGTGGATAAACAGGTACTTATCAAAATATTAAAATATTTATTAAATACCACAGAATACCGACTCAAGATATTTTGTGCAGGTTAGAACATAAAATAATAATAATATTATTAAATAGGAAATCAACAAAACATTGCATAGTAGGTAAGTAATAATTTATTAAAGTTCTACAACATTTAATTAATTATTAAGAATAGTATAGGTACCTAAATCAGTCTTTGTTAAACACTATCAAAATTAGGGAAAGTACTTATTTATTCAAGTTTCTTTAAATCAGTAATTAGTCATAGAATAAGGTAGGTTATTAATAATACTCTCATCCTGATTCATAACTTCATAATCAGATGTTTCAGTGTCAGTGATATTGATATTAGGAATATTTGCAGAACTGGATGGTAAGTCTCTATAGTATTGCCCATAGTCTGATGGGATCACACCATCCTTTAAAGAGTAAGAAGATCTTTTTTCTTACATTGTGAAATAGGGAGAACCAAATTTGTATGCTCTTTTCAGGTTTTTTTAAAATATGTTAATGAAGTCTTTCTTTTTTTCTCCATTTTTTGCCTTGCAAATATTGATTTCTTCCATATCTGAATCGTTCAAGTCGTATTTATAAAATATCGAAGTAGGCGATTCTTTGTTTACCCGAAGCCACTTAATTTTAAACCATTTCAGTCTCATTTTTTATGTTTTTAGTTGTTTAGTATTTAAAGTTTATCAAATGCCTTTATGTCATAGAAATCGTCATGTTTCATAACATTAACATCATAATGTTTTGGTTTGATCGTGGCAGAACCCATTATCAAATATAAAATAGTTAGATTGTACTATGAGAGTTTTCGTAAATAATATATTTTGCAATCACCGGTAAGGGGTATAGAAAGAACAGCTTATAGGTCGAATGTATTTGCTCTAAAAGCACTATCTGTGTTTAAACATATTTCTTTGTCTTCTTTTTTCAGATCCAAAGAGTCTTTTTCGCGCTTTTTGTGTGCATCATTTTCTTCTTGTAAACTAGCTTTTTCATTTGATCGCTTATACACATTGCAGGGCTTATAAAATGCTAGTTTTGGCTCATAGGAGTAAAAAATCGTGTGGTATATACATAATAGGAGAGTTATTTGTTTTTCTTGGCAAAAAAAAATATTTTTAAATTTTGTACATGCGACATAAGTTCAGATTCAGATCACTATCTAAATATATTTTTTTGGAGTCTTTGCGATAATAGTAAGACTCAATTCGAGGGTACTGGTCAATATTGCTCTTTCACAAGTTTCGTAGCCCAGGGAAGTTATATTTGCGGGACTTTTACCTTTTCGGTTGTCAGTGCCAACATAAGAACCTGAATGTCCTCTATTTTTGGAACAAATATTAATAATACTTGTGCTAATATCGAACGTGTTACAATAAAATGTTTGGCAAACACGAAGTTTTCTTATAGATTTTGGTGAAAAAGCCAGTATGAACGTGACATTGACCGATTTTTTTTAGCCTTCGTGCATACACGCAAAAATTACGAGCCAAAACGATTATCGAAAGCACACTTAACTTAAAATGTCGTTAGTTGAGCATTTCAAGAAACAAAACAAAAATGAGTTAAGTGTAGGTACTAATAGATATGTGATTTTCGATGATTTTGTAAACATATGTATAGTTATTTTTTGTATCATAGCGACTTAGCACATTTTTGCACTTAAAAACAGTTGCAAGCATTAGATTTGTTTTAACTGCACTTACAACATTTGGATTGTCTGTAATATGTAAAATTACAAATCGTAAATGTACTTAAGATTTTTGTGCGTTAACTAGTACCGCGGGAGGGAATCTTAAAATCACTTAAGGAGTTTTCGTAGCAGATTAGTAAAAATAAAGGATTTTAATACTTTTGGACAAAACCGAAGCTTACTTGATACAACCGTGACACTGGGTTCTTGATAGAAAGAGATGGAATATCGACACGTGGGTAAGTGCAAACGGTAGAGCACGTCAATTAATACAGTTGGCAGTCAAAAAGTAAAAATCGCAATTTTTGTAGTTAGTACATGTGTGCACTAAGCCATCGATATTGTCAAACCTTATTGAAAACTTAACAATTTTGAGATCAATTAAACTCGTGCTTCATTATAGATACCAATTTCGAGCCCTGAGGTGTGTTGAGGCATGAGGTAAGATTTTAAAAAAATTACAACGAAATTCAGCCTCATTATTAGTTCGGCTTTGAATATGTCGACAGGCCATGCGATTCCTTTCATTTGAGTATAAATTGTTCAGCAAGCTAAATACCCTTTCGCAATAGGCATTGCTCACTGGAATCGACAAAACAAATGAAATCACTTTTTTTAAATTTCAGTTCTTTTTGGTCGCATTTTTTAAAAATAGGAATGCCTAAATTTTGACATTAGACAATTTCAAATACTTTGACTTTAGGCATGTCTAGCTAGACGGAGCATCGCGGTACAAACGCTTTTCAAAATCCGCCCGGTTTTCGTATTGAATTTGAAGTGTGCGTGACAGCCGCGTATGACTGACACTAGCGCGAATAGTTGCCAGCGAATGCCTCATTTCCGATAAAGTAGGGAAAAAATATTTATGCACAATACAATTTAAAAATGATTCATAACGTAACATAACTTTTTTAATTAGGTACGTCTGTCGTATATGTTGGTATAACGCATAAAAGAATCTGGTGTGTTTAGAAGAAATGGATTATTGAAGGCGAGGGCGAGTACAATAAATATAATGGAAGCCTGCGTGCGTGTGACATGTTTGTAATAGGGACGAAATAGAAGCAACATTTACATTTAATACTTAATCAAAATTGATTTTTTAATTAGAAATTTAAATATTTTAAATTAAAATCAAAACAATTAATGGCGTTCTCTTTGTATTTGTTTCTTAAATAACTTTCGTTTGGATGTTACATCATTTTTCATGTTCTCTTATTTTTTATTATGTTAAACCTTGCAGTTAAATATTTGGACAACGACTTCATTCTACCGGATCAGTTGGAAATCCGAAAATTAAAATGTTTGCTATGTGATCGAACAGTTGTAATGTAAAGGTAAAAAGACAAAGACGAGAAATATTGACCTTTTAGGGGCACGAACATACACCCGCACTTTCTCATCGTCATCATCATCATCAGCCTATAAACGTCCCACTGCTGGGCGCAGGCTTCCCACTTGGAGATAGCACGTGGGGATATTGGGCCATAACCCACCACGCTGGCCCAATGCGTGTTGGTGGGTTTTAACAACTGTCATCTTACGACAACAAACGGGACCAACGGCTTAACGTGCCTTTCGAAGCACGGAGGAGCTCGAGATGTTTTAAATTTGGTCACCCATTCAGCGACCCGGCATTGAGAAAGTTGCTTAGCGGGCAAGCTTTGAAGCATACATACTACCATCCCCTACATACATATACTTAAACACACACTTCCTATTCATAAATACTTACGTACATTCAAATTTCAAACATAATATTTTTTTTTATTAATTTCGTATCGATGCCATACCACATTAACAATTTATATTAACACTAGAGGGCTCGTGTCCAAAATTTTCCTAGAAAGCTCGCGCGGGGGACATAATGCCACCCATCAAATATGGGATTTTTTCTTACTACTCGAATTTGATGAAATGAAATAAGTTATAATATGACTAATCAACTTTATTTCTTACTAAATACTTTAAAAAACTTAACAATTACTTATGTTGAATTGAAATATAAACAAAAATTAAACTTCTCCAGAAATTAACGTATTTATACTTATTGTGATTAATTAGTCTTAATTTTTTAAAAAAAAACCTTAATTTGGTAAGTGAATCAACTTATTATAAAGTTTACAAATGATTTATTCCAATTCAGTAGCGACTTCATCACAGTTAGGGCACACTATGATTTGGTGATCCGGACAAACGCGCCTATTACATTTGCCACAGGTTTTGCGTGTGGTTCGATTTCTTCTTCTACTGCAGAAGTCACACCGTCCCTTTCCACTACGTTTTGGAAAGTTTTGTGCTTGCGGGTTTTCAGGCAGCCCCAGAAGAAGCCTGGCTTTCAATTTTATAACTTTTGGTATGTTTTCCTGGGAAATACGTTGTGTAATGTAAGGCTTCACCAATTCATACCCGACCTCTTGAAATATTTTCGGCGAATTGTCTTGATTTGAGGATTGTACAATTGGTATATTACGAAGCCGTTTATACCAGCCATTTTTGATGACGTTAGGGCGTCATCAAAACGTACAGATCGTAACAGGAATCGAATTCTACTTTTTGACATTGTGGTATGTGGTGTACACTAACTCGATGCCAAGGCTTTGTGAATTGTCCCAGAAGTCTTTGAGCTTTCTACTTCCAGCTCTACATACTCCTATCAACAACAACAAGCCGACAAACGCTTTTATTTTTACTAAATCTGTGGGTTTAGCATTCAGTCTCGTTGATATTTATATTCGATTATGTCGATATAAATATTTGTGCTTTCCACAAGAATAGCCAAAATGTCAGAATCAAAAAAGACTACATAGCAGTTGAAACATCGCTGGCAATACCTTTTGGACCAGAAGGTCTAGTCATAATGTTATGGGCCCTTGTTCTAGACGTAGATGGTAGAAACTTATTCCATTTCGTCCCATTGCGAGATTCATAAACGGCTAACTGTGACAAAGGCACATCAGATACATTATCAGTCACTGTCTTGTTCCGTATCAGAAACGTGAGGCAAATCAATTGGAGTTGTTTGCTCTTCTGAACCACTATCCTGTTCTTCTCCTTCTGAAGCGCTACTTTTGTGAGTGATTCCTCCAACCATCTACTTTAGTCAAATCTTTCGATGTCTACGCCATTATAACCTAAAACAATGTGTGTTTTATCATTTGGTAGGCAAAAAACAACAATATTCACGTAAATATACAATCAATTCGTCAAATACAATTTGTTGATCACAAAACATGTAAAATAAAAATGTAATTATTAACTTACATGAGGGTATATTTGATTTTCCACCACAATGATACGTTTTCTAAATTTTCCTCGAATGCTCGCACGGGGGACATGCGTCACCCACGTAACTTATAAAGGCACTATACGCTTACGTTGATGCACCTATAGTGATCGTGCACTACTGATGCGCGAAATGATTCATACTTGAGGAATACCTGAGAGGACAGCACTGAAGCGCGTTGCGTTCAAAAATTATTAAACAATATTACACCCTGGGTGACATATGTCACCCACGCGAGCCCTCTAGTGTTAATAGTAATATAAAATATTACAGTAAGTATTATATTTTTTCTTGTTTTAGAATGGAACCTATACTCCAGCCAAATTCGATGACGAATGTTTGTAAACAGATTACTGTTATACCTGTTGCTAGTATGGTTTTACTCTTGAGAGACATTCACAAGAAAACAGTTAACTATTGTGTCTTTCTTTCAAAAAACAGTAAAAATCCTAGTGAAACTAGACATTTGCACAAATGACAGTAATATGTTTACAAACATTCGGCATGAAATAGGAACCGTGACATTTATTCACGCTCTTATAAATCAGACATCAGTTTAAAAAAAGAAAAACTTTGAAAGCGTTCCAATAATAATTATATTTAATGTATTTACTTTATTTACAACAAGACCATGTATAAAGACTAACTTACAAGACTGAGTATTTTTAATCATACTTATCATATTTAAACTTACTTTTGTATTCTGCCACCAATAATGGGAATTCTACATTTTGATACCAGCAACACTACGCATACATGGCCGTTATTATTGTTAAACTTTAAATTTTCATTAAAATTTATCGATACTTACAGATGGAACGTGACTTTCCTTTTCGAAAAGATTTTTCCTTTGTAGTTTCGACAAAATTTCACTGAGCAAACCAATGGGTCATTGGAGCAAACGGTCATTTTGCGAACAATTTCACCGAAACGCGAGAGGTAAACACTGCTTGACGGCACAATGACACTGACCGCCAGGATTGCGCGATAGACCAATAATGGCCTATAAATTTTTCTACGTTTTTTTACGGCCAGGGTCTATCTAGACATGTATACATATAATCAAAGTTCAAATATAGACAGCAGTAATCGGAACATAAATCATCATTATTAATATCGTTTGAAATATTCAGCAAGTCGGACAATTCAGAAAGTTCTTCCCATGTACTTAAATAAATACAGTCAGCTACTTATATTTAGAGATATAAACCTAATAAATCATAGCGATCTTGCAAGTCTTTAAATTGCTCGCCTCAAAAACTGTTCAGCTTCGGCGCCAAAAGGGTTTTCTCATTATCAGAAACTTTCCATAATAATGTTTTATTTTTGCTTCCGAAAAACTTATCGCTTAACCTGTTTTTAAGGTTGCTCCATAGTTTTCTCATTTACACTATCAATTTCTGTTCTCACAGAAATTGATAGTGTAAATGAGATACTGTCTCCAGTGCATACATCACTTTCTAATGATAAAATTGCCGTCTGAAACTCCGACATTAGTATACGTTATGTACAAAATATAATATCTGAGATCCATTCCTCTTTACATTCCTCAAAACTGTTATCGAAATTGGTAACATTTTTAGATACCAATTCCAATTCCCATTTCCTTGCGAAATTCATTTTGTGCCCGCGGGCCGCCGCCATGCTTATAACTTGTGCGTAAATCTTTACGAAAACTTTTTGTCTGGAGATTTTGTATTTTGTCTGGAGTCTGGACATCATATAAAATATCTTGAGAATCCAGACGAATCCAGACCATCGGGCAACCCTCTGACACCAGCAGTGCATGGTGGATTCGGTGGGTGCATGGTGTGCAGTGCATGGTGGATGGTGCATGGCGTACAGTCTATCTACACGCGATTCATTACTATTTTACCTCTCATCACCTAATTTAGACGTAACTCAAAATCCGGTTGGATTTCTCAGTAAGTCGGTACACAAGAAAGTTACGTCATTTTTTGAGCAAACTACAAAATTACTATTCTAAGATCGACGTCATACTGTTTTGTCAACGAGACCAATAGTTAAGCTATATTTTTCTTGTAATGAAATCGAGTAAGTATAGTTTTTGTTGTACCTATGTAAAATACTGTCACAGGGGTCAAGGGCGACCCCGGGTTATGTTAGACTTGGTAAGACTCCTCAACTACCAACACTACATATTTTAGTAATGTAAACCTATGATATGATATTAAAAATATGCATACTTACTTTAATAAATAAAAAAAAAATACATTATGGTAGTAATAAAGATTAAAACGCTATATTACCGCTCTACAGATTCGCGTTTATTTTAACTTTTTTATTTTGTCCTTTCGAACCCGATGCAAGGTTTATAGCCAAAGTGAGACTGATAGTAAGTTAGTATCGCATACGATACGATACACGTCCTCCACATACGTGGATGTGGATTCGATTCACATCTGAGGTAGGTACCTAGTCATTTTTTGAACGCAAAACATATCAAAAATTGACTGAAATAAGTACCTACTTACTGAAATATAATACTGAAAATACTGACCTACATATCGTTCTCCCCTGTCTATTTTAATAACCATTATCTCAAATTAATACCGTGTCGAGTAGCGGTGAATGAATACTACCTCCCCACCCAAAAGGTCTAAAGACTGCACATACATCCAATCGCATAGAGCGGCGATGGGCTCACCACCTGTTACGCTGAGCACATGTGCAGTCGATATTTGGTGAAAAGTGGACTATGCATAGAGGATAGCTTTTGCTGTCCTCATTGCCTAGTCTTTGGCTAACCCTTCGGGATAATAGTTGTAATTATATGTAGGTATGTATGTTGGTACCTACTTATGTATTATCTCAACTGACGGTTAGCTTAGAGGGAGGAAGACATAATTCGGAGTCTGCTGTCCACGGTCCCGAACCACCCTGGCGACTAGTGATTGGATGCTACAAGGTGTTTTAGTGGGTAAGGCCCCTTTTCTCCCGAGTCCCTGTCGAGGCCTTCACCTGGACAGGGAAGCAGGCGCTGGGGTCCCACGCCCCCGTAACCAGCGGGCTTCCCTAGGCCCGCTGTGTATCCGTAAAAGTATTTCACCTTATACAAAAAAAAAGGTGGAGGAAGACTATATAGGCCTTACCCTCTTCCCTATATATGCATAACACACTGGGCCCATTGCGGTCCAATAAACTCACATAATCTTAATACCATATTTAGGCACAGTAATGTTGCATGCACCATGATCATGGATGTGTTTAAAAACAACAACAAATCATGAATAGGTATAATCCCAATCACAATAATTTACTCCAATAACAAAAAAGTTGCCAAAACAGCTGATGTTTTATGGAAAATGGCCGCGCGTCATAGCGACTTTTAAATGTAGCAAAGAGAACCTTAACAATTTTACTAATATAATTCGCGCACCTGTGCGCTGTAGAAGCGTAGGCGCACAAACACTATAAGGACGGAATACGCTCTTCAGAATTGTTTTCCTCTTCGTAAACACACAGACGAACAGACGTAAGTGCTCCTACAGTGCTGTGACTTATTGATATTTTAACAATTTAAATAATATTTTTGGAGTTTCTCCCGTGTTCTTTTAGCAACAACACGTGTTGTGAGACTGCATTTTATTTCAATCTACCGTACAATACTATATATATAATAAAATATAAGTGTAACTTGAAATTGGCTTAATGCTAAACGCGAAGCCATTAAATAAGATTAGATTAGATAATATTTTAAGTTGTGTCCATTGATCGTCCTATCAGAATCTGTGTAGTGGTTTTGGCGCCAATTTGGAAAAAAGTTTTTACTCGTGCTGGTTTCTGTGCTCGTTCTAAATGTAAAACATGTCATTATTATCTTTTTAAATAACAAAAAAAAAACTAGTGTGAAATAGCTTGATTCTCATTTGTGTTTATAATAATTAGAAATAATCACAGAAAATTAAGTAGGTACTTACATAAAGTTGTTAAAGGAAAAAGCCATGGTTATAAAAAAAGCCAACTTTACTTAAAAATATTGTGTTCCTGTAACTAAAATTAGGTTTTTTTGCACTAAATATTTATTTACACAAAATAGAAAATAACACATCACCGGTTCTTTTGTTAATAACACTGGCAAAATCTGAAGTAGGTAAGTACTTACGTACTTATGTAGGTACATACTTTAATTTTATTATTTTTGTTTATTTAGCGTTATTAACGCAAACAATCGAATGTTACGAATAATTATTGGCTTTTATAAAAATACCGTTTACGTATAACCACAGAGACCATGAATGAAGTACATTTTTCGGTAGACTGATTTATCTTTCATACTAGCGTGCCGATGCCTTATAAAGTAACGTGACGTAGTAGGTAGGTGTTGTTAACTGCCGCCTCGGTACTTACATGAACCTTAATGCTTATCTACATTCATAAATCGTACAGTGCCGAGAGATGAATCATTTAGAGGCATAGTAAGCAGCCCATACTAAAAATAGTACTTACATAGGATATATAATTTACATAAAATCAACATATTTACATATTTTTTACTATGTCACACGGGGCTTAAACTGTTCTAGGTCTACGCGCAATATATAGTTATCTTTTTTTTTTAAATATTCAAAGTTAGTAATAAAAAATTACTTATGTAATCTTAAAAATATTCATTATTTCAGATGGGCGAGAAAATGTTGCGTTTAGCGCCAGTGGTGCTACTCGCCTTCTTTGGGCTGGGAGTTGATGGTAAGAATTTTTTTATTGTAACTATTCCAAATCATCGGGACGAGCCGGACAATGGTTGAGGCCTTCCCCACATTAACAATAAACAAATGCGGAGATCAGGTCTTACTTAACTAACCGTTGACCCAAAGTAGGTTGGTAGGTTTAACAACTGCCATCTAACGACAAAAACGTAAGGTTCACAAGCCTTCCGTAGCACGGAAGCACAGTATAATAGATATAGGTACCATGTCGGAAGTATTAAAGATTCATTAAGTTAGCAAGTCACAAATTAATTTTGAGGTGACTTACTCCATTTTTGTTTTGACTACGAACCATGCAAAGTATTCGAAATGCCATGATAAAGTAATAATAGATATTATGTAAATTAGACGCGAGTTAATCCGCATAAAGTGTTTCATTTCAATTTATAGTCGTTCGTTATTGTTAAATGATCGTAAAAATGAAAAATTGCGAATTAAAATGTCCAGCAACATAATGATAATATAATGTTGGATTGGATTACGTCATGTTTTGATTAACGATCGCGTTACCTTATCGGTCAGTCTGTAGGTGTTGGGGCGGTAAGCTTTGTGATGATTAGTGGACTAAACAAATACGGGTTAAACACTTTTTGCTATTGCACTTTTTGCACAATTTAATTAACCTTTTGGGGGACTTTTAGTATGCGAAGTGTTATTCTTTAACGTTAGAAAAAAACCTATGTCAGTACCTATCTACAGTTTCATAAAATTAAATATTTTACTTAAAATTTTGAATTAATAAAATAAAATTCCATCGGTCTAGGTAGTTAGCAACTTTGTGCATCAATAAATAAAAAAAAACATTAAATAAACCACAACTTTTCAACTACCTTCACAGCAGAAATATTAGCAGTACTTATCTACACACCTATTTAAAGTGTTAGTTACAGGTTTCCTAATTACGAGTAAAAGCAAATTTTCCCACAATATTTTTAAAACCAAGGATGGGTTTGTTGGGTATGTGTAGCCAATATCTTCATTAGGTACCATAATTTGCCACAACAATACCCGATAAAGTAGCGTGGCTGATTGACCACGCGGAATCGTCACTCGTCCCACGCCGTCATGCATAATTTATCTATAACAAACAATTATTAGAAGGAAGGTTATGTTCCGTTGATTGACAGATATTATCAGTATTAACATACAGTTTGCAGATGCCACTGCGGGACACAACATTTTATCTAAAATAATGTTTTTGCCAGCAGCATTCTAAAAGGAGATGATATGGTAATTAGCCAATTTGGTTACCAATTTATAAATGCATAATTATAAAACTCATACGGACTAGAAAATTATAGGACAATTCCTTAGTTATACAATGATAAAGTTGCAATTCGCATTATATTATATTGAGAAATGGTTAAGTTAGTTTTTCAAGAAATCATCAGGGTAATTGCAAGTACTTATCTGCTACGGTAACTTTGAATAGTAATTCAATAAACATTCTAGTTTAAGGGTGGATTCGACCAAACTGGAATAAGGTCTTATACCTAGATTAAACGCCGAATTTGTATAGACTAATCTCTGAGTAAGTCTTATTCCTGTTTGGTCGAATCCACCCTAAGTCAAATAAGAAGATCTTATGGATAAACAAAACTAATTACTCTTACGCAAAAGGTCTAAGTCACACAAATGCTATTAGTAAATCGATGTGTTTTTCAAGAGAAATCTATGGAAGATGATGATGGCTATGATGTAAAAAGGGACATTGTTGTTCACAAGGACGTTTTTATGGCACGTTGTGGGCGTAGGCAGTTGTTTACATTCCTTTGCTGTTGCCAAGGTTGCTGTCATTGTTTTGGACTCTATTTAGATTTTTTTATCTTAACGATACAGTAATTACGTATTCAGATTAGGTGAATGTGGGTGTGGTTTATTGTGATTTGTGTTACACGGATCTAGTGTATTGATTTAACTTACCATTTATTGTAAGATATCCGTTTTGTGCCTAATAGTCTATTTGTGATCCCACGCATGCTTACGATATATTATTATGTGCTAACTAGCAATTTTAATGTCAACATCAGTGATGAATATCAGGCCTTTCAATATTGCCATAGTCGTGGAAAGAGCGTCTTTGTTAAACGAGCATGTTACGATAGGGATTTGTATTAGCTAAGACTTATCAGAATATTCCGACGATGTACTTAGTAAATTAAAAAAATAATAATTTAGCCTATATATTGTCACATCTCTAATTTTATATATTTTAAATTGACTTATTTTACAGCCCAACGCTACTACAACTACTACCCTCGCAATTACTACGGCCGCAACCTGTACGAGCATGGGCGCTCTATCTCAGACAACACCGTGTCGTGTGGACCGCACACGTGCGGCGTGGGCGCCCACTGCACCCACGGCAGCGTGCGGCCCGTCTGCGCCTGCCTGCCCAGCTACTCGGGCGACCCGCTCTCACAGTGCGTCAAGATCGAGTGTGTTGGTTAGTGAGATCAGTCTTCTGTCAGCTGTCTGTAAGTCTAGTGCTTAAGTGTGGGCGCCTACTGCACCCACAGCAGCGTGCGGCCCGTCTGCGCCTACCTACCCAGCTACTCGGGCGACCCGCTCTCACAGTGCGTCAAGATCGAGTGTGTTTGTTAGTGCGAGTCAGGTCAGTCTTCTGTCAGCTGACTCTAAGGTCCAGTGCTTAGGCTACCACAGAATTCAAAAACAGAGGCAACTGGATATATGGCCAAGTGTGAGTAAGTTTACGTTGATGGGTTTAGTTTCTCACGGAGGGTGCCCCACGTTGGGCGCCAGTGTAACGGAGAGGTGGAACGGGAGGAGTGACACGATGAGGAGGAGTTGGATGAAGATAAAAGCACGATGAGTTCAGAAGTATAATAATCATGATAAAAAGGTTAGTTATGAAGCACAATTTAAGCGTTAGTACACTAAACACTGGGACTAGGTAAAGGTTTGAAATACTATTATTATTATTATCAGGACGCATGCAACTGTCTATTTATAATAATACACTATTCACTAGTAACAATGTTTTTGTAAGGACAACAATAAAGAAGGAGCTCTATCTAGCTCCCCGGATGAATCTGAACTACCATTTTCATCAAAACAGAGGCTAGACGAGAATGTAAGTAATATTAGAATTTTTAAAAGTAGATATAAAAGAATGTTATTTGAAAAAGAGGTCAGAAAACTAACAAGGCTGCCGCCTTGTTACAAGTTACTAGTAGGGCTTATTCGAAGTGCGACTGGCTAGCTACTACCTTTGTCGCCATGGCGACTACATTAGAGCATGGCTTCTCCAGCTCACAGTGGCTAGATCGAGTGTGCTGGTTAGTGAAATCTTGTCTGGTCTATAGACATCACTGAAGATGAAGACTGAAGATCACCAGTGATGGTCTACAGACCAGGTACGTATGGGTATTGATTTATTTTTTCAGTGGAGGGGAAAATTATTTTACAGGAGATTATATTTTTAAGAAACACTTACAATTTCAACTTTAAAATATTTCACACAAGTGACAATTGAGAATTTGTTGATAATAAAGTTTTTTTAAACATTTTTTAAGGCCTACATTGTTCCACTGCTGGGCAAAGTCCTCCCCTCTACGTTTTATTAAATCTTAATTACTTTAAACAGAGAACAGCGAGTGCCGCAGCCACCAGACTTGCGTGAACCAGCACTGCGTCAACCCCTGCGAAGGGGCTTGCGGCGTCAACGCCAACTGCGATGTACGTATGCAAACTTAGGGCCTAGACAAGTGGCGAACGCTCACCCCCTCTCTATTCGTTATTCGCCGTGCACTGCATGTGCTAGTGAAAAATACAGTAGTGCGCGCTTTGTCGACAAATTACAAATAGACAGGGGTGAATGTTTGCGACATTTTTAGAGGGGCTGTTTTACCACAGCGCCTTGCGAGACAACCGTAAAAGAATTAGTACAAAATACATATATTCACGACCATTACCCCCAAAGAGTGAAGTAGTCAAAGACTAGGCGATGAGTACCGCAGAAGCAGTCCACTGACATAGTCTCGGTTGGTGGTAGGGCTGTTAAGTCCGCCTGGCTAGCTTCCACCATCTTATCTAAGTCTGTCGCCATAACAACAGTCAATAGTCAATAGTCAATAGTCAAAATACATTTATTCAATAAACTCAATTAATAAGTACTTTGAAACGTACAAATATTTTTTAACCTACCACCCATTCAGGACATCATTTTTTAACTGTGGCAAAGAACGGGCGCAAGAAACCACAGCGCACAGAAGCAACGACATTTACAAAAAATATATTTATATAAAAATATGTCGTTACCAGGTCACAAAATACAAAATATGAATTTGAATGTAAATAGTTTAATTAAATATGGTGCTCTATATAAATTAATTATAGATAATTAGAAATAGCTGTTGGAGTAGGTAATTGGAGCATTTCAGACCCAAGCTGTTTTGTCTTCTGTATAATCCGACACTTTATAATAAGCTTTTTTATACTTAAAGCTTTTCTTTGATTTTGATTTTAAATTTATCAAGATCTAATTTCTGAATATCATTTGGTACTTTGTTGTATAATCGTACACACAGACCCTTAAAAGAATTATTTATTTTATGGAGCCTAGTATAAGGCACTGCTAATTTGTTCTTACTTCTAGTATTTAATTTGTGAATATCACTGTTTTTTGAAAACATTTCAATATTTTTATGAACATACATAAGATTTTCATAAATATATTGTGATGCAACTGTCATTATACTTATATCCTTAAATCTTTCTCTGAGAGAGTCACCAGCCTGTAGGTTATATATTGCTCGAATAACGATGTCTATATCATTGTGGTGTTCCGACAGTTTAGAGATAAGATAGCCAGTTCCTCAGTGGTTAAGGATTCCGGGTGCAGCGCGCTTCCACCTCCGGCCTTATCGTCACTTACCATCAGGTGAGATGAAGGCGTAGAGCTTACCCGTTGGAGAATTAAAAAAAAATTGTCCACGTTTCATTAAATTACAACTGCACATGTGCTCAGCGTTATAGGTGGTGAAACCATCGCCGTTCTGTTCGGTTCTGTTCGGTTCTATTGGATGTATGTGAAGCAGTCTTAGTCAATTAAACGTAGGCTTGCCAACTCCAAAAAAAAGGCATTTCCGGGATTACCCAGCCCGACATCCGGGACCTGGGTGTATTACGCGGGACCACAGAATGGCGGGACACAGCACACCAAGTATAAAATGATTAGTAAAAAAAATCATGTTTCTTATCATTAAAAAATCAATACAAATACCTAACCCGAGGGTAGTTGGTACGAGATAGATATTTATATCATATTATCACTGATTTCCGCGATAAAAAGCGTCTCGCAAGGGGTCACGGGCCGGACGGCTCAAAATTGACCCAGAAGCGGAACGTTCCGGAAAATCCGGGACGGTTGGCAAGCCTAGTAAGACGCCTATTACCGACACCCAAGGGAAGAGAGAGGTTGGTAGTATTCTTTTAGTGAACCGCTATATAAGGTGACTGCTAGAAACTGCAAGAAACTTCAAGGGCTGGTCAGGTCAAGTGTTTTAAACAGGACAAAAATGACAAAAAATATTGCAGACTAACGTAGGTCCTATTATCGCCCAGCTGACGCGGACGGGTCAACAGACGGGTGGGTCAACGGCCAACCGCTGCCCGCGCATTTTAAATAATCGTATATTAAAGTTAATTCTTTATGCTTTAAAATAAATTAGATAGGTACTCAAAGACTACCAAATTTAAATTCATAAAATGAATTATTTACTAAAAAAAAAATAAGACACGAATTTCTTTTTTGTCATTTTTGTCATGTCTAAAACACTTGACCTGACCAGCCCTTGAAGTTTCTTGCGGTCTCTAGCAGTCGCCTTATATAATACCACACGGCTATAGTTTAATTAAACAATATATTTCTTGAAATGAAACACTTTTTACGGATTAACTCGCGTTTAATTTTACTACATTACATAGTTTTTTTTAGTTCCTGCACGTTCCGAACCCTTTACAGGGTCCGTGCTCACAGGGAGAGTCTCCCTGTTAAGTTTGTCCGTAAAAAGTGTTTAATTTTAATGTGTAGTGCTCGCTTAAACCTTAGAAAACAATAATATCCTACTAATATTATAAACGCGAAAGTTTGTAGGTAAGTATGTATGGATGTTTGTTACTCTTTCACGTAAAAACTACTGAATGGATTTGGATGAAATTCGACATTCAGATAGTTTTTAACCTGGATTAACACATAGGATACTTTTTATCCCGATATTCCCACGGGAAAGTATGGATAGATGTTTGTTACTTTTTCAAGTAAAAAGTACTGAATGGATTTGGATGAAATTCGGCATACAGATAGTTTATAACCTGGATTAACACATAGGATACTTTTTATTTCGATATAAAGAATATACGGGGACGGGAACCACGCGGGTGAAACCGCGAGCGGCCGCTTGTATTTCATATTTCTATCAGCTAACGCAACAGCTCTTTCCTTATACCACAGGTGCGAAACCACATCCCAGTGTGCACCTGCCCCGGTGGCTACACAGGCAATCCTTTCTCCTCCTGCAGAATTGCTGACCCTGGTAAGAAAAACAAATTCTTATATTAATTTTAACGCAAATTTTGTTACGAATAAATTACAAATTGGAAACGTTAAAAAAATGTACACGAGCACTGAGCAGGATTCGAACTTGAACCCTTCTGACATTCCGGGTCAGAGGGGAGAGTATGCCCTCGAAACGAAATTTCGGCCGATTTTCGTTTGCTATTTATAGCGCTTTCCATTATTTTTGAAATTTCAAACCATTTTCTAAATTAATAACCTAAATGCCAATAGCCTATTTTGTATGAACGAAATTTCGGAAGGACTGGAATCCGGTACCTAAATAGCATATGAAAATCGGCCGAAATTTCCTTTCGGAGAAAGAGATTAGGCCCTCAGGTGTTCTTCCAACTAAGGACTGGACTTATCCAACCCGCCGAAATTCATCAACACTCTATTTACTTTTTTACTATGAAAGCCAAAGGGGCCCATTTATTGCGTCCAGAAAATGTCTCTACATCAATTTTTTTTTTTACTTTAAAATAACGAGTGCGATCTTTTCGAACGAGTTGGTGTGACAAGATATTAAAGTGTTAAGCTACTTCTGAGGACAACTGTATAGACGTCACTACTTCCACCAACCACAAAGTGTCAAATTTCTTCAATACATTTTGAACTTTGTCACAGTCGTATGAGGATCAATATCGATTGGAGAAATTTAACATAGATTTCGATAGGTTGATCTGCAGGTGTGTGTCTGTGTCTCAGAATTATTATTCTCAGAGACGTCAATTATAAGTTTTAATGACAATAAAATGTCTTTCCTTCTCTATTCAGCACTATACATTATGAAAGTGACAGCAAGAGACTTAATTGTCATTAAAACTTAATTGACGTCTCTGAGTACGGCAGTAGTATTTCAACTTCTTGTGTCATTACCAGAGGAAGCGTGCCATCCATCGCCGTGTGGCGCCAACACCAAGTGTCACGTGTCAAACAACCAAGCTATCTGTACCTGCTTACCTGGATACAGGGTAAGAACTTAACTACCTATAGATACTTACACAATCTTTTATTAAATCATAGCGAAATAGTGGCAATTTTAAAATATACATTTGCCCATCATTTGACATACCTACCTGGTGCACGGGGTGAATAATAGCGGTCATCGAAGGTGCACCTTCGATGATATACAGGATAATTTTGGACTCCCCGCCAATTTTTTTTACGTGATCCTATAGCAGCAGTATTTACAACCAAATAATGACATAAAAAACATTATATTTTTTTCATTATGTCTCAACTTTTCCTTAAGAAAATTAAAATTATTGTCACCTAGCGCGCGGCCTATCGCGGCGGTCATCAAAGCGCATGCGCGTGACCGCTATTATTCACCCCGTGCACTAGGTAGGTATGTCAAATGATGGGCAAATGTATATTTTAAAATTGCCACTATTTCGCTATGATTTAATAAAAGATTGTGTAAGTATATCCAGTTTTTACAGCGCGTTAGTTAAACCGAGGGACATATTAAGGGAGGACATTAGGTAGCCGATTCCCGATCCGATACATTAAAAAAAATCTTACATTTTTTTTTTTTGCAAAATTTTTCTATTAAATAATGTTAGCGTAAGTATACACTAAGCGCGGGAAAAGATCAAATATGATTAAGTATGAAGGAAAAACGGGTCACACCAACCACGACAGCTGCTTATTCAATACCATACGCGTAAATGAGTCGAAAGCACTAGGGTGCCCAAACTATACGGAAAATTTTATGAAATTTTAACATCGATTTTCTGAATTATTTTATATGCCTTGAGTAATATTTTTTATTTGTGTAAGTTTACCCAGGCATAAACAACCATAGGGTTAAATATGTCACTCGTGTTAACTAACACGCTGTATATGAGAGTTACATACATGTTATAAATTTATAATGATTAGGTACGACTATTATCCCCGAAGGGTTAGTCAGAGACATTCAGTAAGGACAGCAACAGTCGTCTACTATTACTCCACTTTTCACCAAAAAGCGACTACACATGTGCTCAGCGTGACAGGTGGTGAGTCATCTCCGCTCCACGATGTTGGATGTATGTGCAAAAACACTAAGTGTGTCCATGGGCTTTGGTGATTTCCCATCAGGAGACCAGCCTGCTCGTTTGCCTCCTTGTCACTTAAAACAAAGAATCTTAACATCTAATTCTGTGCACAGGGCAGCCCCTTAGCCGGCTGCCGTCACGAGTGCGACTCGGACGGCGAGTGCGGCGCGCAGCAGTCGTGCCGCGACTTCAAGTGCGTCAGCCCTTGCAGCGACTGCGGGGTCAACGCGGATTGCGAGACTTTGGCCGCTCATCGAGCTATTTGCAAGTGCCCCAGGGTGAGTGGAAGCGTAACTGTAGGTCTTATGTAACGGATATAACAGCGAGTTTCCATTGTAAGTATAAGTTTCCAGTGTGTCAGCCCTTGTAGCGACTGCGCTGCGGCGTCAACGCGTACTGTTAGACTGTTACCGCGCATCGCACCATTTGCAAGTACCCGATAGTGAGTGGGAGAGAGGTTAAGTAGTTGCAGCTCTTTTGTATTGGTCATAATAGCGAGTTTCCACTGCATGAGTCTGTGCTCACGGGCTTAGTCGTGTTCACGGGGAAACTGTCCCGAGACGCTAGTCTTATGAGTACCGAATGAAGAGCGCGCTTCGGCGGGCACTGATTCGGCGTCAAGGCCTAACGCAGATGGTCTCCTGCGCGAGTTGGTTTACTGGCGCAGGGCGTCTGGCAATTGTATAACTTAACATGATGGTTGGTCTCGAGGTGCCAGTACAAATAAAGATAGTGATGTACGGAGAGGAGATGTATGAATCTGTGATGCGAGTGCATCATCTGTATGTTCCCCAGGGTGAGAGGAAGAGTTGAGACATACATACACTCTCTGAAGAGTTAGTCAGAAACAATGAAGACTGAAAAGCTGTGCACTGCCACAGTCCACGTTTCACAACTGCACATGTGCTCAGCGTGAAAGGTGGTGAGCCTATCGCCGCTCTATGCCGTTGGATGTATGCAGTCTTTTTTAGTTACGCATTGAAATGCGTCATTCAAGTGATTAATAAAATCTACCTCCCAGGGCTACCACGGCGATCCATACCGCATCTGCAGCGCCGAATGTACCTCCGATGGCGAGTGCCCCAGCTACAAGCCAGCCTGCGTGTACAACGCGTGCGTCGACCCTTGCATTAACTCGTGCGGAGTCAACGCTGAGTGCCATCTCAGGGGATTGACCCCGGTGTGCTCCTGCCCTAGGAACATGACTGGGGATCCGTTCACCTTCTGCCGGCCTTTCGAAGCTCGTGAGTATTTTTTAAATTTCTTGTTCCTTCAATACGGCCAGTACTATCGCCAACTGAAAAAATAAAAGACTTTTTGTGTCCTAAGTTAACGAACCAGCGTTTTCCCTGATAGAAATCAAGCCACCTCAGGCCATGCATGGATGCTTGAGACTCCAAAGGGTAGGTATCAAGTGCACGTTGCTGACCATGAAGCTTCAACTACCATGCTACTCGTACCTGTCAATCAGGAAATAATAATAATAATACTTAACAACAGAACTATAGGTTCCCTTCTAATTCCCTACATCAGTGGTAATTGAATAACTTAGAATCTACTTACATCTCAACACTGTGCAAACAACTTGAAAAAAAATATCTGTTCCCGACACGAAACACCATCATACAAAAACGGGCATTACTGCGCGTTCAGTTGCAGTTCCTGAAAGTTCTGCATAGACTCTCAAGACTCTTTCTTACGAGCTCAAGTTCTTTTCTTTCCCTAACTCGCCCGTATCAAGCAGCATTTCTCATTATCTCCCGGGTTATTTAAGCGGAAGTGAAAAAGCATTTATGCAGGCCGCCATAGTGTGAGCATTCGGCATAGCATGGTAGCGCTGTAATGAACGCTTCCACTACTTGGGCTTCACTGGCTGCTTTTCATCAGGCAGAGTGAGGCCATTATGGCGTGCCACAATAAAAAAAAATAAACTTCGACTGCTACTTGAGACCGTATTCTCTTCCCACCAGGTGACCTCTGCGAGCCCAACCCGTGCGGCGCCAACGCCAAGTGCACGCCGGGCCACGACCGCACCGGCGCCGAGCGGCCCGTGTGCACCTGCCCCTCGGGGTACATTGGAAACGCGCTAGTCGCCTGCGACAAGGTAATCTCTACTCCACATGATGCCCTGAGGACTTCTTGGAGGGAAAGTGAAGCGTCTTGTTTTGTTTTAGTTGTACAATGTCCACTCCACAAGATTTCCAGCGGAATCTCCATTCTACAAGATTTCCAGCGGACTTCTTAGCGGGACAGTTTCTTTTAGTTGAATAATCTCCACTCCACAAGGTATCCAGCGGACTTCTTGGCGGGAAAGTGATGCATGACATGACGCATCACTTTCATATCTGCAGTTTTGTTTTATTTTGTAAAATTTGTATTTTGCCGAATTTTAATGTGCAATATTGGTGGATTGTGAACGTGCATGAGTGTTGAATAAAACGAAACAGTGCAACATATCATCTTTTCAAATTGGTAAAGTATCTTTACTAGAACTCAAGGGGTTTTAGGGAATATATTTGCCTTTAAACATTCATAATCAGTTATCACTCACTATCTAGGTACTAGAGCAAAGAAAATATAGTATTATTTAATCACCGCACTACGCCATTAATTAAGAAAAAAAGAGATTTCCATTATCATCATCATCATCAGCCAAAAGACGTCCACAGTTGGAAAAAGGCTTAAGGATCTCCCCCACGCGTACAATCTTGTGCTGCTCGCATACCCGCGACCTTCACCAGATCGTCGCGTCGGATCAATGTTGCGAGTACCTAATTTGAATGACGGACACCTTTGCCTTTCAGTGGGACAGTATACAACCTGCACTTTACTTTTACATATTATTTGGCCAACCCTTAATTTTCCAACGTCTAACAGGGCGAGTGCGAGCTGGACGCACAGTGCTCCGACCACCTCGCGTGCGTGGGCTACCAGTGCGTGGACCCGTGCTTGGGCAACACGCAGTGCGGCTCCGGCGCCGTGTGCATGGCGCGCCGGCACCTCGCCGTGTGCACCTGCCCATCAGGTAACCTTATACACAGTTACGCACTTTGCAGGCACTAATATTACAGGGTGTAGAGGCTGAAATCTCTGAATGTGAAATCTCGTAGTCTGCATATATGCCCATCAGGTAACGCTTGATGTAGTATAAAATGTTTAGTAGAAAAAAAAATCAACAGTCTCAGGAAGCTCGAGTGGGATTCGAACCCACGACCTTTGGATTGCCGGTCCACTGCTCTAACCGCTGAGCTACCGAGTCCTCAGAAGACTCGTTGAATTTTTCCTAGTAGTTTGATTTACGCTGCAAGCCAGCGGTATTAAGTCACTGTGAAGTCTACCCTCCCCCCCCTATACCCCTTGATGTAGTGACATTAATTCAGCACATATAGTGTTCTTTGCAGTCAGCAACCACATTACGATGGCCTAACGAGGCATAGCATTCGGGTAACACACTTGTGTGCTGTGCTATCCCCTTGTCTGGTGTCTGTCACTAAGGCTCCTAGAGGTTGCTGAGAATTGATATTCTATTGTGTCTCCTATTACGACATCTCGAGCTCCTATGCCGCTACGGGTCATAAACATAACCACCTAGATTCACCTTAGAACACTAAACACGTTCTACTTGGTGCTGATTTTTCAATGGATAAATCCTTTGATCGTGTTCAGATGATCGAAGGGATACTCCCTCCAATAAAATATATACTCTCTGGAAATTCGTAATAAAACGTGAAGTAAAACCGAAAACGGAATGTATCTGAACTTAGTTCAAATTACTTTATTTGGGGATTACCCTCGAATTAAACCAATCGACAACAAGTTTTACTTTTTTACTAATGATGATGAAGTGTTCTGTATCATAAAAGTACATTTTTCTTATGTTCAGGTCGCAACGGTGATGCACTGGTGAACTGCTACGAATCTCGGTCGGTTGCGGCCTCTACACGTTACTACAGGTACAAGAGGAACGGTGATGGAACACCGCCGAAACAGGAGAAGTCCACAGAAGAAACAAAAGCTACAGTGACAGCTGAAGTGACAGCCGAAGTGTCAAAAGAGACAGCGCCCTCGGCACCAGCGGTAGTAAGCGACGATAAAGTTGTAGTAGAGGAGAAGAAAGAATCAAATTGAATTTCCTCTGATCAAAACTGAACAAAGAACTCATTTCATAGGATTTATAACAACCGAATGCCTTGCCTTAACTATAAATGTATTTCTAATTAAATAAACGCCCAGTCTGTAATTACTAATTACCTATCCAAACGAAAAATAACGAAAAAGTTTGCTGCTATGGCAATATTATATTTCAAGTACCTTTTAATGTAAAGATAATGTTCATACCAATGATATTATTATTATTATAATGTGTGTAATTTACCTGATCTATAATTTTATTAATAAGATGAAGTCGAACGCCGAATAGAAGCGAACAAACTGCCATTTTGTACTTGAGAATAGATAAAAAGCAAACTTATTTTTTTATTGAAACATAATTTGTATCTTTAATACGTATATTTTAAGTACCTAAGTATATGTTTTTTATGTTTGATAACAATACAATTATGCTATTTTAATGGTGCGTCATTTTCTCCACTCCTTCCCTTCTTTAATCTTCTATTGTGACGTTGTTTTTATTGGACCACGGATAGGAAAGGGATGATATGGCTAAGGAGGACTCCTAAATGTTTTCAATCCCTAAAATTCATATCTATGGCAATTTTTAACTTTGCGAGTCTCATATTTTTTGCTTGAGTGGGAACATCTCTTGGTACCCTGTCCCTTAATAACGAGCTATTTCAGATTTGGACGCGTTAAAGATCATTCACCTTTAGAGTATACTCCTAAACCATTCCCTAGGCCACAATTAATTATGGTTTCATAAGCCATAGTGACCGAATAATCGCCAAAGGTTAGCACCTAGAAACGCCCAGCCACTACATTCCAGAGAAGGAATCTAGGGGCTGGTTACCAGCCAGCCGCTGGTATCACGCAAGTAATGTTATTATTATGCTATGCTATGCCGTATCAGCCGTAGTCTCCGAGCTGTATGGATGTTGCGGTGAGAGCGAAAAACGGGCGCACTAATGAAAAAATACCTGGGCTCAGGCTGCCCATGGCGTAGGGGAGGGCAAAACCACCTAGTCACTTGGACAGTGTATAGCTAGACTGCAGTTATCTTAAACGTCCCACTACCTACTGGTGCCCAGGCACAACAGGCCAACCCACAAGGACAACCGCCAGCCCATGGGGACATTGGGGTATAATATTATGCCCCCTCTTCACGTCGGCAGACGCATCCGCAGACGACCGCAGACGACGTGCTGCCAGCAGACGTTTAACCTTTCATATGCGGGAGGGAGCGCGAATTTGTATCCGTCATCTGCGGCATTATGGCGGTATTATACAGCGCATTCGACAGGGTTCAGAATTTATTGAACATTTCCGATTATTTCTTTAAAAGTCATTCATTTTATGATTTATTTTAAAAGTTGAATAACTAATGTATTATGTCGTGTAATATCTATTGCCAAAACATTTAATTGATTTTTTCAAACTGTGTCTAATTGATCACACTTGTAACTTACCACCAATTTGTAGAAATGACGAGACTTAACAGAAATTCTAAAGTTGAATTGTTGTTTTATTTATTATACCACCTAATATGGTAAACTGGCAATCTTTTAATATGAAAAACACAACGTCTCTTGTATGAATTTACGTGAAAATTCTTATCTGATAATCACATAACACTGCAAAAAAATCGACAACTGGTACTGGTTCAAACCCAACCTTTTTTTTTCCTCTGGACCCCTATTTTTGATGTAACTAGTACTTATTTCTGATGAATATATATCTCTTTCGAATTATAATATACAAAAAGTGCAAAAAATTTGTACATATTTAATTATATATGAAAATTTTGTAAAATAAGAAGCTTCTCACAACGTTAGGTACTGGGTCAAGATATTTGACGGAATATTATTCAAAATTATACGTTTTATATGTCTTTTCGTTCAGATTTTATTCCTAAATTGAATAAAGAACAATAAAATGTAATGATCACTTACCTAGAAGATGTATTTGCCAAGAAAATCCAATTTGTTTCCACTCGTAACTTTTTCACTTAGTTGCGATTCGAGACTGAATTAGTCGTAATAACGGTTCTATGGGCTTCACTCAATGAGTGAACTTTTTAAAAGGAGGTTTGTTTATCAGGGGTATGAAATAAAGAAACTTAGACCTTATCACATAGCATTTAATTTATAAAATCGTGTTAAATATGTTGAAGGTGACCGGAGCGCAGATCTACGCTTAAGCACTTTACGGGATGCGCGTTGATCGACGCTTCCGCACATGAGAGGTTAATATAGGTATTAACCTCTCATGTGTGGTAGGCCACAGACGCGTAAAATCACCCACATACACGTCGGCCGACGGCATCCGCAGATGACGTCTGCGTATGCGTCTGCCGATGTGAAGAGGGGGCATAATCTACCTACCTCACTGGCCCAATACCAATGCGGGATGGTGGGCTACAGTCGACAACAGTGGCTATTTAGTAAGCGTAGTGTATCTTGGGATTTTAAGGATGCATTATCATTATGTTGGATTTACACGTTCGTCCAACCGTTGTCGTTTGTGTAAAGGTGGGTCGTTCTTTCGAGTTTGGTCAAGACACAGACATACGACGTCTGTGGGTCAAGATCGTTTTGTAAAAAAAGTATTTTATTTCAAAGGTAATAAAATACGTTTTTATTTATTATTTTAGATATTTTGTTAGATGTAATGTTATTTTGGCGACTGCGTTGTTAATAACATTTTGGCAGCAGACATACATAAATATTTCAAATATTTTTATAAAATTGCTTCATCAATAAATATTACTTTGTCGTTTTTCAACATTGTAAATATAAATTCAGAGTTCAGACGTATTTTGATGCTAGCGTGAACCTATATTAAGCATGAATGCTAGTGAACAAAACGTTTTTTACAGTTGTAACGTTTCCTCTTCTGGCACGGACAAACAAAACGCCACACACAATCCAAATTGACATTTGATTTGAGTTTGACGGCTGAATTCGTCCCGTCGTTCGATTATCGAATGATGTGTGAGCTTAGGTTTTTTACAATTAATTACCCGTTAAAACTGTAAATATATATGCGAAACGATGTCCGACATCAATATGGAGAAGTTCGCGGTGCCAGAATTTGTTCCCGAGCGCTACGTGAAGGAGCTAGCGCGCTCCTGTGTCGGGGGGGAGGAACTCCACCATCAGAAAGAGAACATCCAAACATTAGCCGAAGAAACCGCAAGTGCCCTCAAGAAGAACGTCTACGAGAACTACATGCAGTTCATTGAGACGGCCACCGAAATATCCCACTTAGAAGCTGAAATGTACAAGCTGTCTCACTTGCTCAGTGAGCAGCGCACGGTGCTTATAACTTTATCCCACTCGTCAATTCTAGGTAACGAAAACGCTTTATCGCGAGAGTCGCTCGACAACCACGACGTGGAAGCTGAACGAGCCGAGGAGCAGCGCAAGAGCAAGCTCAGTTTGATTACAGAGAAAGTAGAGGGCTGTATGAATTTGTTGGATGCCCCAGAGAGGACATTGCTGCACGAAGGAGACTTGTTAGAGATAGATGCTGAAGAAAACACTGCCATACAAAGAATGCATGTATATTTGTTCAATGACTGCCTTATGCTCACCTCTTGGATATCAAATCGTCGTGGGCCAATGCGATACAAGTTTCAGTGTAGTTATCCCATTAGTACTTTAGCTGTTGTGAACGTGAGAGACTTGGGTACTGTTAAGCAAGCCTTCAAGGTGCTAGCCTTTCCTGATACGAGGGTGTTTCAGTGCAACAGTATTGCTGTGAAAAAGGACTGGCTGGACAAATTTGATGTTGCTAAAAAGATATACATTGAAAAGGAAAATTCTAAACAGAAGAAAAAAGATGGTGAAGTCAAACCTAAGCTTGAATCTATGGAGTCCCCTAGTTTATCAGTTGAGGAGCTGCCTTCGCCTCAGATTGCCCCTTTGCCAGAATGGCTAGCAGATGCAACTGAAGAGTTAGATGTTCTTATTGTTGAGAGACATTTTCAGAAAACATATGAGTTAATGGTGTCAGCAGAAAAGACTTTAAATACTGAAGAATTTAAAGAACATCCGCAAAGAGAAGATATCTTAAAAAGAATTGACCAGAAACAAAAAGCTTTAATTGAAATACTATTGAAAGAACTTGATGTCACCCACAACTGGAGTCCGAGAGGGGGTTTGCGCTCAGCAAGGCAACCGGTTATAATACTCAATAAGTTTAACATGACCAGTCAAGCCTGTGAACTGTTTCTATCGATATGTAGTCACACTGTGAAGGTTCACGTAAAAGGAGTCCAACTGGAAGGCTCTATAAACACTTATGTGAAGCAAGTAGGGGAAGTGTTCTTTTGCTCACTCAGTGATGCCTTAACAGAGTTCACTGCCCTGTTCCCTAAAAATAAAATTAGCGCCTTCGTAATTTGGGCTAGCACACAACTTAGAATTCTAATGAGTCAAATTATAAAACAGATATTTACTCCCCAGTGTGCTTTAGAGTCAGTGCTAGAATGCGTTGATAGTCTGAGAGAACAGTGCACCCTTTTCTGTGAATTCGGTTTAGATTTAAGATTCCAAATGAACAGCTGTTTGAGATCCCCTATAGCGAAAGCTCTCAGGGAATACAAAGAGAAAATAATTGATTCTATGAAAGCTAAGGTGTCTGACGATAAATGGACTCCAGTGAATATGCACACTAAAGCGGGTGTCACTAAATTCCTAGCACAGATGGAAACATTGGGCCTTATCTTAGCTAAGTATGTTATAAACGAAACGTGGGTGGATTTGTCGAGTAGTACGATGTGGTTTGCTCAATCAGTTATAACTGTGCAGAAAGTGGGTTTACAGTTGGTAACAAAAGATATGATGGACGTACTGGACGAATGTATACATGCTATATTCAACTCGCGCCTAATGCTCTCACCGGAAAATGATTCGAGTTATGCACAGAAAAGTTTCAAGTTTATTTTAGATACTGTTATGCCCCTCATGTTAAGGCATTATAAAGAAGAGGTTAGTTATGATAATGAGAAACTTGTTGCTCTAGCTAAGAAGCATGGTGTGAATGTTGCACCACCAAAGAAATCAAACATAACAAAATACACAAGTAATGAGTATTTATGAGAGTAGTCACATGTTGTTTGTTTGATGTACGAAATTATTATTATTGTGCTGAAGCTTTAAAATTGTAATATATAGACGGTAAGCATGCAGGATTTTTGTAAGTTTATTTAAAAAAAAAAACTGATCAAATTAAAATTTATATATGCAAGTTATCAATATGAAATTTTAATAAACCAAACTTTATGGTTCACTGTGTATTTTTATTTTACAAATAAAACAAAACTTTTATATAGGTTATATAATCAATTAATAAATACAAAACAATTTCAAATTGTACATACATAGAGAAACTTACTCTTTGGTAACCTAAAACTTCATTCTAACAAAAATTATACACATTTGCGAACTTCTAAATAGATAAACTATACACAGGAATGGCATTATCTCATAAATAGCAATTAATTATTCCGTTTCCATTAACGATTCAATGAATGTCGTTCCATTGATCAGCTTCGTAGTCAATATCACAAATTCCACGCAAGAGTCCTCTTGTTGGCTTATAGTCCGTAGCGCTGATATCTCTTGGTAAGTACAGCCTCCTATGAAGAATACCAAAATGACGCGAGGGTTTTCCATTGAGGAGTTTTCGCTGGATATGGAGTTGCGACGGAACATGCGAGGCTGCAGGGTCTGAAGCTCGTCCACCGTTGGCCCGGGGAGAGATCCCAGCACATCTTGGATACCTGTAAATGTTAACATACATTAAACGAGAACGAAACATTGAAAACGAAATGTTCACGTCAGTCCCTCTCTAGACAAATGGCTCAACAAACGCTCAGCCCCTGTCTGTCTGTCGTGATTCATGAACAATGCGCGCGCGCTGCCGTATTTTTCACTAGCAATTGGCACAGTATACAGCAGTGTATGACGAATTTGAACGAAAATCGAACGAACGAACGAACACACACACACACAAATACACGTATCATATTTTTATAGTTATTTATCCACAACAACATTATAGTCTTTCCTTTTAGAATTTTTGTATTTTTTAATATCTTCTATATGTACTTATTGGTTATCCTGTTTTGCCGTAATGTTTAAATTGTCGATTACTTTCTTCTCAGGTCAGGCTACACCTAGTGTGGAGGCTAGAAATTTGTAGTATTTGTAAGACTGATTACGGAAATAAAGATTTTTATTATTTATTATTATTCAAACTCTAACTCCTAGGTCTTTTGGCGATCAAGTTAGAAGTTATTTTCTTTCTTCTGCTCCTATCTATAAATATATATTTCTTTCCTTATCTTTTATTTTTCCGTATTCCGTATTGTATCTATTTATTTTTCAATCCTTTCTTTCTTTAGATGCACCCACTCCCCCTATTATTCTATAATATTTTCTCTCTTCATCCAAGGTTGCCTGGAAGAGATTGCTTTTAAGCAATAAGGCCGCCTTATTGTACTCTTTTTTTATAATTTGTCCTGTTTTTGTAATTGTTGTTTCTTTCTTTTTGTGCCAAGTGTGTATTATTATTAATTACGAATAAACAGGGGGTAAATGTTTGCCAGTTGTGTAGGCCCTCAGGTGGGAATCAACCCACGTCCTTCGCAATCCGGGCGGCAGCTTTGACCACTCCGCCGAGGACGGCCTGTACCGAATGGACCTGACGAAAATTTGCAACGCTTTTGACTTTTTGTTTTTAATATTCGACCTCCTTGGTCGAGTGGTTTGTACACCGGTTTTCATGGTGTCGCCATCTCTGAGGTCCCGGGTTCGATCCCCAGTCGGACCAATTTAGAAAATTATAGTTTTTCTAAATTGTCTCGGGTCTGGGTGTTTTCTATGTATAATAAGTATGTATTTAAGTATTTTAAGTATGTTTATCCGTTGCCTAGTAACCATCTAACGAGTTACTTCGAAGCTTCTCTTGGGCTAGATAATTGGTGTGAGTGAGAAAGTTATTTTTTTTAAATATGAGTCTTATCTACGTTAACCTTGTCGCGTAGCGGTGAATGAATACTACCACCCCGTATCGTAAAAGGCGACTAACGGACTAAAGACTACACATACATCTTACAGAATAGAGCGGCGATGGGCTCACCACCTGTCACGCTGAGCACATTGTGCAGTCCCTATTTGGTGAAAAGTGGACTACGGTAGAGGACTGCTTTTGCGGTCCTCATTGCCTAGTCTCTGACTAACCCTTCGGGGATAATGGTCGTGATTATATGTATGTACGTATAATACTAACCCCTATTTTTTTTTCTCTTGGGTGTCGTAAAGAGCGACTAACGGATTTAAAACTGCACATACATACAACAGCATAAAAACGCGCGATGGGCTCACCACCTATCATGCTGAGCACATGTATAGTTGTTATGAAACATAATTGCTTTAAACAAAACCAAATAAGCCAAGATAAAAAACTCTATAATGAGGCCGCATGGTTGAAGAAATTATATCAAAGATTAATTGAAAGGTAGAGTGGGCGGCAAGCGTAGGCATAACGTATTATTTGTTAAGGCGAGTCACCGAGGATATGCGGGCAGAACTGTTATGCTAGATCAAATTTACTATTAAATAACGCACTTATAAAAAATATATAATACACTAAAGGAGTGCTAATTTGTTACGCGATTAGATGTACTTCACTCGATTATAAAAAATCCCGAAAACAGGCAAAATAAAAGTCTAAAACGGTTTTGTACATTTTTTTTAATTTTTAACATATTTTTTTACATTAATTATTTATTTTGAAGTACTACAGAGAATCTGCTTATTTGTTAAATCTATATAGGCAAAAAACCTATAAAACGCGCCTATTTGCGCCGCTTTGCTGTTACACCCGTCCCGTACCGTCGTACCATCGTGAGAGTGAGAGAGAAGCGCTCGAAAGGACTCGCCTTAACAATCAAGACTAAATGACTGTCAGTTTTTAGTAGTAAGTAGTAGTAGTTTTGGTACATATACACACAGTCGAGGAAGTTCCCGGTCGATCACTTTACGGTGATATTAGCTTGTACACGATCTACGCGTACGCTACTGTACGTAGGTACTAGGGTTGCCAACTATACTGTTAAGAACAGTATTATACTGTTTTTCACTACTTACATTATACTTTTTACTGTTGAACAAAAATAAAGTATCCAAAATACTGTTTTAGTATCACTGTGCACTGGTAACCATATTACCTGTTTATAAAGTAAAAAAGTTGCGAACGTTGTCTGCGTGGTGCAGCGCAGCCATACCTACTTAAATCTTTGGAAAAATATATTACTGTCCATTTTTCTAAAATACTATTTTTTTTATTTTACCTTAAAATCTTCGATCCAACTAGATAACATGTCGCGTACAAAATCAAAGCTAAGATTTGCCCACGTGAATAAATACTTTTTCAAAGCAATAAATTACTGCTGTCACTTAAAAAAAGAAAAGACGTCAATAACATTTAGTGGTGAAATCAACCTTAAGGGGCAACAAATAAAGTACTTTTTCCTATTATGCCCTGCGAGAAAATAAGAGCTCACTTCTCAGGTGCGCTCTTATTTACTGAGACACATTTTTAGCGCCGACCTGACATCTAGTTGTATTGTTGATCGAAGCTTAAAATACTTTTTTATTTTTAAAGTTGGCAACCCTAGTAGGTACGCGCAGTCGGAATGGAGCGCCATGCGAATATCGCCGAAAAGTGGTCGACCGGGAAGTTCCTCAACTGTAAGTATATCGTGCCTGTTTCCCGGAGGGGTAGACGGAGACCACAGCTAGTAGTTTTGGTAGTCGTTAGAAAAACTACACAGTGTTTGGGTTTAACTAGGTATAATAATCGCGCAACGGCCACAACTAGGGTTGCCACCTTTTTTAGGACGAATAAAGTATTTTTTCATTTTGTTAGAACAAAAATAAAGTACCTACATACCTAGACTAAAAAAAAAGAGTAAGTACTTATTTGTTTATTTTTCTTTAAAAACGTATTTTTTGTTGCTCTTAGCGACATTTAATAAATATTTGTGTTTTACGTAAATAGAGTATTTTAGCGTACTTTATTGGTGTCGTAGATTTTAAAGTACGCTTAAATGAAAAAGAGGACAATAACTCTATTTTAGAATACGGTTGGTAACCCTAGCCACAACTGGCTATCGTAATCAGTGCAAAGAACTATTTTTATGGGAAATAAGTCCTTACCATCAACTCTTAGAGCAGTATTACTTTGAACCTTTATATAAAAATTCCCATACGAATCTTGCGTTAGGGGTGTCAGTAGGGCCCCGGATAGAAGAACGATCAAAATGGTAGGTAGGAATAAAATATATCTTGAACAGTTCTAAAGTCCTTATCTGTTAAGTTACCTGGAATAAAAAAAAATGACTTAGATTTTACATATAGGTACATATAATCACGACTATTATCCCCGAAGGGTTAGTCAGAGATTATTCAATGAGGACCGCAAAAGTAATCCTCTGCCATAGTCCACTTTTCACCATATAGCGACTACACGTGTGCTCAACGTGTCAGATGGTGAATTGGTGAGCCCATCGCCGCTCTAAGCTGTTGGATGTATGTGCAGTGTTTAGTCCCTTAGTCGCCTTTTACGACACCCAAGGGAACGGGTGGTAGGTATTCTTTCGCCGCTACGCGAAACGGTTGGGACTTCGACTTTGTATAGCTTCATCACTGGAACCGCTGCTTTTAATTTAAATTAACTTAAAATATATCACTTATTGGAATTGTGATGGGGGGGGGGAGGGGGGGGGGGGGTAGGTAGAAAGGGCCATGCGTCCTGCAACGCAGCGTCGCTCTACCACTCAGAAAATCTACAATACTATTGATTGATAGCAGTAAACTCAAACCTATATTTATTCAATAAACTCAATTAATAAGTAGTAATGTTGCAAAAACTGCCTCTATTGCGTACGAGATTAGAGCATCAAGGTCGAACTGTGACGTTTGTCGTGTGGCCTTCTGTACAGTGCACATGGTTTAAAATTTGGGCCGCGTTAATTGAGCTAATGAGCACACACGGGCTGTTTCAATTTGGCCACATTTCGTATGCAAATGTGGTAAATCAATTTTTGTGGGTAAATTAAAATGACCCTTATAGTGGCATACATGGCATGCGTGGCATTTATACGTCGTTTTTAAATATTAATTTAGAAATAGATTGCTTGACGTTGCTTCCATAAGGGCGCTTTTGATTAGAACTGCAATTTTTGTTTACATATAATGGCTTATCGGATGAAATATAATAATGTTCTTTTCATTGTGACGTGATAGTCTGATATCATTTTGTGTTTCCTCTGTAACAAGCCAAGGTCACAGTCGGGATAACATATGTATAAACTGATTTAAGGTACACTCTGCTGAACATTGTTTGTTGCTTTGCAATTACTGGTGGCAAGGATTTATGTAAGTATGTGTATTTATGACGACATCCGTGGTCGAGTGGTCAGCACACCGGGTCTGCCGTTGCGCCAACTCAACTTGTTCAATTCCAGGTCTGGTCAATTTAGAGAAAAACCGTTTTTCTGAATTAATTTCGGGTATGGGTGTTTTTTCTATGTTTATGTATATTTATCCGTTATCTTGCCATATTAACGAGTTTCAAAAGAATACTTATCTTGGGCTGGATAATTGGTGTAAGCGTAAACAAATTTTATTAAATTTAATGTGTGTCAGTGTTTCGGACTTATGGATGAACAGCCCGTGTGTTGGGATCACCTCTGTTTATGGTATAGTAACGGTGTTTTTAACAGGCTACATATAGGTTGAATAGAACCTTTTTCTTTATTCAATGTTTTTGTTTAATTGTGTTTTCTTGTCATTTGATTTAAATAACTTGACAGATTTTGCTGTAATAAAATAATAACAGTATTATTTTATTATTGTTCTTTTAGTTTTTATCGTATCGTTTAAAAAAGTATTTTGATCTCGTTTTGTAAACTGGTGTTTTTATTAAGGAGTAAAAAGGGAGTATCTCAGAAATTGCGGAATAAAATCAGCTGTTCCATACAAAACTGCAATATATGGAATGACATAAGTACCTAAATGTATGAAAAAACTGTCTTTTTTAGGGTTTAGCTGAAATGTTCACAGATGATGTATTTCTGTTGCAGCTATAACAACAAATACTAAAAAACAGAATAAAATAAATATTTAAGAGAGCTCCCACACAACAAATGTGATTTCTTTTGCTCGACATTGATAACGGCAACAGGTAGACGCTTGAAATTTTCACAGAATATTTAGCTACTTATACATATTCACTTTAAAAATAAAATAAATATTTAAGAGGGCTCCCTTTCAAATAGTTGTTCTATGCGCTTAGTTCGTGGAACACTTCTTGTAAATTTTTCGCGGGAAAAAGTAGCCATAACCTTATGAATTAATTTTTGAGCCTATACTTAGTTACTTACCTGTACTACTTAGTAGACTTACCCGTCCACCCCTTGTTCTTCGCGATGTGCTCGCTGAGACGCACAGTGAGCGGCGTGAACTTGCTGCACAAATAGCTTTTGTTCTGCTCTTTCAGTTCCGACTCATCCATGGTCAGATGCAGTGCCTACGAAGGAATACCTCAAACTCAAACTCAAAAGATATTTATTCAATAAACTCAATTAGTAAGTACTTTGAATCGTCCAAATCTTTTTTAGCCTACCACCCATTCAGGACGTCATCTCACGTCACGTCGTAAACTATATAAATGGTACCTTAAATAATATTTTATGGTCACCCATTCAGCCGCCACCACGCTCTGGGCAGCTTAACATTCACGATCACTACATACAAATTCTTACCTTCTGAGTATAATGGCGGCTGCCAGGGTGTTAACGACAGATTGCATCATTATTTAACTACGACAGCCGGTATCGTCTGAAAGTGCCGTTGGATCAACAAACAAGTGTCACTTTGTTTTGGTCACTTTTAACCGCCTCCGTGGTCTAGTGGCTAAGCCACCGGTTTCAGACCTAGAGGTCCCGGGTTCGATTCCCAGCGGGGGGTACATCTTTGTGTGCTCGGTTTGGTTGGTGGTAGGGCTGTTAAGTCCGCCTGGCTAGCTACCACCATATTATCTAAGTCTGTCGCCATAACAACGATATTTATAGCATTTTTGAGTCTTTACCCGTGGTCCTGGTGGGTCGACCCATTACCGGGTCCACGGGTAATTTTAATTACCCGTGGTCCCATGGCACTAGGGATTATATTTGGATTAATATTTCGACTTCGATTATATCGATATTAAATTAATTACAACCATTAACTTTAACTTAAAGTTATGTATTATTATGCACATACATCCTTCAGCATAGAGCGGCGATGGGCTCAACAAAATAATATTACCAACCCTTTTCTTCCCTTGGGTGTCGTAAAAGGCGCCTAACGGACGAAAGACTGCACATACATCCCAGTGGCGGTACCTTCATACAAGCCGAAAAGCCCGGCTTGCCCTAACAAAAACTCAATATCACTACTGGTAAAACGCAATTATTAAAATCACTTAATATTTTTTACCATTGTTAATTTTCTTTCAACAGCATTCAAATTATCAATTTTATAAGTTTCTCATATTAAGAATCACCAAACAAATCGCATAAAGCTGCTTATAAATCGTGCGACGCTTTACATCTCACTCGCACAAGTTGGCTTGCAACCGGGCTTCGGATTTAAAGTATATCCGCTCTCTACTAACTTTAACAAAATTGCTACTCTATAAACATAATACTGCGTAAGTATGTATAGATTCTATGAGAAATTCATACTCTTCGTCAAAGCCAGCTTGCGTTATGAAGTTCGCAAGTAAGGCCTTCTCCAAATCAGGCTTTATTTCTACCGAATCACGTGCAACTTAAACGCGGGCGAATTAATCAGAGGCGACCGACGACAGCTCGAGCTCGGGCGAACCAATCAGAGGCGAGCGTTAATACGCGATTGTGCTGTGCAGCAGCCACAGGCAGCAGCCAGCCATTTTTTATTCTTTGTTATTGTCACACTTCACTTTATTTGAGGGATTGTTTATAAGTAACAAGTGTTTTCGTAATTTGTGTTAAAAAAATGTGTTCCGAGTTCAGTTCGTCGCTTTATTGGTCTCTGTGACGAACTAAGATGTGTTGAGCATGTGATGTGTTGCAAACAAATGTGTACTTAAACGTGTTGATGATTGGCATACGAAAGGCAGAGGTAAATAAATTCTTTGAACATCACACATGATTTATGTATTTCGCAAACTATTAAAAGTCATCTAGGGCATTAATTATAATAGGTCTATGTAAAAAACTCTTTGGATTGTTGGTTGCTTCCATTCTAATAATTAAGTAATAATTAATAAATTAAGTGTAGAGGCCTACACATCGACTGTGATTCCCGCGCAAAATGCCCATTTTCGCATTTTGTAGTAATTTTCTAGTTGTATTTATCGTTTTTATCGAAATAGGATAATAAATGCATGCGTTATATTACGAATCTCCGCTCTGCGAGAATAAGCTGAGTTCGGACGGCCGGCGCATCGCATTTTGTTGTAATTTTGTACTTAGTTGTAAGTATTTATAGTTTTCATCGAAATAGGATAATAAATTCATTATAACATTTTTATTCCTCATGAAGTAACAATTATTCTGGTATAAATTTTACTCAATAATATTATCGTAGTTAAGAGAAATTCACAGTTAACCTAACGCGATTTTCGAAGTTTTTTTGGTTTTGTTTCATTTTTTTTGTTTTATTTGTTTAGTTCAATCCAGGAGCTCAAAAAAGTGCCCTCGCGCAATTTATGAAAATCTTTCTCTGCAATTTTGAGTTTAAATAAAAGTTAAGCGAAATTTACAAAAAGCGAGGCCGCTACGTACTATGCCAATAGTTATTCTACACTATTTAATAAGTAAATACTGTTAATGTATTTTTGTTTCTGAGATAAAGAACGCCTAAATTGGCCAAAATAAAATTCTCAAAAATCACATTCAAGATGTAATAGAAGGTAATAGCCTGTTTTTTTTACCAACGACAAGAACGTTTGGAATGCCACGGCCTATGACGATTTGAGTAAAAAATGTGGCTAGTGTCACAAATGGGCACCAACATTGTACCTAGGTAGCAAGATTAGGAACTTCAGGTTTCGTGGCTTGCCCCAATCTGAAGCACTAGGCACGCCACTGATACATCCATCAGCATAGAGCGGCGATGGGCTCATCAAAATAATACTACCAACCCCTTTCTTCCTTTAGGTGTCGTAAAAGGCGACTAATGGACTAAAGACTGCACATACATCCATCAGCATAGAGCGGCGATGGGCTCATCAAAATAATACTACCAACCCCTTTCTTCCTTTAGGTGTCGTAAAAGGCGACTAATGGACTAAAGACTGCACATACATCCATCAGCATAGAGCGGCGATGGGCTCATCAAAATAATACTACCAACCCCTTTCTTCCTTTAGGTGTCGTAAAAGGCGACTAATGGACTAAAGACTGCACATACATCCATCAGCATAGAGCGGCGATGGGCTCATCAAAATAATACTACCAACCCCTTTCTTCCTTTAGGTGTCGTAAAAGGCGACTAATGGACTAAAGACTGCACATACATCATCACTTAGTTACTTAGTAAATATATTTTTTTTGTTTATTATACTTAATTACTTATTTTTTATATTTTTCATGGTTGTAATTAACTTAACATCGATATAATCGAAGTCGAAATATTCATCAAAATGTAATCCCTAGTGCCATGGGACCACGGGTAATTAAAATTACCCGTGGACCCGGTAATGGGTCGACCCACCGGGACCACGGGTAAAGACTGGCATTGTTGTGTACCGACAGTTTGAGATAAGATAGCCAGTTCCTCAGTGGTTGAGGATTCTGGGTTCGTGAGCTTCCACCTTCGGCCTTATCGTCACTTACCATCAGGTGAGATGAAGGCCAAGCGCATACCCGTAGAAGAATAAAAAAAAAATATGTCACTCAACCACGCCCTCGGCGGCTTAACATTCACGATCGCCACAACTCACCTTCCTAAGCACCGTGTACTGCCGGCTGCCCGTCTGCTGCTTCAGCAATGCGCACTTGTCCAGGTTGCAGAGCGTCAGCCACGTCTGCAGACCGTACACCTGGACCAGCTCCCGTTTGTAGTGTTCCAGCACTTTGGGTTTTAAACCGGAGCCTGTGGCGCATTGCAGGCATATCAGGCGGATCACCTGGTGGAAAGAAGTTGTAATAATATAATAATAATAACATTTACAAGGTTTTTTTGTGGTGATTGAATGATTATTTTTAGCAAAGCCGCCAGCGCGGCCCTGCTTTATTAGAAAATGTGGCTTCTTTTTAAGATAAGATAAGATAAGATAAGATAAATTTTTATTGCCACAAAATTGTGTAAATACATAGCAGGTGTCATGCATAAAATAATGGGAGCAAACAATTTACCCTAGTCGGGCATGCAATTTTTAGTATGTAGGTACATGTTACATAGAAACAGCCAAGCGCTTCACTATTGCTGATTGATCTAACAGCTCAACAACGAGAGGGTTAGGGTGGTGAGACAGACGCTCTCTGTCACACAACATTTACAAGGTGGCGTAAATGTCATCACCCAATCGAAAGAGGCTATATTTTTTTCAAATGGCCGTTCCGAAGTGATTCGCTTACAAACATTTTGGCAATTGATTTTTATTTGTATGTATAGATGTATAGTTAAAATAACTAAAAACAATACACACCTTTGAAAGCGGCTCCTTCTTCGCCATGAGATCCTCTATGAACGTGCACACTTTCTCGTTGTCTATGCAGTTCAGGAAGTCTTCTTCGCACTGTATGGCGTCGTGGAAGTCGAACTCGTCTGTTGTCTGAAAAACACGCTTATAGTGAAAAAACATACACACATAGGTAATCACGACTATTATCCCCGAAGGGTTAGTCAGAGACTAGGCAATGAGGTCCAGCAAAAGCAGTCCTCTACCATAGTCCACTTTTCACCAAATAGCGACTGCACTATATGTGAATGCACATGTACATTACATTTGCAAATGCAGTCCACTGCCACAGCTAACGTTTACCCAAATATCAACTGCACATGTGTGCAGCGTGATAGGTGGTGAGCCCACCCGCTCTATGCTGTTGGATGTAGGTGCAGTCTTTAGCTCAACTTAACTCTTAAATTTTGGTCCTTCGAACCGGATAAATAAACAAATGACAGATAAGTGATTTTGAGTGCGACGCGGAGTCAAGTAGTCTTATAAAATATTCGACGACCTCCGTGGTCGAGTGGTTAGCACGCCGGGTCTCGCGTCGCACCATCTCTTAGGTCCCGGGTTCCATTCCCGGGCGGGTCAATTTAGAGAAAAACTGTTTTTTAAATTGATTTCGGGTCTGGGTGTTTTTTCTGTTTATGTATATTTATCCGTTATCTTACCATATTAATGAGTTTCAAAAGAATAGTCATCTTGGTCTAGATAATTGGTGTGAGCGGAAACAAATTTAATTTTAATAATAATAACGGTAACACACCGACTATAATGTATGTATGTATGCTCACCTCCTTGATGTACTCGGCGATGGCGGTGTGCGTGGCGAGCGACTGCTTGTTGGCTAGCATCTGCGGCAGCCGCGACACGAATTGCTTGATCTCTTGCACCGATTTCTCCGCGTGGCGCTCGTCCAGTTGGCTCTTGATCACGCGCGCCTTCTTAGACAGGGCTGCGCCTACCTGCGACATATTGTTAATAATTAACAGAGATAGGCCAAATGTGGTTTGATAACAACTTAAGAGATGTGTTGGTAGTATTAATTTAATGATTAGCCGCCACCACACAGCTCTATATGTAACTATAAACCTTATAGTTACCACAGTAAAGTCGCACTCTTCCCTCAGCTCGACGAACAGTTCTGCGCTGGAGTAGAGTATGATGTGCTTCTGGACGCCCTTCAGCTGATGATGAAATATGAACCTTATAGTTACCGCGGTAAAGTCGCAATCAGTCGTCGAACAGTTCTTCGCTGGAATTGAGTTGAGTACAACGCGCTTCTGGACGCCCTTTAGCTGATGATAAAATATGAACCTTATAGTTACCGCGGTAAAGTCGCAATCCCTCAGCTCGGCGAACAGTTCTTCTTAGCTGGAATTGAGTTGAGTACAATGCGCTTCTGGACGCCACTCAGCTGATGATGAAATACGAACCTTATAGTTACCGCGGTAAAGTCGCAATTAGGGTTTCTGCTCGAGCTTTCTCGAACTCGAGAAAACTCGAGAAATTTGGCTTTATTCGAGACGAGAAAAAAATTACCATAGCTCGAGAATTCCCGAGTTTCGAATTTGAATCGTGGCAGACGCGATGCGCGAATATTACCATAGCTCGAAAATTCCCGAGTTTCGAATTTGAATCGTGGCAGACACGATGCGCGAATATTACCATAGCTCGAAAATTCCCGAGTTTCGAATTTGAATCGTGGCAGACGCGATGCGCGAATATTACCATAGCTCGAAAATTCCCGAGTTACGAATTTGAATCGTGGCAGACGCGATGCGCGAATATTACCATAGCTCGAAAATTCCCGAGTTTCGAATTTGAATCGTGGCAGACGCGATGCGCGAATATTACCATAGCTCGAAAATTCCCGAGTTTCGAATTTGAATCGTGGCAGACGCGAAGCGCTAAGTACATGGAGCTGCTTTACAACAGACTGTTTCCGGGCAACTCAACAGCAACAATAACCGTTGTATGTCAAAGCAGCCAGCCAGACACGGATGAATGGGATGAACAAAGCCCCAGCAGTTCTACATTTGAGTCTACTACTAAAAAAGACTATAGAAAAAGTTGACATAGTTCCAGTAGAACGTGAATCCCAAGTCACAAGAAGTTTAATAAGAAAAGAATTTAATATTTTAGAATCCACAGGGAAACGTATACCAAACCTGGAGAGTTTATTCCAAGCGCTCATGACAGTAAATTTCAAATAATTTATTTCAGAAAACAGGTAAAGCCCACTTTAACCGAAAATGAGCGTGTGTTCAGCCTAGCTGGAAACATCGTGACAAAAATTAGGAACCGACTTTCGGACGAGTCGATTAATGCTCTCATATTTTTTCTAAGACAAAAGTAAGTTTTCTAATTATTTAATAGGTTAACTTAACTTTGTCTAGGTTTTACTTTTCTTAACTGATTTGATTAACAAGTAATGATCTCAATCGAATCTATTAAGTACACTTAAGCTATGTTATTAAGTTTGTTTGACAGTCTGACTTAAAGACTGAAAAATTAGTCTTCTGTTTGTTAGGTTAGTACATAAATAACTAACTTTATCAATAGAGTATTTATTCACATCGTTATCGTAAAAAAAATAAAAATGTTTTTCTTTGTTTTTATTGTATTTGTATGTAGCTCCAGATTTTTATTGTTACTTATCCTTAAAGTCAACGCGTATATATGACTATTTTTCCTATTAGTTAATTACTAAGTTATAATTATTAGTTAATAATTATGTAAGATTTGAATTTTTGTTTCTTTCCTTACCCAAATAAGCAGTACCAAATTCTAAATATTGATTGTGGTGCAATAAAAGTATATAAGATAGAAAAAAAACTTAGTTTTTTTAAAATTTCAACAGATTTCAACAGTTTTAATAAAAAGACTCGAGACCCGAGAAAACTCGCGAATTCCCGAAACTCGAGAAAAAAAAAGGTCGAGAAATCAGAAACCCTAGTCGCAATCCATCAGTTTGGAGAATAGTTCTTCGCTGGAGTTGAGTTGAGTACAATGCACTTCTGGACACCCTTCAGCTCATGATGAAATATAAACCTAATAGTTACCGCGGTAAAGTCGCAATCTCTCAGCTCGGCGAACAGCTCTTCGCTGGAGTTGAGTATGATGCGCTTCTTCTCGCGCGCGGTCACCTCGGGGCTCGCGTCGTCGGGGCTCACGAACTTGTGCCCGGGGAACGTTGCTGTGGAGTTTTTGATGCCGAACAGCTCGTCTGCAGGCAAATTGGAAACATAATATGTAGGTATTAAAGTTGTAACCGGCTTAATCTCCGCGCCGCCGCGACTTTTGTAGAAGTCAATTATAGTCGTGGCGCGGAGAGAACGAAAACATTTGTCTTCTATTATATAGAAAACCGTGGCGCTCAACAGGTTAAATAAAGAAATTGATATTTATTTATAGGTGTGCGGTGGCGGTTCATTAAAGAATGCTACGAATCTGTCTCTTCTCTTGGCTGTCGTAAAAGGCGAATAACGGACTGAAGACTGCACATACATCCAACAGCATAAAACGGCTATGGGCTTATGGGGTCCTTCATACCCTCTTATGAAGGAAGAGTCACTTTGTGGGCCGGCAAGGCGAGGGCGACTGATGCTTCTTCAATGCTTGTTAACGCTGCACCAGTTGTCTTCTCGCCTATAGACTCAATTTTCACTTAACATCAGTTGGAGTGGAGTCATCCGCCGTGTTACGTATATATATAGTATAAAAAACCAGACAAGTGCGAGTCAGACTCGCCCACCGAGGGTTCCGTACTTTGTAGGTGCATATTATAATTTTTTATTTCATACATCATAAAAATAATAAAAAATCTGTTTAAGCTTGTGCCAATGAAGCCCTTTTATACGATACCCCACATGACACGGTTATTAATTCAAAATTTGGACCGCCGCCGTTGTTGGCATTAATATTCTGTTTATTAATCACAAATGTGTAGTTTTCGAATTTTTCCCTATACTTATAGTATAAGACGGTAATTCTTGCCAAATTTCATAGTTCTAGGTCAACGGAAAATACCCTAAATTGATTCCCTTAAGAGGGTCGAAATATACGTTTTTTTGACATAAAGACCCCGTTTTTAGGGTTCCGTAGCCAAATGGGAAAAAACGGAACCCTTATGGATTCGTCATGTCTGTCTGTCTGTCCGTCCGTCCGTATGTCACAGCCACTTTTTACTGAAACTATAAGAACTATACTGTTGAAACTTGGTAAGTAGATGTATTCTGTAAACCGCATTAAGGTTTTCGCACAAAAATAGAAAAAAAAACAATAAATTTTGGGGGGTCCCCATACTTAGAATTGTAACTCAATTTTTTTTATCAAACCCATACGTGTGGGATATCTATGGATAGGTCTTCAAAAATGGTATTGAGGTTTTTCATATAATTTTTTTCTAAACTGAATAGTTTGCGCGAGAGACACTTCCAAAGTGGTAGAATGTGTGTAACTAACCCTGTAACTTCTAAACTAAGAGAATTATAAAAGTAATAAAAATATATGATGTACTCGTACATTACCATGCAAACTTCCACCGAAAATTGGTTTGAACGAGATCTAGTAAGCAGTTTTTTTAATACATCATAAATTAATTAATTAAAAAAAATACACTATTATTAAAACATCGATCAAAGTTACAACGAACTACAAGAACTTTTATATGCTTATGATATTACTTTTATATGATTATGCAGCTACTTGCTGCTACGGAACCCTTCATGGGCGAGTCCGACTCGCACTTGGCCGCTTTTTTAAATGCTTTAATCACAAATGTATAGTTTTCAGATTTTTCCCAATAAAGATGGAATCGTCTATCAGCATTTTTTCCCTCCTTCCTATGACATAGGGTCCTTCAAACGAGGCGTGAAGAGACGCCATGTGAGCCGGCAGGGACCAGTTTGACATAACTTCCTTTTAGCATCAGGTGGAGTGAAGACATCAGTCGGGGTTTTAATGATGGACAACTTACCGATTAGCCCTTCGTAGGTGAGCTGCGTGGTCATGACGCTGGTGAAGTCGATCGCTCGGTCTAACAGCAGAAGGTGATCGATGCAGGTGGTGGGCGAGCCCTTGGGGCCGGCGCCCTGCTCCTCCTTGTTCAGGCGGCAGAGCAGGTCCCACACCTGGTGGGGGAATTCAGCACAAGGATGGGTAGTAACCAATATAGCCAATGTTTTTATTACAAATACAGGGCTAATTTTTGACCCCCCGCCAAAAGTAAATATGGGGTAAAAAAAAGTAATAATGATAATTAATGTATACTACAATTAATAACCAACTGTCATAATCAATTCGAGCGCCCATGTAAACCAACCACGATATTACACTCACACGCACTTACACACATCGACACAACACAATCAGATTCACACCTAATCTGTAAGTTATTAATCGACAAAATTCATTTAATTAAGTACCTACCTATTCTTTTTTAGACTACCTACCTGCGTTCATTAATTGTGTTTACATTTTTAGTAGCATAATGTGTTTCTTTAATTGGCTTATGTTTAAGTATCATCTTCTGTACTTTGTGTTTATGTGCTGTTGAAACATTGTTGAATAAATAAATAAATAAAATATTTGACGTAAAAATAATGAATGTTTTCTTTTTTTGTAATTACAATGTTTTGCCTGCTTTTTATGTCCTATAGTTTTAGGTGCGTGCGCTCACCCTCGCGATTTAAGCGACGGCGCGCTGTCATTGGTGCACGGGGAGAATAATAGCGGTCACGCGCATGCGCTTTGATAACCGCTATAGGCCGCGCGCTATGTGTTAAAAATTTTAATTTTTGATTAAAATTTTGAGATTTTTGTGCATCGAACAATGATTACTAAACGATCTTATAATCCGTATAAATGATACTGTTGTTTTTACGGATGTCTAAATAAAAGAAAGAACAATAAATCTGTTTTATTTAAATATATATATCCATGAGTGAAAACCCTGCGCTCCTGACGTCAAATCGATAACGAGTCAGCGTTGCTTAATGGAATATGAACGCTCGAGTCACGCGATAAGATACAATTTCACGTGAAAGTCGTAAGAGTAGGCAACTTTTTTACCTAAACTTGACTTTAGTTACAGAGTGAACCTTCTGTACGGTAGTACTTTAAGTTATTCTTTGGTAATAGTCGTGAATGTCTGTATGTTGACGACCTCCGTGGTAGAGTGGTTAGCACGCCGGGCCGTCGCGCCATCTCTGGGGACCCGGGTTCAATTCCCGGTCGGATCAAAGAGAGAAACACTGTTTTTTTTAAATTGATTTTGGGTCTGGGTGTTTTTTCTATGTTTATGTATATTTATCCGTTATCTTACCATATTAACGAGTTTCAAAAGAATACTCATCTTGGTCTAGCTAATTTATTTATTTATTTATTTAATAAAGACACAAAACAGTATACAGCCAAAACAAGTTATAATAAATAATTAAGACTAAATAAGTACTAGACGGTAAACCAAACTATGTGTCCTAATCGTGGTATAAGCGATAACTGCTAACATTGGTTTTGAAATTATTAATTTTAACAAATCAAAAAACCTAACCAAACAATAAAAAAAACTTTGCAAATTATATAACATTTAGATAAAAATCAGCTATAGGTAAAGTATATCTCGCAAGCATCTACCAAACATTGTACTATTGCTGTTCATGATATCGATGCTGTTATTTAATGCTAATTGGTGTGAGTGTAAACAAATTTAATTTCATTTAATATATGTATTTACCTGTTTAGCAGCAACTCCTTTCCCGAAAACCCTAGGTATTATCCCGTACAGCTGTTGGATCGTGCGGAGCGCCTGTGCCGAGTTGTAAATGCAGGTTGGGTCCCCTTCCAAGTAGTTTTCTCTAAAGCAGAATAATACCATGGTTTTAAAAGTTAAAATTAAATATACGTGCACCATGGTGACAAGCACAAAAGTATATATGAGATAATTAATGAATTAATGATTATATTTATTTTATAAAAATATTAAATTAAAAAAAATAAAAATAAAATATAAACATTTATTCAAGTAACAAGACTCATCACATTTCACATATTAATACATTGTCAGTCACATTATTCAAAATTATAAGATTAGGTACATATGATTCATACAATTATTAATTACTTTATTATTCCGAAAATTCCATACTTAATGTCATATCATATCATGTCAGTTATTATATAATATACAAAGGTTCAGACAGTCCAACTACAGTGCGAAATGTGCAGTTTGCAACAATGGTTAATGTAGGGATTGTTGAGCCTGTCAGCAAGTGCGGCCAGCATACTGTTGGAACTCCCTCTCACACGCCGCACCATCGAGGCGGCTCGCGGCTCATTACATTGTTGGATATAAATAAAAAAAATCAATTGCCACAAATGTACATATGTTCGCGCATTACTTCAGAACGGCTGCACCTATGTGGCAAATTCTTTTTTGTTATATGTAATTCATTGTAAAAAGGATGTAAAAATTTTTTTAAAATTCTTTTTAGAACTTCAATACGACTAAGCACTTTAACGATAAGGCTGAAGATAGAAGCGTGCTTTTCACCCGGAATCCTCAACCACTGAGGATTTGTGAACAGATACGGAGTGGTCATACAGATGAAGTCATGGGCCGGCCACTTGCTTAAAATAGAATAATAAAACAAAATAACTACCTGAAATCGTTCTGCAACTCCAGCGACATGACGTCACTCTCGAAGGGGAATATGTCACACCGGAACTCCTGTATGGTGAGGTTGGTCAGCACACTGCGGTTGGTCAGGTGCTTCTCGCAGAGCTCGCTTCTCCGCGGCACAAAGAATAGGTGGAACTCCACACCAGTGTTTTGTTTTGACCTGCGATAAATGCAAGAGTGGTGATTAAGCCCAAACCCTCTCAATTTTAATTGATTGAGATCTTGGCCCACTGTAAAGGACAGTAATGGCTATTTACTATTCAAAAAATTGAAAAATTCAAAATTTCTTTATTCAATAAACTTAAAATAAGCATTTTGAATAATCTAAACTTAAATTAACTTCTTCTTCTTTATTTGGATGGATGGGCACCCACCCACTCACCCCACACATTCAGGAAAAGTCTTTTAGCTGTGGAGAAGAATGGGCGCAAGAAACTCCACAGATTTATAATACTGTGATAAATAACTGAAACTTGTTGAAACAAAGCATTGAGGAAACAGGAAAAGGTCTCCAAATATTCATTAAAATTTATATTATTAGTTCAACATTAAAGATTAGACAACAGACACATTATAACCATTTATTTGACTTTTTTATTTAAATAGGTTGATAATGTTACTTGCTTCTTCAGTTTCATTCATACATGCACTATTAAGGTGGACAAAAAAAAAATCATCAATTTGTCATTGTTATCGTCAAACAGGTGTTAAACTTATTACATATAATTAAACTAATCCATGTCAGGCCAGAGAATGGTTTTATACAAATAAGATTTCAAAATACCTTAAGGAGCTAATATAGTCAGCCACAAGATCCATCAGAGCCAGCTTAGGGCGAGCTATGAAAACTATGTGTTTGACGGATATTGTGGGGAGGCTGCCAGGTCTTAAGGGGAACATGTCTGCTACTTCGTGCTCCTTCAGTAAAGAGTACTGTGCCACAAGGCCTACGGGCCCTGCTAACCACTCATCCCAAATGGTCACCTGTAATAAATTTTAAAATAAGTACTAACGTTTTATGCGGTTTTACCCTACGTGTTGTTACAGTAAATAGGTATAGGCACGTTAAAATGGGGTTTCGTTTTATATCTAATTGGGCGTGTGAACCTGGAAAATCTTACTTTTGGTCCCTCACAAAGTTGTAGTAAGTTCAGGAGCTCTTTCCTCATCGTCTCTTGCACTAAAGCGACGTTGAGACGACCGCCCGACAAGTGGGTGCTCATCTTTGCTTCTTTCATTTTTTATTATAATATAAATTTATAGTTAAACGGAAAAAACAACATTAATGGTCGAGCAGGATTAATAAAATAAACAATCCCAACCCAAACGTCACTTGTCAATGTCAAAGTCAGTAAAAAGTTTTTTTTTTAAATATTTGTTCCGTGACGGAACAGGCTAAGGTCAGAGACCATACTGTATGAGTATTTATTTCTTTTTTTCCGTTGATAATAATGAGTGGCGATTAAGATGATGAATGATAAATGATATTCCCCCAAACCCCTTCAGTAAAGATGTGGAACTTTACTGAGATCTCACGCGGACTTCTTGAGAGAATTTGAAAAGTGATGTTGCACTGTTTTGTTTCATTTGCCAACACTCATGCACGTTCACAAACACTTAACGGTTAATAATCCACTATTATTTCACATTAATTTTCGAAAAAACACAAATTTTAGGAAATAAAACAAAACTGCAGACATGACGCTACACTTTCCCGCCAAGAAGTCCGTGAAAAAGTAAGTGTGACACATAGAGATAATATTAACTCAATGGTGTGACATTAGTTATTTTTTGTTATAAGCCTGCAAGATAAGACTGCTAATTTATACAGCCTTATTAAAAATTAGACATATCTTAGAACATGATTATTATAGGCATCAGTTAGATTTTTAAATCAAAAAAGGTTTATACGGTATAATTCACAACCCGGGTTAGTAAACAAATCTCTCATGTCTCTTTTTAATATTTAAAGGTATCTACTCTCCCTTCTGGGGGTGGGGTAAAGTACTTACGGCATAGATATTATTAAGTGCTTGTGAGTCGCTACTTCGTTACCAACCCGCATAGGACTCGTCCTGATAGAGCTTTGCGATAAGAAAGTGACATCCCATTTCACTATAATAGAATTATATTAGAGCCCAATGAACTCTATGGCGCGGTTGCTTGAGTATTTGGGTTGCGAGCAATTTTCGCAATGCCAGCCGGCCTAGCATGTGCAACACGAGAACTCTTCTCGACCCGTTTTCTCGTGTTTTATTCATTTATCTCTAATGTCTATCGACACTAAAGACACATGGGTGCGCTTAGAACTCTACATAATATGTCAAAAATAGACTTAATAGTAGTTTTTGCATAAACTGTGGTATTTTTGTCTACAAACCTTAACCCCTCAGTCTTGGAATGCGACCCCTTGGGGCCTGAGGGGTTAGTAAAATGATTTGTCTTCTCTCGTCCGCGACATATATAAGATGACTGCTAGAAACCGCAAGAAACTTCATGGGCTGGTCAGGTCAAGTGTTTTATACATGAATAAATTACAAAAAAGGAATTCGTGTTTTTTCGTAGGTACTTATCGCCCAGCTGACGGGGGCAACGACCAGCCGGCCGGCCGTCTGTTGACCCGTCAACGTAGGTACCTACTTATCGTACCTACTTACTACCAGCTGACGCGGACGGGTCAACGGACGGCCGTATGCTTTAAAATAAATTAGATTCTCAAAGACTATCCAATTAAAATTCACAAAATGAATTATTACATTAAAAATAAAAAATAAAAAACAAATTCCTTCATTGTCATTTTTGTCAAGTTTATAACACTTGACCTGACCAGCCCTTGAAGTTTCTTGCGGTTTCTAGCAGTCACCTTATATATGTATATCTTGTGTTGCGCATGCTAGGCCTACGGTCACCGGATGAGCGAGAAATGAGCCCCTTTTCACGTTTGCATAGGTGTTGGGGTGTCAGGAGGAATTTCATCGTTATGTCGTCGATATTCCAACTATCCGTATGAATCGATTTGTTTCTAGTCTCAGAAATGGAAGGCTAGATTAAATCGCTAAGGAATGGATTGCTCTGCGCCAGCAGCTGTTACAACCTTAGAAGGCATAGACTAAATGACATTTACTAAGCCCGCAAGCTTCATTTTCGGCCTCATCTTCACTTACCATGACGTTAGTTTGAGCAAGTGGGATTTATCAAAATAAAGTTGTTAACTAGCTAACGGATAAACATACTGAATACGTATCTGTAATTATTATACATAGGAAACCTACCAATCCGAGATAATTTAGAAAAACACTTCTTTCTTATTTGACCCGACCGGGAATTGAACCCGCGACCTCAAAGAGGGCGACGCCGGTACAGGCGTGCGACCATTCAACTTGTGTCTACACCCAGCGGGATCATCTGTCTGGGAGACTTATGAGTGATGCAGGGAATTAGATCTGGATTTGTGCTACTGAATTATGCTGAAGACAGAATTTGTTCCGTAAAAACAACTGAAATATAAGCTTTTCTAATCGACCTCTAGCCAGCGGGATATTTACCAAAGTTACGTATGATGAAGTATAAATTGGTACTAACTTTTAGATCTGTCATTGTTCTGTCACCAAAACAAAAAACATTATTCTAACGTCCTTAATCCAGCTAAATCAAGCTGCAAAGAAACCTCCAGTCAGCGGGCTTTTTCTCTTAGGGCATTATTTTTGTAACTTTTACACTAAATTAATCAAATTTAAACTATTTACGACTAACATACATACATACATACCAATATCCATCCTCACAAACATTTGCATTTACAATATTAAAATTAGTAAGATAGTGCAGACTGGTTATATTATATTGTATTCTACCCACATAATAGGTTTCAAATTCTATACTTTTAATTTTAATACAAGATGTACCTACGAATACGTAATTTAAGTAAAATTATAGTCGTATATAGTTTTTTTATTTATTTAGTAAAAAAGTTACATAAATAATGCCTTATGAGAAAAAGTCCGCTGACTGGAGGTTTCCTTGCTGCTTGATTGTGGCTGAAGTAAGGACGTTAGAAGAATGTTTTTTGTTTTGGTGAACAAAACAATGACAGATGTAAAAGTTAGTACCAATTTATACTTAATCAGACGTAACATTGGTAATCCCGCTGGCTGGAGGTCCGTTAGAAAAGCTTATATTTCAGTTGTTTTTACGGAACAAATTCTGTCTTCAGCATAATTCAGAAGAACAAATCCAGATCTAATTCCCTGCATCACTCATAAGTCTCCCAGAGAGGTGATCCCGCTAGGTGTAGACACATCCATTCAAACACGGAGGTTACCCATCGCGATAGAGTGGTCAAGGCCTACAAAAACCCTAAACAAAACTCAGTCTAAAAATGTACCTCCACAGGGAAACGAATCCTCATCAATACTTTATTTACCTGTAATTTGGTTGTCAACTGAAATGTCGAACATAAACAATAATCTAAGGATGATGGCCTTTCTAAACTTAGAGCCATTTCACCTGCTCTAAGCATTTCACTAATATCCAATGAAAAATCCATAAATTATAATATCTCTATGTAACGATGTAACGTTCTACAAAGCTATGTGTTGACAAAGCTAATTGAATGATATTTGTTGCTTTACATCTTACAAAAGTGTTGAACTGACAGCATTATTTAAGTTTCCACTTCTATAATCGTCCATTTGGATAATTAAATAGCTCCAACTGTGTTACACGCGAGTATAGACTGTCATTATCTGACCTAGAGTCTTATTTATGCATTTAAAAGGAACTACCAGCGGTGGTAACAGACGCCTCTCGCTGTACAATCAATCGTAGTTCACGGTTGCCTACCAACATAGGTAGGTACTATATTAGCAGCTACAGAGCCTTATCACTAGCGCTGAGCAGTCGGGTGCGCGCGACGTAGTCTCATCGATTTTTCCCACAAAACAAGTCATTTCCACCCGCCTCTGACGTTACGTACACGTTTCAAACGCACCGACAGAGGTAGGAGGTTTGTGCTGTGCGTCTTGGTGGTAGTGAGAGTTTTCCCGCGAAAAATATGTGCCACTCCCAGCGCGTAGAAAAACGCCATGGCCGCTCAGAATAAAGGTGAGGTCGTGTTTTGTTTTTTTTTTGTTTTTAATTTGGGGAGACATAATATTTTTGTTTGCGTCAGTCTTTTGTTCGATTATGTCGTCTGTTTGGCGAATAATGTTGTTTATGCAAATGCGTCGATAATGAGGAAGGTTGAAAGTTTTTAGGGCGCGCGTTGTACTAGTGAACAGTTTTGACATGATAAGGGGAGCGTGGGTGGGCCCTCCATGTGAGTTGTGTTTGTGTAATCGTGTTTAGCACAATGGACCCGATAATGGGGATGGTTCGCTAAACTTAATTACGTGACTGTGGTATACCTAGATATTAATTTTCTAAATTTTAGGTGCGTAAATAATAATTAATGAAATTAGTTATCGATTTGTGAAACTCAATGTTTGAGCTGTTTGTTTGTTTTTTTACATTTTAAACCAATCATCATGAAGTTAATTGTATATTACTAAAGTCGTTTAATACATATACGCTTAGCGCTCTTTTAAGGCTTGTTGGACGGTGGAAAAGTTTGTGGGGTGTTGCGTTGATCGTAGAATCACACTTGTTGCGGTGCCGCCACCTTTGATGGCTTCTTATATTCACAAGTGGTATTTTTTATGTCAGATATTGGCAGAGTGGCATGTGTTTTAGGTACAACACTGTGGCATCAGTTTTTTTTTGATAATAACTACTTAGGTATTCGATTACATACGGTATGTATATAGGTACTATTTATTTATCCTCGAAGGGTTAGTCAGAGACTAATATAGACAATGAGGACCGCAAAAGTAATGCAGTATTAGTAGTGCACATGTGCTCAGCGCGACAGGTGGTGAGCACATCGCCGCTAAGCTGCTGGGTGTATGTGCAGTAGTCCGTTAGTGGCCTCTTACAGAAAGGGAAAAGATAGGTAATGGTAGTATTCTTTCGATTATGAGTCGCAACCACAAAACTCCTATATTGTCCACTTAAGATGGACTAATATGTAATTAATGAAGCAACAGTAATTATAACCATGGGTTACTTCGCTATGTCCACCCACACACGTTTTGGTAATAGGTAGGTATATATTATAATATACTAGGTATATAATACCGCAACTGTGCCCGAAGAAGCGCGCTCTTCATTCGGTACTCATAAGTCTAGTTGTCTCGGGAGAGTTTCCCCGTGAACACATGTAGTTCACTGCCTATTGTCCAGATAGGTACCCGGAGCTGTCAAGCTCGCTCATTTCTCGTTGCACGAAGGGCACAACTCGCAGTTGCCATTGCTCGGGTCGTCGACTCTAAAGTCAACTCTCAAGTGTCCACCTTGGTCGCGGAGTAGTAACCACACTCACTTCTCGGAACCCATCCGGGAGCATAGCCAGTTTCCACGTCCTACGCGGCTGGCTGGACCGGAGGCTACGGCATCTAGGGGGCCGCCTGTACTTCTCCAGACTAGTACCTGAGATGCCGACAGCATGGCCAATGAGAACCACCGGACAAAGCTGCCGACTTAAAGGGAAACTCACGTTCCCCGCAGGACTTTTCGCTTTTGGCCCCAAAGAGACCGCTACTAAGCCCCGCTCGCTGTGCACGAGTTTGGAAGTACGGGCACACAATACCAGGACAAACGAACATTCCCAAGCTCTACAGCTAACCACAAGCCACTACGAGTCTAACCCACGTCCGGAATCCCGCCGGAGGCACCGGTTAAGGCACCACCAGCGCGGGGCATGGAACCGGAACCCGTAGTACCCCTGAGCGTCATACAACCGGACCCGTAGTTCCAGTTGCGATACCCTATCTATTGAGGTCGGTAGATAGGGACAGGGAGATCGGACAATAACAATTACTCGTTCGCCCTATGCGGGTTGTGGGTTTATGGACTGCTATCAAACAACAACGATCAGGACCATCGGCAAAACGTGCCCTCCGAAGTACTGAGACGCTGAGGATATTTTAATTTGCACTTTTAAACTTTCACGTTCCATTAAAAACAATCATTCTATTGTTTGTTTATTTTAATTTGGTCCTGTGATTGGGCATTGTCAAAGTACTTCACTAAGATCGCAATCCGAAAGATTTCATTGCTTATTTTTGTTGTTGTGGTGGAAAACAAGTATAAGGGCTTGACGAAAAGCACCTCCCGTAGCCAGTAAGCGCTTGTGACATCAAGGGTAGATATCCCACTATGGCATAGAATACCTAATAATACACTACGGTCTAGTCGGCAAGACGAGGCCAGCTCTAATGCAGCAAAATTCTGCTTCACTAGCTGTCTTTACATCTAGATTTCGCTTCCACACTTACCACCAGGTGGAGCAAAGTCATTTGACTATATAAAAAGAGTAAAGTAAAGTAAAGTCTGTAACTGTCCCACTTCAGGGTAAAGGCTTTTTTTTATACCGGCAAATGACCCCACTTCACCTGATGTTAAGTGGAAATGAAGTCCAGGCGCGAGGACAACTGGTGCAGCGTAAGAGACGTAGCATCAGTCACCCTCACTCTGCCGGCCCACAAAGTGCTTCTTCACGCCTCGTTTGAAGGACCCTATGTCGTAGGTAGAAGGGAATACGTGTGCTGGTAGACTATTCCAATTTTTTGGAAGTGTGGCAAAGAAACGAGTCACCAAATTTCTTTGTGCGTGATGGAATATTAGAGACTGTAAATTGGTGACTCCGGAGAGCAGCACGCGTACTCCTATGGAGGAAGGGAGAAGGAGGGATAAGGTCAAAGAGTTCTTCAGAGCACTCGCCATGGTATAAACGGTAAAAGACGCTGAGTGACGCAATATCTCTACGCAATTGCAAAGGCTCGAGAGTTTTAGTGTCCGCATTGCCGATAATGCGCACAGCGCGGCGCTGCAATCTGTCCAAGGCATCGAGAAGGTACTTTGCGGAGCCGTCCCAAAGGTGAGAGCAATACTCCACGCAAGACCGCACCTGTGTCTTGTATAATAGACACAACTGATCAGGCGTGAAGAATCGCCGCACCTTGTTCAGGACACCGAGTTTATGTGAGGCATTTTTAATCACGGTTTCGATGTAGTCCTTTTGGTTCAGATCGCAGCGGATATCCATACCGAGCATGTTAATACTGCTCTGCAGGCCTAGAGATGTACCCTGAAGAGAGGGAAGGGGCAGGAATGGCGACTTTTTCGCTGTGAACGCGCACACCTGTGTTTTCTTGGCATTGAACTCCACCAGATTATCGGAGCCCCATTTAGAAATGAGGTACAACACCCGATCGAGCTCAATGACAATATTTGCTCGCTTCATTTCGGTGTCTACCCGCCCAGCCGTTGGGTGACCGTATATCCCCCATGCACTGTGCTATCATCCGCATAGCAATGAATGTTTCCAAGAGGAAGCATGTCATTGATATGCAGAAGGAACAGCGTGGGGGATAGAACGGAGCCTTGAGGAACACCAGCGTTCACTGACATGAACCGCGAAGCGCATCCATCCGAAAGGACACGGATTCTACGCTCGTGCAGGAAGCTAGCAATCCAGGTACAGAACTGAGCAGGCAAACCGTATGCCGGGAGCTTGGAGAGAAGAGCTTTGTGCTTATTATATGCTTAGACATATTATATATATACATTTTTACATAAGTATAGTAGTAGTTTTATTTTATTTTAGTATAACAGACGCGCGCGGACTGAAGTCAGCGTCGACCAACCCCGACGCTTGGTCGGGGTTTTCCGGCACGCGTGGTAGGTACATGCATTTGCGTTATCTATGTAAATCTATATCTGTGGTTTTCGCTTAATCGCCACGCTTGCCAAATTCGGGTTGGTCTCCACAAACCCGGGCTATGCCGCATAGCCCGGGTTAGTTAGCCCGACCTTTTTAGGATTTGTCGATACAAATCCTAAATAGGTCGGGCTAACTAAGTTTATACACGGAGACATTTGAGTGGTTGTTTTCCCGCGGCAGAACGATTTACCTTTAGTAGTACTATCGAATCATGCAAGTTATTTTTTTTAAATAAAAATATTTTTATTCTCAAATAAGTAATCAAAAAAATAATCATCAACTCGAAAGCGTGAGAAACGATAGTTTCTTATACGAGATGTGACGTATTTGGGTTACTGCCTGCCGCACGAAATCTATGTTTAAAGTAAAAGAAGCTCCCGCACCAAGTAATATTCTCACGCTTTCGAGTTGATGATTATTTTTTTGATTACTTTTAACTAAAAAAAATTTGTAACTCTCATGATTCGATAGTACTTCTAAAGGTAAATCGTTCTGCCGCTGGAAAACAATCACTAAAATGTCTCTGTGTATACTTAAAATAAAAATTAAAATAATAAAAAACTTAATAAAACTTATCAATCTGCTTCCTTGAAAGTAAAAGTGCTTCGCAAAAAATAAATACAGCGATAATCCGATACGGTTTGAGCACTTAACAATTTTTAATAAAAGGCAAGAGATACTAACATTACAGCATTCAAGTGGCGAGAGTAACATGATCGATGGCCCTTGGCAATATCTCCGGTTACCCGAATATTTTCGCGGCAAACTCCCCTGCGAAATTGCTCGGCTGACATCTAGGCAATTAATCTTGGTTTTTTAAGGTTCAGCTGTTTCACAAGATTAATGCGGTGTGAACACAGCACCATTAGACGGGATGCGAACGATTACAAATACTTATACGCTTAAAATACTACCTACATAAGTTATGTTATATTATAAAATGTTTACTAGAAAAAAATCAACCAGTCTCAGGAAGCTCGAATGGGATTCGAACCCACGACCTTTGGATTGCCGGTCCACTGCTCTAACCGCTGAGCTACCGAGACCCCAGAAGACTCGCTGAATTTTTCCTAGTAGTTTGATTTACGCTGCAAGCCAGCGGTTGATTTTTTTCTAGTAAACATTTTATCCTATATCTATATAGCATTGTGAATTCAAAATTTCAATAATAAAGTTACACACCACGCAATGGATTTTTATGCGGTTTTCACTAAAAGATAGAGTGTTAACTGAGGATGGTTTTTTGTTTATATTTTGTAGATATATTGTTTTATGGCTGAACTATGACGGTTTTTCTAAGTTAGCGTGGACGAAGGGGCGCGCGGGCCGCTAGTTTTATATATATTGATTAATAATATAATATATATAATTTAATCAGTAAAGTAATGTAAAATAAAGGGCACGCTACCCCTTGAGCACCGTAAAACCTGACACAATTGAAAATCACTTGTTTCGCGACCGCCGGCGGTCTCATGATCCTTGGCCTATTAACCTCTCAAACCCCAAGCGGTCGCATTAGACCGCACCTACAAAGACACACTTGACTTTGTGCCGTGTTTTCATAGACTTACAGACTACTTTAGTATGAACAAGGTCGATTATTTCGGTTCTGTGGTACATTTTATGCGTCGTGATCGCAAAATATCGCATGGTCTATGCTCGATTCTGTCAAATTCGACGTTGACAGTTGCGCCAAATTCTGTGAAAATTTCCACGAGTGAGTGGTAAGCCGTTGGTCCCGGTTGTTGTCGTAAGATGGCAGTCGTTAAAACCCACCTGCATTGGGCCAGCGTGGTAGGTTATGGCCCAATACCCCCACGTGTTACTTATGCTACGTGGGAGGCCTGTGCCCAGCAGTGTGACGTTTATAGGCTGATGATGATGATGATGTGAATCAGTAATAAACTGGCGACCTCGCCTCGCTGGCCGAGTGGTCGAGCGGTCGATCCGGAGGTCCTGGGTTCAATTCCCGAGTTGGCAATGTGTGTTTCAGATTTTTCTATTAGCACGGGTTTGTTATCACCAAACTCGTGCTACGCCCATTAATTGTAGCAACCTGCCCCCTTACTCTCGAAACCGATCGCTATTGGATCGGATTGGTATTGTGAATTTTCGTATTTTTAAGTTATGACACCAGCGCTAATTTGGATTCATATTGGGTGAACTAAATGGCATTGAGTTTTGTATTTTTTTCACTCAATATCCACGCAATATGAATCCATATTAGCTCTGGTGTCGTAACTTAGGAGTACGAAAATTCACAATACCAATCCGATCCAATAGCGATCGGTTTCAAGAGTAAGGGGGCTGGTAGGCTACTCTTGAAATAGAATTGCATTAATCAATTTCCAATCACAAATTTAAAAAATGTCAAATGGCACTTTTGGAAGCGACAATAGCGCCACATTGGAATTAAATTGCGTGGAAATTGATTGAACAAATTATTATCGAGATGGCGTGGAATTTTCTTTATTTATCCCAATATCGATCCATATTAATCGCATTGGAATTGTATTATGATTGAGTTTGCGTTCGAGAGTAACCCCCCTGTAGCGATTATCCTTCGTTCGTCCCGAAGTTTGGTCCCACATTCCAAAAAATTCTTAGTTTGTCCCATATCACTATTGAAGTTTTGCTTCGTCCCAAATTACAAGAAGACAGTTAAAAGTACTAATGGTAAAAAAAAAATCTGATTGTACATACTTACACCAATATAAGATTAAAGTAAGTTTGGCATATAAAAAATATGCTCCGTAAAAGAATATAAAGTAGGAAAAAGCGAGAATATAGAACATTATGTTTCGAGGAAATGTAAAATATGCTCTTAATTATTATTCTTTTTATTTAACATATTATCTGCCCAATTACTCACTAACATCCTCCTTGGTCGAGTGGTTTGTACACCGGTTTTCATGGTGTCACCATCTCTGAGGTCCCGGGTTCGATCCCCCGTCGGGTCAATTTAGAAAATGCTGTTTTTCTAAATTGTCACGGGTCTGGGTGTTTTCTATGTATAATAAGTATGTATTTAAGTAGTTTAAGTATGTTTATCCGTTGTCTAGTAACCATTTAACGAGTATCTTCAAAGCTTCTCTTGGGCTAGATAATTGGTGTGAGTGCAGGAAAGTTTTATTTATTTATTATTTATCTGAAGTAAATTTTTTTTACAATATTTTATATAAAAAAAACATATTTACAATATAAAATATTGTAAAAAACTTAACCTAGGTTGCCACCGGCAGCGGGGACAGACCCAAGCTATCGGTGGTTAGGGTTGCAGAGTGAGGAACCTCCTGACAATATGTGCCGTGTCAATGAGCTGCCTTCTGTATCTGACCAGCCCAGCCTTTTAGCGAGAGCCTCTCTAGATGTTGATCGAATCGAGGCTCTTTAGCTATAAGACCGTTTGTTGAAACGATTATCGGTACAATAATGGTTGAATTCACATCCCACATGGCGGTACCTCATGAGCCAAGTCAAAGGTGATGGTCGATCCTTCTCAGCTTTCACGAGGTTCTCATCATGAGGTATGGACCATACCTCATACCATACCGTATGGTGAGCTGAGATCGGTCGACCACCACGATATCAGGCTTATTAGCGACAATAGTCCTATCCGTGATGATAGAGCGATCCCAGTAGAGCGTTGCATGACCATTATCGAGAACCGGCGCAGGTGCGTCTTATAAGTAGTAATCGTCCATCCATTACCGTCTGGGTCGCTGCCGTTTAAGAGGCATATTAGATCTCGACTGTGATTTTTGCGTAAAATACCCATTTTCGCATTTTGTTGTAATTTTGCAGTTGTATTTATCGTTTTTATCGAAATAGGATAATAAAATCATGCCACTCTGCGAGGATAAGCTGAGTTCGGACGGTCGGCGCATCGCATTTTGAAGTATTTTTGCAGTTGTATTTATCGTTTTTATCGAGATAGGATAATAAATAAATTATAAAATCTTTATTGATCATGAAGTAACGATTATTCTGGTATACATTTTGCTCATTAATATTATCGTAGATAGGAGAAATTTACAGTTAACTTAAAGCGATTTTCGAAGTTTTTTGGTTTAGAATAAGATTTTCTTTTCTATATAAAATCAGTGATATCTAAAAATTCCGAGGCCGCTACGCACTATAGGATTATATAAAAGATAACATTCTATTTTTTTATTTTACTTGTTCGGAGCAGTAGTTCAATCTAGGAGCTCAAAAAAGTGCCATCGCGCATTTTAACAAAATCTTTCTCTGCAATTTTGGGTTTAATTAAAAATTTAAGCAAAATTTACAAAAAGCGAGGCCTTTACGCACTATTCCAATAGCTATTCTACACTATTGAATAAGTCAAAATTGTTAGAGTTTGGTTGGCCAACGAAAGCTGAACTAGGAAAAACGCGGCAAATTCAAAAAATCATGACTGGGTAACATAGAGTCACTCACACAGTTGCAATTTTTTCAGAATTTTTTTTATTTGAAATATGACATGACACCTCAGATAGACACACATAGAGACAAAGTATTGCCAATCAAATAACTACGAGGTTCGACTTTCGTTGGCCAGATATTTTTGTTTCTGAGATCCATAACGCCAAAATTGGCTTTTGTTTCTGAGATCCATAACGCCAAAATTGGCTTTTGTTTCTGAGATCCAAAACGCCAAAAATGGCTTTTGTTTCTGAGATCCATAACGCCAAAATTGGCTATTTTACGCAAAAATCACAGTCGAGATGTAATTAAAAAATAAAGTTTTAACTTAAGTAAGCTCACTTTCAGTAAAAGTAAGTTTATCATATAAATCGTCGTCAAGCAAACATATCTTTAAAGATAATAAATGTAAATTGGTTATATCCTAACCATGAAACTCTTCAATTTTATATTAAGTGACTACACTTTCTTGCTAAAAGGTACGAATAATAAAGGATGATAAATATTTATTGAGTCGCTCAAACTTTGATAGCATCCTGACATTACGAGTCGTGAACTCGTGACGTTATTGCTCAGGGAACATATTAAAATATAAGGTTCAGCGTTAACGTTCGTGCTAGCTTTTTAATAAAATGGTATGACAGGCGTAATATATATCACCAAGTCTACAAAAGAACCCGCTCGTGTGCTATCCATATATTTTTACGCGGAGACGTGGACTCGCGTGGACCTATTACGTTTAACGTTTATTATGTAAACCGACAACCATCGCTTTACATAATAATAAACATTAAACATAAAGGTTTTTCACCATCACACCTTTTATGTAGCTCAAGTTAAGCTTCTTTTGAAATTTGTTCTTATTATTAGTAAGATAACTTTTTTTATTTTATTTTATTTGGAAATTCAACAGCTTTTTTACATACTTACCTTTTACAAGAGAAAACTTATTTTAAAACACTTAAGCCAATTATGGAATTCCACAACTTAGACTAATTATTTTTAACAATAACTAATGATACATAATAACGACAGGCACTTGAACAATGTATGAACAGCAGATAAGACTCGTGGTATTAGAATAATTATTACAATAATATCTCAATCTATATTTTAAAATTTAAGGGTAAAAATAACAAAAATAAAAATAACCTATTAAATTTATGTTACATACATGCATACATTATTTAGAAAAATAAGTAACTATACATAGGTATATGCCAAAAATACCAATATGTAAATTACCTAATAGTTTTAATTTACAAGGATGCTTCCCATTCTCGATAAATGCTTTTCGTTTAATGGACTGTTTGTTCGAATTAAAATGTCAATATGTTAAAAAATTTTGTTGTATGTCCTGGGCAAACGTAACAGCATTACTCGATTAGTTGGTGCGGTGGGTGGGTCGATACGTTACACAAAGGAGTCTTGTACGGGATTTAGGAGTGTAGAAACTAACAAGTGAAATAAGATAAGATGTATCCAGATTGTTTTGCAAAATATCGTACAGCATCCAGAGGTAACAAATTATAGTGCTTGCAGTCAATCAAGTAAGATTGACTTCGTCTGGAGGTTTTAAAGTTTTAATGAAGTGTCTTATAAACAGACAACCATACTAATTATACATACAAAACATCCGCACGCAGACCTGAAACCGATTTAGAAAAACTAGGTAGGTATATTTTTAAATTGACCCGACCAGGAAACGAACCCGGGACCGCAGAGGTGGTAACCATAGAACCGGCGTGCTAACTACACGACCACGAAGGTATTTGACAGATAAAAGTGAACGTAAAGTACTACTTATACCTAATCACGACTATTAACCCGAAGGGTTAGTCAGAGACTAGGCAATGAGGATAACAAAATGCAGTCCTCTACAATGGGCCACTTTTCTCCTAATAGCCACTGCACATGTGCTCAGCGTGAAAGGTGGTGAGCCCATCGCCGCTCTATGCTGTTGGGTGTATGTGCAGTCTTTAGTCCGTTATACGCTTTTTACGACACCCAAGGGAAGAGAGGGTGGTAGTATTATTTCACTGCTAATACGCGACACGGTTATAATTCCCTTCGTTCGGTTAAGGACAGATTCTGCCTTCGTTCGGTTAAGGACAGATTCTGCCTTCGTTCGGTTAAGGACAGATTCTGCCTTCGTTCGGTTAAGGACAGATTCTGCCTTCGTTCGGTTAAGGACAGATTCTGCCTTCGTTCGGTTAAGGACAGATTCTGCCTTCGTTCGGTTAAGGACAGATTCTGCCTTCGTTCGGTTAAGGACAGATTCTGCCTTCGTTCGGTTAAGGACAGATTCTGCCTTCGTTCGGTTAAGGACAGATTCTGGTTATGGCAGATTCTTATTATGGCAGATTCTTTTTAAGGCAGATTCGTGTTAGGGCAGAAGTACAGTCATCATAAAATTATTAAAATATATTTATTAGTAATACGAATATATAAATACACGAATAATATATCACTTCTTATATATTTTTAAAGCTGCTAATTTAGTTAAACATTCCAAATTTGAGATTTTGTTTTCTTCGAGATTTGTAATTATTTCGTTAATGGATTTGATTTTTTCGATTAAAGGAATATAAATTAATTAAAAATAAAAAATAAAAATAAAATAATTAAATAATAAGTAATTATATTTTTTTTTATTAAACAACTTAAAAATGTGTTAGTAAAATACAATAATAATAATAAAAAACTTAATCTAACAGACCACCGCGAGTCACCCCCGGCTCAAAGGTTCCCATGATACCGGCAACGTTGCCGCGCTGTATCGCCAGGGAGATCCTTTGAACCAGGTATGACTTGCAGCGGCGATCGTAGCCGCGATCCGCCAAACGGTTTCCTACTTTAGCAATGAAAGCTTTCGCTTCCGAGCCCCACACCCCAGTTGTCTCTACCGCGAAGGGTACAAAAAGGTACTGAGCCTTTAACGCCTCATACTTACTGTGTTTCTGTCTCGCGGCAGCCTCGGCAGCAGACCCAGCGGTCCGCATTGTGGCGGGAATATGAGACGCCGCGAAGGTGCTAACACACGTCGCATCCCACAACAAGCAACGGCCCTTTTCCCAGGGAACCAAAGTCAAGCCATCGGGTCTCTTGCCATCCGTGCGACTCAAGCCCGGAGGTTCCAGCGCACAAGGAATATTAGCCGAGATCAAGACTCGCCGAATGATATCATTTAGCGCGTGATGTCTCGGAAACCTGCCTGCGCATTTAGAGCAGCTCAACCCATGGTGCCCATTGGCCTCAACCTGAGCTCCGCAAACACAACGATGCGGCTCACAAATTCTGCAACCGAGCCTTAATCCTACCGCTACTCGCAAGGAGTTATCGTCCATGAATGTGCCCAACTGCGGAGAAGGTAACGCATGCAGCCAAGCACCGGATTCTGGCTGAGATACCGCCCTGAGCCTAGCCAGATCTCCTGCACTCGCGCCATCCATGAGTTCAGCGCGAGTCAAGTTCGATCTGACATCATCCCAATTTCTTTGAACTTCAGGGTGATCGGGGGTATCTTGATCGGGACAGAAAATCGACCAAGCGGCCAAGGCCTCACCTGCAAAGGGCACCTAAAATCCGTTACCATCAACATTGAGTATGCGAGCAACCAGATTCAGCGCCCCATGCATAGAAGCCAAGAAAGCCGGTAACGCCGTGTCCTGTACACGACGAATGCCAAGTCCACCGTGCCTTATTGGCAGGGATGCCTGATGCCACTGCCTATCATCCAGATCCACATTTAGGATGCCTTCCAGGGCTTCTTTAAGGTTGTAGTCGATAACCGATATTTCCTGTTGGCAAAGCCATACCGGAGCCGTTCTGACATTATAATTTAATTTAGGCATCGATGAACATGAACGTAAAAGCGTTAAAGCAATGTGTGGTGGCAACCGCTTTAAATGACTACGACTTGACAAAAGTTACTGATTCTTGGCGAGCAAGACATCAGGTATAGCTTCTGAAAAGACCGGAGCGCCCAAGATTTTGAAACTTATCTTTTCCAAAAGTTTTACGCCTGGTACGATATTTTGAATATTTGCCGATGAACTACCATTGCAACTAAAATATTCACACTTGCTCAAGTTAATTTTTAGACCCATATCTCGAAGCCCGGGAAGGAGTGATTGAATGTCCACAACATCCGGACTGCCCTCTATGGTCCCATCATCCAAGTACCAAATGTTTAATGGGGATTGCAATAACGAAATCACTTTGTGTATAGCCAAGCTAAAAATCAGAGGGCCCAAAGGATCACCCTGCTGTGTTCCCGACTGTGACAGGATAGGGGTATCACCAAAATATAAGTTGCTGGACGCTGAGTAGCACTGATGAAGAAAAGGATAAATGGAGGGTACGCGTTCCTTGACCTCTGTCAAGATCGTGTCCCTTTCTAAACTGTTGAAAGCATTTTGAATGTCCAGCTTCACTATAATGTGGTCGGTGTTACTGTTAAAGTGTGCAAACGCGCGAGTTGCATGTATAACAGCTTCGCAGCCAAGGGAAGTGCCAAAACCAAGCTGTTGTGGTTGTAAATATGATGAAGTTTCGGATTTTACGGCGCGACAAGCCAGTTTTGCAACCAAACGGCGAATTAAACTACCTACAGCAATTGGTCTAATTCCACCGTTCTTTTTGTTTAAGGCGACCAGAGAAGCGCCATATAAAAAAGGGCAAACTTCCCTGTTAAGTAAACCTTTTAACAAAAAGTTTGAAAGTCGCGTCAGTGCCTCCAAAAGTAGTCGGCCACAGTCGCCTGCAGAGGGAGAAATAAGCTCCTTCAAATGCTCAGGGCGAAGTCCATCCAATCCAGCAGCTGAACCGCTCTGAAAGGAGCCGATGGCCTCCAAAACCTCTGACACTGTAACAGTAAGGAAAGGGCACGTAGAATCCGGTTCCGGAGGCAACAAGAGCGGACGCGATGGCGAAGGGTGTTTAGCCTTCAAAGCATTAAGCGTTTCGTTATTTCTGGGAGCAAGAGAGCAATCGGAAACCAACAGTCGTACGGCACCTCTCAAATCGCCGTCGTGGACCTTAGTCGTTATAGATCTATATAAAGACAAAAGTCTCGGCGCCAAATCCGATCCGTCGGTCAAGTAGCAAATATACCTGTCAATATTTTCCTTAACCTTGGTGGTGAGCGAACGCTTGTCACTGCCGTCGGGCACTCGTAAAGCAGCGTAAGCGAAAGTAAGCAATGCCCACCAATCCTCTACGCCATTCAATTCTATGCATTCATTCACAATCTGCGAAAGTTTACCCGCAGCCTGACATCGAGCCCCTTTTGGAATATGTTTGAGCACGCGAACAGATTTTTTCAAGTGACATAAATTATCGAGTTCTATGGGCCCATTCCTAGTCCCAGCCTGCATAAACACTGGGTCCGCATGCTGAGTTTGGCTGTCCTTATGCATGCGACCTATGTGTATGTTTAACCCATGTGGCGTAGCGAAGTGACGAGACGAACCGGGGCAGTGTGGGCAAGTAGCTCTATGCGAGTCAGTCATGTTTAAAAATCAACAGTCAATCACTAAAAACATAAAAAAAGCAGAAGTCAATAAAATTAACAAATAAAAACTGTTATAGTAAACTATTACTAGTTATTTAAATAAAGTAAGCAATAAACAACAATACAAATATTAGTTAACACTCATCAAATAATCGTATATTACCTACTCTACTTAAAAAGAATGTGCCCTATATAATATACCTACTTTACAATAAAATTATAGAGCGTAGTTTGTGAAGCTGAAGTGTAAATATGTAAGAAAACTAAGTTATAAGTTTCTGGGTAATATGTTAATATGTAAATTATTATAATTTTTTTTTCGATTTTTTTTTAAATGAAAGAATTTAAAAAAAAATTGAAAAAAAATATTATAATATTTTGTTATATTGGAAATTTATTATATTGGAGATTGCTAACCTTAATGATAGAATAAAGATTTTTTATCTAAGTAGAAATACCACCCTCTCAAGGAATTTCGGAGTGAAACAATGGCACTCGTTGCTGTTATGTTTTGTCCGGTGAGTGAAGGTACCGAAGGCCCATCCCCCCCCCCCCCTCTCACAATTCCTACTCCCTCTTCAAAGATCCTACTCCCCAAGGCCGGCAACGCATCTGCGACCTCTCAGATTTTGCGCGTGTCCATGGACGGCGGTGAACTTGCCATCGGGTGATCAGCCTGCCTTTCTTAAATAACTGCCTCTGTGGTCTAGTGGCTAAGCCACCGCTTTCGGACCCAGAGGTCCCGGGTTCGATTCCCAACGGGGGGTACATTTTGTGTGCTCGGTTTGGTTAGTGGTAGGGCTGTTAAGTCCGCCTGGCTAGCTACCACCACCTTATCTAAGTCTGTCGCCATAACAACGATGTTTATAGCATGGTTGTGTTCCGACAGTTACTGTTTGTGATAAGATAGCCAGTTCCTTAGTGGTTGAGGATTCCGGGTGAAGCGCGCTTCCACCTTCGGCCTTATCATCACTTACCATCAGGTGAGATGAAAGCTAAGCGCTTACCCGTTGCCAAATAAAAAAAAAATATAAAAAATTGTTTGCCTGTAAAGTCGGTTTTACGGGCGAAGATTTTACGTGACAACGTCTTTTTCTCGGTAGAATATTTATTGATATGAATATAATTAAATTGCACAATAGGAACAAGGAATTGAATGAAAATAAGAATTGCACAAATTTATCATAGTTGAGTGGGAGAGAGACGCAAGGCATTCGGCGGGCCTCTCTCTCGTTCGGTGACTCATCGTAACGTTACCCAGCGTTACACTTTTTCATAAGTGACTCCCAGCCGCAACCTAATTTAAGACGTTGTCACGTCAAAAACAATCACTCACATTTTACTTAGAAGTGTTTAAATTGTTTTTTGACGTGACAACGTCTTAAATTAGGTTGCGGCTGGGAGTCACTTATGAAAAAGTGTAACGCTCGGTAACGTTACGATGAGTCACCGAACGAGAGAGAGGCCCGCCGAATGCCTTGCGTCTCTCTCCCACTCAACTATGTTTTAAATATAATTCTTTGTTTAAATAAATGTTTTAAATTGTTACTATTATTTCATCCTTCTTCCTACTATACGAATGAATATTCACATTAAAATTATTTTACCACTCAAAGTCGTTGTCACGTAAAACTTTTTTTTGTAAGTAAACGTTTTATTTGTAATTCCCTTCCGTCGGGTTTTTTCTTCTGTTCTGTGGCTTCTTTTGAGGCGGGCGTTGCTATCCGCTACACGGTTTTACACTTAGCGGATAGCCCCGTTTTTACTAATTCAAATGTAAACGTTTGTTTTATGGAATGTAACACTTTCGAACCTTTACAGGTGGTCTCCCTATGATCACGGACCCTGTAAAGGGTTCGAAATGTCAGGACTAAAATAAAAATTTAAAATGGAGTTGAGTCCGCCATGTAATGTAATGTTGCAAAAGTTTAAATAAATAAATAAACGCCAGTTCATCTATAAAAAGTGTTTCATTTCAATGTGTAGTTATAGCTAGAAAACAAATTTTTTTTAAAAATAAATACTTCTTTTTCTTATTATTAATAATACCTACAATATATTGTAAACATGTCATGTTTGTCTGATGATTGTTTATTACCTATGGCTCACTTATGAGTAGTTTTAAGAGTAGGTTTGATTACACAAACTTTATGTGGTAAGTACCTACTTTATACAGAGTGAGTAGGTACTTACCTAAACTTTGCAATAAATTGTTAAATGGATCTGTATGACTCAACTCACTTCACTCTAAGATATGAGTTGAAGTAGAAACCTCTTATTAAAGTTTACGTTAAATGTTTGGGACGCAGAAACGTTGTCTGTTTATGATAATTTATTTATGACTTCGTGAAGCGATAGGTACAACATGACTGAAATAAACTATTAATAAACGAAAGTCACTGTAAAAGAAATTCGGAATTCATAATGGTAATACCGTTATCAAAATTAAAATATTGCATTCTTACCCTGCCATCCGTTATTAATTAGTGTAACATTTTAAATAAGATCTATTTAATGATACAGTACCATAAAGTTTCACTGGCATACTATATTGACTGACTGAGGTAGGTTCTACATAAAGCTATTATTTTAAACGTCTCCATATAGAGCTTGCGAGCTTGCGAGCTTTATATCGAGATCGTCCCATAAATTCTCGGCGCCCCATTAATTTTAAACGGGTTTTCCGCCTATGGTCAAACGTGCGATTCGTCAAAATATGCGACTAACGGACTAAAGACTGCACATACATCCAACAGCAAAGAACGGCGATGGGCACATGTCACGCTGAGCACATGTGCAGTCGCAATTTGGTGAAAAGTGGACTATGGTATTTGCTGTCCTCATTGGCAAAGGACTGCTTTTGCGGTCCTCATTGCCTGGTCTCTGACTAACCCTTCGGAGACAGTTAGTCGGGAGTGTTTACTGTCAAAGGTTAACTTGATTATAATTTGTAATCAGATCAATCAAGGTGAGCGAGCAGGACACCCTCTTAAGTATATAACAGCGTTAAAACGTGTGAGAACGTATAAATACAGGGTCTAACAAAATCAATAAGCGAGCGTTTAAGGCCGGTATCTATACATCATTCTGAATACAATGGCAACAAATGGGCTCCAATTTTATTTTTATAGTGATTATTCAAAGTTATGTTTTCTAACAAACTAAATCAATTAAAATAATGCACATCATATAGCATGCTGTATCTTTACTAACACGTACGCAAGCGTTAGTAAAAAGATAGCTCAGTGTGCTCCGAGTTCAGTGTGCATGTTCGGCATCTTTGTGTGCGTGCAGTACAGCTGTACGGGTTTGGAAAGAGTTTATTTTTGGGTGAATTATGTTTTGTTGATTATCTCGGTAACGAGCCTGTTGTTTTGGACCAAATTTGGTGAGTATGCTTAGTGTGATGTATAGATGCTCCTTATTGATATTGTTAGACCCTTGTGTACCGTGTCGCGTAGCGGTAAAAGAATACTACAACCCACTCCCTTCCCTTAGGTGTCGTAAAAGTGGAAACAATTAACAACGGTGTTATCAGAGGTAGCATAAAAGTACCAAAAGTGACAGAGAAGTTAAGAGGAAAGAGACTGTCTTGGTATGGACATATAATGAAGAGGGATGAATGCCATCTGACTAAGCGAGTTTTAAGCATGACATACCAGGGGAGAGGTATAGGCCGAGAAAAAGATGGATGGTCTGCGTGAAAGATGAGATGGTGAAGAAAGGAGTGACCGTAGTGAAGGGTTTAGAGCAAAAGGAAAAACTCTAAACAGATTAGTTGCGGATTTATTTCAGAGCAGTATGTACGTCGTAGCACCCGTAGACCAAAGAGACAGAGAGAGTGTTGACCTATGACATTTGTCATTCACAGATATAACTATCTTAAGTTTATAGAGATTCACTCCAACACTTCCCTTTAAACTAAGACATACTAATCGTACTTACTCATCTAGTTACACACAATAGTAGCATTAAATAATTAGCACAATTAACAAGTTTTCATTATGTCCGATACAAACTTACAATGTTTAACATAAGGCAAAGACTTTGTTAAAAGATCCGCTAACATTTCATCAGTCGAAACATAATTTAGATATACACTTTTACTATCTACCAACTCTTGAATATAATGGTGCCTTATATCTATATGTTTTGTTCTAGAATGAGCTACAGAGTGTTTCGAAATCTTTTGTGCAGACTGATTATCATTAAATAAATAAATTTTGCAAAACATACCTGTACACTCATGTAGAAAGGTTTTCAAAAACATAGCCTCCTTGCAAGAGTCAGAAATCGCCATGTACTCAGCCTCAGTACTAGAAAGCGCCACCGTGCGTTGCTTTCGGCTTTCCCATGAAACTAAAGAATTTCCAAGGTTAAATACATATCCAGTATACGATCGGCGATCCAACTGGTCCGCACCCCAGTCAGCATCTGTGAAACCTGTTATTTCCATGTTACCTCTTTCAAATTTGAGACAGTAGTCCGACGTACCCTTTAGATACCGGAGCAGTCTTTTCGCAGCTTTCCAATGACCCTCAGAATAACAATTGTTAAATTGGCTGAGATAGCTTACACTGTGTGCAATGTCAGGCCTGGAACACACTGCCAAATACATTAAGTAACCAATTAGACTCCTATAATCATGGTTACACTGCGCATTATCTTGTTTCTGCAATTTCAGTCCAACTTCCATAGGAGTCTTGCATGGTTTACAATCAGTCATTTGAAAATGTTCTAGCATTTTTTTGATATACCTTGATTGATCCAAGGTGTATGACCCATCACTGGTTTTGGTAATTTTCATTCCTAAAATGAAACTTGCCGTACCTAAATCCTTCAGCTGAAATTCATTCATAAGTTTCTTCTTTATAACATCTTTATTCTGAGATGTTTTTGCTGAAAACAAAATAATGTCGTCAACGTACAGAGCAATAATCATTATTTCATCATGATGATTATAAATATAAACACAAGGTTCTGAAGATAACCTTTTAAATTTCAATTTATTGGTTAAAACATTGTTTATTTTCTCATTCCATGCTTTCGCCGCTTGTTTTAAGCCATAAATTGCTTTATTCAGCTTATAAACTTTTCCTTTTTCATTTTCTTTAATGAATCCTTCGGGCTGTTCCATGTAAACAGTCTCTACAAGATTTCCATGCAAAAATGCGGTTTTAACATCGAGATGTTCTACTGTCATATCGTACTGAGCAGCCAGAGCTAACAAAATTCTTATTGTTGAATATCGTACAACCGGAGCGAATGTTTCCTGGTAGTCTATACCATATCTTTGGGTGTAGCCCTTCGCCACAAGACGAGCTTTATATTTCAACAATTCACCATTCTGCCCTCTCTTTTTATTAAAAACCCATTTACATTTGATTGCTTTATGACCATTGGGTAAATCAACCAAAGTCCAACAATCATTAATTATAAAAGAGTTATACTCATCTTGTATTGGTTCCTTCCACTGTTTGGTTTCACTGCTCTGTATCGCTTCCTTCACAGTCTTAGGTATGTTTTCCTCACCTATTTCTGCAAGCCCAGCAAACTCAGACACGCCAGCATCCTCAAAGGATGGTGGGTTTGAGTCTTCAGAGTCTAGGCTGTCCATACCTGGAATGTAAGTACAATCCGACAAATCATCTGCGTTTTCAGATTCCTCCGCACTCAGGTCAAATATGGTTTGTCTGCGAGTTATTCTTGTGTCATCAGATTGTCGTAAACCTAATTCCTCATGGATATCATCATGTGACACATTATCTTTATGAAACACATTTTCCATAAAAGTTACATGCCGCGCCTTCACACATTTCTTTGGACATACTGGATCCAATAGCCTGTAACCTTTGCTATCCTCACAATATCCTACAAATATGTATTTTTTGGTTCTAGAATCTAGTTTTCTACAATTCTCAGTTTTGGCATGCGCCACACAACCAAATATACGCAAATGACTCACGTTCACCTTTTTGGATGTCCATTTTTCTTCAGGTGTTGCTCCCATCACAGCTTTTGTTGGACAACGGTTTTTCAGGTATGCAGCCGTGTTAACAGCCTCCGCCCAAAACTGCTTTTCCAATCCAGCATCCTGGAGCATACACCGGACCTTATCCATAATTGTACGGTTTGCTCTCTCAGCAACACCGTTCTGCTGGCTGCAATGCGGCACTGTGGTTTGATGTCTAATCCCGCAGTTCATTAAGTACTCCTGAAATGCACAATTTACGTATTCTCCACCATTATTACTTCTTAATACTTTTGTTCTTTTGTTTGTCTGGTTTTCAACAAAGGCTTTAAATAATTTAAATTTCGTAAACACCTCATTCTTTTCTTTTATAAAATAAAAAGTTTTTCTGGTATAGTCATCAATAAAAGTAACAAAGTAACGCGCATCACTAAGTGACTTTGTTTGCATGGGACCACAAACATCAGTGTGTACCAACCCTAATATCTCACTGGACCTACTTTGACTTTTCTTAGGAAACGGCAATTTTGTTTGTTTCCCTTCAATGCATGACACACAAGGATTGAATGTAGTAATTTTGAAATTCATACCTGTTGCTAGTCCATTCTTCATAAGATTCATACTCCTGGAGTTGAGGTGACCAAGTCTCCTATGCCATACCTCCTGCGACACACCACCTCCCGCAGATATAAGTGAAGTCTCCTCATCCATAATGGATGAATCACTCGCCGCTGGATGTGCACAGACTGAGCTCATGACAACCCCTGACTTTACCTCGCAACTCAGCGCACTGTCAGCAATGTCAAGTTGATACACTCCATTGTGACAAGTAGCTGTAGCTATGATTTCATTACCATCAAGAACCTTACAATCATTAGGATTAAAAATAACACTATAACCTTTCCTATTTAACTCACTTACTGATAATAAATTTGCAGAAAGTTTAGGTATATAGTAAACATTACTTATTGTCTTTAAACCGTTTTTCAAGTAAACTTGAACACTAGTCCTTCCGTTGACACTACCTCACCATTCGCTACAGTGACAACAAGTGGCTTTGAACTTTTAAAGTTCAACATCACTTCTCTGTTATTGCTCATATGATTTGTGGCTCCTGAGTCTATGTACCACAAGTCACTTTTCAATTTTACAGATAGTGCAGTCAGCAATCCCTTGTTCGTAACTGCAGGTGTGTACTTGTAGTTCTTGTTCAAGCTCTTGCTTGCCTCTGGACAATCTCTCTTCACATGACCCGTCTTCTTACATCTGAAGCACCTCAAAGGTTTCTTAATCACCAAAGCTGTCATCTCAGTACTGTCAGATTTCCCATCCCGCCGCTGTTGTTTTTGCATGAGTTTGGATTTAACCATCTCGCTAGTAAGGTTCATACTGGAGTTTTCGAGCGCCATGATCATCGGATCAAAATCACTTGTCAGACCGCTTAGCATAATGATTGCAACAAATTGGTCATCTAAGGGTGATTCTATGTCCTTGAGCTGTTGTGCGAGCTCAGTGATCCTCACGAGATAGCTCTCGATATCGTTGTGCTCCTTTAGCTTAGCACTAAACAAAGATCTCAATAATCCCAACCTCCTACTTAGTCCCTTATCTTCATAGGCACTTTGTAGTTTAATCCACGCTTCATATGCAGTTTTGGCATTACGAACATGGTGCAACGATGATAAACCCACAGACAGGCATATTTTTGCTAAAGCCTTCTGCTGTTTCTTCTCATCCTTACATCCATCCTCGGACTGGATGCATTCGTACATGTCTTCATGCATGAGCACCATTTTCATGAGAAATTTCCAATTATTATAATCTTCCAAGCCTCGTAGCTTTTCAACTTGAATACCGGATAGCGTTGTCATGGTGATGAAGAGGAAAATATTCGTACTTTCATGAAATAAATACGTCGCCGGGTTTATAGCGTCCCTGGGCCCATAACCTGAAGGGTTTAGAGCAAAAGGAAAAACTCTAAAACAGATTAGTTGCGGATTTATTTCAGAGCAGTATGTACGTCGTAGCACCCGTAGACCAAAGAGACAGAGAGAGTGTTGCTACCTATCACATTTGTCATTCACAGATATAACTATCTTAAGTTTATAGAGATTCACTCCATACGTAGAACTGACGGCTGATAGGGACGAATGGAAGAAGAAGAAATACTGCGCCGACCCCAAATAGGGACAAGGACAAGGAAATGATGATAAATTAACAACGGTGTCTTAAGATAGTTGAATTTCGAGTGTCACTAGTTATTAACACAAAGAAATGTCTTTTTTTTTACAAACATTCTTTATTTAATTTGGCCAATTAGTGGCCATAAATTATACCTCGATTAGGTGTAATTATATGGCGTAGAGGCATAATAAAAACAAACAAGATACCGATGCGAAGCCTTTTTATATTGTGGTTATGGCGACCGCTTACCACCAGTTACATACATATAATCATGACTATTATCCCCAAATAGTTAGTCAGAGACATGACTAGGCAATGAGGACAGCAAAAGCAGGCCCCTACCATAGTCCACTTTTAACTAAATAGCAACTGCATAATAATATGTGCTCAGCGTGACAGGTAGGGTTGCCAGATCGGGAAACTAAATATTCTGGAATTTTTTAAAAAAGTCTGGAGTTTGGGAATTATCATCTGGAGAAATAAATTTAAGAATCAAAAGGAGGCCTGGCGTTTTATGCTTATGTTGTATACTTTTTTAATTTTTTAATCTGTTATTCATTATTTAACTGGCAATATCTGTCAACAAATGACAGTTGTTGACAAATGACAGCCGCTAGCTGTCAAATCAAACATGACGTGACGGCATTGTTGACATTTCTCTTTTTTAAAAGCAAAAGAAATATGGTTTATGCAGCCACGTTAGGCATTTTTAAAGTAACGTGTCTGTTTATTGAAGACTTAGTGTTTCCATATTAAAAATATTTATAATTAAATAACTCTTAGACGCGATTCGATAAAAATAAGACAAAACTTGGTTTAGGTAGCAAATAATATTAGCTTTACTTTATGACCAAATTCTATTGTATGCAAATTAAGCATTTTTTCTATGGAAAATGCCGGTTCACCTTTACTTTTTATTTTTAAAATCAACAATTTTGACATAATGACCAAACCTTAATAATGAATAATTAACAATTTTGAGATCAATCAAACTCGTGCTTCATTATTTACTCTATTAAACTTAATTTTTACGTTGCCACAAGTATCGTGCGTTTGATTTTACTACCTCTATCAATTTGAGCCCTGAGGTGTTTTGAGGCAAGATTTAAAATTTAAACAATTTACATAGAAATTCAGCCTAATATAAAGAGAGGCGCGGCGGCTAGCGGCTAGCGGCTGCCTGGCCCGCCGGCCGCCGCCGCTATTGTTATATTATTATATTGTTCGTAAACCTTCACGAAAACTATTTGTCTGGAGATTTTTTGTATTTTGTCTGGAGTTTGGACATCATATAAAATATCTTGATAATCCAGACGAATCCAGACCATCAGGCAACCCTAGTGACAGGTGGTGAGCCCATCGCCGCTCTTTACTATTGCATGTATGTGCACTCTTTAGTCCGTTAGTCGCGTTTTACGACACCCACGACACCCAAGGGAAGAGAGGGGAGAGAGGGGGTGGTAGTTTCTTTCACCGCTACGCGACTCGGATAACCACCGCCACCAGTTAATGTTTTGCTGTTTCAGTCAAATACAAACAAAATGTATCGTATTCAAATCTTACTGATAGAAATTGACCATTAGTGAAATTAATGTGCACAGAGAAATACATTATAATTTCGCCCGCTCTTTGAAGCTATTTAAAATAAACATGGAAGGTAAATTAACATTTTTTTTGTTTTAAAGAATTGAATAATGAATTACGCAAAAAAATGGTAATATTCTCTGATAGTATTGGAAGTGGATTGGCAACAAAAGTAAAGGATAAATACATGTTTACGTCCAGGAATTGCGATGTGTGTAATGAATTATATAGTAACTAAATCATTATGTAGGTATCGTTGCAGAAGCGAGGAAAAAATAAAGACAATGATATATTTGCTGTTTGCCGTTGTTTGCCAAGCGTATGGAGTCGGCTTCATACAATGTTGTGTATTCTGAGCATACAGTACAGCCACAAATAAGAAAACAGATAGGTAAAGAAGTCAATTTACAAACCGTAATAAAACGAAATGTATTAAATTTATACTACCAAATGTCAAGACCGAACAAACCCATGTTAGAATGAATGGTGTTAAATTAGATTTGGTAGACTCGACAGTTTTCCTAGGGATAACCCTTGACTCAAAACTCCGATGGAATCCGCATATATCGAATTTGGCCGGCAAACTCAGTTCAGCAGCATACGCGATTAGAAAAATTAGACTATTAACAGATGTTGAAACTGCTAGGACTGTTTACTTTAGTTATTTTCATAGTGTCATGTCGTATGGCGTCCTTTTGTGGGGAACAGCGGCTGATGTGCACAGAGAAATACATTATAATTTCGCCCGCTCTTTGAAGCTATTTAAAATAAACATGGAAGGTAAATGCGAAGTCAAAGAGACATGGGTAGCCATCCTACTTTACTATATGTGGATAAAGTAAAAGCTTTCAGCACCGGCACTCGCGGTATGTTAGTAAACAAACAACTTTGAGCCGACAGCGATCTTGATACGGGGCACTGGTGAAAAATGCCTAAAAATATAACATAATAATAAATTTATTAAAGGACCACGGGGGATTTTCTATGAACCCCGTCCCCACCCTACAACAGTCATGGGATACGTGGCAATTTGTTCATAAGGACCCAAGGAAGCCTAAAGTACCTGTGTTAGTTGCAAAAAGTATTGGGTTTATATATAATAAAAAAAGCTTTTATTGTTTTCTTGCTTTAGTTGAACTTGCTCGAGTGTGTCATGCTCTCTCAAAGTGTCTCTGCGGTGGTGGCATGTACGTCGGGTCGTTACGTTCCCTAAAACTGATGACTGATTCACATGTCATACTCGTGAACGGGTGCCGCCTGTGGAGTCTGGCCTTCCATGGCCCTTTACGCTCACACCAAATAATCTAGCCCAAGTTATGTATTCTTATGACACTCGTTAATATGTTAAGATAACGGATAAATACACATTAACATAGAAAAAGCACGCAGACCCGAAATCAATATAAAAGAACAGTTTTTCTCTAAATTGACCCGACCGGGAATTGATCCCAGGACCTCAGAGATGGCCACGGAGGTCGTCAAATTATTAACACACTCAGTGCTCGCTGACTGACCTTTATCCTGTCTTTAGTTATAATAGGAAATGTATGCTGAAAATAATATTAACTACAAAAGAGAGAAGTGTGAATGAATGAAAGTGTAGTGACAAAAATTGAGTAAGACATGCTAAGATGGTTTGGTCATCTAGAGAGGATGCATGGGAAAAGAATTACAAAAAGGTGCATGAGGCGAGAGTGAATGAGATAGTTGGAAGGGGAAGACCTGAGAACAATAATTAAATTATTGTTCTGAGGGGAAGACGTCGGCGAACGTACTTTGCGTAAAGTCAATCGTATTCTTTGACAGTTCTTAATGTATCTCGATCTTAGTAATGTCATTCCATACAAATTGCAACCGATGGAATACGATATGAACTGTCAAATGAATACGATTACCTTACGCAATCGTACTGAAACTATGTAATGGAATCTAAGGTAACTAATTTAACCATCTTCCAAGGGTCGTAGCGTAATGAAAATTGGCAGCTGTATGTAGTTCTGATGACAAAACAATAATATGGTACTGTCGAACTGATCTGATTATGGAGCCGGAAGATATGAACTGGAACTTCATGATGGAAAATCGTATCATAGCTGTTTTAGATTTCTTAGAAAAGTCTTGTAATGAACTTTGACCACGATTAGGTTTCAAGGTCTGATGATGAAGCCGGAAGATAGGCACTGGCATTCCATGATAGAGTATCGTATCATAGTCGTGTTTGCACTTGTGAGAATGGCCACGTAATGGACTTTGAACATGATCAGGTTTCAAGGGTAACCAAAAAGTATAAAATAAATTAATAGTTTAAAAAACACTAGAAAAATACGCTTTCATAAATGCACGTAAAAACAAAAATAAATTATTGATCGTTCAAGTTGTTTCGGTGTTTGTCTATTTCTGGGCTGCAGTGTACAGTATGTGCTTTTAATTATAATATTTGATTGTAAAAGCGTGGGGCGCTGGAACAGGAAAGACTTTCTTGTTAACAAATACTAATATTAACTTCCTGGCGGAAGCTGCATGAGGTCGCACAAGAGCATAACGTTTATGCCGCCAGAGGGTTACCAAAGGGAACCAAAGATATCTCGTCCACGAACAAGAACTCTACATTTTGCCACTGTTGTCGCATTACCCTTGTACTTAATTTCCTGAAAGAAGAGGCGTTCAAAATGTCGGTGAATGTCGTATCTCCTCGCTGCTGGCGCATGTTTTGTCTGAGTTCGACAAACTGTTACTTTGAACAGACTGTTTAATGTAGAGCCACTGCTAGTCGTGCTGCAACTCCAGTTAGAGCGCCAATCTGTGTAACCTGCTTCCCGTAACATCGCTTAACTTGATTTCTCAGCAAGTTATACAAAAAGTCTTTCCTTTTCCAGCGCCCCACGCTTTTACAATCAAATATTATAATTAAAAGCACATAGTTTACACTTCAGCCCAGGAATAGAGACAGTCAACTTGAACGATCCATAATTTATTTTTTGTTTTTACGTGCATTTATAAAAGCGTGTTTTTTTTAACCCAACCTAACTCCGGGAAGCGGGCGTGATGTGTGAGCGAGGGTGTGAGAGTGTGCGTGAAGTGAAGGTACCGCAAGAAGTATTCTAGGTCCCAATCTACTTATAGAAATTACGTTGTCTTGAATAATTAAATTACAGGCAAGGGTTTAATTATAAAATGTTCATTTATTATCAACCCTAACGCAATCGAAGGTGTTTGACGGTCGGTCTTAATTATTTGTTCAGTTAATTTGTGGCCGCTGCGGTACTTTCAGTTAGATGCTTGTTTAATTAGTCCAAAGGAAGGGTTTTTGGAGAATGATTATAATCTATTAATTAAATAACTTTTAAAGTGCGTGCCTATACTACTCCTACTGAAGTTAAAGTCCAATTCATCATATAAGTATATTTGTGATGTGCTATAAAAGTAAATTATATACTTAAATTATATTTATATGTTACATTATATCCGTGTTGGGTAGCGGTGAAAGAATACCACTGTACCACCTAATACTCTCTTTCCTTGGGTGTCATAAAAGGCGACTAACGGACTAAAGACTGCATACATTTGGATGTATGCCTATCGCCGCCTCATGCTTTTGGCAGCATAAGGCGGCGATGGGCTCACCACCTGTCACGCTGAGCACATGTGCAGTCGCTATTTGGTGAAAGGTGAACTATGGTAGAGGACTGCTTTTGCTGTCCTCATTGCCTTCTGACTAAACCTTCGGGGATAATAGTCGTGATTATAAGTATGTTATTGGTAAAAAAAAAAAAATTAAATGAAGCCAAGCAGTGTCTTTATGAATTTATGTGTGAACTAGATATTTTTTGTAAATTTGTTATGAACGACGTGATTTACGATTTTTGTTAATAAAAGTAGGTAACAAGAAACAGTAGAGAAAAGCCATTGCAGATTTGTTTTGACAAACGTATGCCATCTTAAGACAGGAAACAGGAAGATGAGCTTATATTAACGTGCTCTCCGTAGCATGAAAAATTGAAAATCATTAAGCTTGGTCATATTAAATCACATAATTCACACATCACTCGTGGAACAGGTTTGTTTTGGTGGGAATAGTGAAATACGTCTTTACATAAACAGTAGAGTTTGCACCTTTCTTCATAGGACCATAACAATGTACTTCGCTAATTATCCTGTACAACTATATCTTTGTATAAAAGTGCAGTCAATGTATTTAAATCCAGGCCTATTAAAAACTATTTTCTTTGCTTCTTGCAGCTGAGAGCGAATCAGAAGAGATGCCGGCGGCTCAAGCAGCAGATCCGAGCACAGAACAGAAGGAGCGACTTATCGCCGCTGTCAAAAAGGAGGTCAAGCAGTTGATGGAAGAGGTGAGACAACGCCATCTAATTCTCTTAGTTTCCATCTCTTTCTAGATTGTAATTAACCTTTTTTGTCGTTAAATTTTCGGGTGAATGCCATGCGTTTAATTTTGCACTATATTGATATAACTATTTTAGATGTCAGACTACAAGAAAATAGCATCAATATCATTAGAAGTTACGCTATATAAATTAAAATCACCAACTACTTATTTATATTTTGAGCCAAAGTCGCATCCTTTAAGATTGTAAAAATACAAGAAAAGGAGAGGTCCAATGTGAGAACTTTGCGGTACTCTTGCGGGATTGATAAACATTGAATTTGATAGAGACTAATTACGTTTCTATTTTTATTAGTCACTATTCGTCAGGTGAGGTGAACGCCAGTCGTTAACTTGTTGTGAAATAATATCACTTGAAATATACTTGGGATAAAGAACATTAATTCTTTCATTGGTAAGTAAAAAGGTTTCCTAGCGTAACCGGAGTCTTAACAAAAGTTGTAAAACTGTATATAGTATGTATAGATGTATAACTATGTAAGGTAACACTTACACTGGAAAACCAATGAAGGGATTTATTTCACTTTCTACCAGGCCGTCCGGCTCTATTAAATTAAAATATTACACAAATAATCTAACTTTTAACGAACTAATACTTCTCTTTTTCATGACAAGTATTTCACCTAACCGTATCGTGTAGCGGTGAAAGAATACTATCCCTTCCCTTGTCGTAAAAGGCGACTAAAGGACTAAAGACTACACGCGCGTACATCGAACAGCATAGATCGGCGACGGACTCACCACCTGCTACGCCGAGCACAAGTGCAGTCGCTATTTTGTGAAAAGTGGACTATGGTAGAGGAATGCTTTTGCTGTCCTCATCGCCTAGTCTTTGTCTAACCCTTCGGGGATAATAGTCGGAATTGTATGTATTTATGTGTATTTCACCTATCTTTTTCGCCAACAGTGGCTCATTTTCTTGATTACGTGCGTGATTGAAAATATCCTGCCATTAGTGGAAGGGCAAGGACGACTGACATACTACCTCTACGATAGGACTTAACGTATCGGTGATGAGATTTCTTGAAGCATTGCTAATAAGTTTGGTGGGAGTGTGCTTATATATTGATAATTCTGCCTGTCTATTTAATAAGGCCTACTCACTGCTGTGTATAAGCCTCATGTTTTATTCGCCATTTGTCTCGCTCCTGTGCCAGCATGATCCATTGCTCAAAAGATATAATTAATTATTCATATTAAACACTAGACAAGAAAAAAAAAATCAAGCTAGTAATCAACATAACGTCAGTAGTAAACTAATACAATTAAATATTATGTAAACAAATATAAATGCATTGGTACCTACATGCATATTGATGTACGTTTTTGTGATTTTCAATAAGGAAAGCGACCTAAAAGTTCGTTGAGTTAACGACTACATTTTTCTGCAGATCTCTGGGTTTTAAAAATATTGAATTATTGAAACAATTAAATCCCTGGATTCCCTTACCTCCCTTCAATCCCTTGTTAAATTACTGACGTGAACCCACTCCTACAGTAACAACTAAGTCAGTATAATTTTTAAGTAATAAGCACTCTTTTCTTAGTTTATACTTTTTTTACATTTTATAACGAACTTGCAACTCTCTTTTGGTTTATTTTTTTACGTGTCGTTGTTCTTACTCTCACGCCATCTATAAGTTATTATTATTTAATTATTTGTTTTTTTTTATAACATAAAACGTTATACTTCGCTATCCTTATTCTTTATTAACACTCCACTAACTATTTTCTTTCGCATCCATTAAAACTATCAAATTATAAAATTTTTCTTTAAGTAGGTATACCATATTGATTTCAATAATATTTTCTATTGTTAGATAGGAGTGTGAAGTTATAATAGCACTGAATTACATGAGAAGCCCTTTTCTTTTTCCAACAAACATTTACGCGTAAACTTTGCGAGCATAACTCCTCTTGAAGTCGCACCATGTTGTGACAGTGAGAGATGACTTTACAAACTTTTTCCTCGTAAACTTATTATGAAAAGGGTGCGACAAAGGATGAATAAGTCGTTTGGTTTGCTGAGGGAGGGAAACGTAGTGACTTTCTCTCAGTGAACTTAAAACTTTTATTAAAGTTGTGTTGCTCGTATTTTTAAGTCGTTCTGTCTCTATGCAAAAGTTGTTTCGGTCTTTGTATTAACAACAATGTTGTTTGTTAGCTGAAGCTTTTTACGCGAACTCTTTACATTAAACATTTTATACGAATTCATGACCGTGTGGTCAAGCGCTCTGCCCTCGGTAATTATACCCATCAATTATAGGGTTTCTCATTTCCCGACTTTTTTTTGTTTCCGGATACCGAGACTTCTCGAGCACCATTTCACGGGATTTGCTGCGCTTAGCGATTGTCTTAAATGTCTAAACCAGTGTTTCCCAAACATTAATCAGCCATGGCCCGGTAGTACCCACACTGCCCCTTCGTGACCCACTAATATTGTTAAACCCAAGCTGGTTCCATTAGGTAAAATAATACACATTTATTAACTAGTAAAAGTGTTTTATTAAAACTACTATTTGTATCGCCTATTTTTATTACCACTAAATTTTTTACTAACGTTAGGAGTCAGCGGCTAGCTGTCGACATGTCGTCGTGTGTTAGAGCCTCAGAACAATAACTAAAGCATATTGTTCTGAGCTTAGAGCCAATCTCTTTTGTCATTGTGGCGCGCGCAGCTCACCGCTTACGAATATTTACGATGCGTCGATCGATAGTTAGTATTATTTTTAAAACAAAGCGGGAATGTTGCGACCCGGTATTTTGTTTTGACGACCCGGTACCGGGTCGCGACCCGGCAAATGGGACACGCTGGTCTAAACTATCACGTGACCAATACAGGAGTAGGGCAGCTAGTATTTCAGTTGTCTAATAAAAACTTTACGGCAGATTAGGCGGCGTCACTATTATACCGCAAAACTTACGGTTCCCTAACCGATTGAGATAGAGTGCTGCTTGTAGCACTGTATCCACTTCCTTAAAATTAACGCAAGTTACATACGTATAAAGTGTTTTACTGAAATTAAATTAAATATCTTTATTTGGTTAAATGTTTGGTACATAAGTACAAGTTCTAATAAAAAACAATTTCCTTCAAAATTTACTTATTATAATTTAAGCATGCAAACATTTTTAATGTAAGTAAATAACAACAACAGCGAGAACAAAACAAGATAATACAAAGCAGCCCCTCAACCCGTGTTTAACCTCCTCACTGAACTGTCCTACCCGTAGTAGGTGCATTTAAATATTCTTGTACGGAGTAAAAGCATTTTTCAGTGAGGTAAATAATGTTACTGTGAAAATGCTGTGAAAACTGAATTTCAGTAAACACTACTTTTGGCCAAACAATTTTTGGGTTAGAGCCTCTGGCGCTTTGCCAGTTACTTAGCTTTGCTCTTGGCAAGCGTGCTATGGTCATATTTTTTATACAAGAGAAAATGCGTTGTGCACACTTATTGCTGGCAATGATCGAAAGGTTTATGCTATCAGTAGTAAATAAATTGGGCATTCTGGCTCACAAAGTTGTGTCCTCACCGCTCGCCGTGCTCGCTTCGTCGTCGCTCCGCGACGACGTTCGCACACAACTATTGTGCGCCAGAACGCCCAATTTTTACTACTGTCGTAGATAACAAACAAAAGTATTACTTACCATGTTTAAAGTTTTTTCTAGAAGTATATGTTTAGGTTGGTATAAAAAGATTCTGAATGAACGTACCTACAAGTTACAAAAACGTAAACCATCTTTATGAAGTAATAAACTAATCACTAAGTTGATCTTTTCGCAATTCGATGGGCCGCAAACAATACAGCGAATAGTATTTGATATAAGGTACCATGGCGTTTTGGAGCGTTTGATGACGTAGGACAGATGCATTCCAATTTCAATGATTTTTTGTTTAACAAATTTCATAATTAAATTGACTGCAGTGTTTCACAGATTTCAATAAACTACTTAAAATATTAATTGTAACTTGTAAAAATCAAAACATTCGGGATTTTATAGATCAAGGTTCCAAAACAGTTTCTAAGGAAACTCAAACCTAATTATATTACGACGAGATAAAACATAATTTACCATCACAAACTTCGAACCGCAGTAAATCGATACAAAAAAGATTTAAGAAATATGTAGTTAAAAATAGCGCGACATTTTATTACTCCTTATAAATTTTTATAGTTTTAATATTAATTTCTAAATACTTCTTTTACAATTCATATTTTAGTGCCAATAACGGATCAAATATACCTAAAACGTTTTATTTATGCAAGGTAAATCATTCAAGCTCAGAGCAAATTTACTTTAAGACTAAATATTCGATAATAAAATAAATTAAAAAGAAAAAAACAGGTATCGGTAACTGTATCTTTTCCTCCAAAGTTAAAGTGCATCCCTTCGTCGGGAATTGTGAAGACGTCCTACATAATGTACTTATGTATCCCAGACAATGCTGAGCACTTGACTCTTACACGACAAATCAGACTTGAAGTACGTAACACTATAGTATTTTTAAATAGTTTTAAGTATTATTTCCTTCAAGTTACAATGCATCCCTTTGTCGAGAAACGTGAAATGAGCCCTACAAAACAGACTTTAAGATTTTCTTAAAACTGAGATGTATCCTGGACTTGCGAGGCACATGGCTTTTCACAACATAGCAACTACAAAGTACTCAATACTGTTATTTCTTTCAAAGTTAAAGTGCATCCCTTCGTCGGGAATTGTGAAAGCGTCCTACATAATGTTCTTATGTATCCCAGACAATGCCGGGCACTTGACTCTTACACGACAAATCAGACTTGAAGTAGGTTACGTAACACTATAGTGTTTTTTAAATAGTTTTAAGTATTATTTCGTTCAAGTTACAATGCATCCCTTTGTCGGGAAACGTGAAATGAGCCCTACAAAACAGACTTTAAGATTTTCTTAAAACTGAGATGTATCCTGGACTTGCGAGGCACATGGCTTTTCACAACAAAGCAACTACGAAGTACTCAACACTGTTATTTCTTTCAAAGTTAAAGTGCATCCCTTTGTCGGGAATTGTGAAGGCGCCCTACATAATGTACTTATGTATCCCAGACAATGTTGGGCACTTGACTCTTACACGACAAATCAGCCTTAAAGTACGTAATACAGTATACCAATAGTCTTATTTTTTCTTTCAAGTTACAATGCATCCCATCGTTGGAAAACAAAAATGCTCAGTTTTAAGAAGGAGGTTCTTAAAATTCTGATCTACGAACTGTTTTTTTTGTTATACCTAACTGTTAAATCAAATTTAATGGTAACCAAATTTATATTACATAGTTATTTAATTGTTGGTTGACAGAGCTTACAAAGGTCGCGATATTTTTGAATGTGTTATTAAAATTAAGGAAAAACACTCACCTGATTACACTTTTCAGAAGATTTATCACTTGTTATCACAATCGCCAAGTAACAACGTATCAATGTATCCTTTATTGTGAAGCAAAAAGTTCTACAAAACTGTCTATAATTTTTTAAAACAGATGTATCCCGGTTTCCGAACCATGTATGCAAATGTCAACCATCGTCGTTGACGACCACTGAAGACTAAAATTTTATTTTATTTCTTACTATTACAAAGTATGAATTACACTGCGAGCTTAGCTTACTTCGCTCAGTATAGCACGCAAAATAACATAGCCATTCATAGTTCACAGCCGTTTCATAGCTTGCGGTGGACGTTGCGATTAATGCGCCTTATAAAATGACGACGGTGTAATTTCATGAGAACTATAATGATTAACTTGCTATTTTTACATAGGTGCAAACAAAGCATCAGCTCTGTGGGAATAACTTGTAACCAACTTGATAAAAAAGGAGGTTCTCAATTCAATGCAAGGTTTTATTTATTAATTATTATTTTTTAAATATTGTTAAATAATATATTCAATTAATAACAGCCGCTGTGGTCTCAGACCCAGAGGTCCCGGTTTCGATTCCCAGGGCACAATGTTGTGTTCGGTTTGGTTGGTGGTATAGTTTGTTTTAAGTCCGCCTGGCTAACTTAGTATATAGATGGTAGTCCATCTTACCTAGGTCTTGCGCATAGCAACAATGTTATCCGCATTGTTGTGTTCCATCATTTAGAAGTAAAATAGCCAGTGCAAAGATGTAATTTTTTTTTTTTTTATAAATATACATAAACATAGAAAAACACCAAGACCCGAAATCAATTTTGAAAAACAGTTTTTTCCAAACTGACCCGACCGGGAATTGAACCCAGAGATGGCGCGATGCCAAACCCGGCGCGCTAACCACTCGACCACGGAGGTCGTCAAGTCAATATATTCAATTCTATGCTAAAACATAACACACAGTACAAGTACATACACAAAACATACAATAATATTACATGTACCTACTTACTAATATTATTATTATTTGGACTTTATGAGTAAGTAGGTACACCTACCTAAGTTTTTTTTGGGAATCGAACTTAGCACTGCTACTTACCTAAGCTTATTACTACACGTAACTGGTTTTATAATTTATATTTTGATGACACTTTATTTTAATTACTTCATAATTTGTAATTCGATGAAGTGATTGTTGGTCACACGTTATTGCTGATTTAGATATCTACGAATGTGTGCATAATTGCACACATTTTTCGTGTATCTGTATTTGCCAAGTTTTTGTATAAATAAAGTTTCCATAAAATACATTAAATCAATTACGATCGACTTGTCATCAAGCACGTCTACCTATTGCTGCCTGCAGTGTTATTTCCATCACCATTGTTCTTCACATCAAGTGCGTCGACATAATGTTCGTGAGTCAATAATATTTTACTGTTTTTTTTTTTCATTTCATTATAATATATTTATTTATTGGTATTATTTACAATGATTGTACGATGGTTGACATACAGACCTATAATTTATTTTCCGTTCGTGTCTCTACAGGTCTGAACACGAGTACAAGAAACGGCTCGCCGCCGCAGCTGTCCTAGACTCAGACCGTGAACAGTCATCTGACTTTGAAGAAGACTCTAGGTAATTATTTGCTATGCATATCTCAAGACTTTGGTACTATGTCGCCATAATTGCCATATTTTTAAATACTTTATTTTTATTTTCTTATTTTGACGACCTCCTTGTTTGAGTGGTATGTACACCAGTTTTCATGGTGTCGCCATCTCTGAGGTCCCAAGTTCGATCCCCGGTCGGGTCAATTTTAGAAATTATTGTTTTTCTATATTTTCTCGGGTCTAGGTGTTTTCTATGTACCTATAATAAGTATGTATTTAAGTATTTTAAGTATGTTTATCCGTTGTCAAGTAACCATTTAACGAGTTTCATAACGAAGCTTCTCTTGGGCTAGATAATTGGTGTGAGTGTAGGAAAGTTTATTATGTTTATAATTTATGTTCTTTCTTTTCTTTTTACAGTCCTCCGAAGAAGGCGAAAAAATCGGCGAAACCGAAAAAAGAGCCTGCGAAAAAGAAGTCAAGTGGGTATGTATAACGTTTTTAAGTTTTAGCATAGACGAATAAGATAATTTTTTAGACAAAACTTTGGTTTTAGACAATCACACTAATATTATAAAGGCGAAAGTTTGTGAGTGTGTATGTTTTTTACTTGTGCACGTAAAAACTACTGAATGGATTTGGATGAAATTCGGCACACAGATAGTTTATAACCTGGATTAACACATAGGATACTTTTTATCCCGTTATTCCCACGGGAACGGGAACCACGCGGGTGAAACCGCGAGCGACCGCTAGTTATTTAATAATTCTACGATAAAGAGTTAGTTACTGTGCTAAAAATAGATTTCATGAATTGGCGGTAACAATTTATAAATACAATTGTTTCAGGAAGCCTACTGCGAAAACAAACGGCTCGGCTTCTGTGCTGTCCGACCTATTTGGCTCCGACGACGAGTCTGAGCAGCCTAAGCGCTCCTCCAGCAGCCCCTTGTGGTCGTCGTTGTCTCGGCGAGTCGCGGGCGGGGTGTTACGTCAGGTGGAATTGGTGCCTGATGGTAACATATTTTTTGATGTCAAAATATATAATACCGAAGACATCATTAATCTCGGCTCTCGTGAACGCTCGGACAAGTGGATTGCTAATCTTCGCTTGCGGGTCTCACCAGACGATCCGCTGTGGAAAGAGTTGAAGAAATTGTGCGCCGAAGCGAAGAAGAGATTCTCAAAAGAGGCGATGTACTACGGTGACAAGGTTGGCAGCCAATAATAGGTTCATCCATCGATTCACCTTTTTTTTTTTTTTTTTTTCACTACATTGTAAAAACTTTATTGTACTTATACTTAACTAATGTAATGGTTAATCTAGGTAATATAAATTCTAAAACTATATTTTCTTTTTTTAACTTAGCTTAATCAACCGCAGAACTAATAACCACTCAACTATGGGTAAATCTATCTATTGTTCGATTTGTCAAGAGTCATTACCAAGTAAATCGTTTTCGGGGCATTTACGCAGTATTAAACATAAAAGTAATAGTGCAGTAAGTCTCGATAGTGGCATTGAAAAAATAAGTTCCGCGTTTCGTTGTCGCATAGCGTCTTATCGCATACGGGCAGAGCGCGAGCGTCTGGCTGACGGCAGCGAAATAGCTGCTACTTCGCCCACGCACTTCTTGCGTTGCATTGCCTCAAAGTTACAAACAATACTTCATTCAGCTTTATCTAATCATATAAATATAAAAGTAAACTTTGAACTTTTTGTCAAAGTAATTTTACCTAAAGATGATTCTACGGAAACTAAATCATTTACAACTGCAAACATTTCTTTACATTTAAACTACAGTTTTAATGATCTACTAAATAACATTTCTGAAATTATTTGTAAAAAGATAGACGAATTTCAGGAAAAGGGGAGTGGATGGTCTATGTTGGATATTTTATACCTCGAAACTAATATTAACAAATATACGCCATTGAGAGGATCATCATATCTAAAATTACCAAAAAAAATTTACTCAAAACAAGCTTGTGTAAATATAAAAAATGATGATGAATATTGTTTTGCTTGGGTTGTGATGGCGGCTTTGTACCCAGTTAAAAAGAATGCTTGTCGAGTATCATCTTATCCTCACTTTAGTACAGTATTAAACTTAATTAATATGTCGTTTCCAGTTGCAAATAATGACATAAAAACATTTGAAAAAATAATAAAAACATAAGTGTAAATATCTATGGTTTGGATAGTAAAAGTAATATTACTGGGCCGTTGTATAAAACCATTTTACGAAAAAAAAATCATATTAATATGCTTTTAGTTCAGAATGGTTCTAAGTCTCATTACTGTCTCATAAAAAACTTTCCTAAACTATTAAGAAGTCAAGTGACTAAACATCACAGTAAGCTTTATTTTTGTGATGATTGCTTGTTGTTTTTTAAGTCTAATCTAAAATATAAAAATCACTCTTGCGGTGGAGTCGCAACTATTTTGCCCGAAAAAGGTACTTTGGTTCAATTTAAAAATTTTCATTGTAAGCAATTCATACCTTATGTAATATATGCAGACTTTGAAACATTATTACAACCGTGCGTTGAAAGTCAAAGTAAACACACAGCTAACATTCAACGGCACATTCCCGCTGCGTTTGCGTATTATATTGTTTGTAATTATGATAGCTCTCTAAACCGCCTAGTAAAGTATCGCGGTCCTGATTGTGCATTCAAATTTGTTACTTATTTACAGAAAGACGTGAAAAGAATTTATGATATTATTCAGTCGGCTTCAGAGAATCCAGTGCCTATAATTTTTAGTAATATTGACTCGCGTGCTTTTGATCGCGCAGACTATTGTTATTTATGTTCAAATTTATTAGTCGTAGATAAAGTGAGAGATCACTGTCACTTCACAGGTGTTTACAGAGGCGCAGCTCATTCATACTGTAATCTTAAATTTCAGATTCCTAAATTTATCCCCATTTTCTTTCATAATTTGTCGGGTTACGATTGCCATTTGTTTATTCGGGAATTAAACACAATATCAGGCTCAATCAAAGTTATTCCGAAAAGCAAAGAAAATTATATTTCTTTTACTAAGTTTATTCCACTTTCAGATAAAACTTTCGTTGCAGTACGTTTTGTCGATTCTTTTAAATTTTTAGGGACAAGCTTAGACCAGTTAGCTAAAAGTCTTAACCCTAATGACTTTATACATTTACGTAAAAATTGCGATAGTGAACGAAAATGTTCATTGTTGCGTCGCAAGGGTATATATCCATATGAATATATGTCTGCTTGGGAGGTATATGAAGAAACTAGTTTGCCGCCGATAGAAAAATTTTACAGTAGTCTTACGAGTGAATCAATTAGCTTAACTGATTACCAACATGCCTTAACCGTATGGAAAACTTTTGACATACAAAATTTAGGAGAGTATACAGATTTATATGTAAAAAATGATGTTTTATTATTAGCCGATATATTCGAAAAGTTCCGCTTAACTTGCAAAAAAAATTATGATTTAGATCCGGCTTTTTATATTACAGCACCAAGCCTAAGCTTCGATGCAATGCTTTTAAAAACTAAAATAAAGTTGGAACTTTTATCTGACTTGGAAATAATTCGTATGATACAAAAGGGTATTCGAGGAGGCATTTGTTTATGTTCAAAAAGGTATGCTCAATCAAATAACAAATATCAGCCTGATTTTGATTCATCTCAATCTAATAGTTATTTAATGTACTTGGACTGTAATAACTTATATGGTTACGCTATGTGTAGCTATTTGCCCTATGCGGACTTTAGATTACTTGATGAGGAGGAATGTAGTCAGCTTAACATACTGAGCATTCCTAATGAAAATGAATATGGATACATTTTAGAAGTAGATTTAGAATACCCAGAGAGTTTACATGACTTACACAATGACCTTCCATTTTGCGCCCAAAATTTTGTTCCACCGGGTTCAAAACATAAAAAACTGATACCTAATTTATTCGATAAATATGAATATGTCATACATTACGTTCATTTGAAAATGTGTTTGAATCATGGATTACGCCTTAAACGAATTCGCAGAGCAATAACATTTAAGCAGAGTCAGTTCTTAAAACAATATATTGATTTAAATACGGAGTTAAGACAAAAATCTAACTCTGCTTTTGAGCAAGACTTTTTTAAATTGTTAAATAACAGTATTTTTGGAAAAACATTAGAAGATACAGAGCGCAGAGTCGATGTAAAACTTGTTAATGCATGGCATGACGATCGCAATAAAACAAACAAGTACTATTCCGCCGAACAACTGATAGCTCGCCCTAACTTCCATAGCGTAGCAGTGTTTGATGAAAACTTTGTAGCTATTCAATTAAAACGAGAAAAAGTAATATTGAACAAACCAATATACATAGGGTTTTCAGTTTTAGAGATATCAAAAAGCCATATGTACGATTTTCATTATTCTGTTATGAAAAAATATTACAACGAAAAACTGTCTTTATGTTACACAGATACTGATAGTTTGTTATACTCCATTCAAACGGATGACTTCTATCGCGATTTGAAAGACCACTTTTTGAGTTATTTTGACACTAGTAATTATTCTAGTAATAACTGCTTTAGTATTATTCCAAGGAACAAAAAAGTCCCTGGTTTGTTCAAAGACGAACTAGGTGGTAAACTTCTCTTGGAATTTGTAGGATTGCGATCCAAACTGTACAGTATTAAAACAATTGATAATGAGGTTAAAAAAGCAAAAGGAGTCAAAAAACCTGTAACTAAAAAGTTAAAATTTTCTGATTACGTAAATGTTCTTTCAACAGGAACAGATCTTAAAGGTAAAAACGTTCTATTCAAAACCATAAAGCATCAAATTTTTACAAGAGAACAGTATAAAGTGGCATTGTCGAGAAAAGATGATAAACGTTTTATTTTAGGTGATAACGTGTCAACGATATCGTGGGGACATTATTCTATTACAATATAATATACTATCCTGCAATAGATAGTTTTTACCATAGGTGATAATAATGTATGATGGTTTATATCAAGATTAAATCACTAAAACTTTAACGTTTTATACTATCAATTTAATGTTTTACTGTCATCGATAAATTTAAAATATAAACATAGATTTTTAAGATTAATTTTAATCTGATAGGTAGTTTTAAAAAAAGTTAAATAATCTAAGACATTTAATCAGCTATATAATATGTTAAGTTAATTAATTGGTGTTAAGTTTGTTTTAAATTTAAAAATAAATATTTGTTTACAATCAATTTGATGTATAATTTTCATTTTTGTGTGGATTACACTTTATATTGTTGAAACTAAAACTGTAAATAACAATAAAGTGCATTTTTGTATGTTTTATTTAAGTTTATGTCTAATAATTGTTTTTCTTAAGTTACTAAATAAATGTTGTTGTAATATAATATACAAAAAAAAGTTTTGTATTGTCTACAACCAATTTGATGTGTTACTTTCATTTTAGTATGTACCTATCCATACACTCTTTATAAAAACTGTTGTTACTTAATTCGTGAATAAACAATAAAGTGAATTTTTATGTTTTATTTATACTTAGCCCGAGTATTTTTTTCCTTAACTATTACAAAGCACAATTATTATACAAACTAAAAGTACTTACCTACTTGTTTAGTTTATTACTAATTACTTTTATTACTTTGAATTAATGGTTTTATTTGATGATGTGCCTAAAATTACTATTTTATACAATTACATTACATTATTACATTATTTCATAATTAGGTGTAATAAATATGAAAGCTGAGTAAAATTTCAATTAAAGAATTATCATATAATGTAAACTCTACGAGGACTAGGTATACAAAAGCATAAGACTTTTTTAAACCAATTTTAACCGCACCATATTTTATATTTGTTAAGTTGTTATCAAATTCTAAAAAAGATTGTACCGAACTGTATGATTTAAACAAGTCATTACATGTCGACAATATAATGCTGATTATGATGGGAAGTCATTTGATGCTATTCGCACACGTTTCACAATAATTACGTGTCATGTTGTTGAAAATAACACCTAGTCAGCGGTTAGTTTTTTGCATGTTTAAACATGCAACGAAGCAACTTACACCGACGCACACATATTATCGGTCGTAGTAAACTAGATAAATAAAGCGTGGTTTGTCATGTAATTCATTTACATTAATAGACAGAACGTTGTCAGCAGCAGTTGCATTGTCTCAATTGTTTTTATTTTTTTGTTCTAAATAAAAAGTTATTATCATGGTAAGTGGAATTATGTATTTAAAAATGATGGACATAATTTATATTTGTAAGTGTTTTATATTATTTTATTTTATTTCAGGAAACTCCACCCACTTCACCGGTCTACATTCTGCCTGACGAGGAACACCAAGATCGAGTACTGAATCAATACACACAAGGCCAACATGAGGGAATTGACGAAGCGGGTCCCTTTCACTATGGATTCAGACCTCAGAACCCGGAGCCGGAGATAAAGAATTTGAAACATAGACATCAAAAGAAAAGATGTTTTCTAAGACACTTTCACAACAAACAAAATTCCTTTGTATTGAAAAGCGCGCCGAAAAAGGGTCGCTATTTAATCAAAATTCAAGTTATTGACTTACAATCAAGAGTGCCTGTTCCAGAGAAGCTGTTGTGCGCACAATATGTTGTGGAGGATGATGTTGATCCAATTATGGATCAGACAGAAGGAGTTATTAGTAACATTTCAAAAAAATTGTGCGGCTATAGCTATAACTTCTATTGAGGCTATATGGCGCAGATTTATTTGTAAATTAAAGTTCTCAAAAGGTTTCAAGCGTAATTTCCATATTTACGTGTAAACCTCCAGAGACACATTTAAATATATAAAATATTTTGATTGTATAAAATCTTATTTTGAGGGGTACAATACTTAGTTACACAATTTTCTTTTTAGTATATAAATAAATTTAACGTATATATTTTTAAATGTTATTGAAACTTGTTAAATTTTTTGTAAATTTAGTAATAAGCTTTATAATAAACTTAAATAAAATTAAATAATAGTAATAACGTTTTTTTCATTTTATTGCTCTCGGTTATATTGATTATACTCGTAGTTTAATAAAGAAAACACAGCATTCAATTTAAATTTATGTTTATTAAAAAATAACTAATAGGTATTAAAGCACATACTTACATTATAAAAACAAAAAAAAAAAACTTTTAACAGTCACATAAAAATAAAAAGTTCTATTCTAATGCCTAGTTCTATTAAATTCAATGATTAAAACCTAAATAAAACTATAATTATTACAAAATTATAAGATCACTTTATTTTGTAAACACCATTTTTTAATACACAGTACATTTTTTAATGCACATGTTTTCCTATGAGTAAAACAGTTATATACGAAAACATCTTTACAATACAATTCAGAAAGAGTTTGTAAATTAGGAAGCCCTAAATTACTTATGTCTAACACGTTGTTATGATCACATAATTCTTGTATCCATGTAATCTTTTCTTTACCTTTAACTAAAATTGTACGATCTTTTAAATACGGTTTGATAATTCTTCGAAATTCCCTATAATCTATGTACCCTTCGCTCCATCGAAATCCTCTGTTTCGTTCAATCCACCAAACACTTTGCTTTTCTTTATCAGTAAGAGCGGTAAACGGGTAAGGTGGTTTTATTAAAAAAATATGGGTATATTCTTCAGTGGCTATAGCTAATTCCTTTACCAGAAACTTATTGTTTAGGTTTTTAAATCCTTGTACATCCACGATAATTGTATTACTTTTCATGATAACTTTTTCACAATGTTGCTTAAAGGCTTGTACTCGAATATACAGTCGTTTAATATAAGACAATATGCAGCTGTCTGATCAGGTATCTCTTTTTCAGTTTCAATTTCAACTCTTACATCTATTGACCCCTTTAATGCCTCGTGTTGTCGAGAACAATCAATTACGAATAATGGAGCGATATCTTTAAATTCTTTTAAAGTCACCAACGGTTCTGCTCGGCGTCCGTGATAAGTCTGTTGAAATCTAGCATATTGCTCATATAATAAGTAATACTTGTTTTCCGTAAAGCTGACGTTCAAATTTTCGTAAGGGTAATATGAAGAATTCAAAAAAACTTTTACGTCACTAACATTGCAGTGGTCAAATTCAGCCATTGACATGTCCGCCTGATTTTTACGATTGGTTTGAAATACAATAATTACATAACGTGGTTTTTCTATTTGCGTTGAAGTTTTAATTGACCATGTATGTTTGCGTGTTTTTGGTAATAACGGGTATTCATATAAATCCCAATTTCGGAACGCTAAGGTAACAGAACGATCTTTTTCTAAATGTTTTAACAAAGTAATCCTTTCACGATCTGATACTTTTACATGCGGAACTCTCCAAACTATTTTACTTATTTCAAGGTTATCGATAATTTCATTTTTATTTAACTTTAATGCATTAATATTAGTGCTGCTTCTTAATAAAACTAATTCGTGTTTACAGTTAATAATTATTTTTTCATAGTCTTCTGCAAACCCCAGTATTTTGTTTAAAGGTATTGAAGCGGAAAAAACTCCATTATTGGTCGTACCAATAGTAGACCAACCCCAAACATTTGCAGATTTTGATTCGTTTTCGTTTAGCGAAAGATATGATTTTAAGGTGGTCGTAAGGCCAACATTTTTTATTTTGTCTATTTCAACACCATTTAGTTCGTATCGTATATCTTGAAATAGAAATAATGCTGCGTTATTTATAAAATGCACACTGGATACTTTTGCTTTAGTAGTGCTATCATGAACATGTACTTTGCCCTCAATATACAAAGTGCTGAGGGAAGGCAACACATACAAATCTTGTTGGTTAATAGGTATACGTATTTCATCATTCTTGTTGAAACTTGTCACGTATGGTTTATATGAATGATATTCGAAACTTTCAATGCTATTATCGTGTGACGATGGTTGAGATATATTTAAAATATTCATTTTATTAAGCCTATTAACTTTAGAAACTCTTTATTTTCTTTGGTTAACTTCTTTTTGAATTTAAGAGGTGCTACTTTTAAAAGTGCTCTTTTTGAACTGACTTGAGTCCCGGATGGTAAATGGGTTTTATTAAAATTTAGCATCTTTTTCTAAAGTGCAAATATAGTTGTACTTCTTCGCCACGTAAATTGATTTGCTTATTTTCAGCGTCTAACAATCTTATGTTTAATGAACTGATTGAGTTTTGGTTAACTGGAAAATATATTATATTCTTAGGTATTTCAATAATTCGATAACCAGGTGGTACGTTAGGCACAAATTCGTAGATTATGTGACTTGCTTTTCCGTTTACAAATGATCCGCTTACTGCGTCGCATTCGATGCGGACGATGGTTGTTGATAAAATACTAACAGGATACTGTGACTTGCTACTTATATTAGCCTTCACCGTTTCCGTACCAAAACCCAAAGTTTTTCCAAGCGAATTATCATTTTCAAAGTGCACATCCTTTGTACAGAAAATATTGGTCTTAAGTGTGTTATTATTACAAGTTAAATTAAAAACACAATTTTTTATATTTGCTTTTAAATAATCACAGATGTCTTGAAGTTCATATGAACCTTCAGGAATTTCAACAACTTCGTTGGTACCATAATAAAACTTATTATTTCTCTCGTCTACATTTGGGATTGAATTAAACGTAGAAAAGTAAAGTAGTCCACATTCATATTCTCCACATAAGTCTAAGGTTGGGGAATAGCTAGTTGCCATAAAGGCTCCTCGACCAGTTATCGACACAGTGAAAGACATTTTTATACTGAGAAATATATTTACTATTCTGTATTTAAATGGTGTTTCCAATATTCCTTTAAAAATTTTAAGCAAAGATGTCCACAATTTAATGTGCCAAAAGTTTGATGTTGTGTATAATTATAATTTATAGGAATATTTTTTAAATATTTTTGTAATTCTAGCGGAGGTTTTAAATTACCAAAACTATCAAAATATTCAGAGTTATTGTTTTTCTTAACGTAGGCTACCCAATGAGTTCCAGGATTCACAGAAGTGTCCAAATTAATTATAGCACACTCATTTTTTCTTGGTTTTGAAGGTAAAGTATCTCTCATAAAAACACCACGGAAATACGGAATGTCACATGCGTGTTCTAAAATATCCAAATTTGTTAATGCTCGCCTGGGTAGCCGTTCCACTAGTTTTTTGAATTATTTAAATATAAACCTGCCCCTTTTTTATGAGGTCTAATATACAATCCTTTCCCAAGAGCAACCGCTTCCATCATCTTGTTATGGCGTTCAGACTCTTGAAGACTTCTCTGAGCAGCTTTGGCATCATTCACGGCCTTTGCTATACCTGCCGCACCTCCTGCTAATGAACCCAAAGCTGACAATCCAGCGAAGATTGGTATCAAAGGTAAAAACCCACCACTTTTAGGAATGGGAATACAGCGTGGCAGGCGTATACCTCTTTTGTTCATAAATAGTTTTTTGGCGGCAGCATATGCATACTTAATAGCTGAATTATTGCTTTTGGATTTCAATTTCTTTACTTGAGATTGTAGTTTTTTCACGATAGACATGAAAGAACGTGCTCCACCACCAGCTTTAAGCTTTGCCTTCATTGCATTTTTAACTATCCACGAGGCAACCTTTTCTCCTTTCCCAGCGTCTTTTGATTTCAATCTTTTCTTAGCCATATTCAAAAGATCTAAATCAGCTTTATGACGTACATCCAAATCACTATTGATGTATGCAATGTCGTGGTGCATACAAGCTTCATCCAATTTGTTTACACCTCGATTGCCTTTTTGTAACCGTTTTTGAAGTTTAGTTCCAGGACCGCAAAATTGATAACCAGGTAAATGTAATTCAAAAGGTAAATTATTAATTAAACTGTTAATGATACCACTTCCTTCCTTCATTGATACTCACAAAATGATTGAGCGGGTATTGCGTTCTTTATTTATATTACATCACTAATGCATTTTTTTCTACCCAACTGTTTTCTTCATTACTTAGGCCTAACCATTTCACAAAAAGCCTGTTCCCTTTTCTTTTTAAAACTTTTTCTATGAGATATAAGTCTGGAAACATAGTTCTTTGTAATTCATATTCATAAAATGAACCTAAAATACTGTGGTTTTTTCTGTCTTCTATGTGATAAGTTGGTGGGTTTGTATGATTGATTTTTGTGATAGTAAATATTTCAGTAGACCAGTTAGGGGTATAACCTTTGTAAAAATCGCCTTTATATTTACTAATACGAACATGATCACCAACACGAAACTTAGGTCTTTTCAAAGTATTGTGCTTTTGGGATTTAATTATGTTGGTTCTTACCAACATCTGGTTTCTGTTGTTAACATCGACTGGTTTAAATTTGGTTATGCGATGAATGGTATTATTATAGCATTGTACTACTGAGTTTAAATTTTTCCCTAACCATTCATATCGACCACATAAACTAAAAAGTTTAAAAAGACGACTTTTTAGAGTTCTTATCACACGTTCAACAATAGCTGCTTTCTTTACAGAGTAGGTTGAATAATGATTAATTTTATATTTCTTCATCAGTTGTTTAAAGCTATCATTGTAAAACTCCTTACCTAAATCAGTTTGCAAATTTTTTGGTGTTTGAGTAGACTCTGCTAGTATATGTTGCATCGCAAAAGTAACACAGACTTTCTCTTTTGATTTTAAGGGCTTTACCCAAACATACTTAGATAAAGTGTCAATAACAACTAATATGTACTTATAACCTTTATTAAAGGATGCATATTTTTGTACATCTATAAGATCTGCTTGCCATAAATCATATATTCCTTTTATTATCGTGCATCGTCGTGGAAAATTTCTTCTAGCAGATCTATGAAGCTCATCTACTATGTTTTGTTTACTCATTTTTGGTTGTCTTAGTATTAATCAGAAAATCGATTTCCGTTTTTGTATAATACAAAGTACTCATATTATTAGAAGTAACTTTTTCTAAGTTTTTAAGATAAACTCTAACGTCGTTAAGAACTTTTTTCAATTCTTTTTTCAAGTCTTCAATTTCTTTATCTAAATGAGCTTTATTTACAGCTTCATCATCATTTTGTGGAGGTAACAAACCTTTTAATCTTGAGGATTGCAAATCGTAATCTCCAGTCTCTGATTTTGCTAACGTGTAGTCAAGAGTATTCATAAATTCAGAATATCTTAAACGCTTATGAACGTGATGTCCAAATTTATCTATATTCATTGCAGTCTTTATGGGTTGTTCACTGCTATTAAACTGCTTAATTTTCTCAATACATGCCTTTTATATTTCACGTTTATAATACCAGCTTCAAACAGTTCTTCGATGATTGCTATAATCTCATTGTTTAGGCCAGTGTTGCCTGCTTCGCGTGATGCAAGCAGTAATTTTAGTCGTTCCACTAATTCATTTGGATCATCCCAATAAACCAAATCGGTATTCTTTTTAACTTTTTTAAAAATATTTATACCTTCCCCTTTTGGGATGCTTTCAGTACTTGTAGTTACTTTTCTAGTAAATTTGAATAAGGGTTTAATAATACTCATGTATTTGAAGCCTTTGTTACTGTTTATAGGTTTATTTGGATCAAAATTACGTCTGTGTGCGTTGGTATCAATTAGAATTACTTTATAATTTTGCATATCCTCGTCTGTGATTATATCTATATTTGGTGTTTTTTTAAATAATAATTCCATAATACCAGGCGTCTTCTTCAGAGTGCGATTTCCAATCTTTAAGATACGACCCTGATCATAAACGCGGGCTTTCCCCAACATTAACTTATCCCGTTCAGTTCTTATTCCAAAAGGCACATCTTTAAATACTTCAGATGATAGTGACCATGATAAAGATCGATTTTTCATGCTTGGCGATGATTCGGGTGATTTAAACGAGTCATCACTGATATTATGTTCATCAGGTGGTGAAACAGTAAGAGTTTGATCAGTTTTGTCATAAAAATCATCAGCTGAGTTTTCTTCTTCACTAAAACTTTCTTGAATGGTATCGTTAGACGAATACGATACTTCAGCATCACTGTACTTTATTTTCTTTTTCATTGGGGTTTGAACTGATTCTTCGTTGTGAAAAATTGTATCACTTTTGTTTGCCAATTGATTTAGAGGATCCACAATGGGTTTAAATATTGTACCCAGAGCCATATTATTCGAATTTTTTAGATCTTTTATCATTTTAACCTTTCTTTTCACAGCTGCTGCAGATTTTACAATTTGTTCTTTTAAATTTCTTTCCATTTTAGTATGTAAGTATTCCGTTCCAAATCAAAAGTGAAAATGATTCAGATATATTAGAACATTCACTTATGTATATTAGTTAATAACTATAAAAGTGTCAAACCTCATTCTATAGCAACCTTTATTTCGCTCACAGTCCTTATTAATTACAACATAACTGAAGGGTTTACTCCAAACTATTGAGCACATTTCGCGGAATTGAGGCCATGTCATATCAGACCCAACATGTTCGTCATAAACATGCTTTAAGTTGATGTCATCTTGCTTAAATAATATAATAAGGTTTGAGTTATCTCTCACGAGCTGTTTTGGGATCTTGGTATATGTTTGATTTATGTAGAAACAGTCTATGTTTTTATGACGCCCCATAGCAAAATAATCACGAATGTTGTTTTGATTTTCACAAGCAACATCATCGAAAACAATGATTGAGTTTGGTAAAGCTTCATGCGGACTTAGAATTTCACTATTATAATTATATTTGTTGTACGACGTACCTGCTACCAAATTCAAAGTTTTTTCTAGGTATATATACTTAGGTTGGTATAATGATTTTGAATAAACGTACAAGTTACGGAAACGTGGACCATCTTTATGAAGCAATAAACTAATCACTAAGTTGGTCTTTCCGCAATTCGACGGTCCGCAAACAATACAGCGAATAGTATTTGGTAATAAGGTACCATGTCGTTTTGGAGCGTTTGATGACGTAGGACAGATGCATTCCAATTTCAATGATTTTTTTTGTTTAACAAATCTCATAATAAAATTGACTGCATTGTTTCAAAGGTTACAACAAAATGACTAAAAAATTATAACGGTTCTATATTTAATACTTTTGTTTGTTATCTACGACAGTAGTAAAAATTGGGCGTTCTGGCGCACAATAGTTGTGTGCGAACGTCGTCGCGGAGCGATGACGAAGCGAGCACGGCGAGCGGTGAGGACACAACTTTGTGAGCCAGAATGCCCAATTTATTTACTACTGCTATCGATAACACAAACGCGATTCTTCCTATTCGTGATTCCCATACAATATGGATTCCACACAACTGCAGTTTACTACATTTTTTTTGATATTTATTCAATAAACTCAATTAATAAGTACTTAGAATCGTCCAAATCTTTTTTAACATACCACCCATTCAGGACGTCATTTTTGAACTGTGGCAAAGAACGGGCGCAAGAAACCACAACGCACAGAAGCAACGACATTTAAAAAAAAAATGTCGTTACCACGTCATGAAATCCAAAATATGAATTTGAATGTAAATTATGTAAATGGTACTCCATATAAATTAATTATAGACAATATTAGAAATAGCTATTGGAGTACTTGGAGCATTTCAGACCCAAACTGTTTAGTCATCTGTGTAATCTGACACTTTATATTAAGCTTTTTTAGAAAGCTTTTCTTTGATTTTGATTTTGAATTTATCAAGATCTAATTTCTGAATATCAATTGGTACTTTGTTGTAAAATCGTACACACAGACCCTTAAAATAATTATTTATTTTATGAAGCCTAGTATGAGGTACTGCTAATTTGTTCTTACTTCTAGTGTTTAAATTGTGATTCTACACAGCCGTTTTTTAACGCAATCGGGATTCTTCCTATTAGTGATTCTACACAATATGGGTTCATCGCAACTGCAGTTTACTACATTCGTAATTCCACTCAGTTGTTATTTCATCGTAATCAAAAAATGTATACTATCTGTAGTCTATTATTCGTAAGAAAATAAATAAAACATTTTTTTTATTTTTTTTACACATATAAACATGTAACATTTGGGTATATTAATTATGGAGGTTAGGGACGAATTTTACACAACTCAATTTATACGAGAACTTATGATAACATTACCTATATATAAATTTATTGATTACCTACGATAAAAAATAACAACTGAGTGGAATTACGAATGTAGTAAGTTAACTGCAGTTGTGTGGAATCCATATTGTATGGGAATCACGAATAGGAAGAATCACGTTTGTGTAAACGATCGCATAAACCGATCGAAAAAACATAGAGATCGAATCGAACGGCTATATCCCGGGTTTGTAAATTCTATTTCTAAATAAAATTTTTGGAAATTTCTGTATTATGTGGGGTAAAATTACGTTTATTTGTCGAACAGTACACAAAGAGAAAACACTTATAAAAAAACTAGAGGGGCGCCCGCGACTTCGTCTGTATGAACACCCTGCATCCGGTGACGAATTTCCATAGATTTTCCTTCACAGAAACCTTGTTCTGACAATAAAATTGCAAACACAATAAAAATAATTAGCTAAATAGGTGTAGCCGTTCTGAAGGGATGCGCGTACCTACAAACATTAGTGGGGTGGGTCTTCGGAAATGTGTTCTCCGTGTAATTTCCAAGGTTCTTTTGAAATCGCATAATTATAGTAAATTACGCAAACATTTTGAAAGATTATGCAAAAAATAACATATAAAAATTCGACACGAAGCGGATCTATACTTATGCTAAAAAATATATACTTATAGCACGTAAGCAAGCAAGTGCTCGCAAGAAGCGCAGCGAAAATTTTGTTAGGCGTGTTACGTACTTACTTATGTCCTTAAAATCAAAAGTTTCCGTCCGATGGGATTTGAAATTTTATCATTTATAAAATGACTAGGCCGCTCGCAGTTTCACCCGCGTGGTTCCCGTTCCAGTGGGAATATCGGGATAAAAAGTATCCTATGTGTTAATCATAAACTATCGGTATGCCGAATTTCATCCAAATCCATTCAGTAGTTTTTACGTGAAAGAGTAACAAACATCCATCCATACTTACAAAATTTCGCGTTTATAATATTAGTAGGAAGGATTTGTCTATTTAAAGGACAATTTTGGTCACAAACCTTTAATTCACTGGCTGAATGCACTGAACTCTCAATACCCAACCCATAATATAAAAATAATACTCAATATTAATGTCTAAAAAGTTCTTTTTATTATTGGTTACTTAACTAAAAGTGTCCGCGAATATCTAAATACTGTTATCTGTCGTAAAAAATAAGCTAAGAATTTATCATGTATGTCATGTTTGTGTTGGTTCTTAGGCTAAATTCAACAATGTCCTTTGTCTACGAATCTAAAAACGGCGAACGTGTTATTCGTGAAAAACGACTCCGATATATACGTGGTTTTTACATAATGAAATCTATATGACACGTTGCATATGGAATGTATAAACAATGTAATAGTAGATTTATTCATAAATTATTTGTTTATTTAGGATATATAATGTTAATGTTACGCTCAAAAATTGCTATCCCAAGAGAACCATCCAGTGGCATTTGATTTTTAGTTACATAGGTACTTCTTCTTCTCTGTCCTCCCCATTCTTCTAGCTTTATACATTCCTCCTTTCAAATTCAATCCATTCTCGTTTGGAACGCGCTGCCTCTCGAAATCAGGATGGCTACGAGTCGTGAGGCTTTTAAAAAGAAAGTCCGCATGCTCCGTTTTAATGAAACCACGGCAGAATCATCTCAGTAACGTCCTTTTTATAAGTTATGTAGTGTATTTATATTTATATATTTGTGTATGTTTATGTACTATATTTATGTAATTGTGAAAATATTTGTATATTTTTTTTTATAGATTATATACTGCCCTGTGTCACATTAATCGCAGAAAATTGCACCTACCATGTCATCTCTGCACCAACCTATGGTTGACTGGTAGAGAATGCCTCAGGCATTAAGTCCGACATGTAATAATATTATGTTGCAGAAGTTTTAAATAAATAAATAAATAGATATAGGCGTTGCGAAAGTGTGTAGGTTGCATAGCATGTAGGTTGCTCGGTATACCGAGATCGCGATGGATTGTACCTGTACCTATATAACTTAGGGCTTTTCTATCTCTGCCGTGGCCCGTGTCGCGTGGCGGTGAAAAAATACTACCACCCCCTCTCTTCCCTTGGGTGTCGTAAAAGGCGACTAACGGACTAAACACTGCACATGCATCTAAAAGCATAGAGCGGCGATGGGTGTCACCACCTGTCACGCTGAGCTGTAAAAAGTGGACTATGGCAGAGGACTGCTTTTGCTGTTCTCATTGCATAGTTTCTATCTAACCCTTCGGGGAATAGTCGTGATTATGTGTGTTTGTGTTTTTTATGTTTTTTTTTGCTTCCTGATTGCGGCAAGACGCACATAGTTTGGTTGAAATCTCCCCTCTGATGTTTGAATTACGTATATCTTAGTTTGTGAGGTATGCTTATCACGCTCGCGGCTAGCTCACCCGGAAATCCTTCGGGGCTCGATCGGTTACAACTCCTTGAGGAACGAAAGGAAAAGTTTCCTGAAAGTTATATAAGTTACTTTTCTTTTCTTTGTCTTTACTACATACATACACTTACATTTTTAGCTCCTTTTATAAGATATTGCTGTAAACCCTTTAAGGAAACCCAGTCCTATCCGAAGTTTCCGACCAGCCATGTGTTACGGAACCAACTACTTTTTAAACTTCACCCTACTCACCAACCAACCTATTCACCATGTTCTGTAGAGATTTTTATTATACTTACATAAAAAGATTTCCATTTTGTGTATTTTAAGAATTACCTGTGTCTATATATTACAGTTCGTCGTTGTAGTGGGTACTTACCACAAGAAAAAAATTAAGACTGTTCGACAACTTCTTAAAGTCTCTAACTCTATTGCGAGTTCACATCAGTCAACGACACGTCGCTTAAGGAAACAGCTTGTTTGTGGTCAACCAAGTCGAATTTAATGCCAGAAAAACCCAGGTTTGTGCATTCTCGTCCAAGATAACTCCCTTCCTTACTCCTCCTCCCTCTCTTCAGAACTCTTATCTACCTATTTTAGTGGACCTCAGCATTCATGGCATGGACATCGGGTAGGAACTGAATTCAAAATGCTACATCGAGAGTGTTATTTTAACTGCCTCCCGTAAGTTGGGTATTCTCAATAAGGTGAGGCGATTTTTCACTCCCGAGCAGCGCTGTTTGCTGTACAAGACTCAGGTGCGATCGAGTATTGAGTGTTCCCAACTATGGGACGGATCCGCTAAATACCTCCTCGATGCACTTGATAGACTGCAAAGGCGAGCGGTAAACATTATTGGAAATGCTGAGGTTACAGCCTCTCTTGAGGACCTCCAGCTGCGTAGAGACATTGCTTCTCTCAGTGTCTTCTACTGAAATTACTACGAAGAGTGTTCTGAAGAACTTTATAATCTAATCCCGCCCTCTTCTTTCCTGTCCCGGACTACATGTGCTGGTCTTAGGAACCACTATCATATCTACTGTGCAGAATATCAGCACTCGTACCTAAAAATTTGGCAAGTCGTTCCATTCGGCTTTGGAATTCTCTGCCGGCGCATGTTTTTCCCCGCTCTTATAATCCCGGGTCTTTTAAACAGGGCGTGAAACGGCATTTATGCAGGTGTCATGAATGGGTGCGCTTGTTGCCGTGCTTGTTCCACGGTGACGAGCGCTCTCATTATTTTGGACTGCATCGGCTGCTTACCATCAGGCAGATGTAGTCACTATGACATGTCACATTAAAAAAAGGTCGTTCTAAGTTTGTTTCGGGTTTTACGATGCTCAGCCCGGGTTTGTTCACCAACCCGCATTAGCAAGTGTGGTGATTAACCTATCAACTGCGGCTGCTCACTGATTAGTGCTTAATAAACATGTGGCGCCGCGTTCTTAGTTTTAAGCCAATACCCATCCATTGTAGCAAAGACTTCATTTCAATGACATTGACCACTTGACCAGCAGTTGGATAGTACCTACATAGGTTATACCTACTTTTTTTGTGACTTAGGCCCGGGTTCCATTACGTCGGATCCGAGTCCGATCAGATCGGACAGATGGAAACACTCGGCCCGGTTTCCATACAAATTATTAAGCCACTAGAACTTCCGAATCTCGGTCAGAGTCGGATCCGACCTAATGGAAACCGGGCCAATCTTCCTTTTTCCGCTAGCTCTGCGACCCGAAGTGGATCTTAGTCTCTGACACGAGACGAGTGACGACGCCACTGCTCTCTCTGTTCTTCGCAGCCCCTATCGTGTTGACCTATCAACTATGTATAATGGTTAACGGTGTCGCGTAGCGGTGATAGAATACTATCACCCACTCTCTTCCCTTGGGTGTCGTGAAAGGCGACTAACGGAATAAAGACTGCACATAATGGGCGATTTTCTGACAGCCCAAATTAAATAATAAAAAATAGTTCAAAAATACTCGATAGATGGCGTTTTATAAAAGCCGACCCGTTCCTACCTAATTCTACACTTTTGCTTGTCTATCAAAAAAATAAAAAAATAGTACTTACAAATTTTTATTCAGGATCTCCAGGACCTATTTCTATTTTGGAATGGAATAAATATTACGTAGCCATACACGTGTTCTTCATGGACTCGCCTTTTATTAAGCGCCATACTAATTTAGGCTAAGCGCCATCTATGAAGTCATTTACAAACCATTTTTTTTTTGATCTCGGAAAATTGCCCATTACACAGCGGTACCACCACCACCTGTCACGCTGAGTAAATGTGCAGTCGCTATTTGGTGAAAAGTGAACTATGGCAGATTACGCAAAATTGCAATCCTCATTGCCGACTAACCTTTCGGGGATAATAGTCGTGCGTGATTATTATGTATATTTTGTGAGGACATATCCTCGCAACTCGAACAACTTATTTGTGACCTAGTTTATCATTTGTTCAGGCTGTGACCCGCAAGTTCGTGCATGAGGACAGCGGGGGGGTGACGGCCCTCTGCGGGGCGGTCGAGTCCTGCCTGGGCCAGGGCTTGAGGCGGCGAGCCTTAGGCCTCTTCAAGACCAGCTCCACCACTGCTCTGCTGCATAAAATTGCTAAGGTGAGTTTAGTTTTATTACACGCTAGCGGCCGCTCGCGGTTTCACCCGCGTGGTTCCCGTTCTCGTGGGAATATCAGGATAAAAAGTATCGTATGTGTTAATCCAGGTTATAAACCATCTGTATGCCGAATTTTATCCAAATCCATTTTGTAGTTTTTAGTTTTTACGTGAAAGAGTAACAAACATACACACAAACTTTCACATTTATAATATTAGTGTGATTTTTATTTATTTAAGTACACTTTAAAACTTTCTCGTTCCATCGAAACATTTAGATGGAGTTTAAATTAAAATTAATTGTTTACGAAACACTAATTATCTAGGCCAAGATGAGTATTCTTTTGAAACTCTTTAATATGGTAAGTTACATAAACATAGAAAAAACACCCACACCTGAAACCTATTTTGAAAAACAGTTTTTCTCTAAATTGACCCGACCGGGAATTGAACCCGGGACCTCAGAGATGGCGCGACGCCAGACCTGGCGTGCTAACCACTCGAGCACGGAGATCGTCAAATGGATTGACGCTCACTACTTTTTAAAGGCATACTTTTATAATACAACGCATACCTTGTTTATAACCGACGACGTTTCGACCGAGTTGCACCGGTCTCAGTCGTAATCGCAACGTCGTCGGGGACCTTCAATCATAGTCGGGAACACATTTTTTAGGTTTTATTTATTTTCTAGCGGCCCGTCCGCGCCTTAGTCCACTCCTCGCTAACTTAGAAACACCGTCCTATTTCAGCCATTTTGTACCTAATATCTACAATTCTACATATTTTAAACAAAACCCATAAGTACTCAGTTATTGCTTTTTCTATTAGTGAAATTTTTACAAAAAAATTTCACTGATAACCGTAAGTATAATAATTAATTGCGTGGCTTTAAAACTAGAAAGCGTAGCCACAGACACAGGAAATCGGCGGCTTTATACTTTATAAATGTAATGATGATTAGGGTTGCCACCTTTTTTAGGACGAATAAAGTTTATTTTTATTTTGTTAAAACAAAAATAAAGTACCTACCTACATTGCATAAAAAATGAGTAGGTAAGTACCTAAGTATTTATTTATTTGTCTTTTACTTAAGCAGAGTATTTTAGCGTACTTTATTGATGTCGTAGAGACGTAGATTATTAAGTACGCCTACATGAAAAAGAGGACAATACTCTATTTTAGAGTACGAGTGGCAACCCTAAATGATGTACTTATAAAAAACAAACAGTCTTACTGTTTTAAAAATAATGACACATTTATAAATGAAGAGCTTTAGTTCTCTAAATGTATACAATGCAAAAACAAACATATTATGAAAAAACTAAAATCGAAAAAATCAAAAAAATCGTATTTTTATGTGTACCTACTAACTTCCCTACTTTATACAGTATTCATTTTGGACCCCCACGCCAAAAGTAAATATGGGTTAAAAAAATATTTGACGTAAGAATAATGAATGTTTTCTTTTTTAAATACAATTTTTACCTGCTTTTCATATCCTTTGCTATAGTTCTAGGTGTGTGCGCTCACCCTCGCGGTCAAAGACGGCGCGCTATCATTGGTGCACGGGGTGAATACTTATTATTGGTCTCGCGCATGCACTTTGATAACCGCGATAGGCCGCGCGCTAAGTGACAAAAAAAACTTTAATTTTCTTAAGGGGAGGTATTTCGAGCGCTTCCCTCTGGCTCTCTCGACGGTACGACGGTAAGGGACGGGTATAACATCGAAGCGACGCGAATAAACGCGTTTTATATTTAAAAAAATTGATAGATGTAATAAATAAAAAATTATCGGTTATAATCCCTCAAGTTTTCTTTGGAACTCCATTTTGGTAAAAGACTCATTAAATATCAAATCACTTATTTTAAAAATAAAACCTGGAAAAGAAAAGAAAATAACACAAAAAAATGTAACTTTGTGAATTTATTCTATCAAGCCAACTTTAACAAATCGTGTTTTCATCGGGTGTATTCCACAGAATAAAGCCTCAACAATATTTCATAATTTTCGCAGATTTTAATTTTACTGTTTACTAATTCAAAAAGTAATTCTAAGAACGTGTTATTTAAATTTTTCACTTGTTAGTGAAAAATTTAAATAACACGTTCTTAGAATTACTTTTTGAAGGCTAGGTGTTCCTAGCCTTAAGGAAAGGTTGAGACAAGAATGTAAAAAAAATATTTCATTAATTGATTTTTTTATTTCATTAATTGGTTGTACTGCTGCTGTTGGATTACGTAAAAAAATTTGGCGGGGGGTCTAAAATTAACCCTGTATACTGATGAATACTACCTACCCCTCTATTTACTTAGGTGTCGTAAAAGGCGACTAACGGACTAAAGACTGCACATATATCCAACAGCATAGTGTGGCGAGATGGGCTCACCACCTGCCACGCTCAGCACACGTGCAGTTATTGTTTGGTGTGCCGTAGACTTTGGCAGAATCCTGAAGTCGTGAATCTATATAAGGTGACTGCTAGAAACCGCAAGAAACTTCAAGGGCTGGTCAGGTCAAGTGTTTTAAACATGTTGTTTTTTTTCATTTTTAATTTTAGAATTCATTTTGTAAATTTTAATTGGATAGTCTTTGAGTATCTTATTTATTTCAAAGCAATAACATAAGAAAAATAAAATGAAAATCAATTAAAAATAATAACCATTGTTGATGCAAGAGGCACCAACATGCGACGTAGTTAAAGGGAAAGGCGGGAAGGGGCTTACCGGGGGTCCGTGGTCCAGGCACGGTCACGAGCTGAACGTGCCGCGGATGGCGATGGCGGCGCGAACGCTGTAGCGGTCTTCGTTGGTGAGGGCGGTCGCACACACACACTTATCACTAGGGCACTGGTGTTCGTTAGGCGTTAGGGGGGAGCTGATAGTACTAGCTCTATCACTGCACACATATGGTCACGTCGGGGGCTGAGTTCAAGGGCGCGTGACGCGTGGTTTCGCCTTGAGATCTCGAAGCAGTGGCGGTACCTTCATACAAGCCGAAAAGCCCGGCTTGCCCTAACAAAAACTCAATAAATTTATAATAATAAATTTAATAATTCACTATGGTAAAACGCAATTATTAAAATCACTTAATATTTTTTACCATTGTAAATTTTCTTTCATCAACATTCAAATTATCAATTTTATAAGTGTCTCATATTAAGAATCACCAAACAAATCGCATAAAGCTGCTTATAAATCGTGCGATGCTTTACATCTCTCTCGCACAAGTTGGCTTGCAACCGGGCTTCGGATTTAAAGTATATCCGCTCTCTTCTAACTTTAACAAAATTGCTACTCTATAAACATAATACTGCGTAAGTATGTATAGATTCTATGAGAAATTCATACTCTTCGTCAAAGCCAGCTTGCGTTATGAAGTTCGCAAGTAAGGCCTTCTCCAAATCTGGCTTTATTTCTACCGAATCACGTGCAACTTCAACGCGGGCGAACCAATCAGAGGCGACCGACGACACCTTGAGCTCGGGCGAACCAATCAGAGGCGAGCGCTAATACGCGATTGTGCTGTGCAGCAGCCACAGGCAGCAGCCAGCCATTTTTTGACTTATTTCATTGTTATTGTCACACTTCACTTTGTTTGAGCGATTGTTTTTAACAAGTGTTTTCGTAATTTGTGATAAAAAATGTGTTCTGAGTTCAGTTCGTCGCTTTATTGGTATCTGTGACGAACTTAAATATTGTGTTGGGTGGGCATGTGATGTGTTGCAAACAAATGTGTACTAAACGTGTTGATGATTGATTGGCATACGAAAGGCAGAGGTAAATAAATTCTTTAAACATCACACATGATTATGTATTTCGCAAACTATTAAAAGTCAGCTAGGGCATTAATTATAATAGGTCTATGTAAAAAACTCTTTGGATTGTTGGTTCCTTCTATTCAAAATAATTAAGTCATAATTAATAAATTAAGTGTAGAGGCCTACATATCGACTGTGATTTCCGCGCAAAATGTCCATTTTCGCATTTTGTAGTAATATTCCAGTTGTATTTATCGTTTTTATCGAAATAGGATAATAAATGCATGCTTAATATTACGAATCTTCACTCTGCGAGAATAAGCTGAGTTCGGACGGCCGGCGCATCGCATTTTGTAGTAATTTTGTACTTAGTTGTATTTATAGTTTTCATCGAAATAGGATAATAAATTCACTATAAGTAACATTTTTATTCCTCATGAAGTAACAATTATTCTGGTATAAATTTTACTCAATAATATTATCGTAGATAACAGAAATTCACAGTTGCCTTAACGCGATTTTCGAAGTTTTTTTGTTTTTGAATAACATTTTTTTTCTATATAAAATCAATAATATTTAAAAATTCCGTGGCCACTACGCATTATACGACGAGAAAACATTCTCATTTTTTTATTTCATTTGTTTAAAACAGTAGTTCAACCCAGGAGCTCAAAAAAGTGCCCTCGCGCAATTTATGAAAATCTTTCTCTGCAATTTTGGGTTTAAATAAAAAGTTAAGCAAAATTTACAAAAAGCGACGCCGCTACGTACTATGCCAATAGCTATTTTACACTATTCAATAAGTAAATACTGTTAATGTATTTTTGTTTCTGAGATAAAGAACGCCAAAATTGGCCCCAGTATTTTTTTTTTTCAAAAAGTTTCTTACAGAAATCACCTTCGAGATGTAATAGAAGGTAATAGGCTGTTTTTTTACATACGACAAGAACGTTTGGAATGCCACGGCCTATGACGATTTAAGTAAAAAATGTGGCTAGTGTCACAAATGGGCACCAACATTGTACCTAGGTAGCAAGATTAGGAACTTCAGGTTTCGTGGCTTGCCCCAATCCGAAGCCCTAGGCACGCCACTGTCTCGAAGGGCACTGTTTTGGCGCGGGCGCCGTCAGGCGACGCGCCGCGCGTCTCCCGCGGCGGTCCGCTGGCCTTTCATTGGCCGTCGAAGGGGCACATTTTATCCTATATCTATATCGCATTGTAAATTCAAAAATTTCAATAACAAAGATATAAGAATAGCTTTTAGTAATAAATTAATCGCCAGAGTTTATCTCTTGCACGGAAATGAGTCGTCCTTTGATAGTCACTCGAGCGCTGGGCTGGATTGTGGATTTACCATTTAATACAGACACGCTGAGACGAGGATTATTATTTATTTAACCCTTTAACAGGCAGAGGGATGTTTATTCCCACCATATTTAAAACTTTATACAATTGAGATAAGGTCGAAAACCAATGAAAAATTTGAACATGCTGTGCCCGTTAAAGGGCGGCCCGCGCGTCTTCGTCCGTGTGGACACCCTAATCCCGTGAAGAATAAAAAAAAATCACACAAACCTATTCCTGACAATTACGAACACAACAAAAAAAGAATTACCCAAATAGCAACCGTTCTGAAGTGATGCGCGTACAAACATTTCGGCAATTGATTTTTATAAAATACACCCTAATTTTTTACTCGTTTTAATAAAATTAAGGGTAAGTTCTACCCATGAAACTGAACAACTTTCACCAAGAAATCTATGTGCAAAAATGATAAAAAAATTTCGACCTCCCATACAAAACTGTCCTGTGTATGGGAAGTCGACATTTTTTTTTCATTTTGGCAAATAGGTTTCTTGGGGAAAGTTGTTCAGTTTCATGTGTGGAACTCACCCTTAATTTCATTAAAACGACAAAAAAATGAGGGTGTTACAGGTTTAACATTGCGGTCCGCTTCGTCCGCGTCGACAACCCGCGCCCCGGTGACGAATTTCCAAATACAAATCTTGTTTTGATAAATAAATCAGCCAAATTGAAGTGATGCGCGAACATAGAGATTTGTGGCAAATGATTTTTATTTATACACGAAAACTTTTCATCGGTTTATTGAGAGGAGTAGGATGACCATGATTTTAATATTCATAGTACTTAAATATTAGAAGAAATATAATTTATTAAACAACATTAAAAGGAGAACCACATAACTTAATTACTTACACACAAAAAAAACAACAAATAAAAAAGAAAAGATTACCCCCTTATAAACAAAAAAAATCAACTAACTCGCCTGTTCGAGACATGGTAACCTGACTGGCGGCATTGCCTCTTTGTATGGCTAGACTTATCCGCAGAACGAAACAATTGCCAGCCTTTCGGTCTCCCGTTGCTTCATACAGGGGTGTGGATATTTTTTTTTAAAACAATTTAGTATTGGGTCCCCATGGGCCCATCGTCTTTACTCCGAAGGGAAGGAAAAAGTATGTCTCACCCAAATCCCGATATTTGGGAGTTTTACTTTGCTCTGCTGCGATTGCAGCCGCGCAATCGCAGCAGACCGCGCGCGCGTAAACCCTGCGCTCCTGACGGACGTCAAATCGATATCGAGTCGGCTGTGCTTATCGGAATATGAACGCTCGGGTCACGAGATAGGTTTCAGTTTCGCGTGGGGGTCGTTGGAGGGTGAACCTTCTGTACGGTAGTAGTATTAGTTATTCTGTGCTTGTACCAAGACGAAAAACGAAACAATTTTAAAACACACAAATTTATGCTTATTAATTTTTGACGTTTTCTATGCTTAAGTTTTTATAAAAAAAGATATTTGAATGATTAAAAATGTCAACCTTATTGGTTAGGTACTAATGTTTTCCAAAACTCATTTCAACCGTTACTTTATTTTACTTTAAAAACTCAGTTATTTCCAATTTCTATTACTTACCACAATATCAATACGATAATTGGAAATCACATTTAATTTTATTCCTTAAAGTAATACCTTAAGTTAACAATTCATTGTGATTTATCATTCTTCACCTTTCATCCTAAAAAAAAAACGATAAATTACCTATAAATATTAGCCGTTTGTGTCGCTAGGGGAGAGACACTTGCCCGCTATTTTTGTCTCGTACCAGGATACGTTTGTTTACACAATTCTATGACCACGGCTTAAATTTCGGTTCGACGCGATTCTGTTTCGGCGTGCAGTGGTACTGGGGGTAGCGATGCGCATTTTGTCTGGCACAGACTATAGCTCGTTAGATTAGTTGTTAAGTCTTAACTATAAGTTAGTTAACTGTTTTTTTATTATTATTATTATTGACGTCAATAAGTGCCTGGAAAGGTTTACATTGAATAAATAATTAGACTTTGACTTTGACTTTGACTTTGACATGGCTGAGACGACGTTGTGTCAATGTGCCAGGGGCTAAAGTATCCACACATGTCGCGTCCTAAACTATGGTCCTCCCCATGCTCCAAGATACGAGCAACATTCCGTCCGACATTCCGCCTTATACCATCCGATCGCAAAACCCCGTTCGGCTTCAAAATTGCAGGCACACCAGCGGTCGTCGAAGCTCTGCAAATGGTAAAGGCTAAATATTTATTAACTTTACTTCCCAGACAAAAAATAAAAAATGAAACGCTTACATGTAATTTTCATTATTATTTTACTTAAAATTTTAAGTAGAAAAAAAAATGTTTTTCTAGTACTTACTCATTTTATCTTATACCTATCTATAAAGCATTGTGAATGCAAAAAACAACAAAGATATTTAGAAGCAATTACGTCTTTATCGATTGTTAAATACTTTACAATAGTATTTCTTTCGACTGTGAGGGTAAACCTCACAGTGACGTAATACCGCTGGCTTGCAGCGTAAATCACAAACTATTAAAACAATTCAACGGGTCTTCTGGGGTCTCGGTAGCTTAGCGGTTAGAGCAGTGGTTGGATCGGCAATCCAAAGGTCATGGGTTCGAATCCCATTCGAGCTTTCCTGAGACTGCTTGTTTTTTTCTTGTAAACATTTTATCCATATCTATATATATATAGCATTGTGAATGCATAAATTTCAATAATAAAGACATCTTAGTTCCTTAGTCGGTGTCAGTAGGTCCTGCTACCATATCGGCTAAAAAAATATGAATATGGACATGGGCTTCATTTGAAGCTCATATTATGCCCATATAAGGACAAAATATGGGCTTCAAATGTCAAATGATGCTCATATCCATATTCCATATCCATATGTCCATTTCCATATTTTTTAGCCGATAGACCCGCTGAAAACCGATAAAAAGTCTTCGTATATAGATAAAAGACTAATGTTTGAAACTTTCCTCACCACAATGGATTGTTAATAGTATGAAATGAAGTTTAGGTATTTTTCAATTAATTTGTTCCGAACTATTATTGTGTTTAACTTGCAAAGTATGCCAATTAAACTGGGAGACATTAAATTGCGACGGGAAATTGTTGAAAACTGCCGCTCTGACAATAATGTCGCATTACTACGACAAATTGAAATTTTCGTAATAATTAAGAGATATGTGTAAATTTCGAATGGCTTGCGCGGATGAATTACAACAACAACCCCTCAAACCCCAAGCGATCTCATGAGACCGCACCTACAAAAACACACTTGACTTTGTACCGTGTATTCATGGACTTACAGACTACTTTAGTATGAACAAGTTTGGTTATTTCGGTTCTGTGGTTCATCATAAGTATTGTTAACGCAAAATATCGCATAGGTCTATGCTCCATTCTGTCAAATTTAACGTTGACAGTTACTGTCAAAAAAGTGTCAAAAAAATCCAAGAGTGAGGGGTTAAAAGTTTTAAGCAGCTTTTGCGATTCCGGATCATATGGCGATCAAATGAGCTTATCCGTTATTCAGAAGACACGTGAAGCTTCGTTAGCTGCCCGGTTCGTTTCCACCATCTTATCTATGCCGTATGCGGGTTGAACTCAAACTCATATAATCACGTCTGTTATCCCCGAAGGATTAGTCAGAGACCATAGGCAATGAGGACCGCAAAGGCAGTCCTCTGCAATAGTCCACTTTTCACCAAATAGCGACTGCACATGTGCACAGCGTAACAGGTGGTGATCCCATCGCCGCTCTATGGATGTTTGTGCAGACTTTAGTCCGTTAGTCGCCTTTTACGACACCCAAGGGAAGAGAGGGGGTGGTGTATTCTTTCACCGTTACGCGACACGGTTGTTTATTAAAGTAACTTTTTTTAAAGTTTACGGTCCATACATGTTGGCCTATACTTACTACCCATTCAGGACGTCTTTTAACTGTGAAGAAGAATTTTTTTTTTACAAAGCCCGGCAAATGATCCCACTCCACCTGATGTTAAGTGGAAATGAAGTCCAGGCGCGAGGACAACTGGTGCAGCGTAAGAGACGTAGCATCAGTCACCCTCACTCTGCCGGCCCACAAAGTGCCTCTTCACGCCTCGTTTGAAGGAGCCTACGTCATAGGTAGGAGGGAATACGTGTGCTGTAGACTATTCCATCTTTTGGAAGTGCGACAATAAAAGAATGGGCGCAAATAAAAGAAAAAATAAAAATGCTTACAAACCGGGTCATAGAAAAAACCGAAACAGATTTTCCAGACCTAGGAATTTGAACCAGAGGTCTCTTAGTGCATCCAAAACTTCGATCCTGGGCCCTAAATTCGTCGTACACTGTTTTAACCTCTCAAACCCCAAGCGGTCGCATCGCATGAGACCGCATCTACAAAGACACACTTGACTTTGTACCGTGTTCTCATAGACTTACAGACTACTTTAGTATGAACAAGGTCGATTATTTCGGTTCTGTGATACGTTTTATGCATCGTGATCGCAAAATATCGCATAATCTATGCTCGATTCTGTCAAATTCGTTGACAGTTGCGCCTATTTCTGTTTCTGAAAATTTCCAAGGGTGTGGTATGTGTACCTATGTGGGCTATGTGGCCAACAAAGTTTTGGATGTGCTTAGAGAGTGTGGCTCCTGGACCTCTAGATAAACCCCTTGATAAGCGGTAGACTGTCGTAAAATCAGACGCAATAGATATTCAGTTGTTAGTAACCTTTAGGACCTCTATTTAGGACCTTCTTGAAAGACAAGGGGATCAGGCCGAGGTGCTTTGCCACTCGTAAAATATGTTAAAGAAAAATGTTAGCACACTCCAGTTTTCCAAGCCATTTACAAAAGGTTTTTCTCATAGTCCAAGGGGTTTGTTAACACAGAGTAAGTGGTATCGTGCCAAAAGTGTTTAAATTAGGCCCCTTGGGCAAATAAAGAGAACGGTAATGACTTGTGCCTACGGCTTTATAAACGAGTAGTAATTAATCTATCCCCGCCTTAACATGAACACTTTGCTATGCCATTTACGTAGCACGTAATGTGTTTTTTAATGGCTCTTTATGTACGTTGTAAATTGTAATCAGGCTAATCAAAATGGTGGAGTTGTGTTGTTATAGTGTTCTGTGCTTTGTCACTATTGTTATCTACCGTATTTAATAAAATCATACGTACATACAGAAGGGTATAGTCAGAGACTAGAAAAGAGGGCCGCAAAAGCAGTCCTCTGTCATAGTCCACTTTTTACCACATAGTGACTGCACATGTGCTCAGCGTAACAGGTGGTGAGCTCATCGCCGCTCTATGGTGTTGAATGTATGTGCAGTATTTAGTCCGTTAGTCGCCTTTTACGACACCCAAGGGAAGAAAGGGGGTGGTCTTATTCTTTTAAAGAGCCACTACGCGATTTTAGCATAAAATCTTATTAAAAACTTTTTAGTGAAGAGTAACTCCACTCAGTTGTTTTCCGATAATTCTCAATGAGAATCTCTAGAGTCTAGATCTTAAAGGTAAATCCAAGAACATTCAACAATAAAGCGAACAAAAGTAACACTTTTATTCCCTTGGTAATCTTAATAGCATTTGAAAGAGAAGTCATTTTATTTTTACTGAGGCATTACTTAGTTAATGCTGTGAACCTATACTTGTTTACATAAAGTTCATTATTTTTCTAGGACTTTCCTCTTGAGTTTTGTTTAAGAAAAGTAATGCTTTCCTTACACCTTATTATAACGAAAATGTAGTTACACACCATACGTATAAATAACGTGTTTTTCTAAATTGACTTTGGGTTTGGGTGTTTTCTTTCTATAATAAGTAAGTTTATTCGTTATCTAACCAAATAAAAATCAAATTTCTTAAATTGATCCCGGGCTAATTTTAAAATTTTACAAAGCCAATATTATTGCCCTATGGTGTTGTCATTGCCACAGACATCAATCATAAATTTAATAGTCCTCTATGAAACATCATTAACGATAACCGGCACTTAATATAACGCTAGACTGCTTCCCCAACAAATCCGAATCAGGCTCATATCTTAAATTTTACAAAGCTAATAGGTATTATTGTTAACGCCACATGGTGTTGTCACTGCCTAAGTGCAAACTTCAATAAGCCATTTATTAAAAATAAAAGAGAGCATGTTAAATAAACCTTTGTATTTGTCAGCAGCAAAGGTAGCGAGCTAATCCAATTGCAGTCTGTGACGCACTCAGCATTATTTGTGGACTCAGTTCGACTTATTTCAACGCTCTTCGGCGTTTTCTGTCTCGCTATATTTGCGGCTAACAAATAGATTGATGCAGTCTATCTTAGAGGGGGCTAGGCGGTGAAAATGGAAAAATTGGCTGTTTTCTATTAGCTGTTATTCAAAATATTTTAGATATTTCGAACTGAAATTTTCAATATGTATTACAGAACGTATGTTTGAGGGGATGACTGTTTCCAAAACATAATTGGAAACATTTTGCTGGAAAGAAAAAAAATCGGGTTAGCTTTTGAATCGAGTCGCCTGAGTTTGAAGAAACTAACACTGTAGGTGGGGGGGGTCCCTAAGGGGTTCTTAAATAACGAATTTTTTAACTTAAAGAACGGGCGCAAGAAGGGTCGGGCGCGGATTCACCACAGCGCACAGAAGCAACGACATTTACAAACAAAAAAAAAGAATATGTCGTTACCAGGTCAATACAAAATATGAATTTAAAAAATAATAAATGATGCAATACAAAACTACAATACCATGTAAGTATTAATTATATAAAGACAATTAGAAATAGCTGTTGGAGTGCTTGGAGCATCCAAGCTGTTTTGTTTTCTGTGTAATCTGACACTTTACAATAAGCTTTTTATAAAGCTTTTCTTTGATTTTGATTTTAAATTTAGTAAGATCTAATTTCTGAATATCATTTGGTACTTTGTTGTATAATCGTACACACAGACCCTTAAAAGAATTATTAATTTTATGGAGCCTAGTATAAGGAACTGCTTATTTGTTTTTAGTTCTACGCGGAAAGAAATTATTAGTTGGGTTTACCATATTTCAACAAAATTTTAGGGTTAATATAGCACCTACTCTTGAGTTTTGTTGAATGAACAAAAACTGTATTGTTGATCAGTTACGGTAATTTGAACTTATTACATATATCTTTTGTTGTTTTAACGTATTTATTTTGTAAATTTAACTTTAAAAATGGTTATTACAACAACTTGAACAGTAAAATCAACAATTACCTATTGAATTATGCATGAATTGTTACGCCAACATGTACAAATAGGTAAAAACAACTGTTTTCATATCAACAAAAACTTTTCTGTGAAAACAACAATTTGTTCATGTTGCTTTAACCCATCACTTTGTTAATTCAACTAATGTGTCGCCAACCCGTGCAAAATCAACCTTTTTGTTCTTTCAGTGTAGTGTTTAATTTGTGAATATCACTGTTTTTTGAAAACATTTCAGTATTTTTATGAAAATAAATCAAATTTTCATAAATGTATTGTGATGCAACTGTCATTATATTTATATTCTTAAAAATCTCTCTGTGAGAGTCACCAGCCTTTAGGTTATAGATTGCTCGAATAGCCCTCTTCTGCAGTACAAAGATAGTTTGAATGTCAGCAGCATTTCCCCACAGTAAAATACCGTACGACATTACACTATGAAAGTAACTGAAATAAACTAATCTACATGTATCAACGTCAGTTAACTGATGGATCTCCATTACTGCAAAAGCCGCAGAGCTAAGTCTATTCGACAATTTAGCTATATGTGGGCCCCAGTAAAGCTTGGTATCTAACGTGATAACTAGAAACACAGTGGTGTCCACAGGATTCACATTCTTATCTTTAATTTGTACACTAGTTGTTACTTGCTTAACATTAGGCAATACAAATCTCACACATTTGGTTTTTCCCCCGTTTAATAGCAAATTATTTACACTAAACCAGTGAACAATCTTTGAGATCGAATTATTTACATCGTCATAATTTGGGTGTCGTCATTTCACTTTGAATAAAAGTGAAGTATCATCAGCAAACAATACTACTTATCTCATGACTGTCTTTTACAAAATAAGGTAAGTCATTAATATAAACCAAAAACAAGAATGGACCTAGTATTGAATCCTGCGGAACTCCCATTGTAACCACTGATCCCGGACATCTTTTACCGTTAATGTCGACCTTCTGAATCCTGTTACTCATCTGTGAGATTAAAAAGCTCAAAGAAGCATCCCTAATTCCATAGTGGTTAAGCTTCCTGACCAAAGTTTCATGTAAAACACAATCGAAAGCCTTGGATAAATCACAAAATACCCCTAGGGCATCCTGTGATTCCTCCCAGGTATCAAATATTTGGATTAAAAGCTCAACACCGGCGTCAGTTGTTGAGCGACCCCTAGTAAAACCATACTGTTTACAATTTAATGTTTATTTATATGAAAATGAATTTGAATTTGGTCTAGCATCAACTTTTCAAAAATTTTACTAAATGTGGGTAGCACAGAAATAGGTCTAAAATTAGAGGGGTCAGAAGTGCTACCTCATTTAAACAATGGAATTATTTTACTATGTTTCATTAGGTCAGGAAAAACACCACAGTCAATGCACAATGTTTAACGTTTAAGTATTACCTACTGCCATGCCACTTCGGCTACCTGTATTGATAACAATTATATACTTACTAATGTAATACCTCTAGCTAAGCAAATTATTAATAACCTGGACTCTGATCACTGTGGCCAAATGGTCAGTTTTTCACACCAGACTAAGAAAGTGATGAAAAAGAATATCACTGTTGTACCAAAAACTGCAGGACGGCTTAAACGCTTTAAAAGCAATCTAGATGCTAAATTATATTATTTAAAATACAATGACAACCATGTCTTTTATAATGATTTCTTTAACACATATTGTTCAGAATTTAATAAATCTTTTGTTCCAAAAAAGTACTCGGTTAGTGGTACTGCAACTTTTAATGAATAGGCTACAATTGGTATTCACAAAAGTAGGAAACGCCTTTATGAACTTTATGGTGAACGCAACTATAACACCAGTGACAATTTCAAATTATATGTTAAAAATTATTCAAAGTTATTCAAAAGAGTATGTCGATTAGCCAAGGCAAACTATCTGAGTTCTAAGATTAAGAATAGTAAGTAATAACAAAATAAAAATGACATCGTTAATTATGACAATAGCTCCAGTTTTAGCTTGCATATTTAACAAATCCAAAAATAATAAAAATAAAGTTGAATAAGATAATATTAAATGAAGTTCTAGTAGTAAAGGCAGCAAACGAGTTAATCCTAATATGCTTACTTAGGTATGAGACGTACCGTACTAAGTATATCATAAATCTTCACACTTATTTTATAAAGCTCATTATTTTTAACGCTTTTTTAGCGTTATTTTTAGCGTTTTGTGCTTATTAAGTTCCTAATGTTATTAGCTAATTGTAAAGTGTAAACCACAAACTATACTAACAGACCGATAGCGCTAGGTTTTGAGGTTTCAAAAATATTAAAGTTGTTTGTGTTTCGCATATAGTTTCCGGACCTTTTGCCCAACCTAATATATTAGTTTGTGTCATCCTAAGTACTTGCATAGGTAGAAATTTAGGTATTTGTAGTTTCGATCAGTATTGGACGAAAAGAAAATTAGAGATGAAAATTTTACTGTCATGATAATAACGAAGTAGTAACTGATGTACATAGGCAATTTGTGTCATCTCTGTCCACGAGAATCCTGATATTAACCAGTACTTATCACGTCGCCCAACAAGCTCTGAAAGAATATTACAATAGGTTAAATAGGTGTTAATACTAATATCTGTTGTTCAAAATATTTTGTGTCGAATTCATCCACGGCATTTATAAATATTTCATTTTTTATTACAAAACCCTGTAAAAGCCACAAAAGAAAGTACAAGTTATTAGAGTTTAAGTGTTTTTTATTATGATGGTGTAACAAAACACTATTCATAATTTGTGTCGTTTTAATCTACGAATTCATATTATTTATTAAAAAAACAGACTTCTAAGCACACGTATGGCGAGCGCGGGGGAAGAACGCGGGCGCGGGCGGCGGCGGGCGACATTCGAAGCGAATCGAAGCGTCAATCTAAAATAATATTGACCCTTATGCTACGGCCACACGCGCGACACGTTCTGGCTAAACACTTCGTCATAACGATGATGCATCGCGTGATGCTACGGCCACACTATCGCACTAAAATTCTTCTTCCGTTGTCGCGATAAAGCTTAGCTACATCAAAAAAAACTTCGCGACGTCGCGATAATCTTGAACTTTGTCGCGATATTGCATTTCAACTGGTGGTTAATGACCTTTTATAAAATATCATTGCTGGTGGTGGGTAATATATTCGAAACTAGGATATCGATATTTGATATCGGATTCTAAAACTATAGTACATTTATTTTAATATCGGTGATATCGGTATCGACCATATCTACGGACTATTAAAAATTCATGCAATATCATGTTTTTTCCACTATTTACTTTGAGAATGCATCGAATCGACATCGGATTTTGATGGAATCGTTTAACTCAGTCAGTTCACCCATGTTCTAACTGAGTGAGAGCCTATTAATTAAGTGGTTATGATTAAGTTAGGTAATTTTATTTTTTATTTTATTTTAGTTTATTTGGGAAACAAACAATTTAACAACACATAAAAATTATTACAAAATAGATTACACAGTTATCAGTAAAGTTTCCACAGTTAAATTATACATACAGATTAAATTCAGGACACAAAGAGTAGCTCTACAACAAACACAGTAAAATAAATACAATATAAAAAAGTATGTAATTATAAAGAAAAAAAAAATGTTGTTAAACGAGACATATTTAGAAATTGCTATTCATTAACTCACGTATTTGCTTTCTAAACTGAGAAACAGTACAATTAAACATATCCAAAGAAGCAAACTTCTTATTATAATCATTACATGATCTAAACAAAAATGTATTACCTGCATATCTAGTACTCGTAGAGGGTAAAGAAAACAAACTTTTAAGACGAGAACTTGTCCGAGGGCATCTAATACCTATATTTTCTAAAAGAAACGGAGTGTCAATTAGGTTATTTATTATTTTATAAAGGAAAACTTGGTCTTTTTCAATGCGACGTTCCATCAGAGGGGAAATACAGATCTCTTTTTGCCTATTACGAATAGCTTTATGGTGAATGTACTTTTGCATTTTTTTATTTAGTCTTTCAACTGATTCTATGTGTACATTATACTGCGGAGTCCAGACCACCGATGCATACTCTAGAACCGATCGGACGTATGAATTAAAAAGAAGCACAATGGTGGAGCACTGCTTAAAGTCTTTTCCTATTCTCATTATAAAACCAAGCATACGGTATGCTTTTGTCACAATATATTTAATATGCCCTCCAAAAGTTAACTTGCTATCAAGTATCACCCCTAAGTCTCGCACCTCGGTCACCCTATTAATACTTATGTTATCCAACTTATACTCAAAATTAATGACCTTCGATTTACGGGTAAATGTGATTGAACTGCATTTTTTGGAATTAAGATAAAGATGATTTATTTGACAATACTTACAGAGCGCATTAAGATCATTCTGTAGTAAGATACAGTCCTGAGGTGATGTTATACTTTTAAAAATTTTCATATCGTCTGCGTAAATTAAGACATTTGAATGTTTGAGCATTGTAACAACGTCGTTAACAAACAGGTTAAATAAGAGGGGACCGAGATGAGATCCCTGAGGCACCCCCGAAGATACCAGGACAAAAGTTGAGCAATATCCTTTTATAGTTACGGCTTGACTACGCTCCCTAAGGTAGGACTCCAACCAGCGCAACAAATCACCGTGCATACCAACTTTAGCAATCTCGTGTATTAGCCTAGAGTGCGGGATTTTATCAAACGCCTTCGAGTAATCTGTATATACAGCATCCACTTGACCACCTTTATCCATTGCCGTGGCGACTCTATGCACAAACTCACATAAATTTGTTTCTGTAGATCTCTTGTTAATGAAACCGTGTTGCTGACTTACAATCACAGATCTGAATACAGGTAGAACAGAGTCATATATTATCTTTTCAAACAACTTGGGGATTACACTAATTTTCGATATCGGCCTATAGTTTTGGATATTGTGTTTGTCTCCAGACTTAAAAATGGGGACTACATGACATTGTTTCCAAACCATAGGCATTTTACCAGAAGTTAAAGAGAGTTTAAATAATAAATATAGTGGGAACGCTAGTGATTCATAACACTTCTTTAGAAACAAAGGTGGAATTCCATCTGGCCCACAGCCCTTCGCTACGTCAAGCCTTTTAAGATATTTGTTGACCAGTGATACCGTAATATTAACAGATCCAATTGAGATTGTATTTGTACTATTTGTTTGTTCTAAGAATGCAGAATCCGACACAGGTGGTTCGAAGGCGGAACAAAAGTAATTATCGAAAAGATTACAAATTTCTTTTCCATCGGAAGAAAACACATTGTCAATATACATATTATCTGGAAATTCAGAGACCGATTTCTTCGACTTTACGTAAGTCCAGAAAACCCTGCTGTTAACTTTAATCATATTTTCAGATTTTGTAATAAATTTGTCATAACATTGGCGCTGAACTCGTTTCTGGCGATTTCTTAGAAGACAAAATGTATTAAAGTCGCTCTGTCTACCATATATTTTAAATTTCTTGTGGTATTTCAGTTTATCTCTGATAATCTTAATTAGAGCTGGGGTAAACCAGGGAGGATACCGCATGTCACCCTTAACTACCTTACTAGGAACGTGCTTCGAAATGATTTTGTTTATTTGTTCGTAAAACTTTGCAACAGCCTCATCAATATCACTAAAGTAAAATTTTTGTTAATTAAATTTATGTAAGTACCTGTAATAATTTTATTTCATTAAACTTTTACAAGCAATACCGATGAATGATAATTCAATAAATATCAGCGATACGGTACAATATTCTTTGATCTCAACGCACACCGCATTCCTGACGAGATATAGTGTTTACCAAAATTTATAGTTTCAGAATGCATCGATATCGGATTTGACGATATTGATGCAATAATTATACGTTTCAGTAACTAAATACGATTTGTATCGCCCACACCTAATTTCAACGGAAAAAATGAAAGAGGCGGTTGCGCTTTATTACACGTCGGCAAATAATTATTCACTGCATCTTTATTATTTGAACAAAGTAAATAAAATGGTAAAGAAAAAAAATAAAAGGCGAGGGTGAAAGTTATCTATCCACAAAAATCTGACAAAGCTAGTAGTGTCAGTACTTTTATATTGTTTAACTTTGCTTAAGTTTGCTAGTTTTTAATACTAGTTTATTGTAATATTTGATCATTTGCGTTAAAAAACGTTTAAATAAACTTACTTATATATTATTTATAATACACACATCAAAAGTGTCTAGGGATCAAGCATTTTTATGCGGATTTCTTGAGATTGAGATGTGGCTTTGTAATAAATTTATGATTTTATAAATTTATATGGATCCTTTTTGGTGCATTTCATAATTTGAAACAGGAACTTTCAATCAATTTCTAGTAAAAGATGAAAATCAGCTGTCAATATTTTCCCTATAAAAACATACAACGCATTGAAGACATTATTAGTGCTACTGTTTCCCTACTACTGATTAAAACCAACGTTATTATGGAGCGGCGACGTCATTTAAGCAGGGAAGAAATGCTCAGAGCCGTGGGAATGATAGAAGCTGGTTCCCGGCAACGTACTGTGGCTTTAGCTCTGAATACAAGTCAGAGTGTTATCAGTCGACTTTGGACACGTTACCGAAGCACTGGTACCGTGGCTGAGCGCCATGGAGGACGGTATCGCTGCACCACACGGAGACAAGACCGATACATTCAAATCACAACTCGAAGAGCTCCAACAATAACCGCCATGATGTTAGCCGTGAGGCTTCATCACTCTTCAGGGAACTTAATTAGCGACCAAACAGTCAGAAACCGCTTGCATGAAGTGAACCTTCATTCCCGAAGACCGCTAAGGGTACCACCTATAGCAATGCACAATCGTAGGATTCGATATCAATGGGCTCTTGAACACAGAAATTGGGCAGAAGAACAATGGCGTTTCGTGTGCTTTTCTGATGAGTCTCGTTTTGGTATGAGACCGGATACAAGACGTATACGACACTGGAGAACCCCTGGACGCCAACAGCGATTAAAATCCTGCCAGGAAGTCCATCCTTATAGTGGTGGAACCATCATGGTATGGGCGGGATATTTGGATCGGCGGAAGAACTGAGTTGATTTGGATCAGAGGCAACCTCAACGCTCAAATTTATGCTCAGACGATTGTATCAGACGTCATCGTTCCTCTACAAGTGCAAATCGGTCCCTTATTTCAGTTAATGCATGATAATGCACGACCGCACACCGCAAGAGTTGTAAGACAGACTCTCGCCGCTGCTAACATCAATGTCATGCCCTGGCCTGCTCAGTCGCCAGACTTGAACCCGATTGAGCATGCATGGGATATGCTACAGAGAAGAGCTCTGCCGAATATGGAGGGTATCCAGTCGCAAGAAGACCTTTTTTTGTTGTTGCAACGAACATGGGCGGCCATTCCACAGCGTGATTTGGATGAACTCATTTTGAGTATGCCAAACCGATGTTCTTGTGTTGTTAGTGTTCGCGGTAGAAACACGGATTATTAATTGTTTAAGTTACCCAATAAAATTTTAAAGAAAACTGTTATTTCAGTCTTTTTTTCGAACTTTAATGTTAGTGGTTCAAATGTCAAAAATCCCTTTATTAGGAAAATGCCAAATTTCTTTATTAATGCAAAGGTGACTTGGTTTATCGTTACTGTAGACAAACGAAAACACTTTATTTGATGAATCCTTAAAGAAAATTTTAAATAATATCAATCAGGAGAAAAGTTATTGCAAAAATATATGTTGATCCCTAGACACTTTTGATGTGTGTATAATATTATCTTACAGATAAACACTTTTTAAAACATGTTTATTCCATAGTTATTCTAAGAATAGTCATGATAAGTATAAATTGGGAATAGGAAGGTTTTATTTCTTACTAATAAACTTGGAATAGTGTCGGAATAACTATTTCCTAGTAATATTATGTATTCTGTGAATTACTTTGTTTTGCTGTTACTTTGACACTCAGGGGTTCGTGATAAGTAATTTACTTTTGTTCATTTTAAAATGACCACTTAAATCCTCGGAGAACTCATTTGCTTTAATTTAAATTTTATTAAATTTGATAAAATATTAAAAGTTAATTATAGGTGGTTTGACGGCGGGGTCTAGTGGTTAGCGACAAATGTTTGTGTGGTGAGCACGAGCATTTGTGACTGAGCCATGGATGTTTATTAGTATTTATGTATATTTGTGTATTCGTATAAAGAAGAGCTCGATGGCGCAGCGGCTAGCGCGTTCGGCTTGCGATCTTGCTTGCTAAGCCATTTTCGCAATGCCGGGTCGCTGGATGGGTGACTAAATTTAAAACATCTCGAGCTCCTCCGTGCTTCGGAAGGCACGTTAAGCCGTTGGTCCCGGTTGCTGTCATAAGATGGCAGTCGTTAAAACCTACCAACCCGCATTGGGCCAGCGTGGTGGGTTATGGCCCAATATATCCACGTGCTATTGTCCACGTGGGAGGCCTGTGCCCAGCAGTGGGACGTTTATAGGCTGATGATGATGATGATTGTGTATCCGTTATTCAGTCACCATAGTTCGGGCTATGCTTAGTTTGGGGCTGAATGATTGGTGTACCAGTTGTGATTTTTTTGTGATTTGGGTCTTGGGGGTTCCGTAGAAACCGGTTCTAATTAGTAATATTGTATCACTTCTCATACTTTATCGTTACTCCAATCCATATTATCGAAACAGAATAATTTCGATAGTCGTATTTGCAACACGTTCACACCTCTAGTGGTATCGCAGTCAACTCCTCTTAGGTCAACTAAAGTGTGCGAATGAAGTGTAGCTGCACGAACTTTATCGCGACAAAATCCTTTGAAGTGCGGCAATTTACCGACAGCGGCGCGTTAACGCGATGATGCATCGCGCTAAGACGAAGTGTTTGGCCAGACGTGACGCGACAACGCGAATCTTCGCGCTAGCGCGATAGTGTGGCCGTAGCATTAACGCGCCGCTGTCAGTTAATTTCCGCACATCAAAGGATTTTGTCGCGATAAAGTTCGTGCGGCTACGCTTCCTTCGCACACTTTAGTTGACTGCGAGACAACTAGATGTGTGAACGGGTTGCAAATACGACTATCGAAATTATTCTGTTCTTCTATAATTATGGATTGATTTAGATTCGATAAAGTATTAGAAGTAATACAATATTACGAATTAGAACCGATTTTATGAAACCCCCAAAACCCAAAACACAAAAAAAAACAAATTCACAACTGTCACGCCAATAATTACGCCCCAAACTAAGCTTAGCCCGAACTATGGCGACTGAATAACGGATAAACAAACATGCATAAATACTAATAAACCTCCATGACTCGGTCACAAATGCTCGTGCTCACCACAAACATTTGTCGCTGACCTCTAGATCACCCGGCCATCAAACCGCCTATATATATTTTACTTTTAATATTTTATTAATTTTAATAAAATAAAAATTAAAGTACTTAAATGAATTCTCCAAGGAATTAAGTGGTAATTGTAAAATGAACAAAAGTTAATTATCACGTACCCCTTAAGCAAATAGTCCTCAATGTGTTTCTTGCTTGATTACAATGTGAGTTGAAGGTACTGTATATTAAATTTATAGTCATTTTAGTCGTTATAAAATGTTCTTTTTGTAGGCTGTATAAATTTGATAGGTGTAAGTTTTATGTCGTATGAGAAAATCGGTTTAGAGTTTCAAGCAGGCGGGTGGCCCGGTTTATTTGCTGTCCAGTGTATTAAATAAGTAAGTTTATTTGAGCGTTTTTTAACGCAAATAATCTAATATTACAATTAAACTAGTATTCAAAACTAGCAAACTTAAACAATATAAATGTAGTAACTTTGTCCGATTTTTGTGTATAGATTATCTATCACACCCACCATCGCCTTTTTTTTCACCCTTTTATTTATTTTGTTATAGGTAATAATAAAGATGCAGTAAATAATTATTTGCCGACGTTTAATAAAGCGCAACCGCCTCTTCCATTTTTTCCGTTGAAATTAGGAGTAGGCGATACAAATCGTTTTTAGTAACTGAAACGTATAATTATTGCATCAATATCGTCAAATCCGATATCGATGCGTTCAGAAACTATATATTTTGGAAAACACTATATCGCGTCAGGAATGCGGTATGCGTTGAGATCACTATAATGTACGTGTTCCGATTTAAGAATATTGTACCGTATCGCTGGTATTTATTGAATTATCATTGATCGGTAGTTTTTAACAAACAACTGTGCTTGTAAAAGTTTAATGAAATAAAATTATTATAGGTACTTATATATTAATTTATTTTAGAAAAATTTAACTTACTTAAATAAATCATTATCACTTAGATAAAAGGCGCTCACTCACTTAGAACATGGGTAAACTGACTGAGTCAAACGTATAAGTACCTATATTCCATCAAAATCCGATGTCGATTCGATGCGTTCTGAAAGTAAATAGTGGAAAAAACACGATATTGCATGAATTTTTAATAGTCCGTAGATATGCTCGATACCGATTTCAACGATATTAAAATAGAATTACCTATGTACTATAGTTTAAAATCCGATATTAAATATCGATATTTCGAATCGCGAAAAGTTCAAGATTATCGCAACGCGTCGCGAAGTTCTTTTTGATGTGGCCAAGCTTTATCGCGACAACCGAACACGAAGATTTTATTGCGACAAGCAACGGAACAAGAATTTTGCCGTGTAGTGTGATCAGCCCCCTGAGCACGGATCTTTTATCAATCGATAAAGTGACATTAGACGATAAAATTTGACGGTTCTTGTACGGCCGATGTCAATTTGTCGACGTCTAATGTCACTTTATCGGTCGATAAAAGATCCGTGCTCGCACTTCTGTGTTGACAATTTGACATTCGTAGGTATTGGGATTGCAGACGCGCGCTTCATACAAAATTTGCACGTCATTATTGTTATCTCTATAATAGGTAGGTACCTACCTACCTTAGAGCATTCGTTGGTTGAATGCACTAAGGTACCTACTTACACATTTGTTTATTACGTACTTACTTAGCGGAGATAAATAAGAGTCAATGGATACTCAATATGATAGGCAATATTATAGGAGGCAAGTAGTTAATTACGAAAGAAATCGTACAGAACGAACGTGTGTGCGTGCGTCTCTGCGTATTCCCCCCGCCCGCCGCTGTCGCCTGCCCGCGTCCGCCCGCTTCATATCAACCGCAACCATTGCTTTTGTGTTTTATAATTCATTTAAATATCGTGCATGAAAATGACACAAATTTACAAAGTCGATTTTTCAAGTATTTATGATATTGAATATCTGAACTCTAATCATTGTAATATTTTTTTAAAGCGTTTGTAGCTTGAAAAATCAAAATAATAAAAAATCTTAAAACTGCGTGTCCTAATTTGGCACAAAATTATTTAATGGGCATATGAAAGTGATCTGAGATAGGAAGTAGTTATTTTATCAATAGTAATTTTTTGTTTGCACTGTTTTTACATACTGACCCTAAGTCAGTTTGCACTGGACGAAGATGACACAAACTGTGTTTGCATACTCCGCAGGCTATCACAGATATGATACCATAATTATTTTAAACTTTAAATTAATTTTGTCACTTTTGCTTTGAATAAAAAGAATCAACTACAAAACATTAAATTGCTGAAAATGCAAGTGACAGATGTGACACAAAATGCAATATTAAGCTTCTTAGGGTACGACTGTATCCACAAGCAAGAAAAAAATAACTTTAGAATTTTTTAAACTTATGACCCCAAAATAACTAACAAAATTTGGTCGTATAGTTTTCGGGACAACGTTTTCGTCACAACTTAAGGTCAGACTGTTTTGGTTATATGGCTGTCGTATTGACGTATATATGACGCGAAATAGGCGGAAATAATAAAATTCGTATTGCGATCGTGTCAAGGTCGTATTAGTGGCTACTAGGAAGGTAATAGTCATATTAATATCAGATATACGATAAATATTCGTATATCAGTCGTGAAAGTGATTAATATTATAACCATCTTGTCGTGTAGTGATCCAATAGACGTCGTATAACTTAATAAACATTGGGAAGTAGTCATTAGCATTGCCTTTACCCGGATGCTTGCTATTACAGCGCAGTTCAGTGGGAGTGAGACAACAAAAAACAAACGAAAAACAAAATAACTGTTTACAAAGTGTCACCATCTTATGTCTGCCATATTTATTACTGAATGTTATTAACTATATTGTAGTTGGTGTTAGTAGGTAACACTATCTACTTTTCTAAGGGAAATTAAATTTCATGACGATTGTATATACAATTTTTCACAAATTTTTAATGCTCCCGTCGAATTATTGCAAAATAAAAATAATTAATCCCATTTTATTTAAGATTTCTAGTACTTTTACAATTATACGACTTTAGGTAATGATGATACCTATTATATTATATCTTAGGACTATAAGTCATATACTACGATTTTAATTTTTTTGTCGTCCGCCATTTTTAGGATACCGTAAAGAAGTGAAAACCCGTGGGATAAACATTTTATTGAAATCACAATATAGTGATAATTGAAGATGTTTTAAAATTCTCATTTTCATTACTGTTTTCATCATCATCGTCTTGGGTTTCAAACGAATAATCATCATTTTGTAAATCTGCGATGATTATTTGAGGATTACTTCTTGAACTTACTAAATTTTAAGAAAAAATAAAAATATGATAATTGACAGGTGTTAGATATTATTACGATAAGCTACCTATTTAATATTGAGTTCATTTTGTATATGTACATATGCATCCTTTTTCACAAATACTATTTCTTACTACGGAACCATCTTTTGATTTTTTGACACTATCATAGCTATCATATAAAAAGCTTGTATAGGCAAAGTCACAACAACGGAAAATATACATTTTCAGTTCGTAAAAGAGTACCACGTGAAACCATTAAATAATCAAAATGTTTATATAAGTAACTTATATAAGCATTTTAAACCCATAAGTTATATAAGACATATAAATCTGAATATTGGGCTTTTAAACATATAAAAGTCGTGTGAAGATAGTCAAAAAATCCTATAAGAGACGTGTATACAGCTGTAGGTTTTATAAGAGTTAAATTTATGGACTTTATATGATTGTCATGTAGAAATCTTATTACTGACAAAAAGCAGTGTTATGGTCGTCATTATAACTAGATTATGTTTGTCATATAAATTACTTTTATACTACATCAAGAAGGCTTAAAGTGGTCGTAAACGAGACTAATAAACGAGTGAATGTATTTTAAAGGTCACAGTTACGATCTTTATAAGATGGTCATGTAATTCGGTTGTGTAAACGTTTACAGGACTCAATTAAATGACTAAAATATTATAGGACTAATCGTCCTTATTATATACTGTAACACGATTCTTGGGAATTTGAGTTACATCTATATGACCTCGATATGACCAAATGTTATTTAGGCTTCATATTATATGACAATTTTGTTAGCTGGGTAGCCTAGCGCTATCGGTCTATAAGCGACTTAATAAAAACAAAAAGTACGAAGCAACAAAAGTTCCTACAGGTTTGTTAGCAGAAAAAAGCCGCCAGTAAATCCTAATACTCGTAGCTCAGATGTCTGGGACGTAATATTATAATATAATCTGTGGTCTTAGCTCGACTTGTTTTTTAAAGCGAACAATAAAAGTTCGTCGCACTCGCACCACAAACCGAGGACCTTTTGAGCAACGCCGGCGGGTAGGTATCGCAGACAGACCCCCGGGGGAACAAAGGCTGGCGATTATGTGTTGTACATTACGAGTAGGGTTGCTAGCGTTTACTAAAAAATATATAAGGTGACTGCTAGAAACCGCAACAAACTATAAGGGCTGGTCAGGTCAAGTGTTTTAAACATGACAAAAATGACAAAAAAGGAATTCGTGTTTTTTTTACATTTTCAATGAAATATTTCATTTTGTGAATTTAAATTGGACAGTCTTTGAGTAGGTATCTAATTTATTTTAAAGCATACGGCCGTCTGTTGACCCATCCGCGTCAGCTGGGCGATAAGTACCTACGAAAAAACACAAATTTCTTTTTTGTCATTTTTGTCATGTATAAAACACTAGACCTGACCAGCCCATGAAGTTTCTAGCGGTTTCTAGCAATCATCTTATATAATATTGAAATGAAACACTTTTTACGGATTAACTCGCGTTTAATTTGACTACGTCGTCTCCGTGACCACGGACCCTGTAAAGGTTCCGAAACGTCACGAAAGAAAAATGTAATGTAGTTAAATTGAAATTAAATGCGAGTTAATCCGTAAAAAGTGTTTCATTTCAATGTTTAGTGCTCGCTTAAAACCTTAGAAAACAATAAATATATAAAAAGAATAATTTATTTGGCTCATAATAATATGTATAAATAAAAAATTAATATTAGAATGTTGAACGGCTGCGTCCATTTGGCTACTTACTTTTTTGTTGTGATTGTAATCGTCATGACAAAGTTTGTACTACTAGACAACGGATAAACATACTTAAAATACTTAAATACATACTTATTATACATAGAAAACACCCAGACCCGAGACAATTTAGAAAAACAATAATTTATAAATTGACCCGACCGGGGATCGAACCCGGGACCTCAGATATGGCGACACCATGAAAACCGGTGTACAAACCACTCGACCAAGTAACATATTATGAACAAAGTAACATAATGCTATCTTACTAAACATGTAAAAAAACGAAAAAAAATTAAAAAAAATTAAGCTTCTCAGTTAAATAAAAAAAAAATTATGCTGTGAGATAAGTCAGTCCAGTGGCAGACATCCGTTGAGAGCATAATATGGGTGAACATACGTTTTAAAAGCATCAGTCTTTGTACCTACTGTTATCTGCTATCATTTCTAGGCCGTGATGTTAAGTTCCTAGATGATTCCGAAAGCATTGTTCTGCCATATTCTAGCACCGAGACACTAATTGTGGGTGACTTTAACAATCCAGGTATTGACTGGGCCTGCCCCTTCTAGAGGAGAACCTTTTCCTTTTTTTATATAAAGGAATGAGGCAAACGAGCAGGCGGGTCACCTGATGGAGAGTAATCACCACCGCCCATGGACACCCGCAAAACCAGAGGAATCGCAGGCACGTTGCCGGCCTCTAAGGAAGGAATAGTGTTAAGGAAGGAATAGGAATTGTGAGGGGGGGGGGGATGGGCCCCCGGGCTCTACCACTCAGTCAGTATCACCACCCAGGTATACCCCATATCACCATCATTTAGCACCACCCAGGGGTCACGTGTTGGGTCTCAAGGGTAAACCTACGGACGCGAGTAACTTTAACCTCCAAAAGTTAAGTAAAGTTCCTCCTCCTCTACTGTTGGCACATCAAATAGTAAAATTTTGGCTCTGCAGGAGTTCCTTCTAAAAGCAAATCTGATTCAGTGGAATCTTGTAAAAAACGCTTAGAAAAGAATTCTAGATCTTGTTCTCAGTCAGTCCGATATACAGAATCGCAGGCCTTAAGTAGGCGTGAAAACCACCATCCGCTTTAGAAATTACTAAAAAATCTGATACAACACCTACATTCAAAGAAAAAAATGAGACTAGATTTCGGTTCTATATAACATACAATCCTACTTGTAATGCGGAACTCTATCAAATAACCTTGAACATAGCTAGAGGTTAACTTTTATAGAAAGGTTTCTCAAAAATCCGCAAGGGCTAACCAGCTCAGCTTAATGTTGCGGTGAATCCTCAACTAATACCTCAACTGTGGTATTCTAGTACCTAGATAGACTGAATATATTAAAAAATTACGATAATAGAATCTTTAATAAAGGTAGGGAAAGTCTGTATTTATTTAGAGAAAAACAACATTTAACGAACTTATGTCTTTAGTTAGAGCATAACGCGAACTTAATTAGCATAACACCATTTTTTTTACGCTTCGTAAGCCTAAATAATAAAAATTTGCTAAATTATGTATGTGGACAATTATAGATAGTGGTGAGTGGATTATTTCAATAAATTATATTGTTTCTATAGCTCTGGATACTAGTGTTTTTGTAATGGTTGTGAAAACAGTATTCTGGATACTTTATTTTTAGCCGACTTTGAAAATGAGGGAATGATTATTATTATCGCTTCTTTGTGCAGCCATTAAGTATGAATTGCAGCCAAATTTAATTTCAGCTTCGTTTAAAAAAATATACCTTGTGTACTCGTTTATAAAAATATTTTTCTAAGTAAGTATTTTAGCAACCTGAAAAAGCTAAAAAATAGTCTGCTGTTCTATACATTAAGTCGAAAAGTATTTAGAGTTTCGTGTAGGTAATACTGTTTTTATTCCTCTTCCTGTTTTTATTTCCTACCTTGGCAGTTCGCAACCCTAATGACAAAATGTATGTGGAAATGCTTTCATTTTTCGCCCGCCTAAGAAGGTACGCGAGAAATATGCAAATATATACGAGTATATCGGTAGATACATTATATTTGCATATTTCTACTGTTACACTTATGTAATTTTATGTATATATGTCACACACACGCACACACACACACACATCATGCAAAACGTCTATTACTTCCCCTTTACTTGTAAGCCGTTAAAGGTTTTTTTATTAGTCTTCAAATGTGTCCTAAATAAACCTTTACCTAGAACTTTCTAATCTTAGTAGATCACCATTCGTTTTAATCTAGAAATTCACTGGTGTTACATTGTATTGAGTTGTTTACAGAGTGGTTCTCTCGTTTCGTTCCCTTAAAATAACACTTATAATTTGTAACTTTTTATTTACACGCCAATTTACTTCCAGTTTTATTTACACGCCTATTTACTTCCAGCACTGTCCGGAGGCGGCGCTGGTGTCGGCGCGGGTGCTATCGGCGGAGGGCGCTCCGGCGACCCGCTCGGCGTCTGGTGTGGAACGTCGACCGTCAGCGCCGCGCCCGCCTTTGAACAAGCGGGGATCAGGATCATTGTTGTCTCAAGCACCTCCGCAGTCAAGGTATGTCGAAGCAATTTTTCAGCACTATCTGGAGACTCAGACAAGGTTCAGCGACGATCTTCGCAAGGTGGCCGGCAAGATTTTAACGAAAGTAGCCGCAGATCGTTCTCGGTGGCGTGCTCTTGGAGATTACTACGTCCAGCAGTGGACAAGAATAGGCTGATGATGACCGCTTGGTTTAAGACTGGTCGGTGTTCTGATAGTTCTAGATTACAGAGGCAGCGGATTTATAGATAAGGTGACCGTTAAAATGCAGACAACGCAACGTCTCGAAATAGCCAAAAGCTTCGCACGTAACATACTAACTATTAGACGACAGAGTTACTATACGACTGGGCCCAGAATAAAAACTTTTATGAGCTAGACTTTCCATTAGCGTTTCCATTACCTAACTCACTGTCCACGTGACCTTATATTATGACAGTAATCCCTCACTTGCTTTAATAAAAAAAACCGGCCAAGTGCGAGTCGGACTCGCCCATGAAGGGTTCCGTAGCAGCAAGCAACATCATGTAAAAGTTCTTGTAGTTCGTTGATCTTTCGTTCTTTGATCGATGGTTTAATAATAGTGTATTTTTTTCAAAATAATTAATTTATGACGTATTAAAAAAAAACTACTTACTAGATCGCGTTTAAATCTATTTTCGGTGGAAGTTTGCATGGTAATGTACATTACAATTTCTTTTCATTCTCTTATTTTAGAAGTTACAGGGGGGACACACACACACACACACACATTTTACCACTTTGGAAGTGTCTCTCGCGCAACTATTTAGTTCAGTAAAAAATTATATTAAAAACCTCAATATCATTTTTGAAGACCTATCCATACCCCACACGCATGGGTTTGATAAAAAAAAAATTGAGTTTTAGTTCTAAGTATGGGGAACGGGAACCCTCAATATTTATTGTTTTTTTTGTTCTATTTTTGTGTGAAAATCTTACTGCGGTTCACAGAATACATCTACTTACCAAGTTTCAACAGTATAGTTCTTATAGTTTCGGAAAAAAGTGGCTGTGACATATGGACGAACAGACAGAAATACATGACGAATTCAAGGGTCGTTTTATGCCCATGTGGCTACGGAACCCTAAAAAGTCTTAATAATACAGGTAGTAGAGATATCATTTAGAAGGTAAATAGGTACATTTCATTTTTCTTATTTCACAGATATAACAATTTCTTATATTATTGTATTGCTCTTAAATAAATTGTTCTAGTGTCGTCTCCATTAATTTTTTCATATCAAGTAAGAATTTCGTTACTAACACGACATTATGAGCTCCGCTTGGAATAAACGTTTTATTATTACTTATTTACTCGTATTGTTATTAACTCTCAGAAAAGATGAAACAGAATATTTGGTAGTTCATATTTTTTGCTTGAGAAAGCCCTTTCAGTATCCTTGTTCATAAGCGCGCTTTTCTCCAATTTACTGGATTTATATGCCACGACGAAAAAGTTTTAAAAATATTAATAGTTAAAAAAATAAACAGAACTGCAAACTTTACATTGTCTCTTCACTTTCCCTCCAAGAAGCACATTCGTGACAATAATTTCGTTCGTCTCGATCACGTTCACGACCCACTAAACAAACGAATTTTCTCGTTTGCCGCCCTTAAATGGCGTTTGAAATAACCTACCATTTACCGCACCTAAAAGGAAGGTAATATTTAATTTCCCGTGTTCCACTTTGGGGTTTTAATTAAAAGTCCGGCGAAAATACTATTAAAGAACATTCGGTAGCAAGCTGTTAATGGGAAACGTATTTGCCATTTTGAAGCCACTTCTCCTTAGTACCGAGTGCGAGCGAGCACTTTATGCTTCTTTCGTCCCACTGAGATTCGTCCCACATAAAAAATCCTGGTTCGACTCAAACAATATGCTTCCTTCGTCCCAAAATATTATTTTAATTATTTTATTCTCGCTTTGTCCTACTTTATATTCCTTTTACGGACCATATTTTTTTATATGCCCAAACTTACCTACTTTAATCTTATAAGTACTTATTGTATAATGTATGTACAATCAACATTTTTTTACCATTAGTACTTTTAACTATCTTCTTGTAATTTCGGACGAAGCACAACTTCAATAGTGTTATGGGACTAAGAATTTTTTGGAATGTGGGACCAAACTTCGGGACGAAAGAAGGATAAATCGCAGTAAGCGCTATCAAGGTTTCAAAGACGCTAGTCTAAACTAGGGCCAAATTAGAATAGAATAGAATGTTTTTGGTTTTTTTTATTGAACAACACTGTACATAGGTACAACAAAGAAAAAATAAACAAAATTAAAAATCAAAACAAAAATAAATTACCTAGCATAAAATAATTACATAAGTACTTACATTTAAAAATAAACAAAATACACAAAACATAATTCGATAAAAAAAGAAAAATTCGAAAAAAACAAATAACTGACATTTCTTTGAGCACTCATCTAGTGCCTAACTGCTTCGCTACCTAACATTTTTCGAAAAATTTATTTTCTTATATCATTACTTTAAGGTCGGTTTCCGCTTATTTTGATGAAAAAAATAAATGTGGAAATAGCTTCTAACTAAATGGAATTATGGCAATTTCTCCTTTAAATCTACGTACAACTAGGTACAACCCGATTACACTTAGACGCGAAAGTTTTCGAGACACTAAACGTTTTTGTCGCTTGTGTAAAATGTTGTCTTTGTTAGAATTAGAATGACTTTACAACCCGATTACAACGCGAAAGTTTTCAAGACACTATAGGTACATTTTTTTTGCTTTGTGTATAATGTTGTCTTTGTTAGTGAGAAGGTATTGTCACTTCGCCGTCGATAAAAACTAATAATAATGACACGTGGTGCTGTTGTGTTTCGTCCGGCCAGTGAGGGTTCCGGAAGCCCATCCCCCCCCCCCCCCTTTCACAATTCCTATTCCTTCCTTAACCCTTTTCATTCCTTAAAGACCGGCAACGCGCCTGCGATTCCTCTGGTTTTGCGGGTGTCCACGGGCGGCGGTGATTACTCTACACATGTGACCCGCCTGCTTGTTTGCCTTCTTCTTTTATATAAAAAAATCTATTATAGAAGTACTTAGTATTATTTAAAAAACAAGTAAACCTCTAACCGCTAATGATGTAGGTCTAACTTTAAGCACCGACCGTGAAATGAGTGCACAGACAACAGCTCTCATTACCTTTGATCTACTAAAGAATTTTGTAACGTGGTGTTATTTTAAATGTAGCCTCTTTGAAATGGCTCCGTTTCCTTTGTAGACATAACAATGATGAATTGTGATGTTACATTAACTTAATTGAATAACGCATAAAGGATGTGTTACCTACAAAGTAATAAAGACTATTTTTGAACTCAAATCGCGTATCGGCAAGTGTAGCGTAGGATGACGCCCTCCGACTAGGTGATGGAGCGACGATCTTCGCAAAGTGGCCGGCAAGAGCTGGATGAGATGAGCTGGATCATAGAGGCGTATGTCCAGCATTGGACAAGTATAGGCTGATAATGATGATAATGATGAACGTACACAAACAAAAGTAGCAAATGTCTAAAGCAAATATAAAAAAAATAATTTCGGGAAAAGTGCCCTTCCATCTTAAGTCTTAGATATTATCACATTTTTCATTCAACATAGTGCTTATCCGTAAATACGTACATACTATTACATAGAGTCATACGCACGACTATAATCCCCAAAGAGTTAGTCCTCTGACTAGGCAATGAGGTCCGTAAAAGCAGTCCCTGTCACAGTCCCATACGTTTCACCAATTGCTGTTCGCTCTATGCTGTTAGAAGTATGTACAGTCTTAAGTTCGTTAGTCGCCTTTTATCACACCCAAGAGAAAAGAAGAGTATCTTTCTTCTGTTCTGTGGTTGGTAGTATGATTACTGAGGATAAAGTGGACCGCTCACCGTACAAACGTTTCCATCTTGAAAGAGCTTTGTATCAAACAAAGACTTTCGTCGATTGTGCAAGTACGAATCAAAGATGTTTAAGACATATCATCCGCAACGAAAGTTCATTGGAACGTTTGGTGGTGGAAGGGAGAGTAGAAGGTCAACGTTCTCGTGGCCGATCACCCACAAGATGGACAGACAGTATTAAATCATCTACAAAGTGTTCCCTTACTGAATGTTCCCGCAGTGCCAGAAATAGAGAGAGATGGAGAAGTATCGCAAAAGCCGCAACGAATATTCAAGACAACCCCTGACCACCACACAGTTCGTTATAAAGAGGCATAAAGCTTGATTCACACATATCAGTGAAGTCACAGTTCCGGCACAGTTCCGGCACAGTGCGAAATATTCTTTCATACATTCTCTATGAACGCACTAAAAGCACTGTGTCGTCACTGACACTGACAACAGGGGATGCGCTCATACAGAGTGTATGAAAGAATATTTCGGCACTGTGCCAGTACTATGTCGGAACTGTGACTTCACTGATATGTATGTGTGAAGCGACCTTTAATATGTCTTAGGGCGGGGCCACGAACAGGGCGGCGGGCAGCGGCGGCGACGGCGGGCGCGGCAGCGGCGCGTTCCATGTATCTATGCATTTATATGAGACCGTTTACGAACTTGGGGCCGGGCACCGCCGCATTTGAAACGCGCCGTGCTGCCGCCGTAGCCGCCGCCGCCCCGCAGGACGGAGAGCTCGTGTCCGCGGCCTTAACGCTTATCTATTATCTCGCTCGACACAATAATATTGTCAGCACATACGATAAATTGTGTTCAGGAAGCGCCAGAAATGCCACTTTTTAAACCAATTACACGGCTGCAGCGCCCGTTCGCTGAGAATTATTAACGGCAGAATTTCACCGCTGAATTCGTTAGCAAAATTAAATTCTAGGAACGCGACAGGGTAGCAAATACGTTTTGCTTTTATCCGGTTAACGTAGGGATAGGATAGAGACAGACAGACAGAAGGTCGGACGGACTTTTATTTTTTCTTATTTTTTAAGTAATTATCACCGCAAATGACTTAGGTATGATTTTGGGGCTGCCCCGTTTCTCTGCAGGGTCGCAAGAAAATTGCTTTCTGGGATTAGTAGGACACAGGCCACTTAAAATTCAATATTTAATGTAATTCCTTAATGTTTACACAATGGATGGGTATCAACGAGATCAATTATGTCTGTCGCGCACATTACAGTTTTGTAAAAGGTTTTTTGTGTCAAACTTTTTTTTATTTGCACACAAAGTGGAAATAAATAAGTCCCACTGTGTCACTGCTTGGGAAAGTCCTCCTTCGACCTCAGGTTATCAGGCTTGAACGCTTTGCCACTTAGTGACAGACATACGTTGGTGGTTCTTAAAGGCTTACAAAGGCTTAAAGACTTAGGGTATTGCAAATTTCGGGACAGCTTACTCGTGTTCATTTAAGCAAGTAGATAGGTAAGGTTGTATTACCTACAATCTTAGAATAATTACGTATAGAAAGATAGTCTTCATACAAGCGCTCTGCCAAAAGTGAAGCACTAAACCGATTCACACTTTCGTGACGATTACTTGCTTGTGCTCGGCGACACGCACGCGTACCCTTGTAACTCCGTAGTGTACATTGAAAACTCGGCGTTTGGAGCCATATCTGGCTCCAAAAAAGTGCTTCAAAATGGACGCGCAGACTTACTTTCTATACGTTATTATTCTAAGCCTACAATAGTTAATAATATAAAAACATTCTGAAAACTGTATTAGTCTGTACTTCTTCGAGGTGAAGGTGTTCTATGCTAGAGTGATGAAGGAAGGAAGGTTGCTCTTCTTTTGGAAAATTCAGTGCAGAAGAATCGAAGGATTGTGTTCTTCTCAGTACAAGGCTCTCGCCCCATAGTTAGGACTTACGAACCGATTAGAATTAGAACTTATTTATTTGCTAGAATGCGGTACATATAAGATATTAAATTATGAAAGTAACATCACATCCACCAGGAGCTGGCATGCAAAACATAAAGCAGAACATAATAATGATATACCTACTATGTCAACCTAATTAGGTACCATTACATGTCAGAATCCAACATACTCGTAATAATATCAAATTGATAATTATAATAAATTAATTTCATACAACATAACAAAACATTAAATATTTAAATTATTTTACATTTGAAATTAAAAAATTCATTAAGATTATAGAAACAATTTATCACTAGATGGCATAGCGACATTCATAAGTGCCCAATTATTGTAGCCTAAATTGAATAAATTATGAATTTTGTTTTTTTTTAATGTAAGTAAACCTATGTATGAAAAAAATACCTACCACAAGGCCTTTAGTCCGCGTAGTTTCTATTTGAGGGCAACGCAAACAGAGGGCATTGAGGTGACTGATTAAAGCTTTGTTTGCTAGCTGATTGCGCGTGTCGCCAGTACTGCGTAATATTAAAGCTATAGCTTTAATATTATTTATTCTGTGGCCACAGGGGCTGGCCGCACACTGAAAGGAACCATTATTTTGTCGATCCATTTTGAAGTCACTTAACTAATAGTAAAGTAAAAAACTCTGAAATCTACCACAAGGTAAACTTTTCGGCGAAACTTCATAATTTACTCGCTCAACATTAAGCTTTTTTATGTACTTACCTATGTTATTATCCATATTAACCGTATTACGTAGCGGACAAAGAATACTACCTACCACCCCCTCTCTTCCCTTGGGTGTCGTAAAAGGCGCGACTAACTGCTAACGGACTAAAGACTGCATAAACATCCAACAGCATAGAGCGGCGATGGGCTTCACACATGTGCAGTCATGCTGCGCACATGTGCAGTCGCTATTTGGTGAAAAGTGGAGTATGGTACCTTGCTTTTGCAGTCCTCATTGCCTAGTCTCTGACTAACCCTTCGGGGATAATAGTCGGGATTACATGTATGTATTATGTATGTATGTTAAGATTATATTTTTGTGTCAAAAAATGTCTATCTCTCCCTCCCTTTGTATCTTTATTTTTCTCTCACTCTACCTTCCTAGGAGTCTACACAACACAAGCGAGGCATCCACGCACCCATATATCCCACAATTATTTGCAACTCCGATTTTTATAATTTTATGAATTTGTTAACCTTTCATCATATTGCTACTTCAGAAAAAATAATACTTTTAATTTTTTGAACAACTGAAAGTCTCTTTTTTCAGTGGGTTGTAAACGACCCCCATGGGCACATCTGATCTTAAAATTGCTCGGGGTATATGGGTGAAATAAAATAGTACTGGGAGTGATAGAGGCTATTTAAAAAAAAAAAACTATAAATGTAAAGCTCAAGTCATCATGGATCAATTGTAATTGCATTTTTTACACAGTTACGTAATTGTATTTCGATAATTGGTTTGCCTAAAAGAAAATAAGGACCATGCATCCGTTTGGAGGGTCGTTCTCGACCCCTTGGGCGTGTATGGGTAAATACAAGTCAGGGTACACGTGGCTCTGAAAGTTGTGTGCTCCATTCTGATAGTTTTATAGAGAACCAATCAATTAGTAAGAGCGTTAATGGTGTCTATTGAGACGGTTCCTTTTGTTCCCTGGAAATGTGTTAAAATGTATTTCAAGATTTAGTCATGCGACTCACTTCATTATAAGAATTGGCATGCTTCTAGTAGGTATAGTTCTGATTATTACGGCGCAAATAAATAGTTTGGTTTACACAATAATGTATTACTTGAAAGTAAAATTAATGTTTTGCACTAAAAAAGTTATCTTATAAATCCCTATCATATCTAAAATTTTGGAATACCAACAATGACACAATCATATACACATGGACTTCGCATCAGCGCGCTGTCTGAGGGACATCCGCGGCACACTTATTGGCGGTGTAAAATAGTATATACATATAGGGTTACAGGTTAAGTCGACCTATTCCCGATATGGGCGTGGAATTTACATCGTTTCTGACTAATTTGACTATGATACAACGTATCCTAAATCCGGATTTTTAATAAAAAGCAATTAAACTCAAATGTCTCGAAAAGTACACGCCCTTAACGGGAATAGGGCGACTTAACCTGTAACCCTGTATAGTCATTATATAGTAATATATATGTCACAGTCGAGGAAAATATAATTATTTTTCAATGAATAACGTTGCTACTCCGCTGCTTCTCTGTTCAAACAGCTTCAAAAATCAGTATACATAATGACTATATATATATATGACTTGACTGCATTATTGTACGAAGTGATTAGTCCATGTGTATAGAATATTATTGCATACGAAAAATGAAATGTTGTTAATTAACACTGGCGCGGCATGAACATGCTTTTATAATTTTTGATGTTATTCTTATACTTACTTGCTAAACAGATAAAATGTGGCAAAAAATAAAGGCTTTTAGATTTTTACACGCTTTTTTGACTGTCTATCTGCCATGTGCGAGGTACTTACACTAATTCTTGTACTGCGGATGTCCCTCCCTATAATACGAAGTAGGTGATTTAGGATATCGTTCACAGTTCTCATGGTGCAACCACGAACAAATTCACATAAAAATGCTAGTAGTTAAATAAAAGACATTTCCCTAAGAAACAGACCGAAGCGTATTCTTCGTTGACGTCAACATGTCCGAGAACCCTTCTCAAGAAAAGTAATATTCCAGTGAAATTATCCTGTACCTACTTTGTAACGGGCGTCCCGGCAAGTGGAAGAGACAAATGAGATTGCTGACGGATTAGTAGGACGCTGATCGATCCTCCGATCCTCTGTCAAGGCCGCCAAGGTCGTGACTAGGGCTACCGACGTTATAAAGATGGTAGGAACGACTTTGATGGAGATGTCATCGTGCAAAATTAAGGGGGATTGCTTTGTCTTGTTTTGACTAGTTTCAAATGTTTATGGGCTTTCGTTATCTTAAACTGACAAAGCAACAATTCGAATTTAGTGAAAAGTGACGCGAGTAATATGATGCGAGTGACGTTTTATTACGTGACGAATATCTCCTGCACCGTGCTTCGAAAGGCGTCGTAGGTAGTATTTTTACCCAAGGAATCTATCTTAGTTTTAGTTTGATAACGACTGCGATTTGTTTTAAGTGGAAAAGAGCAGGTTGTGAATTGATTAATGATTGGCTTATTCCTGTCTAGTAACTTTTGGTATGCTCTACAATTTTATTAACGATCTCTTCTAAATCATATTAAAAAAAATTGTTTCGTATTTTTATACGTTACGAAATTGCTGTACCCACCCTAGAATGTCAATATTGAATCTGTGCAAAGCATTTTGATTTCTTGTCAAGCGGAAAAGTTACCAATCCCCGTTCAAGGGCGAATCCAATGAGCCTTTGAGATTAATTTGATTGATTGAATAACAAAGCATTTACATCTACATCTTTAGATGAGTTCTTTAATACGTGTTGGCGACTACCGCCTATAATGTCATCCATGTAAAAGTAAAGTACACCATTAATGGACAGTTTAAACTGTCCCACAGCTGGGAAAAAGCCTCTAACGTTGAAATCATCAAGTCATCGCTACATTGATGGGTAGGGCTATCGGTTTAGGGCTAGATGGAGACTTGGCTTAATCACCAAGCTTGCCACTTGCAAATTGGTGATTACCTACCCGGGCATCATCATCGAAAAATATAAAACACATTTTGCCGGACTTGGGAATTGAGTTCGGGAGCTCCTGATATCGAGGGAACCGCTACCCTTGGCCACCAAGACGTTAATGTCATCCATGTAAAACTTGGAAATGTTAATGAACAGGTTAGGCCTACTGCGAGAATTATTAATTCGATAACGTTAACTAAAACCAATGTTTATATGGCATTGAAGCAGCGTCCCCTACAAGTGACAAGCGAGGTGAGTTCCAATTTAGCCAAACAATTTAGATTTTTGTTTACGTGATCAAATGGCGAATTAATCAAAGAGAGGGAGTGTCGTCTAAACGATCAAATTTTTGACGTGACAACGTCTTAAATTAGGTTGCGGCTGGGAGTCACTTATGAAAAAGTGTAACGCTCGGTAACGTTACGATGAGTCACCGAACGAGAGAGAGGCCCGCCGAATGCCTTGCGTCTCTCTCCCACTCAACTATGTTTTAAATATAATTCTTTGTTTAAATAAATGTTTTAAATTGTTACTATTATTTCATCCTTCTTCCTACTATACGAATGAATATTCACATTAAAATTATTTTACCACTCAAAGTCGTTGTCACGTAAAACTTTCGCCCGTATACCGACTTTACAGGCAACCAATTTTTTTTATGGGAATAAAGCCTTCATAGCAACAACATACGTCTGATTAATTAATATTAATGTGAATCTTTAAATATTATATATTAGTTACTTATAAAGTAAGAAACTACTGGCGTTTTTAATAAAATTTTAAAAATAATATTTATAATTATTTTATTTTATTATTATTAATTTGTAATACAATTTTATTGATGCGTACAAATTGTACTTAATTATCGTAGATCTATTACGCTGTAAGGTGGTACTTTGTTACTTAGAGAGAGCAAAAAGAAAGGCCTTCTGAGTTTCTTGTCAGCTTCTTCTCAGTCGAAGGCTCTCCCAAAATCCGAACTGGTGGTAGATTAGTTAGGTAGGTGGTTTAGTTAGGTAGGTAGAGTAGATTATTTAGATTAGTTGTTAAGTTTTAAATACGAGTTAGTTAACTGTTTTTTTTTAAATTAGTTCAAACGACAATAAGTGCTGAATAAATAATTTAACTTTTTTGACTTTTTGAAAATAATTTATTCATGTAAGTATCAATAGAATATGAGGCTTATTAATACCGAAACATTATTCATTATTTATTTTCAAATACGTAGTCCACAATATAGAATATTGATTAAATGTGTCTGTCAAGTGTCTGTCGTAAAAGAACCTAAAGTTTGCTTTTTCATTTTCATTGTTATCTGAATTATCTTCAAAATCAATTTCAGAAATGAAGACGCACGTTTATTGAGTATCTTTCTCTGGTAGGTACTGTATTACGACATTCGTCTTGAGTTAATCCGGTGAAAGGGACGGGTGAAGGTCTTCATTTATACAATTCAGTTACATCGAGTGTTTGATATCATGATTCTTCACAGATATTTGCTTTATCCGGTACGTTTATTGAATGCTTTAAGCTTGGTATTTCCTTTTAGACGAAATGGTTGGACGATAACAATATAGATTTAGGCTTACATACGTTTATTATGTTATTGTTGCTACGGTTTCTAATACACGTGACTGTATAACTAAGTTAAAGTTACATGACTGTGTAACGATTAGAGATGTACTTACTTAGATTACGCCTGGCATCAAAGGAGTAAGAAAACGACCGACCCTGAACGTTTTAATGAAAAGGAAGAATTAGTGATTAGTTTAAATTAAAAAAGCCTTGATGATACCTTCGGTGTCGTTTAAGGGTTTCAGTGGCTACTTTCCGCCAGGCGGTCGTATATGCTCTTTTGCCGGCTCAAAAACTTAGACAATAAAACAGGCCCATGGGTGGCCAAGAAGAATATATTCCCAAAAAGGAAGCGTCAAGCATTTTTGATATAACACGTAGCATCAATGATAAATAAACATATTTCCACTGTAGGTTAGACAGCAAAGCACTACAGGAAATTGCACCTCGTCGAGTATATTTCAGTAATCGCATAAACGATTTAATTTACCGGGAGCTCGAGTTAACTCTCCGCTGCGCACTTTCCGTCTCATTAGGCAAGTTTCTTGGATCGTTGGATGCTTGGAGAATATTAAAGGAGAAGTTCTTAAAGAAAAAAAAACACTATTGGATTGAAAATTATTGGAAGAAATGCGATGAAAAGTAGTTCAGGGGCTGCATGCAATATGATAGCATTACTTAGGCAAAGAAATAATATGGTTTATTTTTATAAAGTTAGAGTCGAATCTAAACGAGAAGATGACACAGCAGCGTTCGAGTTGCGATCACGGCTTGCATCACGGCTTCAATGAAACCACATCCCTGATATTCCAGAGCATGGAATAAAGTTCAACCAGGGGTATTCTTAAATGAGTAAGAGAATACCAAATGTGTCAAACAATTACAATGCGATCCAATTGCGATTCAATTATGCCATTCGTAAATTAGCAGACTTGGGCCCCTGGTTTAATACTTAGACCGCGGCATCGCTAGATACAATAGAAATTCTATTAACTAAGCACTGATCAGTGCGCGGCCGCAGTTGGAAGGTCTAAACTGATACGACTAACCTACTCAAGAAGTATGATGACAATTATGTCAAAATGCAGGGGTACCTACCTACGTACCTCTACCTACTTACGAACGCTCCGTAACGATATCGCATTTTTATTTTTAGGCTTTATTTTTCCATTGAGAAACAAAACAAAGCTTTGGCAGTTCCGAAGAATAATGGCTCCAATAACTTGGATAAATATTCCGTTGGCGCGCATAAGGTATACTCTACGACGCTACCCTTGCCCATTTTTACCCTCGATGTTTGTCGTACTTTAAGTGGTATTATGCTTTACTTTTTATTTTATTTTATCACAGAGAAGCGCTTGACTTTCGTCGCATCTGATAGTAAGTGCTGAAAATAAGCTTTTATCAGAAGATGTCTGTCAGCGTCTGAGACTGGTCGTCTTACCACCAGATCATGAAAGTAATTAATTTTTTCGCGTGTATTTAAAAACTTGATGGCGGGCGCAGCGGTTCGCGCGTTTGTGATTTTGTTTTCGCGTTGTGTTTGTGTTTTCATAAAAGTACATAGTTTTATGTTTTTAATTAGAACACCTTTGAACTTTCACAAATTCTTCTTTTACTCCTAGCACTTCTCTTTGTGTCATATGATATCCAAATTTTAATCCTAATACAAACTATGTAATATTATAAAAGTAAAAAGGAGTTTGTTTGTTATGCTTTCACGCTTAAAACCGCTCAACCTATTTAGATGAATTTTTGTATAGAGACACTTGTAGCCCTCGAGACCGTTATAAGCTACTTTTTCCTGCGAAAATACAACTTCGAGAGTGGGAAATGGGTGGTGAGCATTATACGATACTTTTTATTGCGTCAACCAATTTGCTTCGAAATCTGCAGAAGTGTTGTTTATAATAAATAACTCCTAGAAAGTGTATCGATTGACAAACGGAATTAACAGACATAATCTAAATTAACGCGAATGAAGCCATAGGAAAAAGCTAGTTTTATATCAAACGAAAATGTAGCTGCTGTTAATAAATAAGTTTTTATAAAAGCGTCGCCAATTTGATAAATCTATACCAACCGAAAGTCGAAAACGATTGGGGGAAAGCGGCTATTGTTTGCTGTTCGTATTGTGTTTTCACAGCAGCTGGTGGTAACAAGAAAAACTGAGAAATTGTTTTTATTAGTTTTTGGCCATGGCTCTGACGCTGTGAATATTGTTTCGCCGTTCGCATCGTATCCTACTTTATTGGATCGTGACACTGTTTTTTCTGTGTTACAACTCGTATTACATAGCCTACGCTCGTCGAAATGGGAAAATGAATGTTTGTATGTTGATCAATGAGTCATCTCTCTCACGGTTCGCAGGCTTCCTCGCGAACTTTGGGAGAGAAAATTGTTTTCGACGTTTGCCCCAATTGTGAAGAGGATATACACAAAATATATCTTTGGGATGTTTAAGATCTAACGCCTAAACATTGATGAGGCAGCGCTAGCTAAAACGTAAGCACTTAAAAATTCAACAAGGAATCCAATATCGTCTCGTTAACACAGTTGGAATTGAAGAGCTGCCGTTAATAATAATACGAAACGAAAACAAAACTTTAAATACCGCATCTAAGGCAAGTCGTCTATTTTATATTATACTATTTTTAATTCCAATTAATACCTATAGCATTGTAATATGATATATTTAATAACTTAAAGTTCTGTACGAGCTCACACATACATTGTATTATTAATATATTAAGCTGACAGCGCAATTCCTATTGTAGCCTTCCGCGCGATTGATTTATATGTAAAATATTATTTATTTTAGTGGCAAATAAACATTCAACCTAAACACCCGTGTCATTCATTTCTATCGGATAACTTTCGGTAAAACATCAACATCTTTAACTATTTCCACATCAATTCATCTCAACATTTAATGTAGAGTTATCAACGCTACATGCGCTATGGTCACACCATTTCAGTCCCATTTGGTTGTAGAACTGTTTTGAGTTCTGCATGGCTACCTACCACCATTTTGTAAGTCACCGGCCGCCATTACAACAATATTTGTAGCATTGTAGGATTCCGCCAATACAAAAACGATAGTCAGTTACTACGTAGTTGGGTATTGCTTTTCCATGTTAGGCGTTATCGTCACGTAATCATCAATTTTGCGGGTAGCCGCTGGATGCGTGCAGCACAAGACCGGACGTGGTCCAGATCCTTGGGGGAGGCCTTTGTCCAGCAGTGGCCAACTTTCGGCTGTTGAAGAATCATCGTTGTTGTAGAAAAAAGGCACATTGTAAGTTTATGGCCTGCGCTTAAGGTTCATTCATGAATTTGGTATTCAATGTAGCTTGGGCCGGCTTCTTTACCACTAATTCTGTTACGCATAAAACAACTTGCCGCAGAATCAGTCCGTTCCATTTTCCAGACGAATTGCCGTTTTACGTGTCACGAATAAATAACAAATACTGCCAAAATATCCAGACCTCCGTATTGAGTGATGTAGACGCAAAATTGGGCTCAAATAAAACTTTGAAAGGTCTTTTTGAACTGGTCTCGCGGTAAACTCGACAATGCTAGGATGATATTCAAATTCTAGTCGCGTATACATGCGGGGTGAGAACGAACGAATTACGTTTTGATAGAGATTTGTTTTGGGTGATTCTGGTTATTTATGTTATTTACTTATTTCGGTACTGGCTTCTGACCGTGGCTCTACCTTCGTTTTATTAATCCTGTCGTATATTGTCGAAGGACTTATCAGGATTAATGTATATCATAATAATTATTATATGCGTTTATAACACAAGATATGCTTTATCCAATTTTATAGCCACCCCAACCTTGGAAATAACCTTTCGGACTAACTTAAAATTAGGTTGGGACATAAAACTGACTCTTTCATCCTCGTATAGTCTGTTTATAGCTTTCGTTTTTACTGTCGGTTTTTGTTTGGGAACGGAACATAATAATGTGCTCCGGATTTCTATCGCCTTCCTTGGTGTTTCATCATTGGTGTTTCAAAATGTATATGGATTTTTAAGAGTTCATTTCTGTGATATTTGACTTGAACGAAGTGAACCTTTATGATATCGTTTTACGCCACACCATTTTTAAAGCGGTGGCAATAAATCGTCCACTTAAAGGTATAAATCCCATTCCTTTTCTTCTGACTAATTTAGTCAATGAAAATCCTCGAAAGGAAAGTATCTACTACAAATTGTTTATTAAAAGGGCATTGTAACGGTACAGAATGAATGGTATCTGTCCGTTAGTAAGGAATATATAAGTGTAGCACTGAAATTAATATTAATGCGTTGCATCATTAATGTAATTAGCATAAAAAGGGAAAAATAAACTAGTTTAAAATAATGGACATGTGGACAAGTGGCTTTGTGTTGAAGGTTGTAAGAATGTGTCAGTAGACTAGGGCCTTATAATTATTTTGAATTTCGCGGGGATTGTTCCGGGTGACACTTACGGAATGGGCGCTGTCTATTGGTTTAGAGTGATGGGGGGGGGGGGGTCTGCCGGGATTGGTTAACGCGTCCCTTGCGACATAGGCGCCGTCTACCGTGCGTTATTTACTTGAGTTTAGCGGAGGACTGTTAGGTTGGCAATGGCTTAGAGTGATGGGGGGGGGGGGGGGTCTGCCGGGATTGGCTAACGCGTCCCTTGCGACATAGGCGCCGTCTAGCGTGCGTTATTTACTTGAGTTTCGCGGAGGACGGGGTAGGTTGGCAAGACCGGTTCACATACAGGCGGGCGCCACCTATGTTCTGAATACGGAACTTTTTATAATTTTACTAAATACGGGATTATTAGCTTGAGTGGGTGTTTATTAAGAAGGAATTGTTGATGGAAGGCTACATCTAGATGTTCAAACATGTAATATTGGCTATCTAAAGAGATTTGGTTGGGTTATGGAAAAACTCTAGAATTTACGTGGGGGGCGGCGGCAATGAGCGAGCGAGAAGTTGAGAAAAGGATAGAAAGAGAGGGGAGATGTTATCTCCACGTGGAACGACACGAAGTTTGCATGTAACGAAAGATAAGACACGTGAAGTTGATGTGCATAGGCGAGAGGGCTAGCGGTTGGCTGAAGGGTAGGGAAATGGATTTGCGCGGGCGAATGTCGGGCGAAGTGGCGCGATTTTGGAAGATGTTGGCGTCATGGTAGGGAAGACGGGGGATTCGATTCAAGGTCGCCGGGGAATAACGATCTGATACGTGAAAACGAGCGTCCGAGCCTTTTAGCGCGCTAAGTGTTATTCAAGCTGCGATATTAACTAAAATTGTTTGTGAAATAGAAAGTGATTATTAAAGTAAAGTTATTGTTATCGCAACTCGAATTGTTAACATAATGCAGTATTCTGGGTCATATTAGTGAAAACGCATCACGGTGGCAACGAAACTAATATGATTTTAACTGACCTCGGCCAGGATGACCTTTGACTGTATTTAATAAGGTCGGCGTTATCTATTACAACGCTAAATAATACACTATATTCGAGAGAGTAACGGGGGAGAGACAGTTGTCTCCCTAGTGAAAATCGAAGATAGGTCAGACACCAATTAGCTGGAGGCGGGCAAGTATATCCCGGACCAAAACCGTCTCGCCTCCACAGTATGTAAAACCTAACACAGTGCAGTGTTAGGTTTTACATACTGAGTATACTGGCTCGATTGATAGCACATTTAGAAGTCTGTTGCTTGCAGGGGCGACTCGACTTACACAACTCACCACGAAATTAAGTTAAATGTGGCTTGGGCCTAGATTGCAAAGGTATACAAGTAGAGACTGTTAGTTCGACAAAATATAGGTATTTCAAGTGAGGCAGGCTGTAGGAATCTATATGTAGGCGTCTCTATATATGTTATTAGGTAGTTGGGGACAGCACGGTGTGTACACGCTGTGCGTACATAAACTAGGTACGTAGGCCGCGAAGCCAGGGCTGGATTAATTCCGACTAATAAAGTTAGGGATAATTAAGTTATGGTGCCTAAATAGAAATTACTATAAAGTGACGTGGATTATGAGCGCTGAAAGGACCTATCTAGGCATGTAATCTGTTACCGTAGGCCAATAGGATTCTAATTGTTTTCCTAAAGTTGTTACCAATTAACTATTCATTTTAAATAATTAGCAGAAGTGTGGTAATATTGAACCATCATTGCTTTGGATTACCTAGGAGTCTAGACTGGTTTCCTATTACAAGAAAAATACTAATAAGTTATAGCAAATAAGCAAACTGTGATGTTTGATTTCTAATACTGAAATGACCAAACAGGCATTTTTAACTTTCCTTGGGGTACAATACGGCCTTAATATTGCTACTCTCCAATGTATTATAAATAGACATCCGAAACCTATTGGTAAAATTTGAGCTGATACTAAACAACTAAAACCAGTTTGGAACCTAGGTTATTTCGCTGAAGCTGCGAATTCATCTTAATGGTCAAATACCTTACAAGCTATGAGCTCCTAATATTATGAAACATAGAAATAATTGATTGATAACAACCTACTAATTGGTCTAATAGTACAGTCTACTTTATACCATTTGAATTCACTTTAATGGTCAAAGACCTTATAAGTTATGTACTTACTTCTAATAATATGAAACATAGAAATATTTGATGGGAACAACCTAAACCAATTAGACTAATAGTACAGTCTGCTTTATACCTATTAAAGTGAGTAAAGGATAACTTCTAAATATGATTGATTTAATTATTAACAGGGATAATTACCTGATTTCCTACCTACTAAAAGTATAATAACCATGATTTAATAGGCTTTTAATGTAATCACTCAGTCTGAGAGACGAGGTATGGGTTAATGAATATAATTAACTAAGTTCACTTCCTAAAGTCAAGGATATGGAATAAATTAAACATCTTTAATAAACTTGAGATGTAATATGCTGTCGAGGCAGTCTGTACAATTTAATAATATTGTTGCTTTATAAGATCTGTATAATAACCACTATGAGTAAACAAAAGTTATTATGCTTCAAATAATAGCATTCTATTTGTATCCACCTCCTGAAGGGAGTAAGGAAATTAATGAATTAAACATCTTTAATAAACTTGAGATGTAATATGCTGTCGAGGCAGTCTGTACAATTTAATAATATTGTTGCTTTATAAGATCTGCATAATAACCACTATGAGTAAACAAAAGTAATTATGCTTCAAATAATAGTATTCAATTTGTATCCACCTCCTGAAGGGAGTAAGGAATTGAATGAATTAAACATCTTTAATAAACTTGAGATGCAATATGCTGTCGAGGCAGTCTGTACAATTTAATAATATAGTTGCTTTATAAGATCTTCATAATAACCACTATGAGTAAACAAAAGTAATTATGCTTCCAATAATAGCATTCTATTTGTATCCACCTCCTGAAGGGAGTAAGGAATTGAATGAATTAAACATCTTTAATTAACTTGAGATGTAATATGCTGTCGAGGCGGTCTGTACAATTTAATAATGTTGTTGCTCTATAAGATCTTCATAATAACCACTATGAGTAAACAAAGTAATTTTGCTTCAAATAATAGCATTCTATCTTAGCCACTGCCTGAAAGTGGGTTCTGAATAAATTATCCACCCTTTTATAGAACTGAATGTTAATATTCTAATAAAACAAAAGGACAGTCAGTTATAATGTTACTTGTAATAGCTTATTAAAATAAAACCCCACAAGATCAGAGAAATAAGTTGGGTTCTTAATGTGAAAAGGATATTTGGATGATAGCAAGCCTTGAAATATTCAACTCTATTGATTTTGTGTGGAATAATAAGAATGTAAATGCTAACACATAGTTTCATAATGTAAGATGAAATTAAGTTGAAAAGTTATGTAGACTCTCTATAAATAGTAAATTAAAGTCAACAGGACGGAGCCATAATTAAACAATGAGATGTATGGCACGCTATAGGGCGGCGGTTGGGGCCCGTAAATTTCCACAAGACTTTTATGTGTAATGCTATTGTTAATAAATAATAATACCTGCAAGCTAAGCTATCATCCGATTATCTTTGAGTGGTTAACATTCCTTTCCTGCAGCTGCTGTGAAGGATTTAGGTCACAGTTCAGACGGAGTCACTGATAGGCTACACATATCTGGGATATTAGTTATTGACGGATAGGTAATTAGGTCAGGAGAAAATAATTTAACACAGGGATACGCCAATTACTAAACTTTCACGAAAAGAAATACTTAGATGCGGTTAACAACGGAGGGTTCACTAGACGATCTGGCCAAAATAGTATTTATTATAATATTACATTGCTTGACTGAAATGTATCACTAATAGAATTAAGTTACGTTAAGGTTCCATTATCATACAGACACTACGCACTCTACAAAGCATCAAAGGCACAAACATTAGATTGTAGATAAAGTAGGTTAACTAGTTTTAAGAATTAGATTAATAAGTTAAGCTAAGGTAAAGGCGGCGATGAGTGTGTGTATGTATTATAAGGTTTAGATATAAGGTTAGGTTGAGAAGTTACAGCATGCTTAGATCTCCTGTAATTTTAGGAGCACTCTTATTCAAATCTATAATGTATCTTGTACAGAGTATTCTTTGTTCTTTCTTAAAATGTGAAAAGAACTTGAGATAAGAATGGGGAAAGCGAGGAAGGAATTTCATAGCAACACGTCTAGGGCAATTTGTGGTTATTACCCTAAATTGTCCTAGACGTGTTGATATGATATTGACGTTACTTATGGAATGTAGTATTCAACATTCCAGAAGTAAGGTCAACGATGATATTAATATATTGTTAATAGAGACGCAACGACATGATAATGGAAGTTAATTTGGGCACGTAACTCAATTCTTATGTAGCCAATACGAGTTCCTACTTGACCCTTACATGAAACTGAATCGCGAAATTGTCATAATCATAATATATTATTCAAAGTGAAAGTAATTACATAAAAACCTTAACACTAGTGTTTGTGACGAAGAAATGAATACTGTTAAAGAAATAAATAAATAAAAAATACTTACTAATTTCACGTTAGTTAAATCTGGTAGTTAGATCACCAGTTTCTGATGTAGAGGTCCTAAACTTGCTTCTAAACATCTTCGATTATCAGATGATCGATGCCTAACATACATAATTATCATTTTACTCGGTTTCTAGTATAGTTGTGAGTGTATGTATGTGTTAGGTCCTAGGCGGTATCGATCGCCCCCGGCGGTCCCCGCAACACAGGAAAGAACTACTATGCAAAGAGACATGCCATTTGATTTGTATTGTGCAACTCTAAATTGGTTCTGTCTGTTTCGTTTTAAGTGGTTGGATTTCCTATTAGCCTCTCAGAGAGAAAGCAATCAACTAGTCTGATTAACTTTAGTTGCATTGTGAACTGGCTAACCCTTAGTGCAAGCGAAGGATAGATTTTATTAAATAAAAATCAAATGGGCTTGTTTATTTAATGTAAACCTTTACAGGCACTTATTGACGTCAATACAAATAATAATAAAAAAGAACAGTTAACTAACTTGTAGTTTTAAGACTTAACAACTAATCTATAGTCTGTGCCAGACAAACGCGCATCGCTACCCCCAGTACCACTGCACGCCGAAACAGAATCGCGTCGAACCGAAATATAAGCCGTGGTGGTAGAATTCTGTGTAAACAAATGTATCCTGGTACGAGACAAAAATGGCGGGCAAGTGTCTATCCCCTAGCGACACAAACGGCTAAAACTTATAGGTAATTTATAGTTTTTGGGATGAAAGGTGAAGAATGGTAAGTCATGATGAATTGTTAACTTAAGTTATCACTTTAACCTTTTATGTACGGAAGGCGTCATATGATGCCTAGAGCAAAACGGGTTTCTAATTGGAAGACATCATTATGATGTTTTGGTATAGGCAGTATAGAATCACGAATTTCGTTTACATTATCTATGGACAGGCACCATTTTATCGACACAGTCTGAGACGTGAGTGAATGCCTTCAAGGCGAGAGTTAATAGGCATCTTCTGGGGCAGCTCGCTCCATCGTAGACCTCATCTACGCTCACCATCAGGCGAGATCGAGGTCAAGAGCTGTCTTATTAAGCACAAAAAAAAGAGTTTGACTTACGCCTCACCGCAATACTTGAAATTTTTTTTTAAAAAGACGTTTGTAATATTTTTTTTGCTTTGTTGTTGTTTATGTACCTACTGTTACTGTAAATCACATGTTTGCAAATAAAATTATTTTAATGCTTTAACTATACTTAATATAAAAATAATTCGCCTAACCTCTTTTCAGATACCTGTGGATCAGGATAGCACTCTTCGAGAGGCAGCTGGCCAAAATAATCGAGCACTTAGTCAGCAACGCTACGAGGTACTACGAGCGGGATGCTCTAGTCGCCGACCCTGACTACGGGAGCATCCTGAGCTCCTTGCTGGTGGGGCCCTGCGCCCTGGAGTACTCGAAGGCTAAGGCCCCGGCGTGCTTCTGGACCGACCCGCCGGCGGACGAACTGGTGAGAGAATACGTCTGTTCCTCTTCACCTTCTTCTCTTCTTCTTGCGTTGGTCCCATTTTCGGGCGGTTGGTTGGGAATTGAAACCTGCCTATAAATAAGCCTACATATATATAGCGTTTTTCGTCCACCTTTTTCATACGTACCGCACAGCTGTGGAACTCCTTACCTGAGTCTCTGTTTTCTGTGAAGTTTTCAAATATTGGGTTTTCAAATCACGAGTAAACAGACACCTTCTATTCAAGCATGATACTGCGTAGAGGACATCATTACTTACCATCAGGTGAGAGAACACTCAGTGGTCAAATGCAAGCCTATCATGTGATAAAAAAAGAAATTGGCTAGAGCGCTTTACTACTTAGCAACCGAAGCGACATTATTATGTTTTAACTAGCGGCTGCTCGCGGTTTCACCCACGTGGTTTCCGTTCCAGTGGGAATATCGGGATAAAAAGTATCCTATGTGTTAATCCAGGTTATAAACTATCTGTATGCCGAATTTCATTCAAATCCATTCAGTCGTTTTTGCGTGAAAGAGTAACAAACATCCATCCATACTTACAAACTTTCGCGTTTATAATATTAGTAGGATAGAATGTAGCGTGTGAGCTAGGTTTTTCGTCACTAACAGCGTTCGTAACAAGAACTCAAGAACACTCAGCCGTCTCTTTTTGTTTGAAATGGAAAGCGTCTGTAATAACATTTTCTTCGGGGCTCTTAAAAAAAGTTGAAGGGCGATAAATTACGGTGGAAACACCTCAACATTTCTAGTGCAAAGGAAACTCCGCCTAACGACCCTTTAGCGAAACGATGCAATTATTATGATTAGTACCGCTCTCCCGGTTTGTAAACAGTGGCGCCCTCTTTGTTTTGTCTTCCCGAGATACCACGATAATTCTGTTTCGAGTTACCGTCTTTCAAGCGTAATAATTCACGAGTAAAGGGAATTAAATGAAGTGATTCCGACGCTGAGGATATTTAAGCAGACTGATGCTTTGGACGCCTTTCATAATAAATTCGAGTATTCATATATTCGAGGTGTATGGCGCAAAATGTCTTGAGAACTTGCTAATAGAACTACTTTTGCAATGCCAGGTTGCTGGATGGGTGATCAAAATAAAGTAGTTAGCACGCCGTTTCTGGCGTCGCCATCTCTGAGGTCCCCGGGTTCGATTCTCGGTCGGGTTCATTCCCGGTAATTTAGAAAACAAACTTCTTACCGGATATCTTCTACATTCAAATTTCGGATCTGGGTATTTTCTTTATACAGCGCGTTAGTTCAACCGAGGGACATATTAAGGGAGGACATTAGGTAGGCAGTCGATTCCCGAGCCGATTCATTAAAAAAAATCTTAATTTTTTGCTTAATAATATTCTATTAAATAATGTTAGCGTATACACTAAGCGCGGGAAAAGATAAAATATGATCAAGCATTAAGGAAAAACGGGTCACACCAACCACGACAGCTACTTATTCAAGACCATACACGCGTAAATGAGTCGAAATCACTAGGGTGCCCAAATATTACGGAAAATTTTATGAAATTTTAACATCGATTTTCTAAATTATTTTATATGCTTCGAGTAGTATTTTTTGATTTGTTTATGTTTACCCAGGCATAAACTACCATAGGATTAAATATTATGTCTCTCGTGTTAACTAACACGCTGTATAAATAAGTACTTATAACTATCCTTTTTCTAACCAATAAAAACAAGTTTTAAAAGAAGCACAGAGTTTGGGCTTTATAAATTGGTAAAAGAGTGAAAAGGTTAATATTACATACATACATTATATGCACGTCAACTATTATCCCCGAAGGGTTAGTCAGAGACCAGGCAATGAGGACCGTAAAAGCAGTCCGCTGCCACAGTCCACGTTTCACCAAATGATAACTGCACATGTGCTCAGAGTGAGTGGTGGTGAGCCCACAATATAATATTAATGTACCCCCAGGTGCAGAGACACCGCATGTCAGCCGGTACCACCACGCCGCCGTCTGTTCGCAGACCGATCCTCAACTTCAGGAGGAGTCTCAACGCTTCTTCAGATGACAGTGGCTCCGTCAATACTGGTAGGTGCAATGTAAATATGAGAGGTCCCTCTTGTTGGTATTTGAAGTCATCAAAGACTAGTTTATGGTTCCCTACTTTTTTGCATAAAATTTCAAGTCACAATTTAACAAAGCATACTTTTACTTATCCTAATAATGGTTACACACAATAATAATTTGGCATAACCATTTAGTCATATTTAAGCATAATAATAATTAAGCATACTATTCTAAAGCCTAAATTTGCTTACGCATAATGATATTTAAGCATAATTTTGATAGGCATAATAATTATACAGGATTTTTTTTATCAGTGCACATAATTTTTTATATCATTCAGTAACGTTAATAGACGTAATTTTCATTTTTTTTTAAATTAATTTATTATTCATTATTTATTTAATTTGTCCGGCACAATAAAAAATAACTTGTGGATACCGGGCGAACAAAAGGTCGGTGGCGGTGCAAGAGCATTGATCCGCCCGGCCGCCTGGTATCGTAATGTGTTTAGAGTTCTACATCGCGGTCCCGGTTGATTTACCATGATCAACGGTATTTTTGTGGATATGTTTGATCAATTTTAGTTTCTTTATTTTTCACTTAAAAAAATTAAAATTAAATCTGTAGCTCTAGATCAAGTTACTCAATAATTAAAAGAAATATGTGCACTGAAAAAAAAATCCTGTATAGGAAAAAAGTAAGTTTTGGAAATTGTGTGTTTGCATTTAATAAAATACTTTTCGTATTTAATATAAACATGTTGGCGGCTTAGGGGTGGCCCAAGGTCCACCCCCACCCTTACCTACTTTTACATTATGGCACCCAAGTTATATTTGATATAGCTAGTATGTACCTACCTACTTTTTGTTTATCAGATTAAAATAGCTATCAATTAAATTAAAAATTGCAAAGTCAAATCCTGATAAAAAGCCAATCCGAATTATAGCGGATTTTGTAACTAATCTACCAGTCTATCTTTATGCCTAATAACTATTAGAAGAATAAACAATAGGCCTTAAAACTTTACGCAAATCAAAATTAGGGCAAAAAAATTTAGCCTAAACCATATTTATGCTTATTGAAATAGTATGACAAAAAAATATGCCTTACTCGTTATGTTAAAATAAATTAGGACAAAAAAAATTATCGAAAGGTAGGGATGCCATTTGTAAATGAAAATGCGGGTGTAGGTAGGGATTCACGTTTATTGCCCAACCTCGCGAGAAGGTATACCTACAAGGTGTTACAAACAAAATATTAATCTACTTTCTGCATGTTACTAAGAGTAGATAAATTTACAACAGTTATGAATCTTTGAATTCTGTTCTGTAAAAGTTAAAAAGCGAAAGCGATTAAGCCAAATATTTATAGAATAATATCTAAAATAAAAATTACTTAATCAAATAAAGCTATCACCGTTTTAGAAAATATTAAAGACACTAACTGCCGTACTCAGAGACGTCAATTAAGTTTTAATGACAATTATTATTAAGTCTCTTGCTGACATTTTCTTATGTATAGTGCTAAATAGAGGAGGAAAGACATTTAATTGTCATTATGAGGGTTTACGTATTTCGGTTTTCCATACAAACTTCCAAGTCGAAATTTTGAAAAACCAATGAGACAATTTTGATGAAACTTTGCATCCTAAAGTGAAACACAGGGATCTAAATAGTTTGTTGAAACAATTTTTAACTGAGTTATTGCGGTTAAAAGTCCACTTAAAGTTAAAAATCGCAATAACTTAGTTAAATAAACATTTTTTAAATATGTTTTCAACAAACTATTTAGAACCCTGTCTTTTACTTCAGCATGAAAAGTTTCATCAAAATTGGCTTATTGGTTTTGGAAAATTTCGACTTGGAAGTTTGTATGGAAAACCGAAATGCGTATAAACCCTCTTAAAACTTAATTAAAGTCTCTGAGTACGGCAGTTATGAAATTAACAATATAAAGTTAGTTTTTCTTTTGTTCGAGAAAAGAAGACGTCCTTCTTTATCTCTTTTAAATGAGATACCCGGCAGTGTCTATGATAAATTGTACTTTAAAAAGAATATAATAATTTGATAGGAATTATAAAATAATATTGAGTATTAAATTTTAGCTTATTCTTTAAGGATGTTATAAAATAAATAATATTTAATTACTGTTTTAGGTAGCGGTAAATCAGGTGGCTCCACCGCTAAAGATTACGTGGAGAGTCTACACCAAAACTCCACAGCAACACTATTGTACGGGAAAAACAATGTCAAGGTACAACCGGTAAGTCGCAACAACAACAGCAACAACAACAACAGTGCTATAATAAGTTTTATTATCGTCCTCTTCCAAGAATAAAACAAAATCCTTAATATTTGAAGTTCCAAAAACAATGCCAGGTTTTGACAAACATCAAAGATCAGTTAGAATCTTAGAATAATAACTAAAGCATAGAAAGAGTGCTATGACATTTGAGTGTGCACTCCGTTTGGTCACCATTCGAATTACATTTGTTTAAGTCGCATTTGAATTTTGTATCATAAATGGTAACCGTTTTTTTATTTTCGCGAGATATTTGACGTTTTTGGCAACTTATTTTGTCTCTTTTCTTTCAATGTTTATGACACTTTGAAAAAATAAGACAGCTATACGAGTCTCATTTAGACTCCTTCTATGCTTTAGTCATTATTCTATGATAATAACTAAAGCATAGAAGGAGTGCTATGACATTTGAGTGTGCACTCCGTTTGGTCACCATTCGAATTACATTTTTGTTTAGGTCGCTTTTGAATTCGGTATCATAAATGGTGACCGGTTTTTTTTCGCTTTACATTTGACGTTTTTAGCAATTTATTTTGTCTCTTTTCTTTCAATGTTTATGGCCCATTTGAAAAAATAGGACAACTATACGAGTCTCATTTGGACTCCTTCTATGCTTCAGTTATTATTCCGAGGTTAGCATAGGGCCAAGCTTATAGTACCTTTATTGCGAGTATGTCTTAATACTAAAAATAACAACATTATTTTACAACGATGAAGTTTTCTTACGTGGTTGGATATTGCCCAATCTCTCAGAGTGATTTTTTTATCTACTATACTGGTAAGCGCTTGGCATTTATCTCTTCTTATGGTAAGTGACGATATATTATGATATGACGGAAGGTAGAAGCGCGCCTCGCCCGGAATCCTCAAGCACTGAGGATTCCGTGTGGAACGCGCTTATACCATACATACATATAATCATGACTATTATCCCCGAAGGATTAGTCAGAGACTAGGCAATGAGAACAGCAAAAACGTCCTCTACTATAGTCCACTTTTCACCAAATATCCATCGCTGCTCTATGCTGTTGGGTGTATGTGCAGTCTTTAGTCCGTTAATCGCCTTTTACGACACCCAAGGGAAGAAAGGGGGAGGTAGTATTCTTTCACAGCTACGCGCTACTTACCTTCCACTTTTTATATGGAAAGACCTTAGCTCAGCGACGGGACTTAAGTTGATGATGAAAGGTAAACTTACAAATGTTTCTTCTGACTCTGGTTTAGAAAGACGTGGAGGAGCCCATGCCAGGCTACCTGAGCTTGCACCAGACAGCTTCCGGCTTGGTCATAAAGTGGACCCCCAACCAGCTGATGAACGGGTACGCGGAGAGCGAGGGCATCGACAAAAGGTAATTGAGAAAGAAATAGAGAGAAAAAGAAAGAAAGAAAGATTTAATGATACCACATAACAAACACTCAGTCAACGTACAACAGGTAACAAACGAAAATACTGATTAGATACATTGCCATGCGCTTGTTATTGAAGGCAATCTTAATTAAATGCTGAAATTGGTAAGTGTCACATAGTTTAATAAGGTGTTTAAACTGATTTTTACATCACACAATTTATACTCTGGACTCTGGACCACCTTTGTATTTCGAGGGTCAGAAGTTTCGGCAATTAATTAAATATAGGACTCTAAGTCGCCATATGTAAGCATCTTTGATATTTTAGTCAAAAACAATTTCTAGGTAATTTATTACATCTCTGATTACGGCACTTAGTAAATAAAAAATAAGGTAGTACCTATTGAAAAGTATTATTGTTAATTGTATAAATAGATTTTTGTATAAGTAGCACGTTTTTGGATACCCCGAGAAACCTAATTATGTGCAAAAATGACAAAAAAATCGACTTCCCATACTATTGTAGTCAGCTGATCGGACAGTTTTGTATGGAAGGTCGACATTTTTTTGTCATTTTTGCACATAGGTTTCTTGGCTAAAGTTTTTCACTTTCATGGGTGGAACTCACCCTTAATTTCATAAAAACAGACAAAAAATGAGGGTGTATAGATCGTAGATCTTTTGTATGTAGTTTTCCATTAATTTCAAAATGATTGTTTTCTATTTCAAATTCTATACATGGTGTTTCGTTAATGGTATGTTAGCCGCAACTGGGTCATCATACATGGTGCAAAGGATAGCTATTTGAAGAGCAACCTGAACTAACAAATTTAGGTCGAAAAGTATTCGCTTTGAATTGAAATTATTCAATGCTAACAAAACGCCTCGGTGGCCAAGTGGTCAAGAGCTCGGCTCGATATCCGGAGGTCCCGGGTTCAATCGCCTGTTCGGACAAAGTGTGTTTTCGGATTTTTCGATGCAAAGCCCAGGTTAGTGATCACCAACCTGCATTTGGCAAGCTTGGTGATTAAGCCAATACCACAGAATAACTAATAGTACTACCGTACAGAAGGTTCACCCTCTAACGACTTTCACGCGAAATTGAAACTTATCGTGTGACTCGAGCGTTCATATTCCGTTAAGCAACGCTGTCTCGATATCGATTTGACGTCAACTCATGACGTCACAGACAGAGCGTAGGGTTTACGCGCGCGCGCAGGGTTTACTCGGTGTTCGGTGCTATGGCTCGCGGCAACCTTTACTGCCATATGCCTAGGCGGCCAAACTGCGGAGGCGCTCCGGCCGAACGTACCTAAACTGCGGATTGACACCCTCCTGCCAATACCCATCAACTGTAGCGATAAAAACACAACTGTTTAGGTCGAAAAGTATTTGCAGTTTTGTACAAAAAAGTATCTATTACCAAAAACCCTTTATAGTATAGAGGCTTATGCCTCTTCTTCTTCAAATTATTTATTCAATATAAACTTTATTGACGTCAAAAGTAATAAAAAAACAGTTAACTAACTTGTAGTTAAAATTTAACAACTTATGTGACAACTAATTAATTCTTCAGGGTTAAAACTTCAGGGATAAGTGCGTGTGATGCCCTCGCTCGGCGTAGCGCTAATGCTATTATTTATTCTGTGGTCGCGCGCCCATGAGCCGTAGCTTGTATCATAGAATAATAACTAAAGCATAGAAGGAGTCCAAATGAGACTCGTACAGTTGTCCTATTTTTTCTAATGGGCCATAAACATTGTAAGAAAAAAGACAAAATAAGTTGCTTCAAAAAAAACGTCAAATGTAAAGCGAAAAAGAAACCGGTCATCGTTTATGATACCGAATTTGAAAGCATCCTATACAAAATGTAATTTGAATGGTGACCAAACGGAGTGCACACTCAAATGTCATAGCACTCCTTCTATGCTTTAGTTATTATTCTGAGGCTCGTATGCTCGTTTGCCGGTTCTGTGTCATTTATGGGCGCGCAGTCGTGACAGTGCTCTCATAGGGTTTATCCTTATTTATAATAATTATTGTCTAAAGTGGCCGCAATAACCAAAACACACTAGCTATTTGTACAATAGAAAAAGAAGAAAGACAATTTATTCAGTTAAACAGACACAATGAAACATAAAGTAAAAAAACAATTATGTGTCTCAAAATATTCAAAAATGTTTCTGGTTTGAACTTTTGAAAGTTTTTTTGTGAATTTGGTTCTAATTTCATTTTATACACCCTCATTTTTTATTCATTTTAATGAAATGAAGGGTGAGTTCCATCCATGAAACTGAACAACTTTCCCCACTATGTGCAAAAATGACAAAAAAATATTAGACTTCCCATACTATTGTCGTCAGCTGATCGGACAGTTTTGTATGGGAGGTCGAATGTTTTTTGTCATTTTTGCACATAGGTTCCTTGGGGAACCTTGTTCAGTTTCATGGGTAGAACCCACTCTTAATTTCATTAAAACGAGTAAAAAATGAGGGTGTATAAGGGCCAGAGCAGACATGCTACTTTTAGCATCGGCGATCGGCGATTTAACCGCTTTTTAGAAGCTGAATGCAGCGACCTCACTTTCCACATTCCCGCACACTTAAAAACGCCAAACGCGACGATTGAGTCGCTTTTTGGAAGCTCGACACAGCGTCTGAACGCTACACTCCGCACACATTCGAATGCCCGGTCGCATCGATTTGGCAGTCAGTGCTGCGCTAGATTGCCGATCCAGCATCGGAGCAGTCGCTAAAACGCGCGATTCCGATACTGCGATCAAACAAAGAGTCTGCCTCCAAAACGTGATGCAGCATCGATACAGTCGCAAAATGGCCGATCGCCGCCGATGCTAAAAGTAGCATGTGTGCGGTGGCTCTAAGAAAACACTCAATGAGGGCAGTACGAAAAATACTTCTATAGATTGCTCTTCGTAAATAAATGTCAAATCCGCCCGGATTGCGGAGGACGTGGATTCGATTCCCACCTTAGGTAGACATTTTTTTTCAACGTTTCGTTATTTTACATTGCTTTTTTAAATGTGTGCACTGTGCAGTATATTTAGTGCACATGCTTGTGTCGTCTGTATGTAGTCCCCGCTGTCACCTTGTGCATGCATCCGCCTGCCCCAATGCCTGTGTTCTCTGCAGCACAGCTCCGTGCACAGTCTACCGGCGGCTTTGTAAAGGACCCCTGTGCAACGATTGGTATGTGTAGTTTTTGTTTTTTTGATTTATTTTGCTTTTTGACAATAGAATACAAAACACTCTAGCATAGTTACAGAATTCAACATCTGCACTTGAACACCCATGCATTGCAAATATTATCACGCACACATATAACCATGTGACAAAATATCGTGGTTGATCTTTAAACAACTACGTCCTCGTCTCTTCTGAGTGGTAGAGCCACGCCGCGTTGCAGCACAAATTGAATATCGGCAAAAAACAATGCCACTCGTTGCTGTCGGGCATCGTCTGGTGATTGGAAGTACCAGAGATCCATTTCTTCCCCCCCCCCCCCCTCACAGTGCCTACTCCTTCCTCAACTTCCTCAAAGGTCCTCTTTTTCAGGGCCGGCAACGCATCTACGCATCTGCGACTCTTCCTCCTCCTCTGGTTTTGCAGGTGTTCATAGGCTTAGGGTGATTACTTACCGTTACGTATCCCGCCGATTCATTTGCCTCATTTTCACAAAAAAAGCATCATAAACTTTTTTCAAATTGAAATTATTCAATGTCAACAACTCTACATCATCAACATTTTCCAAATAGTATTTTGTTCGCAACAAAATTTGCGTTTTATTCATTGATCAGTTACAGGCCTAGCATGCGCAATACGAGTTATGTCCCGGACGATTTCCTCTCTTCCTTCGATGACGGGAACGACAAACTATCTCGGTTACAGTTGTCAAAACTCGATAAAATTATGTTGCTTATTATGGTTTGTAGACAAAAATACCACAGGGAAGCAAAAACTACTGTCTATTTTTGGCATATCGTGTATATGTCGTACCCAACTAACAAAATTGTCCTATAATATGAAGCCTAAATAACATTTGGTCATATAGTTGTAACGCAAATTCCCATTAATCGTGTTACAATATATAGTACGAACGATTAGTCGTATAATATTTTAGTCATTTAATTTAGTCCTGTAAACGTTTACACAACTAAATTATATGACCATCTTATAAAGATCGTAGGTGTGACCTTTAAAATACATTCACTCGTTTATTAGTCTCGTTTACGACCATTTTACGCCTTCTTGATGTAGTATAAGAGTAATTTATATGACAATCATAATCTGGTTATAATGACGACCATTACACTGCTTTTTCTCAGTAATAAGATTTGTACATGACAATCATATAAAGTCCATAAATTTTACTCTAATAAGACGTACAGTTGTATACACGTCTCTTATAGGATTTTTTTACTATTATCGTACGACTTTTATATAATGTTTATAAGCCTAATATTTAGATTTAAATGTCTTAAATAACTTATTGGTTTAAAATGCTTATATAAGTTACTTATATAAACATTTTGATTATTTAATGATTTCACGTGGTACTCTTTTACAACCTAAACTTGTATATTTTCCGTTGTTGTGACTTTGACTTTTTATATGATAGCTCGATTTATTTCTTGATTTCTGTTAATTTCAGCTTTTATTATCAAAAAAGTTGAAATAATGGATTTAAAACAGTGGAAGAAATTTAAATCCTGAGTTAATTTCAGGCGCAAAGTAAGAAAAATCTAATAATAAGAAAATTCAACAAAAGTTTTAGACAAGGCAGTGTCAAAGAATAAAAAGATGGTTCCGTATCAAGAAATATACAAAATGAACTTAATATTAAATAGGTATCTTATCGTATTAATATCTAACACCTGTCAATTATCATGTCATTTTTTCTCTTAAAATTTAGTAAGTTCAAAAAGTCATACACAAATATTCATCGCAGATTTGCAAAATGATGATGAAAATAATGAACATTCGTTTGAAAGCCAAGACGATGATGATGAAAATAGTAATGAAAACGAGAATTTTACAACATCAGTAATTATCACTATATTGTGATTTCAATAAAATGTTTATCCCATGGGTTTTCACTTCTTTACGGTAAGTACCCTAAAAATGGCGGACGACAAAAGAATTAAAATCGTATTATATGACTTAGGGTGGATTTCACCAAAGTTGTATAAGTGTTATTCTAAGTATAAATCCATATTTACACGCGTGTAAATGAACTTTACGTTTCACCAACGCTTAACCTAATGATAAAGTCACTACACTACAGTTAATTCTTATACCGCCAATTTTGGCCGTATTAGCCCCTATTCTTATGATAATAATGTCACTAATGTCATTTAAAGCAGCCTTCAAATTAATATTGTAAATAAAAAATGCCGCGTCGTTTGAGATTGTTGATTGACGAATCTGATAGCAGTGATGAAGATTATTTTAGGCCCACGCCCGAGATGGTTTAAGGAAAGAACAAATTACTTAGAAGATTAACAACAACAACATTTTTTTTGATGTCATCGTCAGAAATGTTACGTCAAACAAACAATGTTATGCCAGAAAATAAAAAAGTGTAAAGCGCCTTTGCTCTCGTACGAGATAAACTGCAACTATACTTTGGTGGTTAATACGCTCATTCGTTCGATCCACCTACGTTTGTTCAATAGCACAGAGTAACTATGCGAGAGTAACTTATTGTTACATTAGCGTGGTGAAATGAAATATAAGTTATACGTATGATAAATCTAGGTAGTAAATTTATACTTGGGTAGCTATTCTCGTGTAATTTTGTTATTGGTGAAATCGGGTCTTATAGTCATAAAATATCATATAATAGGTATCATCACTACCTAAAGTCGTATAATTGTAAAAGTACTAGAAATCTTTATTAAAATGGGATGAATTAATATTATTTTGCAATAATTCGAAGGGTGCATTAAAAATTTGTTAAAAATTGTACATACAATCGTCAAGAAATTTAATTTCCCTTAGAAAAGTAGATATTGTGACCTACTAACATCAACTACAATATAGTCAATAACATTCAGTAATAAATATGGCAGACATAAGATGGTGACAATTTGTAAACAGTTATTTTGTTTTTCGTTTGTTTTTTGTTGTCTCACTCCCACTGAAATGCGCTGTAATAACAAGCATCCGGGTAATGGCTATGCTAATGACTACTTCCCAATGTTTATTAAGTTATACGACGTCTATTGGATCACTACACGACAAGATGGTTATAATATTAATCACTTTACCGACTGCTATACGAATATTTATCGTATATCTGATATTAATATGACTGTTGCCTTCCTAGTAGCCACTAATACGACCGTGACACGATCGCTATACGAATAAAAGTTTTATTATTTCCGCCTATTTTGCGTCAAATAAAGTTGTGACGAAAACGTTGTCCAGAAAACTATACCACCAAATATTGTTAGTTGGGTAGGGATATGATAAAAACCAAATAACAATGAAATGACCAAAAACATGTGACCTACAGAAGTAGGGCAGTTAGTATTTCAGTTGTCTAATAAAAAAAATAAGCTCGAAATTCAAGACAATCGCTACGCTGCGCTTCGAGATTGTCTTAAATTTCTAACCTATCACGTGACCTACAGGAGTAGGGCAACAGGGTCCGTGTCTCCCTGTGACGACGGACCCTGTAAAGGGTTCGAAACGTCAGGATAATATAAAAACTATGTAAATTGTAAATTAAGCGCGAGTTAATCCGTAAAAAATGTTTCATTTCAATGTGTAGTGCTCGCATAAACCTCAGAAAACAATATGTTCTAGTAATGTTCAAATCCCAAGATTTTTATAAGGAAATGATAAAACCGTGTTGTTATTTTAACATCCTTGTGATTTGATCAAAACACTGAAGTAATTGACCAAATCTCTGTTTTTATCATAATTATGACTGCGACATATAGACATAACACGAGAAAATTTTCTCGTGTTGCGCATGCTAGGCCTTCAGATCACATATCAAAACTAGATACACAATCCAATAAATCGTAGCGGAATAGTGGCTGTTTGGACATAAGACATTTTTGAGCCTATTACTTGGGCAGAATAGCAATTATTAAAGGAGCAGTCTAAACCTCACTATACTTTTTGTTCAGACGTTTTGAGAGCGTTTATTGAACATATGGTACATATGGTCTTAGATTAAAACAAAAAGAGGTATCTAGTTTTTGATCAAAGGTCCCATAAAAAATATTTAAAAAAAAAAACTCACACTTCCCTTTTCTTTCCAGCGTGTACTGGGCGATGTCGCTGCAGGTGTTTGTGTGGGAGGTGGTGTACGTTCACGTGCACCGCTCGCAGACGGGGGATGCTCTGATCCTGGTCGGTCAGGATGGAGTCCAGCGGCCGCCGATACAGTTCCCCAAAGGTGAGCTGTGAGAAGTGGCAGTTCGGTAAAAAGAGCCGAATTATATACGGCTCGAAGGACCATGTAGCAGATAGTTGTATGTGCACGTAGCACGTGTACCGCTCGCAGGCGGAGGACGCCCTGATCCTGGTCGGTCAGGACGGGGTTTAGCGGCCGCCGATACAGTTCCTACGCCTAAGGCTTAGAGAGTAGGCCTACTCCCTAAGGTTTGAGAGTACACCTACTCCTAATTAGAGAGTAGGCGTTGAGTAGGCATAGTCAACTTCGAGACTTCGTTGGCCCGTAATAGTCGTGTCTGCGTGTCACTGGGCGCGGTGGTAGATAATATGCTAAATGCCTTTAAAAGGATAACAGGAGAAAATTTCTCCTGTGTAAACTTTGATCAGTGTTGCCACCTCAGATTTTTTCTTTACCCTAACGCTCGGCAAAATTACCCTAAATTAGGCACTTTTATTTTTTTTACCCCATAATTTATAAAAATAAAAACAAAGCAATTTATTAATAACAACAACCTAGGTACGTTCGGAAACACTTTTTTAATCAATCACCAATTTGCTTGCAAGGAGTTTTAAACATTCTCTGTATTATTTTACCCTAAATAATTTTCTACCCTAAACGCGTAAAATACCCTAAATTTGGGGTAAAATACCCTAAGGTGGGGACACTGACTTCGATCAATATGTTTTCAAAGTGTAAAATTGAATGTGCACATGCTTGTTTACAAGCCAAGGAGGCTTACAATTCATTTCAATTGCAATACTAATGTTCAAATCATAATAATGTCCAAAAATCAACATAGTCCAAAAATAAAAATGTCCAAAATTAAATAAGTCCAAAAAATAAAAATGTCCAAAAATGTAAATGTTCAAAAATAAAAATGTCCAAAAATAAATTTGTCCAAAAATAAATTTGTCCAAAAATAAAAATGTCCAAAACTAAAATGTCCATAAATAAAAATTCCAAAAATAAATTTGTCCCAAAATTAAAATGTCCACTAATAAAAATGTCCAAAAATAAAAGTAAATTATAAAAAGTAATTTTAATTTGAAACAAATCTATGTACTTACCATACCTTACAATAGCCGCGAATGTTTGTTCGCGATCACTTTAGAACAGCCGGCTGTACCTAGGAAAAGGTTTGTATGAAAGAAAATTTTAGAAAATTCATCACGTGGTACAGGGTCCACGCGGACGAAGTCGCAGGCGGCCTGCTAGTATATCTATAAAATGTTATATTGCGGTCAATTCTGGCAATTTTCGTTTTTGTTTGTCCTTTATGTACAATTTGATTCTTGCCATTTTATGTGAAACATACAAAAATCATTATTAAATTTGGCAGGTGGTCACCTGCTGTCATTCTTGAGCAATTTGGAGACGGGATTGTTGCCGCACGGTCAGCTGGACCCCCCGTTATGGTCCCAGAGGGGCACTGGAAAGGTAAGTTTCAGTTCTTTTTATTATTGTAATTTTGATTCACAATGCTATAAAGATATAGACTGTGAGGGTAGACTTCACAGTGACTTAATACCGCTGGCTTGCAGTGTAAATCAAACTACTAGGAAAAAATCAGCGAGTCTTCTGGGGTCTCGGTGGCTCAGCGGTTAGAGCAGTGGACCGGCAATCCAAAGGTCGTGGGTTCGAATCCCATTCGAGCTTCCTGAGACTGGTTGATTTTATTCTAGTAAACATTTTATCCTATATTTATTATTTTTGCTTATCTATCTATTGGTTGGCCCAGCTTGCAAATTTATTTCATCCGTGAGGCTCTTTGTCGTTTGCGATTCATTAACCCACCTTCTTCTCTGCTCCAAAGAATTAAATAATTTTATTCAAAACAAAAATTAAAAATAATATTTATTTTTTACTTTCTTGGCCAGCTACTAATGAGATATATGTGCTTGTTTTTCTAAGTATAGCTCACACACGGAGCAAAGTGAGCTCACACGCGTGTGAGTCACACTACTCGGTCATGTCCGTCACAGACAATCTGTGTGAAATACTTTGCGACTCTCAGTTAGGAAAGCCCAGTAGACTTACTCTTGAAACACAATTGCATTAATAAATTTCCAATCACAAATCTAAAAAGAATCAAATGGCACTTTTGTAAGCGACAATAGCGCCACATTGGAATTCAATTGCGTGGAAATTAATTAAACAAATTATTATCGAGATGGCATTCCGGAATTATCTTTCATCATCAGCCTATAAACATCCCACTGCTGGGCACAGGCCACCCACGTGGACAATAGCACGTGGGGATATTGGGCCATAACCCACCACGCTGGTCCAATGCGGGTTGGTTGGTTTTAACGACTGCCATCTTACGACAGCAACCAGGAGTGCACGTGCACCATCGGAAGTACGGAGGAGCTCGAGATGTATTTAATTGGTCACCCATCAGGCGACCCGGCATTGCGAAAATTGCTTAGCGGGCAAGATCGCAAGCCGAACGCGCTAGCCGCTGCGCTATCGAGCTCCTTGTAATTATCTTTTCTTATCCCAATATCGATACATATTAATCGCATTGGAATTGTATTGAGATTGAGTTTGCGTTCAAGAGTAACCCCCCTGGTTAGACCACGGTTCCTGCCAGCCACATACGAGATATACTCACGCCTGTTTCCCATAGGGCTAGGCAGAGACTATGGATCGCCATCTGCTATGCGGTCCTTGCACACTCCTTTCACTTCAGTCAAATCTTGCCAGCCAGACAATTATGTTTTGAATAAGATAGTAAAGCAAAAAAAACAAAATCTTTTTGTTAATGTTTTTTTCTTATTAAATATATTTTAGAGTTTTATTATCGTTTAAATATACTTAAGTAGAATTTTTAACACTGAAAAAAGACGACAACCTCAGGCGGAAATCGAACCACGCACCTTCCGCATTCCGGGCATTTCCGGGTATTCACCCGTCGAAATGTGTCAGTGCTTGATGCTTATGTTTTTTAATCAACGCATTGCTTCATCAAATCTTAGAAGTTTTCACCTCTGAGATCCGAAAGAAATATTTTTACAAACATTTGAACATTCGGTTAAGATGAAGCTGCGTTATAGATTAATGTTTTTTTTAAATATATATTTTAGCGTTTTATTAACGCTTAAATATACTTAAGTATTTTTTTAAATTTTACTTAAAAATTTTTTGGATGCAAATTCAAAGATGTATGATGAGGCCTTCGCCTGTGCCCCGCTGTTTGACGTATATAGTTGTTGATGTTAATCCTCTTTTAGGTTTTCGGAAGAGGCAAGATTCGCCGGCGCCCGATGCCAAGCCTATGTGAGAGCGGTGAGACGGAAGAGCCGGAGTGGGACGACGCGGCCGGCGACTACGTGTTCAGGATCGTCAACAACGCCATCACGGACAGAGAGGGTGAGCCAGTATTGCCAAGGTCGTTGGCATAAAGCAATTTCACCCACAAGGCACATAGTAGGTACAGTACATAGTAGTACTAAAAGTAGGCCAGAAACAGCAGATGGCAGAAGCTGCGTGAGAGTTGGGACACGACACACAGCGTTTCCAAAGCGGTGTTACAACTACGCCTACGTATCCAGGATCGTCAACAACGCCATCACAGACAGAGAGAGTGAGGTGATAAGCGTTTACAAGGTCGTTGGCATAAAACAATCTTACCCACAAGGCTACTTATGTACCAAGAGTAGGTCAGAAATAGCAGAAGACAAGGGGCGTGGGTCACGCACGACACACAGCAGCTTCAAAGTGGGTCTGCATACCAACTGCGATGTCCAGGGTCGTCAACAACGCCATCACAGACAGAGAGCGTGAGCAACTAAGCATTTTCTTCAGAACACTTGTCATTCACTTCACCATTGCGAGTGCTCTGAAGAGCTCTTTCACCTCAAACCCATCCTTCTCTCTTTCTATATAGGAGTACGCGTGCTGCTCCCCGAAGTCACCCATTCACTGTCACGAATATTCCATCGCGCACAAAAAAATTTGGTGACTCGTTTCTTTGTCGCACTGCCAAAAATAGAATAGTCTACCAGCACAATATGTTTTCCCTCCTTACTATATTATGTAATATGTGGTTGTTTAAACGAGGCGTGAAGAGGTACCTTGTGGGCCGGCCTTTTACTATACCCAAGGGAAGATAGGTTATTAGTATTCTTTTAGTGGGCTGCTACGTGTGTGTACTACGTGGCCACCAGATTCTAAAAAAAAAAAGTTAATTTCAATGAGTAACTGCTCTAATTTACTTACTAATTTGCAGCGATGCGACATTCCCTGCTGGAGCGCGCGATCTCCTCCCCTCCGCGGACGCCTCGCAGACCGCTAGCTTCCACCTCCACCACATCATCAGATTCTTCCACCATGTCTGTGGACTGTCCTCAGTCAGCCGGGCACAACGGGGTGGCTCAACAGCTGCCGTCTCTGCCGTTGCAGCCTGTTGAAGAAGTGAGTGAATATTCATCTATCTTCTTAATCATCATTATCATCATCATCAGCCTATAAACGTCCCACTGATGGAGACCTATTAACTAACAATGTTGGACTTACTTTAAAAGGATTAGATGATGAATAGATCTTTTGGTCTGGTTAAAAATTTAATTAAAGTGGTCTAAAATAGAAAGGTAGCTTTGATTTATGGAAAGCTAAGTTAAGAATTATATATTGAAATTATTAAAAAGCTTAAATTCAGGTACAATCAGGAGCAAAAATATGTAAACAACTGTAACTCTTATTATAGTGGAATAAGAGTCAAAGTGTTTACATATTGGTATTCGTGACTGTACCTAATGTAAAAAAAGCCTACTGTATTGTTAGGCTTAGAGGTTCTCACATGAACAAACAGCACTTAGGGCCAGACATGCTACTTTAAGCAGCGGCGATCGGCGATTTAGACGCTTTTTAGAAGCTGAATGCAACGACTGAATCGCTAAAACGCGCGATTCCGATACTGCAATCGAACGCAGAGAGTCGCCAAAACGCGATGCCAGTCGCAAAATTGTCGATCGCCGATGCTAAAAGTATCATGTGTGCATGTGTGTGTGTGTGTGGCTCTTATGAAGGGTTTACGGATTTCGGTTTCCCATACAAAGTTGAAATTTTTAAATACCAGTAAGCCAATTTTGATGAAACTCAGCATGCTGAAGTAAAATATTTAGATCTAAATAGTTTGTTGAAAACATTTCTAAATAACGTTTATTTAACTTAGTTATTGCGATTTTAAACTTTCTATAGTGGACTTGAAATCGCAATAACTCAGCCAAATAAAATGTTTTCAACCAACTATTTAGATCCCTGTATTTTACTTTAGCATGCAAAGTTTCATTAAAATTGTCTTATTGGTCTTTAAAAATTTCGACTTGGAAGATTGTATGGGAAACCGAAATGCGTAAACCCTCTTAAGGAGGTAGGGCCATAAGTGCCATAACCAACCACTCTGGCCCAATGCGGGTTGATGAGTTTTAACGACTGCCGTTTTACGACAACTACGCCTAACGCCTTTAAAAAAATATTTTTAAATATATATACTTATTTCCGTCTTTAGACAACTAACTAAAGATATCAAAATTATCTGATAAAATACTTACAGGCATACATATAATCACGACTATTATCCCCAGAGGGTTAGTCAGAGACTATACAGCGTGTATCAAGCGGGGCCAGCCTTAATCCAGGGTTTCAAATTAACCCTAGTTACGACCCTTTCTTTATATACCCTAGTAAGATAAGCTAAATTTAATTTGTTTTTGCATTTATAAACAAAGTTAATCTGTCGTTAATTTATAATCAGAACAAGCTAAAGCCATCACTAGCAGGGTCATGAACTCTGTATGATATACTGCCTACAGTGCAACTCCTGTTTAAAAAACTGCGTGCCCTAGTCAGCCACGCCTCCGCCCCCTACCAGGCGCACAGTTTTACAAACAAGAGGTTTTACTGTGACGGCGGCGGGCGGCGAAAATCAAAAACCTTTGACCATGGCGGCACATTTGACACAAACAACCCGCCTGGGTTGTTTGTCGGCAGTCGCTTGGCGGCATTTTTTGTTGGACACTTATGTAGGCAGCTATTTTACTTTTGTGATTTAATAATTTGTATTAAGTAGGTACTTACCTACCTAAGTAATTATTATCAAAGTAATAAAAATATTTTCATTTTACAGTCACATTGTTTCGACTCTAAAGTAGATAGGTACGCTTACCTACGACTAGGTGGGTACCTACATAAGATAAGTCTAGATTAAAATGACTTATTTTTGAAATAACTCAATACAACTAAAGCGAAGCACTTTGAGGTGTAGTCACAGAATAGATAATTGTACTAGGTACTCTTAAGCTGGCCACTGACGATCAGTTTTGCGCGTCAGTTCTGGCGTAAAACTGTAGCGTCACTCGAAATGGTTTTACGATAACAAGATTTCCCCACTCACTGGCCTCACTCTGGCTCGTCAGTTCTCGGCCGGCCGGTACAATCAATTTTGAACTTTATTGTTAGGTCCTAAGGATCAATATTCATTGGAGAAATTCACTCACTCACGTCACGGTCAGTCGATAAAAAAATTGTCAAGCTAAAAACTGTTTAAAACATTAAAAATACTTAACAAAGTTATCATGTAACAGTAAACAAAACAAATATTGTTACAATTCACTCGGAAATTGGAAACATGCTAACGGATTACATCACGTATTATTTTAGTCGTATTTCGATGTATTTCTTACAATTTATTACCTACTAATCATTAGTCAGAATAATAATTTTCTAATAAACAACAGTACTTACATTAGATAAATCTGATAAAAACAGCACACAAAGATTCACTTCTTGCCGCTTGGGGCTTGAGAGGTAAAGCGAAGCACGTGTAGTCCACTGCACTTCACAATAAACAGTTTACAAAAGTGGCTCCAACACAGCAAAACACAAGCACAACACCTCAAAACCCGGGTCCCGCATATTTGGCTGGACCTCCGGACTCGTCCCATGAAAGGATCCAGTCTGCTGGACGCAAAACCATTCGTCGAAAGCAATCCGCCGATGGCAAGCGTCGCTGCTAAGCTTCTGGTCTGCCGTCGATGAATCTCTCGCGGTACAGTTCACGAGCACCACGGAGACTGCCTTTAGCTGCTCCGACACAAAGAATAATTTCGTAATACTCCTGATTACTTAGAAATGCCATATTGCTTTAATAGGTAGTCGAATCGAAACCAAACAGCAAAAAACTAACTAAAAGTAGGTATGCACTCTGCAAGCTTTCACAAACAACTGCGAAAAAATTGTAGGCAAACATGCAAACAAACCTACCGCACAATTGGGCGTTGCTATTGTGGGGTGTGCCGCCTACTCCTGGTACTTAGAATTCTGAAAATGTAGTTTGCCCGCTCCCACAAAGGCAGGAATATGCGCGCACTGTCAACTGCGGTCTCATGCGACCGCTTGGGTTTCTAGAAGTTAATACCGCCCATAACCCTAGTAGTTTTTAGGGTTCGAAATTTAGACTACAGTTACGAAAACTAGCAATATTTTTAAATTAGTTAAGTCATTTTTTATCACTGTTCAAATTATTAACATTATTATTTTCTGTATTTTTAGAGCCGACATAAATGTTACAATGAAAACTCACATGGTGACAGATTTTTTTGTTTTGTTACTTTTACTGCGTGTAAACGGGTGAGTTTAGTACAGTGCTGAATAAAACCCGTATTCACAAACATTTACTTGTCTAAGCCTCAGAACAATACTGCTTTAGTTATTGTTCAGCAGTGCGATTCTCTAAGTTAAAGCCTTGGTAGTAGCGGCTGCCGCAGCACTGAGAATTGACTCTGCCTCTTTCATATTCATATAATCGGAAAGAGACAGCAATCACAGAGTCTATGTGTCGCTTAGAAAATCGCGGTCTAAGCAAAGTAGAAATGCTATGCGAAGTAAGACATTTCTCAGTGCGTTTCGTATGACCTGACCTGGTGATAGGAACACAGAATAATTGACTAAATGAACGTCTTAATTTTCTTTTATAACTAATAAAAGTTGGTAGTCGTAACTTATGTTCATAGTGAAAAAAATAACAACACGGAACCCTTTAAACTTTATCAAAAATAAATAGTTGAAAGCGGGTGGAGTCAGCACAATAGGCACAAAAATACTAGGGTCACAGCAGAGGCAAAGGAGGAAGTAACACTAGACAGAGTTCATTACTCCAATCAGCTGTTTGATCAGCTGTTTGTTAGTGTTGTCATAATGTCGATAAACTCGTATTATTTTCAAAAGTATGTACTTCCACAATGCCCGAGATATCAAGAAATGTTTTTATGTGTGCCAGCTCACTAAAAGTAACTGATTAGGTACGTGAAATATGGCTGGCCCCGCTTGATACAAGCTGTATAGGCAATGAGGACCGCAAAAGCACTCCTCAGCTACAGTCCACTTTTTACCAAATAGCGACTGCACGTGTGCTCGGCGTGGCAGGTGGTTAGCCTACCGCCGTTCTATGTTGTTTTATGTATGTGCAGTCTTTAGTCCGTTAGTCTCCTTTTACGATACCCAAGGGAAGAGAGCTATGTGACACGACTCTTAACACTTCTTTTCTTTTTATTGTATGTTCCAGCCCGCCTCCATCGAGCTGGTGTGTAGTACCATGCGCCGTCAGATCATTTCGCGCGCGTTTTACGGCTGGCTGGCGTATTGCCGACACTTGTCTACCGTGAGGACGCATCTCAGTGGGCTCGTACATCCTAACATTGTTCCGAGAGGTTTGGACGATTGATTTACCTTAGTATACTTATATCAACAGTGTTTTTCAGGGTGTTTGGGCGGTGTCAACCTTAAATCCTTGGGAGCAACTTGGGAGTCAGAATTTGTTAAGATCATAGGTTTACGACGAGTTATTTAAGGTGTTTCGGTGGTGTCAATCTTAGATAAATCCCGCAACTAGGTAGGTATATAGGCCATCCTGTTAAGTGCTAAGAATCAACTGATTCTTTTTTGCCTGTGTGATCTAAAGAACAATGTAATATTAAAAACAATAAGTATCCTAGTACCATTTATTCCGCTATGTTGTGCTGTTTGATATGACCCTGATAAGGAAATGGTAAAACTTTACAAAATTTACAGAAGGCACCGAGACAGGTCTCACCGAGGAGCTATGGAAGTCCATGGCAGACGAAAAAGGCGCCATAACCAATAAGGACGAGGTGTACCGTCAGGTGTACTACCATGGGGTGCAGCATGAGATCCGCAGGGAGGTGTGGCCTTACCTGCTGGGATATTACGAGTGAGTGTGTGCCTTTCTGCTTCGTGTTAAGGTTTAAGTTGAAAACTACTAACCTTTTGTCACTAGGAGTTACGAAATCCCCGTAAACAAACAGCATTCCAAAAATAAAATCGCACCTTCGGTGGAACAAGGGCACAATTGTCAAAAATTGCAAAAATGACTTAAGTATACCAAAATGCTTTAAAAGTACCCTTTCAACTGGAGGAACAAAGACACTCATTTAGTTCCTTTAAAAATCGCCAGAGAAAAGAAGTGGCTTTGTCTTATTGGCGACTTGTTTTCACTATCTTCGCGCGACAAAATCTCATTTGTCAGTTGCGTCGTCCGCGCCAAGCGAATCCGTTGTCACAAAGAGTGATAAAGTCGTAAAGGTAAATATGCCTTTTAACGGATTAGATTTCTGGAGTGACAAACACACATCTAGCACACTTGTGCCTCATTTATGATTACATAATTGGAAGGACAAAGCCGTTCAAATAGTTGTGACCTTGTCTGTCCAATATGTTTATGATTTTATTTATAATTTCATAAACATTTTGGAAAGAAAAAGTCACAACTGTGTAAATTCACTCTCACAAAATACAAATTCACTGTAAAAGCGATGAACATCGGTTCGTTCTTTATTATAAGTTGTTATCTGATGATGTTAATTTTAACCTAAGCAAAGATGTTGATGAAAAAACTTTCAAAATTACAGACAAGAAAGCGATTTTTATTAAAGGTTTAGAGACATACCAATACAAGAGCAGCTATAAATCAGAAAGTTGGAAAGAAGCATAAATTCAAACAGTAGTTAAAATAATCAGAGTGAATGATTTAAAAAGAGAATTATTTTCGCTAAGTTTAGGTAATCTTTATTTTTGGTTTATTTTTAAGTGTTATTCCAAAGAATTTTGCTAGTGAATAATATATATATTTTTGCAAAAAGTTCCTAAACATGACTTGATTAATTAGAAAACACAAGATTTATGCAAAAAATCTAATTGTTTTTATTCCAAAACCATCCTAAATGTGAGCTCAAATATGGTCGTAACTACAAAATAATTTACATTTTGGAACAACGAAGGCACAATTGTACCCCTCCCTTTAAAAAATATTAATTTAAAAAAACTAAACATTATTTTTTTTTGATAACAACACGTTTAAAATAAATATAGTGTATAGTTTATTTCATACAAAGAAGAATTACTTTAAAGTAATATCAAAGAAGTAATATCATACTGAATGCCAAAAAATCTTAAAATGGCTCTCCTGTAAAATTGCAAATGTGCAATTTCTGCCCTTGTTCCACCGAAGGTGCGAAATGTAGAAATGTAGATCATCATCGATGTAGAGCCTTTAAACGTCCCACACATGAGCGCATTGACAACAGCATATTACGAGATTGGGCTATAAACCACCACGTTGGCCCAATGAGGGTTGGTAGGTTTTACCGACTGCCATTTTACGACAACAATCGGGACCAAGGGCTTGAGATGTTTTTATTTTGTTCAACCATCCATTGACCTGGCATGGCAATGCAGAAGTTGGTCGTATTCGCTGCGCCATCGAGTTCCATGTAACTGGAGATCGTCTTATAGTTTCAAGATGTGAAGGGTAGTATTAATTGCAATACTTTATATATTTGCACGCAGCTATTTTGCTGTACAAACTTTGACTGGCCCGCGCACAAAAAGGTCAACTAATCGTGTGTCTGGATAGACACCACCTACTTTATAATGTAAGCGTAAACATATTGGAGGGGCGTTCAGTTTTAGATTAGACAATTTCTATGTTTAAAATGTGCAGATTCGGTTCAACGGCCGACGAGCGGTCGGAACAGGACGCGGCCTGCCGTCGCCAGTACGAGACCACCATGTCTGAGTGGCTATGCGTGGAGGCCATCGTGCGGCAGCGCGACCGCGAGGCCACGGCCGCCTCCATCGCGCGCCTCACGCAGGCCGCTGGCAAGGCCAAGCCCGAGCCGCCGGAGCCCGAGGTACCAATTAGACTTTCATAACTGTTTTGCTTAAACTTCAGCGTCTTCGCCCTCGAAGACATTTCCAGGCATAGCCCTTCAGCAGAGGGAAACTTCTGCGGGCACGTTGGATTCATTGGCACGTTGATTTGTGATGGAAATGGCCTTCTAAATTGTGCCACTTCTTCATCACGCCACACGCAAGCCGAGGGTAAAGTCAAGCCCTAGCCGCCGGAGCCTGAGGTACGAATAAGACTTGGTCAACCCGAGCTAACTGCATCGCTTAGAACTTCAGGCTCTTGGCACTTGAAGACATTTCACAGTATAAGTTAAAGGAGGTCGAACTGAGAAAAGATTGGATACTTGGAGATTAAATTTATTAGCACTTTTTTTTATAACGACTCGTCATAGTGACTGCATCCTGCCTGATGGTAAGCAGCCGATGCAGTCGAAAATAATGAGAGCGCTCCCCACCGTGGAATAAGCACGATAACGAGCGCACCCATTCATGACGGCCTGCATAAATGCCGTTTCACGCCCCGCTTAAAAGACCCGGGACTGTAGGAGCTGGGAAACACATGCGCCGGCAAAGAATTCTAAAGCCGAATGGTCTTACAAAGGAACGACTTGCCAAATTTTTTGGTACGAGTACTGATAGTCTGTACAGTATGATGGTGGTTCCTAAGACCAGCACGTGTAGTCCGGGAGAGGAAAGGAGAGGGCGGGATAAGATCAAGAAGTTCTTCAGAACACTCTCCGTAGTAGTCCCGGTAGAAGACACTGAGAGAAGCAATGTCTCTAGAGACACGATCGAGAGTCAGGTTCAGTTTAACAACCAGTTCTTACCTTTTCACCATGATATCGGCTTGCTTTGCCGCAGGATGTCCTAAGTACCGCTCATGCACCGTACTGTCATCTGCATAACAATGAATATTGCCCAAGGACAACATGTCATTAATATGCAGAAGAAATAGAGTAGGTGAGAGCACAGAACCCTGCGGCACTCCGGCACTGACTTTGTAGAACGCGGAGGAACTACCCTCACAAAGGACACGAAATGAACGTTGATGTAATTAAAATGGTTCTTTAATGTCGTTCACTGTAGGCCTCTATAGCTTAAGCTGCCGGAGCTCGAAGTACGAATCAGCCTGGGCAAACCTGAGTTAGGATAACTACTTTACTTAGAACTACTTAGACCTTTACTCAGAACTGCAGGCTCTTTGCCCTCGAAGACATTTCCAGGCATAAGCTAAAGGAGGGACACTTCTGCTGTCACAAACCATTAGAATACTTGAAGATTTATTTGCAGGTTGATTATAGGCATAAGAACCGAAGGAATCCTTGTTAAACAGATATTTTAAAAATTAGGTTTAACTTACAGACATAATGTTATTGCAAAAATCAGAAGGTTAGGTTATCTCATAATCAATTAATGGATAATTTTGAGTAAACGATTTTATTTCAGGTTTTCGAGGATGACTGCAGTGTGATATCAGACAACCCACCGATAGTTTCACCAGAGCCGAGCGAGATTGAACAGAAGAGGCTTGAAAGCAAACCAGTTTTGTCTAGAGCACCAAGCATAGACGAAGTAGACAACATCGAATTCGACTCCGAAGAAAAGGAGAAGGATGACACGAAAGTGAACGGAGAGACTGAGACGGGTGATAGTAGGGATTTAGATATAGACAGTCTAAAAGACTTAGATGAAGATGAAGAGGTCCACGTTAAGAGTATTATAGAGAATCCTGATATGAGAAGGGAGAGTATAGCGGAAATTAAGAGATTAGCCGAAGGAATTGTACAAAAGGGTGAGGGCAGGGGCTTGCTTTGTAGCGTGGATAGTGGGAATATGAATCTTAATGGCAACGAATTACGGTCTTCAATAGATGAGAGTCAGCCGCAACAATCGCCTGTACAGCAGCACACAAGTGTTATTATAACAAATCCTTCAGTGGATTTGGCTCCATCTGGGTCTCCTGCGTCTGGAGGGACTACTGGTAAGTAATTTTACTGTGTAAGTTTTGATTGACTATGATTTTACGCCAATACTCTTGCCACTAAAATAAGGAATAGAGATTCCTTCGTGGGATAAATATATAAATTTAGCTCTACATACCCAAGTAACAAAAGCTTCTATAACCCGGGCATTTTATCACTTATTTAATTAATGGGCATTTACGTTCTATATTTTTGCTCTAAGAACGCTTTCAGGACTACCAACACAAGAGAATTATTAAAGTGTTGCACTATAATAGATATGGTAAAAGCGATTATGGTACTATTTAGTACTATAGACGACTTTATTGACAGTTTTGTATCTATTTTGCAATAATAATGCATGAAAATAACTTTTACAGTACTAGTATTGTAGGAGTGCCGAAAACAGTATTACAGGATCAATTTGTACTAAAAAAAGTACCTTGCACAACCATTACGTAACGTTATATCTTCTTACATGCTCCCTCAACATTGCTATGGAGTTAGTTCTGTAAAAATTATGATAACTCTTCTACAGTACTTAACAGAACCATAGCGACTCCTGGTGCAGCTGCTAAATAAATTGAATTCTAAATAGCTCTATAGGTAAGTTTGTTTGTTCTGGTTCGATACTAAATCGTGACAAAAAAGTACTAAAACAGCAGCCATAAATAATAAATCAAATATGGCTGCTATTTTCTGCCATGATAGCACATTAGCAGCACGGCTTGTGCCAATGTGTACTATAGCAGCCATAGTCGGGATAAGTAATTATTTTATTAATTTAAATGTAATTAAAACTAGAAAATTACGAGGGCGCTTTGTCAAATTTGAAATCGGCATTAATGATTTTATTAATACAATTAATTTCGCAAGTGCAAGTTACGGCAGAGCTACGTAGTGTACTTTTCCTTTTTATTACATCGGCGAATGAAATAAAGCATAGATATTTGTTTATGTTATTTGTAGATTTTTGTTGGAGAGCACACGACACGACCACAACACGAATAAAATGATTGAATAAGTGTGATAAAAAAGATCACTGGAATTGTTCACGGTGCGAAAAAGCAATTTAAACATGTTTTGGTTACTTTTATAGTGCAAATTTGTGACATAAATGCTGCAGATAGCACTATTTCAGTACCAAAAAGCGTTTCTCGACACTTTTAGGTTTCATCTACAGAGCTGATTTATTACCGTGAGAGCCTTTATGTAATGTTTATAGAATACATCAGTGATAATACTAGGGCCTATTTTTTTTTTATTTTTTTATTGGCAACGGGTAAGCGCTTGGCCTTCATCTCACCTGATGGTAAGTGACGATAAGGCCGAAGGTGGAAGCGCGCTTCACCCGGAATCCTCAACCACTGAGGAACTGGCTATCTTATGACAAACTGCCGGAACACAACAATGCTATAAACAACGTTGTTATGGCGACAGACTTAGATAAGATGGTGGTAGCTAGCCAGGCGGACTTAACAGCCCTACCACCAACCAAACCGAGCACACAAAGATGTACTCCCCGCTGGGAATCGAACCCGATCCCTCTGGGTCTGAAACAGGTAGCTTAGCCACTAGACCACAGAGGCGGTTAAAAATAAATAAAATAAAAATTTGGGGTTCTATAAACGTTCTTAACATCAATAAAATGCTAATCATGTACACTAATTAGCACGCTCTAAAAAGTTCTCAGCACTTGTATAGTACCAAATTTTGTTGCTTTGGTAGTATTTATAGTACCTGAGTAACCCACTGGAGATGTAAGTCGTGATTGTATAATTGTATCTTGGTTGTTGCAGCGAACGTGAGCCCAGCCCGCAGTCCTCTAGGCGTGGTGCGCGAGGAGTCGCACTCCGCGGGCGCCTCCTTCGACATGCTGGAGCCCTCCGCCGACCAGCGGCCCGAGGCCCGCTCCAACTGCGTGTCGCCTGCCAGCTCCAACGGGGGAGTGTATTCGGTAACGATGTTTTGGATAGAACTGGTAGTTTTATTGTACATGATATGGGTGTCGTAAAAGGCGACTCACGGACTAAAGACATCCAACAGTATACAGGGCGTCCCACGAACATGCCACATAGAGGGAAAGAACCTTCAAAAAAAAAAATCAATATATCTTTATTTAGTAAGCTTAAAATAAGCATTTTGAATCGTCTAAATTTAAATTTATTTTTTTATGGAGAGATGGATAGGCATAGGAACCCACCCACCCACCCCACCCATTCAGGAAGTCTTTTAGCTGTGGAGAAGAACGGGCACAACAAACTCCACAGCTTTAAAATAATATAGAAGTAACGACATTTACAAAACAACATGTCGTTACCAAATTATACAATCAGTTATAAAGATAATGGATTAAGAAAAAAACAATGTAAATATATTATTATAACCAGGCTGTTTTGTCTTCTAAATATTCCTTGACTGTGTAATAACCTTTTCTAAGTAAACAAGATTTTACATGATTCTTAAACTTATCTAAAGGTAAATCTAGTATAGTACTTGGTATTTTATTATAATATCGGTTTGTATACCCTTGTTGTTTTTGGTGGGGCTGCTTTGATGTTGCTTCTTCTTTTTTTTTGCTATACAAAAGAGATGGAGAACTTGAGCCATCGTCGTCTTCCTGGTTGTTTTCGATTACAATAAAAAGTAACCTATGTCCTTTTTTATGATGTAAGTAATCTATGTTTGTGCCAAATTTCATCAAAATCGATTCAATGGTTTAAGCATGAAAGTGTAACAGACAGATAGAGTTACTTTCGCAATTTAAATATTAGTAGGGATTTTATCGTAGCCGAATATATTTTTTACTAGATGTACTAGCAGAATTAATAAAAATAAAATTATTACATGTTCACTTTTTTAACAAATGAAGTGTAAAACGTTCTTTGATGTATTTACTATTAAAGCTAGACTGGAAATGGCAGAACATTTGAGAATTTAACTCAGCGTAGGTAAAAAAATAAAAAATACCTACAGTTCTATATTCACTAGTCGACTCTTTAAGACGTCTATGGCGATGATGGTGCATATTTTTTTACTTAAAATTTCTAAGTTGATTTAAATGGTTCTCCTAAGTAAAATATCGACTTTTTATACTTTCTCTTAACTGAAACTAAAAAAGGCAGAAATTTTAAATCTGTCATCTAATTTTACGATGTCGGTCGATAACGGTCAACGGGTTAAATTGCATATTTTCTTTGAATAAAGTAGATGTTAATGAGTGATAATGAACGATTATGGTAAATGATATTCCCCCAAATCCCTTGAGACTCAATATAGCTGTGGGACCTTAGAATAAATTATTCTAAGTGTGGGACTTTATTGAGATCTTACGCGGACTTCTTGAGAGAATTTGAAAAGTGATGTTGCACTGTTTTGTTTTATTTGCCAACACTCATGCATGTTCACGAACACTTAACAGTAAATAATCCACCATTATTTCACATTAATGTTCGACAAAACACAAATTATAGAAAATAAAACAAAACTGCTAACATGACGCTTAAATTTCCCGCCAAGAAGTCAGAAAGAAAATTATCCAACACAACGAAGCAGCCGAAAATTATTTTGGCAAACGGATTCAAGTAGGTAGGAAGTACAATAATTCTGAAATTGGTTTTATTGTTATGCCCAAGGATCCCTAAAATGGCGTTCAAGTAATGACACTATTTCAGTCTACATCGAGTCTACTGGTATACCGGTGAATTCATATAGAACTACTTTAAAGCCAATGGCACTACAGTGATATATCAAAAGTTTGCTCTCTGGCCTCTGGCTTAATAATTGTTCACGTGTGAGTATTTATACTGATGGCAGCATTAAATAGCTTTTATAAAGGCTCACTGGGCTGCTTTAGACAGACACCATTTTGTAAATATTTTATAACCTACAATATTATCATTCGGACCTATTTATAAAAGCAATAAACCCATAAAACAAGGATAAAACCTAATTTAATATACTGCCCAACCAATACTGTTATAATAATTACGCAAAATACGTTCTGACTAGAAATACACAATTGTTTTGGTTATTCCACACATATCTTTAAGTAACATTTTAGACCAAAACCACAAAATATCGAAGGCGCGTGAAAATTTTCAATGAAACTTTTATAGACATTTACAGTAAACTGCATTGCGCATTAATATTTGATGGCATAAATAACAAAAAGTCAAAAACTTTCCCAGTATTATAAAATGTGGTTTTCACAATCACGCGTTTTGACATGTCTTCGTCCATTAAATATTGCGAGACAAAGTATAGTTTAATAATTACAACGTCAATGTATTATAAACATATGTACCGTGGTGTTAGAGATGTTTTTGCAATGATGTAGGGTGTATTAAGTTCGAACTGTAAACACTTAAATAGCTCGTCTAATGCTTTTGTAATGCCATGAACATCTTCATTATCAAAAATATTGCTAGCTTAGTGCTTCTGTATAGCGATTAGCAACTTCATTGACCATAATAATGCTTCTTTAATGCCATTGTTACCTTTCATGACCACAATAATGCTAATATAATGCCAATTGCTAATTAAACAACTATTTGCAGACCTATATAGGGTCTAAAGCCGTATAATTTGTGCCCAAATAAGCATTACAGTAGCCGTATACACGTGTGTAATGCTACTATACAACCAAAGCCAAAATGCCATAACGATACAGAAATGCTGTAATGCGGCTGTTATACTGCTTTGATGTGTTACTTGGGTAGTGTATACCTTGCCCCAAGAAAGAGCCGAGAACCTTTTGTAACCTAAACAGTGGCATTACTAGTTTTGACTTATTTCTAGTATTGAAATTGTGTACATCACCGTGTTTAGAAAAAGTGTTAATATTGCAACGCACAAAAACTATACAATTATAAATATACTGCGATGCAACATTAAGAACACCAACTTCCTTAAAAATATTTCTCAAGGAAGTTCGCGATCCCAGTCTATAAATGGTTCTTATTGCTCGTTTCTGTAAAATAAATATAGTTTTAACATCAGCCGCTGTTCCCCACAAAAGGACGCCATACGACATGACACTATGAAAATAACTAAAGTAAACAGTCCTAGCAGTTTAAACATCTGTTAGTTGTCTAATTTTTCTAATCGCATATGCTGCTGAACTGAGTTTGCCGGCCAAATTCGATATATGCGGATTCCATTGGAGTTTTGAGTCAAGTGTTATCCCTAGGAAAACTGTCGAGTCTACCAAATCTAATTTAACACCATTCATTCTAACATCGGTTTGTTCGGTCTTGACATTTGGTAGAATAAATTTATTACATTTCGTTTTTTTAGCGTTTAGCTGTAAATTATTCGCACTAAACCAACTGAGTACCTCTGAGAGAGCATTGTTAACATCTTCATAATTAATCTCACATCTAGTCACATTAAAAATGAGTGAAGTATCATCTGCGAACAATACAATATCACAGAAGTTTTCTACAAAGAATGGCAAGTCATTGATATATATCAAAAATAAAAAAGGGCCAAGAATTGACCCTTGTGGAACTCCCATTTTTACATGAGAACCGGATGACTTAGTTCCATTAACGTCGACAGTTTGTGTTCTAGAACTAAGATACAACTGAAATTACTCGCAAGACCTTTGAGACCATAGTGATTTAACTTCATCACCAGTGTCCGGTGCTCAACGCAATCGAAAGCCTTGGACAAGTCGCAAAAAACTCCAAGAGCGTTCTGAGACTTCTCCCAGGCATCAAATATATGTTTTATTAGAGCTACACCTGCGTCAGTAGTGGAACGACCCTTAGTAAAACCGAATTGCTTACTATGTAAACAATTATTTAAGTTAAAGTATTCCACTAACTGTTCGAGAATAATTTTTTCGTAAATTTTACTAAGTGCTGGTAGTATTGAAATTGGTCGATAGTTACTGGGGTCTTCTTTATTTCCCGATTTAAATATAGGTATAACCTTACTAAACTTCTTATGATCAGGAAAGATACCCTTATCAACACACTTATTAAATATGTCAGCAAGATAAGGTGCAATAGAATATATAATATTTTTAATTATATTTATAGACATGCCCCACAAATCACCTGTTTTTTCCTTTTTAGTAATTTGAAAGTTTTTATAATATTTTTAGAGTCAATATATTGAAAATTAAAAGAAACATTACATTTGGGTACATGTTGTTCGAGAAAGGATTGTGCCCCCACTGGTGATGAATTTAAATTTAAGGTTGTTACCACAGGTATATTTATAAAGAAATCATCAAAAACATTAGCAATTTGTGCATCTGAATTGATAAGGTTATCTTTAACTTTTAGAGTAAAAGTGTTGTCCCGTGGTTTTAATTTACCAGTTTCACGGTTGATGATATCCCAAGTGGCTTTTATTTTATTATTAGATTTTTTAATTTTATCTTTAATGAAGTTAGATTTTGCTAGTGTGCATACTTTCTTAAACAATTTAGAGTATTTTTTTACATATTCTGTAAAATTTAAATTTTGATTATATTGTCTTAAGTTATATAACTCATACAGTTTATTTCTACTTTTATAAATACCAGTCGTGGCCCAGTCACAGAACTTAAGTTTTTGTGAAAACTTTATTGTTTTAGATGTAAACACTTGAGATTGTATTCTGTCTTTATTAAATCAAAGAGATTACTATATAGTACATCCGGATCAACATGTATAAAGGGCAAAGTATCGATTTTACAAGCTACATTGGTTTTAAAACACTTCATTCGCTTTTTACTACTTACTTTCCCTACATGTGGCATGTCCGTGGGACGCCCTGTATAGCGGGGATAGGCTCACCACCTGTCACGCTGAACATATGTGCAGTTGCTATTTGGTAAAAAGTGGACAATGGTAGAGGAGTGCTTTTGCGGTCCTCATTGCCTAATCTCTGACTAACCATTAGGGGATATAGTCGTGATTATATGAATGAATGAATGTTACAGAACGAGCTGGTGGAGAGTTTCGCGCTGAACCTGCACCGCATCGAAAAGGACGTGCAGCGCTGCGACAGGAACTACCCGTTCTTCACCGACGAAAACCTGGACAAGCTCAGGAATATCATGTGCACGTACGTGTCATGGAGCCGTGTGTGTAGCGGATCATCATCATCAGCCTATAAACGTCCCACTAATGGGCCATAACCCCTCACGCTGGCCCAATGCGTGTTGGTGGGTTTTAACGACTGTCATCTTACGACAACAACCGGGACCAAAGGCTTAACGTGCCTTCCGAAGCACGGAGGAGCTCGAGATGTTTTTTAAATTTGGTCACCCATCTAGCGACCCAGCATTACGAAAGTTGCTTAGCGGGCAAGATTGCAAGCCGAACGCGCTAGCCGCTGCGCCATCGAGCTCCACTGTGTAGCGGATCACTGTAAGAATGAATACCTACTGTCTACTTCCAACACGTCTCTTCCAATGGGTATCGTAAATGTCGACTAACGGACTAAATACTGCACACACATCCAACAGCATAGAGCGGCAATGGTCTCACCACCTATCACGCTGAACACATGTGCAGTTGCTACTTGGTAAAGATGGTGCACATGGGCGGCGATGATGACTTTCCATCAGTTGACCCACCTGCTTGTTTGCCTACTTTCACATTAAAAAAAGTTTAGAAATAAGTAGTAGCGGATAAGGATATGACAGCCGATAGCGGCAGGTTCGCGACTTAGTAGCACCGCATCTGCTGTAGGATGAAAGGGCACAGCCGACAGAGAGAGGGAGAAAAAGAGTTTATATAAAAGGTTTTAAAAGGTTCATGATAATAAGCCGTAATTTCCCCTTCAGATACGTGTGGGAGCACCTGGACACAGGCTACATGCAAGGCATGTGTGATTTGGCCGCCCCCCTACTGGTCATGATGCGCGAGGAGGCGGTGGCGCATGCGCTGTTCGCACGCTTGATGGATAGGGCAAGGGACAACTTTCCTTCAGGGCAAGCTATGGATGCACACTTCGCTGATATGAGGTTAGTCTTTTTTGTCTAGTCATGTGGGGCTCTCCCCGTCACCAAGTCGTGGAAGAGAAAGGGCATACCATGACGCGCGAGGAGGTGGTGGCGCACGCGCTATTCGCATGCCTGATGGACAAAGCTCGGGATAACTTCCCGTCAGGGCAGGCTATGGATGCGCACGTTGTCGATATGAGGTTTGTTTATATTTTGTCCAGTAAATCCATAAGCTTATCTCACTGCCAGGGGGGCATGGTTATGTGTAATTCTCTTTGTCCCCCTTCCATACCGACAAGGCTTAAAATATCAAGTCGTGGAAGAGAAAGGGGCATACCATGATGCGCGAGGAGCTGTTCGCACGTCTGATGGAAAGAGTTAGGACAGCTTCCCGTAAGCACTTCGCTGATATGAGGTTGGTTTTGGTTTCTTTTTTTGTACAGCGAATGCAACCGTAAATTTACCTCACCCTCACCTTAGTGGACATGGTTATGTGAAACTTTCTTCGTCCCCTTTCCATACCGACAAGGCTAAAAAATACCAAAGAAATTCCAAGAAGAAAAATACCAAAAAGAAAATACGAAGATGAGTGGCGCATGCGCTGTTCTCCCGCTTGATGGACCGAGCTCGAGATAACTTGCCGTCAAGGTAGGCTATGGATGCGCACTTCGCTGATATGAGATTGATTTTTTTTGTCTAGTGAATGCATTTGTAAACTTATTCACCGAGATTTTTCATTGGTTTTGGAGCCGAAATCAGTAGAAGCTATTTAGCTTGTCAAAACTAAAAATATGAGCATAAAAAAATCATAAAAAAATATCAATAAAAAGTGTACGAGCCCTTAGTACCGGACGATCTTAAGAAAGTCAATGACCGAGGCGCTTCAAACGCTCCGCCTACCCCCCGCCCCGCCGCGCAGGCGGCCGGCCGGGAAAGTTCATAGGGGTCACGGTATACGAGTTGATAAGGAGAACGTTACTACGTGTTTTCGACAAAAAGTCACTTTGTCAACTTTTTTTTCTTTGCTCGTAATGCAATTATTATTTCATAAATAGGTACAATACTTTTTTGTATTATAACGTTTTCGGCTCCAAAGCTAATGGAAAATCTCGGTGTATACCCTACCCTCTTACATACCCTATCCTGCCTTAGTGGGCAAGGTTAAGTGGAGCTTTCTTCCTCCCCCTTCCATACCGATAAGGCTAAGAATATTCCAAGTCGTGAAAGAAGAAGGGTAATACCATGATGCGTGAAGAAGCGGTTTCGCACGCGCTGTTCGCACGCCTGATGGACAGAGCTAGGGATAACTTCCCGTCAAGGCAGGCTATGGATGCACACTTTGCTGATATGAAATTGGTTTAATATTTATTTTGTGATCCATTACGGGTAAGCACTTGATCTTCATCTCACCTGATGGTGGAAGCACGCTTCACCCGGAATCTTCAATCACTGAGGAACTGGCTACCTTATCTGAACACAACAATGCTGTTAAGATTGTTGTTATGGCGGCAGACTTTAGATAAGATGGAGGTAGCTAGACAGTCGAACTTAACAAGCCCTACGCAATCTCCCGTTACGAATCGAGATGATGATCCTGATGACTAGACCACAGAGGCGGTTTTGTTATCTATCATAATATTACTGCCTGAAAACTAGACACTGGCTGAATCATAGCGAGCCATCATAAAAGACATTGAATTGAAAACAACCTTTTTTAACTAGGTAAAATGCCGCCTTACGCATACACCAAGGGCAGGGGGACCGCGGGTTATATGGGACTCTTCTCAGCTTATTAAGCCCAGCTAAAAGAGCTCGATGAGGAGAGGGGTGGCCTGGCCTACGCACGAAAAATCTATAACAATCCCTCTGTGCCACGGGGACGATGGTTTGGGACCACGAACTGCCTACACGTATTTCCCGACAGATCCCTGATCCAGATCCTGGACTGCGAGCTGTACGAGCTGATGCACGCGCACGGCGACTACACGCACTTCTACTTTTGCTACCGCTGGTTCCTGCTCGACTTCAAGCGGGAACTGCTCTACCAAGATGTGAGTTATTTTTAAATTTCCATAGTCTTTATTATCGTTTTTATTTCATCTAAAGCTGGTTTCTATTAGGTTTTAAATAAAAAATGCTCTACCATATGCTAGTTGTGGAGCTTTAGAGTCCCTTCTACTTCTACTAACGCTGGTTCCTGCTCGACTTTAAGCGGGAACTGCTCTACCAAGATGTGAGTTATTTTTAAAGCTCCATAGCCCTCATAGTTTTTTCTATTTCCGCTACCGCTGGTTTCTATTAGATTTCAAATAGAAAGTACTCTACCGTAAGCTAATTGCTAGTTTTTGGAGCTCTTTAGTCCCTTCTACTTTTACTACCAACTTCACATACATCCAACAGCATAGAGCGGCGATGGGCTCACCACCTGTCACGCTGAGCACACGTGTAGTCGCTATTTGGTAAAAAGTGGACTATGGTAGAGGACTGCTTTTAAATAACCCTTCAGGGAAATAGTCGTGATTATGTGTTTGTACTTCTACTACCGCTGGTTTCTGTTCGACTTCAATCGAGAACTACTCAACTAAAGACGTGAGTTTGTTGAGCTCTATAGTCAATGTTGAACCCTACTGTAGAAGTATGTTTCTGCCACCGCTAGTTTTAAATCGACTATTCTTTCTCTACATATCTACTATTTTTGTTTTTAAATAGTAGGATCGTCGCAAACAGGAAGCTTTGATATGTGAGGGGCATGCCCTCCGGAAAACGGGCGTGAAACATAAAAATACATAAATGTATATAATCGATGTATAACATCGATAAAAACTAACAAAGGTATTTTGTCGGATATATACGACCAAAGCAAACTAGGCACGATAAAATTTTTCGGATTAATCCGACACAGGCGGGAAAAGGGTTAAAATCAAATTATAGGTACGTGATATAATTATAACAAACCTGTTTCCCGGTAGGCAGAGAGTACAGCATTATATTTGTTTTTTTTTTTATAATCCGGCCGGCAAATCACTCTACTTCACCAGCCGTTCGCGCCGCAGTTGGATGCAGCGTCCACTATTTCCGTTTGCTATGATTCTAAGACACATCCTTTGCTTCCCTTCGGAGCATAATGTACAAAAAGCAAAATGAACACTACAATCAAAACGTACAAATCACAAAATGAACAATAAGTAGGTACTCAGAATGTGTAAAACGTAAAATGAGCACAACACGCAAAATGTACTTATACAAATCGCAAAATAAACAAGTAGGCTTCATTCACGGCGCCGACCACCTACGATCGCCTTTTTATCTACGTATGTTTAATATGCAGTGATACTCACGTCCTAAATAATATCAACTAAGAAGTCAGATGCTTCACCACGGGCGCGATGCGTGTATGTATTTTTGTTTTGTAACATTTAATGTTTGTGATACAGGTTTTCGCGGCGTGGGAGCTGATCTGGGCGGCGCGTCACGTGGCGTCCGAGCACATGGTGCTGTTCATGGCGCTGGCGCTGCTGGAGACCTACCGCGACGTCATACTGGCCAACGCGATGGACTTCACCGACATCATCAAGTTCTTCAACGGTGGGATTGACGACACCGATTATTTATTTGATGACGCTTTAAAAAGTTTTATAGAAGAATTAATTTTATGGGTCTATTCGGCACTTGCCCTCTTTCTGATCTTGTCTACAAATTCTCATTTCCGTACAAATTGTAGCCCCCTTTTTTGCCCCCTTTTCTGATTCATATACTTTTTATTCGTAATTCGCCCACTTTCGTTGTTCGCCCCCTTTTTTGCCCCCTTTTCTGATTCATATACTTTTTATTCGTAATTCGCCCACTTTCGTTGTTCGCCCCCTTTTTACAAAACAGATGAATAAATTAGGTTTTGGTACAAAATTTATAATAAAAAAAACTTATACTTCGCCTTTTTCATACTTTTTTATTTAATAATCACGGGATTTTTTGCTCTTTAAAATTAATCTTGGGATTTGAGGCATATCCAATTTATTCTTTCGCTGTATGAAATCAGTGTAAGTACATAAATAACTCTACCTAATTCCGACCTCTGTGATTAGATAACACGTCGTTCATCTTTTCTTTAATCTGTTCTATGTAGGCCTTTGCCTTCTTCTCTTTCCCTCTATTTTTCCTGCTATGATGATTTTAATATATTTCATTTTCATTCCCTTACACCGGCAGCAATATAAAACGCTGCTTGGCGGATGAAATAGTAATTATGGTGGTCACAATCCATTCAGATTCGGGGCAAAATACTTCGACATACTAAGTGCAAATTCTGATATTACCTAAATAGAAAATAACCTTTGCAACGTTGTTTATTTCAGAGATGGCTGAACGCCACGACGCGTCCGCCGTACTATCTCTAGCCAGGGACCTCGTGCTACAAGTCCAAACCCTAATAGAGAACAAATAAGGTCTATATTAGCTGTAACAGTTGTAAACGCTTCATATAAAACAGGTGACTCGGGCATATCGTGATTACGTTTGGATGTACAAATATTGTGTCACTACCGGATATAAAAATGTACGTGAAATAAATAAAGATTATTTACACACTTAAATTATTACAAAAAATTGCTTCATATAACATTGTTTATAGCGCACTTATAGGTACTTATGTCAATACCAGCTGCGGTCTGCGTTGAACAAACCACTTTGACAAATAACGTGTTTCAAAACACTTTTTTGCTATACTTAATTATTTTTACGACATTACTAATGTTGACTTGTAAAGAAAATGAGACAATTAATGGGTGCACGATAGCTTCGCCACTCTCAGTCTTCCACCCGTATTTACTTTATAGCTTGTATAGGGAATGCTTACGCGCTGCGCACTGGATACTATCACAGGAAACCGTAGTTGCTGTATACAGAAGAGGAGACCAAACACAGTCGCCGGTCGCCTGTTACCGATACTACACACCATAGAAAATGTAGCTGCTATATAATGTAGCTTTAACAGCGGTGTACTTTTGTAATGAAATTTGTTAATGTTGCTTGAGTCGGCAACTAACGACTTTTAGATGCTAGTCGCCTACACTGAACATTATTTGATTTGCGATCACTATGTGACAGGTGGCAGCGACTGGCCACAAAAAGTGTACGTCTGCGCGGTCGGTCGTTGATTTCATATTGATTGTATGAAAATAAAATATTCACTGGTAGCCAGTATCCAATACAAGACTGCAAAAGTATCCTCGTTTGCGCAGCGCCTTAGTCCATCCTGCTATAGCTATAAACCAAAGCAACCATACCAAAGACGCAGTTCAGTATTTTTTTTAACTACTTGAATACTTTAATCAATAAATCAAATAAGTATTTGTGTGTGTGTTACCAAAAGTCTCAAGTAAGCTTCTAATAAAAAAGCTGTCATAGAATCAAGTGCATAATATATTTTAAGTAGAGTTATTTACTTACCCCAAGCTTAGGTAGGTACCCCTTAAAAACACAAAAATATAAAGTATAATTTGAACGCCAGTTTACGAGATATTGACGACAAGGTACATAATTAATTATTTAGTTACTGAAATACAGAAAACATCATACTGTAAGTACCAGTTAATTAGGTTATTTCTTTTACTGTTTATGTGCGTATCCCTTCATTTTTCTTACTTTTTATTTCACAAATTCAAATTCTGATGAAAAAAACGACAACGAAACGACTGATGAAAATCGACGACGAAACGACTGATGAAAATCAGTCGTTTTTAACTCATTTATTTAAGTAATTTAATGATATTAAAGCCTTTTTCTAATATTTACGCACTTGATTCAATGACGCCCTATGTTAACGGTTATATTGAGCTTTAAGCACAAATAATTAACATTACTAGAACTAAACCTTAGACAAATGTTGTTTTACTGGATTAATGACTCTGAATATTAGATGATTAGGAAACAATTATAAAAAAAATGTAACTTAGTCATTTAGCACTGCAGCTCAGCACATTTTGATATTTATACTACTTATAGATTACTTTTTAGTCATAAGTAAGTAAATATGACAATGAAAATGTTAATATTTATGGTGTACTGAGCTGTGTATTTGTATATATTTTGTATGATTGTATTTAATATTAAATGTTTATGCCAATGTTAGCATTGTATAATAAATATATTTTGTCCCCTAAATTGTGGACATGTTAGGTGATAGCATGGCCTAGAAAAATATTATATTTATTATAGTAAATACAATAATTAAACAAAAATATTGCATACTAAAATAGTTGTTCATCCCGATTATAATAAATATTAAAATTAAAATCATATTGACTTTACTTGAAAAAATGGATAATTTTGGTTATTATAGAACAGTGGCCCCTTTAGCTCAAATAAAATTATATCTAGTTGTAGAAAAGTAAAAAAGATAGTGTGTCGTAAATGACTGTAAAGTGTTTTATATTTTTTATAATTACAACAATATTTTATTAGTACCTATTCAAATCATAACTTTTTGGTACTATAAATTTTAATTATAGCATTTGTAGTTCCCCGAGATGTTTGAGTTTACCTATGCTCGCATTTATCATATTTTTTCATAAATTTTAATTAAAATTTATATAATGTAGTGTATGTACCTACCTGTTAAATCAGTTCAAGCGGAACACAAAACATATCTACAAAAAGATACAGGAGACTACCACATACGATTTATAGTAAGAATTACATTTTATTAAAATTATGATTTGTATTAAATAATCCAGTGAATTACATACCTTCTTCCTTCAGTGCCTTGAAACAATATACCCACATATTTCCATCATAAATTTATTTACACAAAATCTTAGTAAGATATTTTGTGGAAAGATTGTGGAAAATAAAATTTTCTTACATTTTCTACCATAAATAAATAATTTTATTAACTGTCTTGATCAAATAATGGAATACAATTTTAATTAAATTCCAATGACCCTATAAAAATTGATGAAATTTAAGGAGTTTTAACCTTATTGCTTATTGCGACGAATAATATAAATCTCGTTTGCATATTAAATATAGTACAGTTTAAGCTTAGCTTAAGTTATATGGAACACTCTTATTACTTAATTGTGGTTGTAAAACCACTCATACGTTTTCAAATATACAAAGTATTGTAAAAAAAATAAATTTCAACTATTATTATAACGATTCTAAATCATTCACATACGCTTTTTGTATTTCGTCCAAGCAAAAGTTGATTACTTATCTTAATTATGTAAGTATAATACAACGTGTAATTAAAATAACGCAAAACCTGAAAGCATTTTTTTCCGAATCGAGAGCGCCCACGACTTTTCGGCGCGTATATGCTCGTTAACTTTATGAATTTGAATACTTACATTATTTTATAGATCTATAATACTTATTATATTTTAATCAGAAATATGTTGAGGTTTCTGAGGTTTTGCGCTATTCTAATACCACGTTCTATGTACAGTTCTATTACTTACAAGGAATATTTTAATAAGAAATATAATTGTATATTTGATAAGGCTTTTTAGATATTTCTGTGCTGTTGTAAAATGTCATTGTCCATTCAAGTATCAGTAATTACGAGGTTATATGGACGCTTATTTAATTATTTACTTCATACAGAACTGTCGTAGTTAAATGATATTTTCGAACTTTTTAATTAACACCTTAAGTTATAAATGTTAAAATGAATAACATGCTCCTTAACTGTATTTTCTGTAACTCAGAGTTTCCACTCATACATCGCATTCTCTTTCTAAAAGAGCAGTTTAAAAAACTAAAATTAATTTAAATTTTAATGAATAATATATTTGTTCTCAAAAAGCAAATCAGATTCGCAAGTTCGATACTATGCCAAATTCGATAATGAATGTTTATAACATAGATATAAGCAAAAGAGGGTTTATAAACAAATTATTTATAACTTTTTGTGCAGACATCTAGTGTTACTCCATTGTTTACTGTTCCTTATGAGAAATAAACGAGAAAACTACTAAAACTGTTGTCTTTCTCTCTAGGAACGTTAAAAAGTTTAGTAACACTACTTAGATGTTTGCACGACGAATTGTAAGTAATTTGTTTATTAATAATCTTCATCAAATTTGGCCCTAGCATAAATGGGTGGCATTGCTTCAGTTAACTATAACTTGATCAAATAATGACCAGAACTCCTAATCGTAATTTCAAGTTTTAATTATAACTTATCTTAATTACCTCTAACGAACGTCGAAGCAAAAACAATGTGACCGACTGACTCACTTGTTCCGAAATTTTACGAAGTAGGTACATAGTAGGTATACATACCTTACATTTAAACTTTCAACCCAACCCTACAATAAGGTCCGTGTTGTCTAGCGTAAAACCACACGTAATTTAAAATTAAAATAAGTTTTCAGATTTCTAAGAAAAATACGTTATTTATACTTATAAATGTTTGTACAATTATATGTAAGTATAATAATAACTTTTAATAAATTGCACTTGTTATAACAAAGAGAATAATACAATTATTTACCGTAATAGGTTTGCGTAATACTTTAGGTAATTATATATATATTTAAAAAAAACCCAGTTACGGGTTAAATCGAAAATTATGTCTTTCTTGTTGTCATAGTATATTTTTTGAATAATATCTTTAAACTGAGATATTAAAGGTGAGTGTTTATTTATAAAATTTTAAACTTGACTGCTTTAAAAAAAAATATTCCTAGGTACATATAAAAAAATATTCTTAACTATATTATTTTATACTATATAATTAACACTAGCGGCCCGCCCGCGCCTTCGTCCACGCTAACATAGAAAGACCATCATAGTTCAGCCATTTAAAAAAATATATCTATAAAATATAAACAAAAACTATCCTCAGTTAAGGCTCTATCTTTTAGTGAAAACCGCATAAAAATCCATTGCGTGGTTTAGGAGAATAGTGCGGTGCCACAGACAGAGGAAAACGGCGTCCTTACTTTATATTATGTACCTAATGATGATTTGCCAGAGCCAGGAAACAGACAAACAGCCTGGCCTAATAAGCGAATAGAAATGTATTGACGCTTGTAACAGCATGGCTAAAACTTGTGAGCTGTCGACCCCAAGGCCTTCGTTGCAATAATGCTTCCTACAGTCAAATCACTTTCATATACAACCACGACCATTATCCCCAAAAGTTTATTCAGAAACTAGGCAATGAGGATCGCAAAAGCAGTCCACTGCCATAGTCCACCTTCATGTGCTCATCGTGATAGGTGGTAGCCCATCGCCGCTCTATGCTGATGGATGTATGTGCAGTCTGTAGTGAGTTAGTCGCCTTTTACGACACCCAAGGGAAGGGAGGGGTTGGTAGTATAGGTATTCTACTTCTAATGATCCGCCACCACACTTCTGCTCTTTCATTATTTCATATTCTGGTGTAAATAATTACTGTACAATACATGAAATAAATGTTTCTGGATTATACTATTAGCCTGTTTTATCAATGTTTAGGTTTTAGGTAAATTGTAAGGTGTAACAACACTCAGAAGAAACATTTTTACAAATATTTTATATATTTTACATAAAATATAAATACTTAGGTAGTATGCATAAAATTATTATATTTGTAAAATGAACTCTTGCTGTTGAGGGAGCCTAGCGCGAAATAGAAAGGAGGATTTCACGCTAATTACTTAAATTAAAAACTGAGGTAGGTAGGTACCTAACGCAATTAAAACATTATAAACATGAATAGATATGAGCAAAAGAGCAGGATACGGCTATGCCCTTAGGGTAGATCAATCAAAAAATAGTCCTACTCAATTAGGTACATACTTAATGTAGTGTGACAGCTAGTGATAATAAACGACGACGTGGGCCAAAATGACACTGGGCACGTTATTCGGTAGGTAGGTACAATGTACTCAAATTGCAAGTAACATGCGCGGTACGAGGGTAACGTTATTTTCCTCTTTTGCTTATATCTTTAATTGAACATGACATGTTATTGTGACAATTGATCGAGTGTTTACCGACGACACGCGTACCTATCTCTGAATTTAGAAATTGTTCTATTTTTGACGAAAAAAACAGAACAGAACGTCAAACGAAGTACTAAACAGTGTAAATACTTAACCATATGAAAATAAGAATAACTAATTACTTTAAAAAATACAAAAGGAATAATGGCTCTTCGTCAAAACGTCGACCTTAACCAACGCTGTTTTTCAGCCATTCCCCGAACGCCGAGATGTCAGTAGTTTGACAGGTTCTTTTCAGAAAGATTATATTGAACAAACATACATCGTGTAATGCTGGGGCCACATTAGCGCGATAGAAAAACTTCGTGTTCCCTTGTCGCTTTATGATACATCGTGCTAAGACGAAGTCTTCGTGTCGAATTATCGCGCTAGCGCGATAGGTGTGGCCCCAGTATAACAATTTTATTAACATAAAAGTAGGTAACAGGAAAATGTTACATAGTACCTACATAGTTAATAAACTAACGATTGTATTGATTCATTTTATATAGAATTTAGTTAACCCCCTCGTGCGTGACGACGACTATCGATTAAATGTGAAATACATAGGATTCTTAGAAAAAATCAAATGAGTGTTATTGTATTTTTTATGAAACACGAATCGACACGTGTTAGTCAAGTATATAGTAAATAAACATAAATTTTTCTCGTTTATGTATGTTTACATAAAAAAGTAGATAGTTAAAGGTTTATAATATACTATCGATGAGTAGGTATAGCATAAAAAATAGATCAATTATGACTGCTATATCAATTGACATACTCGTTAGGTATCAATGATTCTTGAGAAACTGAAATGGCTGTTGTGTAATAATTAATAACTTAATAGACAAGTATTGAAGCTTATTTTAAAAGAAATATATTTGTGGGTTTGGTGGGTCAAGCTTTCACGAAAGCTTTTTTTTACGATTTTTTAAAATATTTATTCTATATAGGTAAAGTGTGTGGGGACAGGTAAAATATACGTTATATTATAACGTTAACCCGCAACTGCACCATCCTGTTATGTGCGAAGAACAACCATTTGTATGGCTCAGTTGCAGGAAAATAAATAATAAAAAAAAAAAATCTTTTATGTATTGCACACAAGAACATGTAACCAGAAAACATTTATACAGTGACAAAGTACAAAACTGGCGGACTTATTGCAAACAAGCAATCTCTTCCAGGCAACCTTTGGTGATTGAAATACAATAAAAAGAATATAGAAATGATTATATTATTATACCTGTTTCCAAACACTGTATATTCTATTTTCCTCTGTCACACCAATTAATTTCGCCCAAGTTAAGCTTATTTTTGTGAGTCTAGTGAACATAATATGATTATTTATATTTATTTATCACTTTTTAAAATATTATGGTGACTTATATTAGTATCCGATATTTCGACCTTTGCATTGCAAGATCGAGAAAGTATACATACTTAAAACAAAATTAAACATGATAATAATCTTGCTAATAATTATTTTAAAATTAAGCTATATAGTTACATATAATAGTTGAATTATTCCAAATACGAAATGGTTCAAAGTTTATAACTGTGTCTGCACTTAAAAAAAAGAAAAATAGTAAATTAATTAATTTACTGTCTCTCCAAATATAATGTATTGTGTCAATTTATTTCCTTTTCTGTTATGATGTCTATGAATTTGTATTAATATCTAAACGGGTTTAAGACAGAACAGTGTCTATCCCTAATAGCTTATATACTTATAAGAAATATTATTTTGTTACTTATATTTCGCATAACGGAGCAGATATTTAGAGAAAAACAAAAATATATGAATTGTGGAAACTAATAACCACTATTAATTTAATGGAATAAAATATTTTGTTTGTTCCATTAAATATTTTAGTAGGTACCCAAAATGTAATCTGTACTAGCGATAGTTGTAAGCTTTCTTTGTTACCAATCAACCGATCTAGTTGTCTGAATAAAAACGTTTTTATGTATTAATAATTATTGTTATAGGTACCTACTTAGTTAGAAATTTTAAAAAATTGTTTGAGGCAGTAGTTTGCTTCGTAAAAATTTTTAGATTTTGAGTTCTTGTATCGATTGCAAAAAAACAGATTTGATATGATTTGTTGTTGTTCTTTTTTATATCTCGATCTTTTTACTTAGCGATTTAGTTAAGCAGAAATGACTCAACCTAGTGTACACCATAAAGGATACCTTGTATTAGATAATTTTGGTATAGGTATAAAAACTTTTTTGACCAAATTGTGGATTGAGTCCGTTCCGCATAACTACGTCAAATTATTTTCACAAATTTCTATTACTATCTATTCTTTTCATTCTAATCAGTTGTTTGAACTTTGTCGGTTTGGAGTTTGTTATTTCCTCTCATGAGGTAGGTACTAATCTCATCTTACTGTAATAATGTCGCCAAGAATTATGTTCTGTTTGTGAAAATAAGGTTGATTATTATACTTATTTTAGAACGCTCTGAATTACGTGGACAATTCGGTCCATGAAGTCTTGTTGTAACGAAAATGAAGTGTGAAAAAACATCTTATCATTATAATGTTTCCATTTGAATATTGTATTTTTATTTATTATCGTCAGTTTACAAACTGCCAACAACAGTACCTACCTATTACTTATTTAAATCTTAGTAATTAAGCAAATTTCCATACGAATTTTGAATAGAAAAGGTGACCGTAGTAGTAGGGTACCTGAGCCACACCCATGTGCCTGAGCTGTGAAAGGGGCTGGATAACAGTTAATAATTAACCTCTCAAACCCCAAGCGGTCGCATGAGGCCGCACCTACAAAAACACACTTGACTTTGTACAGTGTTGTCATAGACTTACAGACTACTTTAGTATGAACAAGTTTGATTATTTCGGTTCTGTGGTACATTTTATGCATCGTGATCGCAAAATATCGCATAGTCTATGCTCGATTCTGTCAAATTCGACGTTGACAGTTGCGCCAATTTTTGTATCAGATCCACCAGTGAGTGGTAATCTTGTATATCTGTGGTGGTAATCAAGCGAGACAGAGTGATGGTGATGAATAACAACCACACGTGAGCGGGTCAGCACCACAGAATAACTAATGGTACTACCGTACAGAAAGTTCAGTCTCTAACGACTTTCACACGAAATTGAAACTTATTGTGTGACCGGAGTGTTCATATTCGTCGGGCCAGAATGGCCCCGCACCGCACTTGCGCGTCGAGCCAGAATTCGCACGCACCCCCCTTGAGCGTCGAGGCGATTCGCGATACCCACAGACTATATAGTGAACAAGTTCAGACGGACATCTAACGTACATTTCTATGACGCTTTAGAGCTGGCCGCCATCTTAGCTCAAGATTGATGTATGACATTTGTAACTTTTTAATCTTGAATGCTTAATATAAGGCAACAACATTTTCTGCATTCAGCCAGAACCGAACCGACATACCAGGCAGTTTGTTTTTCTTAGGTAAATTAGGATACATCAGAATCTACCAAGGTAACTATTAAGCAAGATATTTTGTAATTGCTAATAGTTACCTTTTGAAATAAAACCAAATATTTCTTAAGTAGGCACATTTATTTTCTTTTTAACTTTTTGGTAAGTATATTTTATAAAAGCTTTATCATCATTCTTATATCACTTTATATCATCATTGGAAGACTTCTCTTCTGCAACCTGCGGATGTCAGTGCCTCCTGATATTGCACCAGTGCCTAATAGGCGAGATTTGGAAGTTATAAATCTCTCCTCAAAATTTTTCTGAAAAACAAAGCGTTTCAAGTTCAATGTTCATCAACATTCAACGCCCGAAGAGTTTCACTGTTTAAATGCACTCCAGCCATTTATTGAGTCTAATAGCATTAGCACATGGAAATACATGTAATTTAACGGTCTATCGTAAACACTATCACAGTTGGTAACACAGCAATGATTTAACATCGTAGAAAGCACTAAAACGTAACTTAACACGGAATAATCTGAGTAATACTCAAGTAACACTTAGAAGTTATCTGGAGAAATAGATATACGGAAATAAATCAAGATCGCCTCGACACAAAACAACAAGTGATGAAAGTGACGCCATTTTCAAAGATTTTGACAGTAGTGATATTCGCATCGGGAATAAACTGTCATACATCATTCTTGAGATGCGTTCTCTATAGCAACTTTTTTCAGTAGGGAACATTTCCACCCGTGGCGATACCGCGCTCGGTGTTCGGTGCTTTGGCTCGCGGCAACCTTTACTGCCATACGCCTAGGCGGCCTGTCTGGGAGGCGCGCCAAACGAACGTACCTAAACTGTGGAGTGACACCCCCTGGCTCCACAAAGTTCCACGGTGACGACGACACTTAACAAAATGACACTCAGTTACGGTATTTGGTAAGTACATTGTACTTAATTTGCAAGAAACGCGCGCGGTTAGCGAGTAAGTATCGTCCTCTTTTGCTTTATCTACCTATGTTTGAGATATTAAAGTAGCTTAATACTACTGGGAGTCGCTACGAGCCGTGTCGCGTAGAATACTACCGGGTGCGTATCATTTCATATAATGACAAATGAACTAATTTCAAAGGACATAACGTTAATTGGACATAATTTTTACTTGTTCTAAATACACTTCCTATAACAACATTACGTAATATTATTCATTTGATATAATACTCATATTCTCTAACAACTTTTTCTATAAAGCTATGTTCAAATAATCATATTTTATAACTTCATTTGATATAACTTTTGCTTAAAAAAATAGCGTTTTAACCCTAAATTGATTTCAAATATTATCTTAAAAAGTTAATACGTTGTGTTTCCGTTACGGTTGTGCTAAAAAAGTCAGTGACAGAAATGAATCGTGGCAAAAACTTGTCTGCCCTACGCTAGACTGTAATTCAAGCCCGCGTGGGACCGCCGGAGTCCCGCAGCGCCGGAGCCGTGGCAGAAACCATGCCTGCTGCATGCTGCATGCCTGCTGCATACTGCATTCCTGCTTGCATGCTGCATTCTTGCTTGCATGCTGCATCCTTGCTTGTATGCTGCTTGCTTGCTTGCATGCTGCTTCCTTATTACATGAATAATGTTTTATATCATTAGATAATTACCTATATCAAATGTATATTATATCAAGAGTACATTATATCAAATGATATTATAATCTAAAATTATATATTAAATGTTTATTATATTAATTACTTATATGAAATGAAATTATACATATTAACCAATGATATTATAAACTATTAGATTAATGATTGGTCTCGCTGCGCTCGACTTTGTTTTTATTTTCCTTTATTGAAATAAGCGCAGCGAGGCTAATCATTCATCTAAGTATCATTGATATTAACTGAACGTTAGACCATAAGTATTTATATCAAACATTACACACCCAATACTACCACCCCCTCTCTTCCATTAAGTGTCGTAAAAGGCGACTAACGGACTAAAAGACTGCACATACATCCAACAGCATAGAGCGGCGATGGGCTCACCACTGTCACCTTGAGATCATGTGCAGTCGCTATTTGGTGAAAAGTGGACTATTCGAGGACTGCTTTTGCAGTCATTGCCTAGTCTCTGACTAACCCTTCGGGGATAATAGTCGTGGTTATACCTATATCTATGTATGTATTAAAGTATCGGGGTCGCCGAAAATACGTTTATCGATCTGAAATAACTATTGAGCTAATAAAGGAGCTCAATAGCGTTCTGTGTCGATAACCGATAATATATTGAGTAAGGTTCCTACATTGAAAGAATGTCAGTTGAGTTATCAAACCGAAAATACGTAAGTGTACAAGGCTAGTCGATGTGAAACAAGGCCAGTTAAGATATGAAACAAGCTGATATTACGTACCTACCGTAACATATTTTATCTAATTGGAACATTTAAAAATTGATGAACGTTCCAAACAAAAGTATATTATTGCGGTTACTCAAGAATAATTTTATAGACTGATAATTTATTATTATTGTATTTATTTTATATTTAGGTATAATGCTTCGGTTTATTCGGTTTATTAAATATAATTGACATAAAGGAGCGTCTTTACTGAGAGCATTCCTACCCGAGCATTTGTAAACGAGCTATCGACGGCGAGCAACAAACTCTGCCCAGCGAACTAAACATTCACTTTCGTTCAAAATTATGAACGTTCGAGTGGAACATCCTAGCTTGGAGCATTCGAATACTAAATGTCATTAATTTCAAAATGACTGACAGAGCGGTCGTGGCTGCAGCATTTTTATTGCTCCGAATTGACAATAACACCATAATACCTACTAGACCAAGAAGGTCACGATAAAGACAAAATATTCCTACATACATACTTATTCATTTTTATCTGAGTACTCGCTTTTGAGCGTTTTGTTTGCGTGAACATTCGAATGCGAGCCATTTCCGCAAACAGCGTTGCGACGTCCACACCGGCCGAAGTTCGTGCTCGCGTGTAAACTTTGTAACGCTCGGCTCAACGTCCACACTCCACACCACTCGAATATTCGACGCCGAATTCTCATTTCACGCGAATGCTCTCAGTGAGGACGCACCTTTAGGTAAATTTTACGGGTTTATTATTTCTCATATTAACAAAAATACTTCGCGTAAATAATACGCGTTCATTACCCACAAAGCGATCTCTTATCCCAGCCCGTGCGCGCTGTTACCCGCAATACGGGTCAAGTGATCGCATTCTGACCACGCTGCTCATTTTTAAATTTTTTTTTAGTAAACATTTTATCCTTTATTTATATATCATTGTGAATGCCAAATTTCAATAATAAAGATATTTATAAGCAATTACGTCTTTATCGATTGTTAAATACTTGCAATAGTATTTCTTTCGACTGTGAGAGTAGACTTCACAGTGACGTAATACCGCTGCGCGCTGGCTTGCAGCGTAATTCAAACTACTAGGAAAAATTCAGTGTGTCTTCTGGGGTCTCGGTAGCTCAGCGGGTAGAGCAGTGGACCGGCAATCCAAAGGTCTTGGGTTCGAATCCCATTCGAGCTTCCTGAGACTGGTGGATTTTTTTGTAGTAAACATTTTATCCTATATTTATAGCATGTGAATGCAAAATTTCAATAATAAAGATCTTAAAGTATGTTAAATTATCTGAAGAAGAAGAAGAAGCTGCCCCCTCCCCCCCCCCCTAGAAGATAAAATAAACGTCAATTTTCCTGGCAAGTGGGAATTAAAAACGTGTTACCTACTCTGCGCAAAATGAAATGTTGGAAACAAAACATCTTTTCAGTCAGATATTTTGATTTAATATTTTTTATCTATAATAAATATAAAGAATTTATTACTTTGAACTTTAAATTAAAATACATTTTCTAATCTAAATATTTACAAAGTTTTTCCTATAACTAAATAAATACATTACTAAACCTACGTACTAATAGAATTTAAAAACTATAAATTATAAGGCATCAAAAAATTGGTCCACATCACTGTCATTGGGTAACGTGCCCAGAAGACTGGCCGCATTGCCACGCTGAATGGCAATACTGATTCTCTGGCCGAGAAAAGCACCAGCCCTCTGGTCACGTGAAGAGTCGACCAAACGCTTTGACATCTCTTTGAAGAGAAGATGAGCACTTGGACCCCACGGCCCCAAGGTTTCAACCCCTAACGGCTCAAAAATGTAATTTCCGATCAGGTTTTTATACTTACGCCGTTTGAGGTTTTCAGCACTGGCAGCAGCTGCACCGGCACAACACGCCGTACTTGAAAGATGTGAAGGCGCAAGGGTATCTACGCAAGTTGCGTCCCACACCAGAGACCTTCCTAACTTCCAAGGCAACAATGTCATTCCATCTGGTCTTTTACCATCGTCCCGAGCCATACCATTGGGTTCTAGAACGGCTGGCACACCAGCGATGGAAAAAGCACGACGAATAATGTCATTTAAGTTGGCGTGCCGTGCAAAGCGACCCGCGCTCTTAGCGCACGAGAGACCATAGTGTCCGAGGCAGTCGACTGCTTCTCCGCAAGGACAAAGATGTGGAGCCCCGCTGGAAGTACCTAGGCGAAGACAGGTAGCGAGCCGAAACGTACAGTCCTCCAACATAGTCCCTATGTTGGAAGACGGAAGTGCCTGAAGCCAAAGACCCGATTCCTACTCTCCCACAGCCACTAGGCGAGCACGCTCTGCAGTATTGGTGGACGTATTGATTAAATTATTCCGTACCAACTTGCAAAGCGGCTCGTCCCACTGTCTCTGAGAGGATGGGTTGACGGGCAGAACTGTGTCTCGGCAAGTTATTTTCCAGGCTTCCACAGCATCGGCCAGGCACGGCACCTCGAAGTCAACCAGAGAAGCAGCAAGAATACTCCTGATTAGCTTGTCAGTGCTGTGGACCGAGGACAGGAAAGCAGGTAAGGCTAAACTGGAAATTCTGCGGACGCCGAGCCCACCAAAACGGATGGGGAGAAAGGCTTGTAGCCAAGCTCGGTCGTCCAAGCCACATTTAAAACTGAAGTTAGGGTCGCTCGAATCATATCGTCAATTTTCTTAATCAAAAGAGGGTGTCGCCATAAAGATGAGGAGCGCAGAAAATTTTCAAATTTAGGGCCAAAACAACAATACCGGATGATTGTATGCGCTGAATGTAAATTAATTTTGAAAAACCGGTCAGAGGTCTTCAAAATTTTGAATTTTTAATTCTACAAAGGATGCAAAACTTTCTTCCAAAATAGGAGAACCTAGCAGGTGAAGCTGATTTGATTGTATTACTTTTATTTCTGGGGCCAGAATTTGGAATTTTGGAAGTATCGTAGAGAGGTTGGTTTGGTCTGTAAGAAAAATTTCGCATTTTCCAAAATTTAAATCCAAACCTATAGATTCAAAAGACTGTTTAAGAAATTCGAAGTCATGAAGCACAGTTTCAGCGTCACCTCCTAAGGTTCCATCGTCCAAGTACCATATGTTAAATTTTGAATTTAATTGTTGAATAATAGGTTGTATTGCTAGGCTGAAAATAACTGGTCCGAGAGGGTCACCCTGTTGGCAGCCAACTGCGGAGTCTAAAAGGATGTCCTTGTATAATAATTTGGAGGGATGTCGGTAACATTGCCAAAGAAAACTATAAATTTGTGGAATTTCTTTTTTGGCTTCTGCCAGCAGGGTATCCCTGTTGACAGAGTTAAAGGCATTCTTAACGTCAACCTTAAGAATGACCTCCCCTTTTTTTCAATTTAGAAAAGTTGAAAGGGCGTGTGCTGCAGCCTCGCACCCCCCTTTGTACCAAAACCAAGTTGATGGGGCTGAAATTTGGCAGTGAGTTGGGTGCTATAATATTTATAGCATACTTTGGCTGCCACACGCCGGTACGTACACCCAACGGCAATGGGACGAATGCCGCCATCCTTCTTGCGCAGGGCACAAAGGTTAGCCCCATACAAAATATCTATGACGGACTCGTGCACATTGCCGGAGAGCATCAAATTGATTAAAGCCGTAAGCTCCTTCAAAAGGGGCTCACCGGCCGCCCCAGCGCTCCCACACGTCAAGTCCTTAAGGTGTTGGGGTGTAAGGCCGTCGAGACCACCTGCAGAACCACTTCTTGCCGTGGGCTCCCACGGCAAGAACCAGTTCGCGGGCTGAAATAGTGAGTGAATCAAAAAGAGGATCTGGGGGGTCAGGGAAGGAGAGGCCATCTGCCGGGGCAGGATGTTTGCTCCTCAGAGCTGTAATCGTCTCTGGGGAGTACGGCGCGACCACATCGCTATTAAACAATATTCTAGCCGCACCACTTATATCACCTTCCCCTAATTTGGATTCGACATGATGTATAAGATTTTTTGGATTCATGTGTCTACTCGAAAATTTTGCGTCGAAACTTAAAGCCGAATTATTGCAGTTTTCTTTAATTTGTGACGTTAGCGTTTTTTGGGTAAACTTTTTTGAACATGTAAAATTCTGTAGGGAAAGGTCAAAAGCTGCTCCCAAGCACTCTGAGAGTTATCCCGGGTTACCAGACTTATGCATGCAGAGAGACTTTGCGCAACCATTGGCCTAGCACCTCGGGGAACTCTCTTTAACACCGGGAGTATTATTTTTAAAATTTGAAAGAGTTTGCCAGAAGGGTTGGGTGTTGTTAAACGGTGTAGGAACTGTAGCAGTAGTTGCGAGGCATGATGAGGGCATCTGACCAGAGTATCCTGTAGCGATGTGGCAGGTTGACTGACACTTTTGGCACTACCACTACCATCGCCATCATACATACTATAAAAGAATAAACTTACGTAAAAGAGAACTGTAATACTAAAATATGGACACAAATATTAAAATAAAAGTCACTAAAGAAAACTGTCTTTTGTGACGGACGACGTCAACTGCAGGGCGCAGTCGCAGCGCGGCAGAGTCGCCACGCCGCGCAACTCCGGTGCGCGTTGCCAGGAGACCAGCAGGGCGTCCCTGGCGACGACGACGTAGGTTTTCGGTGGTTTGTATTTATGATTCTTCTTGGTGTCACTCTTCATGATCAGCTTGTAGACGATGTGATACACGGACTGCAGCGGCTTGCGTTTTGGCAGCCATATCTTGTAAACGCGGAGCGGGTAGCAGTTGGCACCGGAGTCTCAATATTTTTTTTTTGTGCTGTCAATTTCCAGCAATTCCTCTCACAATTATCTGTAGTATTATTATTATTAAGTATTATTCAGTCATTAATGTGTAGTTATAACGTATTATTAGAATAGAAAAAGGAAAATTTAATAGGAAAACCAAATACACGACTGTAGGGGGTCAGGCTTAATTAGGCAAATTAAAATCAGTGGATTTGTAAAATACTTTTCTATTGTTCAGAATTACGTACAAAAAAGCGCGGTAAAAACCATAGACACATAAATGATGCATAATGAGGTTGGCATTAAAACTTCATGGAGGTTGGCGCGTAGAGTATGGTTGACCTGTGACTAATGCTGTTTCAGTAAATTGATTCATTCTTGAACATGCCCCCGCGCGTTGAAGGCTTGTCTATCTATAATTAAATATTCTACAACATTCGATATAGTATACTGTTAGCGACGCAATATAATTTAAATCTCCCGCGAAGCCGTCGCATCTCGTAGTTTCCGCTCCCAGCCGAAAACGTTTTTTAATTTTTTGTTTTCCATACTTTTCTTTTTACTTAAACACAATTAACAAAGTTTTGAAATATCGATTGTTATTTCTTTCGAAATCTTTATGGTTTGAAATCCCACTCAACGTTTGGCCGAAGCTATTAATGCTAGATGATTCATTTTCCAGAAAAACGTTTCCAATATCACAAAAATACAACATTTCAAATAATTGAAATCCATAACATCATTAAACAACTTTTAATCGTAGCAACGTTTAAGCATCCAAGAAAGCATGCAGCATGTAAGCAAGTATGCAGCATGCAAGCAAGCATGCAGCACGCAAGCATGCAGCATGCAAGCAAGCATGCAGCACGCAAGTATGCAGCATGCAAGCAAGCATGCAGCAAGCAACCAAGCATGCAGCATGCAAGGAAGCAAGCAGCATGCACGCAGCATGCAAGCAAGTATACAGCATGCAAGCAAGCATGCAGCGTGTAAGCAAGCAAGCATGGAGCATGCAAGCGAGCTACAGCATGCAAGCGAGCATGCAGCATGCAAGCAAGCATGCAGCAAGCAACTAAGAATGCAGCATGCAAACAAGCATGTAGCATCATCCAAGCACGCAGCATGCATGCAGCAGGCATGGTTTCTGTTACGGCTCTGGCGCTGCGAGGAAGGAAGGAGGAGGAAGCTGCGGTTAAACCCACCTGCTCCTCAGCTCGCGGGCGGCCTCGCCCCTCCGCGCCTACGCGGGCTTAAATTACACTCTAGCGTAGGGCAGACAAGACTACGTGGAGTCGGTTTTGCCGCGATTCGTTTCTGTCACTGACTTTTGTAGCACAACCTTACCGAAAACACAAAGAATTAACTTTTTAAGACATTTTACTTTATTTACCTAATAATATGTATATTTGAAAAACAAAAAAAGAACTAATATCTGGGTATGATTGTTTAGAGAAAAAGTTACTTCAGGAGTAGGGTGTAACCTCCCCCCCCTCTTCTAATTTGCTACACCTAAATCTAAACCTAAATTCTCTATACCTAATCTAAACCTAAATCTAATGCCTTTCACACCTATATGCCTAGTCTACCTTATAATACATACACACATCCTCGCCGCTTTACCTTAACTTAAATTATTATCTAATTCTTAAAACTAATTAACCTAATTTATCTACAATCTAATGGTTGTGTCTGGAGTTTTGTAGAGTGTGTAGCGTTTGTATGAAGATGGAACCTTAGCATAGCTTAATTCTATTTGCAGTGAATTTCAGTCAAGCAATGTAATATTATAATAACTACTATTTTGGCCAGATCGTCTAGTGAACCCTCCGTTGTTAACCGCATTTAAGTAACTCAAGTTCTTTCGTGAAAGTTTAGTAATTGGCTTATCCCTGTGTTAAATTATTTACTCCTGACCTAATTACCTACCAGTCTATAGATCATAACATAGATATGTGTAGCCTAGCAATGACTACGTCTGAACTGTGACCTAAATCCTTCACTGCAGCTGCGGGGAAGATTTGTAACCACTCAAAGGTAATCAGATGATAGCTTAGCTTGTAGGTATTATTATTTATTATCAGTAGCGTGATACATAAGAAGCCTGGTGCAATTTATGAGCCCCACCGCCGCTCCATAGCGTACTGTACATCTCATGGTTTAATTACAGTTCCGTCACATTGGCTTTAACTTTAATTATTAGCTTGTGCCTTTAATTCTTTAAACTGAGAATTTACATCTCTCCTCAAATTTAATTTCATTTTACATTATGAACTATGTGTTAGCAATTTAAATTCTTATTATTCTACATAAATCAATAGAGTTTATCTCAAGGCTTGCTATCATCCAAATATCCTTTTCACATTAAGAACTTAATTATTCAATGCAATAACTTATATTCAGTTCCGTAAAGGGTGGATAATTTAATCAAACGCCACTTCAGGCGGTGGCTAAAGTAGAATGCTATTAATACAGGTAAAACTACTTTTATTTACTCTTAGTATTTATTATACAGGTCTTGTAAAGTTCCAATATAACTACATTGGATTAGCTGCATTGGCAGATTATCACATCTTAAGTTTATTAAAGGATGCTTAATTCATTCAACATCCCTGACTTTTAGGAAGAGAACTTAAGTTAATTATTTTTCCATTAACTTCCACCCTCTGTCTCTCAGACTGAGTGGTTAATTTGATAGACTACTAAATCATAGTCAGTATACTTTTAGTAGGTAGTAAATTAGGTAGTTAATTATCCCTGTTAATCATTGAATCAATTACATTTAGAAGTTATCTTTTACTCACTTTAATAAGTATAAATTAGACTGTACTAGGTATTAGTCTGATTGATTAGATTGTTCCCATCAAATATTTCTATGTTTCATATTATTAGAAGTAAGTACTTGCATATCTTAAGAGGTCTATTCAAATGGTATTAGTAGACCATTGTCAGGCTAATTAGCTGGTTGTTATCAATCAATTATTTCTATGTTTCAGATTATTAGAAGCTCATAGCTTGCAATGTCTTCTTTCAACGACTTATCCTAGGTTCTAAACTGGTTTTAGTTGTTCAGTTTGTATCAGCTTATTTTTGCTAAGGTATCGGATGTAAAACTTTAACACCTTGAAGAGTGTAGCAATGTGAGATCGTATTGCATCCCAGGGAAAGCTAAAAAATGCCTGTTTGGTCATTTCAGTATTAGAAATCAAACATCACAGTACGGCTAAGCTTATTTGCTATAACTTTTTAGTATTTTTCTTGTAATAGGAAACCAGTCTAGACTTTTAGGTACTCCAAAGTAATGATGGTACGATATTATCATACTTCTGTTAATTATTTAAAATGAATAATTAATTGGTAACAACTTTAGGAAAACAATTAGAATTTTACCGGCCTGCGGTAACAGATTACTTGCCTAGCTAGGACCCACATCACTTCATCATAATTTTATTTAGCGCCGTAACTTAATTATCCCTACCTTATTAGTCTGAATTAATAACTAACCATATATATATATCCGCCTACCTATAGATTCCTACAACTTTCCTCACTTGAAAATGCCTATATTTTGTCGAACTAACAGTCCCTTTTGTGTACCTTGCAAACTAGGCCAAGCCTCATTTAATTTAAATTCGTGGTGTGTGGTGAGAGTCGCATTGCCCCTGAAAGCAACTAACTCCTAAATGTTCTATCAGTCGAGCCAGTATACTCAGTGTGTTATTTTCCTATCACTACACTGTATGTACGGAGGTAGACTCGAGATTGGACTGGGTCATACGTGTCTACCTCCAGCTAAATGGTGTCTGACCTATCTTCAACTTTCACTAGGGAGACAACTGTCTCTCCCCCATTACTCCGTCGAAGATAGTGTATTGTTTAGCGTAATGATGTAAAACGCCGATCTTATTAAATACAATCAAAGATCATCCAGACCGAAGTCTGTTGAAAGGTACATAGGTTTTCGTTGCCACCGTTATGCGTTTCCGCCGATGTACCCCGGAATACTTCATTCCGTTAACGGATTCGAGTTGCGACCGCAATAGTTTTACTTTATTAATCACTTTCAATTTCACAAATCTTAATTAATATCGCAGCTCGAATATCACTTAGCGCACTATCAAAGCTCGGACACTATTTTTCCCGTATGAGTAGTACCGCACTCTTAAGTTGGACCGCACCGCCGACGTCCCAAAATTGAATGCCCGCTAATTTTCCGCCCTTTTCCCAAGCATCTTAACTTTCGCGCCATGCGCGCCTAACATACGCCCGCGCGAGTCCACTTTTCTTCCCTTCAACCAATCGCTAGCCGTTTCCCCGATGCCCCCCCGCCTTCGCGTCGCGCCACGTGGAGCTATCATCCGACCTCTCTTTCTGTCTTTTTCTCAACCTCTCGCTCGCTCATTGCCGCTTTCGCCGCGCAATTCTAAAATTTTTCCATAATCTAACCAAATCTCGTCCGACAGCCAATATTTCATCTTTGAATATCTAAATATAGCCTTCTATTAACAATTCCCTCTCAATAATCCTCCACTTAAGCCAATAATCCTATATTTTGGGAAATTATCAAAAGTTCCGTATTCCGATCATAGATGGCGTCCGCCCGTAAGTGAACCACTTTCCCGACCCCAGAGCAGTCCCCGCGAAATTCAAAATAAAAATACGGTCCTAGTCAAGCTCACAACCATGACTCCCACTAGACGCCGCCTACGTCGCAAGGGACGCGCAGAGCAGTCCCCGCGAAATTCAAATTAAAGAAGTCAAACTAGCAACCTTATGCGAAGCTCAAGTAAATAACTCACGCTAGATGGCGCCTATGTCGCAAGGAGCACACAGAGCAGTCCCCGCAAAGTTCAAACTAAAGATAAAGAGTTAGACCACAGACCATTATTCTGAACTAGTTTATCATTCCCTTTTTCATGCTTATTATATTAATGGTGCTACGCATTAATATTTATGTTAGTGCTACTCCCACACATTCCTTACTAACGGACGGATACCATTCATTCTGTACCGTTACAAGGGCACCTAGCTAAAATTACCTCGAAATTCGAGCCAATCTACGCTGCGCTTCAATAAATTAAATATAGACGTATAGCAATTATGTTATGTACATATATGCTGATTAAAATTATGATAAAGACAATTATAGTAAGTTAAAATTATGCTAAAAACTACATTATGACGAAAGAGATTATGCGACCGAAAGGGCTCCCTTATTGTACCTGTGTTCGTTTAAAATGAAAGATGGTACATAGGTACTAGACATTACCTGACTAACGATACGATGCTGCGATTGTTAAAACAAAAAAGATAATAATTAAGAAAAAGGTAATTATGGAAAAGTAGGTACCTATCTACTATTTGATTATATCGATTTGTTAACTTAATCCGTCACGGACATCAGTAAGTAGGTACTTACATATCTTATCATCTCAATTTGTGTCAGTAATAATAATATTGTGACAACTATCTTATAAAATACAAACATATTATTTTGTAAATTGATCTGTGTACGTGTGTGTGAAGGCAACGGCAAGGTGAAGACACAATTTTTTTTACTAGCTGTCTTCGCATGCTTTGCTAGTTTGCTTATTTATTTTGCGTAGCGGCTTACTACACTCGGCGTCAAAAAAATCGCACCTCTTAGAAAATCACTTTCAAATGTCATTTACTCTTGATATGCACATGCAGTCGCATTAATTATGATTTTATTTACAAGGTTACTTAATTAACTTAATAAAAAACATTACTTTTCATTATCAAATAAAACCTAATGCAACAAATAAAGTGTCACAAAAATTCGATGCAAATTTTGCTACCCGTGAGAGTTGCTAGTTGCGCTTCCTTTGTGGGTATAAAACGGTCAACACGGGTTCAATGTGGGTCATTCGCTATTCAACCGTTGAAGAGGACACACGCACAGATTTTGATGGATACCACAGCTGATAAAGCCGCTCAAGTGGTTGCACTACTGCAATCAGGGGTGCGGCAGTGTGATGTCGCCCGGCAACTGAACCTGAGCCGTTATTCCGTTCGAAGAGTGTACCAGCGCTTCATAGAGACCGGTGGCTATATCCGCAGACACGGTTCGGGTAGACGTCGCTGCACTTCGGAAAGAGACGACCGGTTCGTTGTGTCGAACTCTTTGAGAAATCGTTTCTCCAACGCTGTTGAGTTGCAACAGCAGCTCCAGGCAGTTCGCAGACGCACCGTAAGCGTATCTACGGTTAGAAGAAGATTGAAGGAGAAGAAGATAGCGGCCCACAGAGCTGCTACGGGTCCAAAATTGACTGCAGCGCATCGGCGAGCCCGCTTGCAGTTTGCTCGTGACCACGTCGATTGGACTCTTGAGCAGTGGAGAGCTGTTCTCTTCTCAGACGAGACGCGAGTGTGTCTTTTCTGCAACGACCGACGGAGAAGAGTATACCGGAGGCAGGGTGAACGTTTCGCCCAAGCCTGCATCCAGGAGACGGTGGAATATGGTGGCGGATCCTGCATGTTCTGGGGCGGTATGTCTGCTGCCGGCAAAACCGACCTTGTCTGCGTCTCCCGGACTGGAGGTGCTCGCGGACAAGGGTCGCTGACTGCTCGCCGCTATGTCACTGAGGTCCTGGAAGTGCATGTGGTTCCCTTTGCCGAATCTTTTGGCGAGGGGTTCACATTAATGCACGACAACGCTCGCGCTCACACTGCAGGCATCGTGAGCGACTTCTTGCAGAGGTCCCAAATCTCTGTGATGCAGTGGCCAGCGCGAAGTCCGGATCTGAATCCTATAGAGCACCTCTGGGACCATCTTAAACGTAAGGTTCGATCTCGGGATCCAGCTCCTTCGACTCTACAGGAGCTCCAAGACGCGGTGATTGAAGAATGGGGGCTTATCCCTCAAGAAGAGCTCCTGAAGTTGGTGAGGTCCATGAGGGACCGTATGGAAGCCGTGATCAGGGCAAGGGGGGGTAACACTAGATTTTAAGTTAATTTTAAGACACTTTTTGTACATTTTTCTTTGTAAATTATCTGTTGTTAATTAGGACTTAATTAAGGATTTTTATTATTTTATTAATTTTAATGTTGTTTGTATAATTATAATTAATCAGAAAGTTAAATTTAATTGTTTTTTGATACTCCTTTTTGTTACCTTTCTAATGATACCCAACACTATCCTCTACATAAGGTTTAAGAATTTTTAAAGATGATTTTTAAAAGGTGCGATTTTTTTGACGCCGAGTGTATAAGAATATAAAAATACTTCCACCCCTCTTTCGCCTTGGGTGACGTAAAAGGCGACTAACGGACTAAAGACTGCACATACAAAACAGCGTAGAGTAGCAATGGGCTCACCACCTATCACGCTGAGCACATGTGCATATAAACGTGGACTATGGCAGTGGAGTACTTCTGCGGTCCTCATTGCTTAGTCTCTGGCTTACCCTTTGGAGATAATAGTAGTAAATCTGTATCTACTAATTAAGTAATAGTTATTAGTCAGTGAACCTACTCTTATAATAGCGCATCCGAGACGTCCGTCTCGTTAGCCCGTAATTCAATAATACATAATATATAAGGCGACTGCTAAAAACCGCAAGAAACTTCAGGGGCTGGTCAGGTCAAGTGTTTAAGACATGACAAAATGAAAAAAAAGAAATTCGTGCATTTTATTTTTTTCATTAAATAATTAATATTATGAATTTTAATGTGATAGTCTTTGAGTACCTTATTTATTTTAAAGCAATAACATAATAAAAATAAAATGAAAGAATTAACTATTAAATAACGATTATATACAGCGCGGGTCAGCGGCCGGCCGTTGACCCACCCGTCTGTAGACCCGTCCGGCGTCCGTGTCAGCAGGGCGATAAGTACCTACGTTATTCTGCAATATTTTTTGTAATTTTTATCATGTTTAAAACACTTGACCTAACCAGCCCTTGAAGTTTCTTGCTGTTTCTAGCAGTCACCTTATATAATCACGACTATTATCAGGGGGGGTGGGTGTCACTCCGCAGTTTAGGTACGTACGGCCGACGCGCATCCCAGACAAGCCGCTTAAGCGTATCGTATGGCAGTAAAGGTTGCCGCTCGCTACGCACGCTCCACGTCGCGCGTCGCCGCTAACTCGTAATCAATATCAATATCAATACACTCTGTGACGTCATGACGTCAAATCGATATCGAGTCAGCGTTGCATAACGGTATCGGGAATATGAACGCTCGGGTCACACGATAAGTTTCAATTACGCGTGAAAGTCGTTAGAGAGTGAACCTTCTGTACTATTAGTTATTCTGTGCTATTATCTCCGATGGGTTAGTCAGAGACTAGACAATAAGGACCGCAAAAGCAGTCCTCTACCATAGCCCACTTTTCAACGAATAGTGACTGCACATGTGCTAAGCGTGACAGGACAGGTGCTGAGCCCATCATCGCTGCTCTGGTAGGTATGTTGGATGTATGTACAGTCTTTACTCCGTTAGTCGCCTTTTACATTATTTTGGGTGTCACCACCACCTGTCACGCTGTGCACATGTGCAGTCGCTATTTGGTGGAGTGGACTATGGTAGAAAACTGTTTTGCGGTCCTCATTGCTTTTTTTTAAATTTATTCTACAACGGGTAATCGCTTGGCCTTCATCTCACCTGCTGGTAAGTGACGATAATGCCGAAGGTGGAAGCGCGCTTCACCCGGAATCATCAAGCACTAAGGAACTGGCTATCTTATCTTAAACTGTCGGAACACAACAATGCTATAAACATCGTTGTTATGTCCTGTCACGCTGAGCACATGTGCAGTCGCTATTTGGTGAAAAGTGGACTATGGCAGAGGACTGCTTTTGCGGTCCTAATTGCCTAGTCTCTGACCCTTCGGGGATAACCCTTCGGGGATAATAGTCTTGATTATATGCATGCATATTGCATACTGGTCACGCTTCCACATAAGTATAACATTCAGGTGGAGTATAAAAAGATGTTTGGGTACGTTACAGCGTGTGAATTGTGAATATTTGAGAACGTCGCAATCGGGCATTCTTGGCATTAGTCCTTGTCTTTTGAAAGACAATCATTTAATATTGAAACAAATCTAATGATTTAACACTGCTAATGTGATAATGCCTGATAGTTTAAGATTTTTTATAGCAGTTTCATCAAATATTGTCTATGTTTTTTGATAAATATTTGATTTGAAAAATTACTCGGAAATGCAGTAAAAAGTAATGTTTGAAAACCGGCTATTTAACAAACTACGGAACTACTAAAATCTTTTGCATTTTTTTATAAGAAAAGTAAAACTAAAAATAAAGTTGTGAAAAAGATATACTTAAAGTACTTACTAATATCTAAGATTCAAAACACATGCAAATTTAAGTGCTTACAAAACTATTATAACAAAGTTTGTCAGTTAATTGCTAATATTGCACAATAAATCGAGATTAATTGTCAAACGTTGTACATAAAAAACAGTTCATTAATAATAAAATTTAAAAAAATAATTGTAAGTCATGGTCCAGCATTTACAACATTTTTGCTTGTGTGAATAAAGGCTATGTACGGTACAGAGTACAGTTGCCGAATATTTTTACTCTAGACTCAAAGCAAACAAAACTGTCTCCTGTGAAAAGTGATACTTTTAAGTAGGTACATCTCAAGATAACAATTTTTATTGCAGCGGCAAATGGTGTTTAAAAAATATAAAAATAAGTCTATAATGTATTATTTCTGAAAGTTTCATGCATATTTAATAAGTGTAATTGTTGAGACATGGTGCTAAGGTAGCTGATGGTACTACTAACATAAAGATTAATATTATTGACATGTACAATAATTAATACTATGAAGAAGTTATACTTGTTTTGAAATTCTTTATAAGTATACTATATAACTTAAGTATTTTAAGTATAGATTTGTACCAGAATATAGCATATTATATTATTGTACTGAACAACATTATCAAGAAACAGATATGGCATGGCAAATTGATAAGTATCTCGTTCAATTTAAAATAATTATTACTTACCCTTATATTGTTTCTATATAAGATGACTATACACCCTTAATTTTTATTCGTTTTAATGAAATTATGGGTGAGTTCCACCCATGAAACTGAACAACTTTCCCCAAGAGAAACCTTTGTGCAAAAATGACAAAAAAAATTCGACCTTCCTTATAAAACTGTCCGATCAGCTGACGATAATAGTATGGGAGGTCGATTTTTTTTGTTATTTTTGCACATAGGTTTCTTGGGGAAAGTTGTTTTTCTTTAAATAAAGTATTGTAAAAAACATTTCTTATGGTAGGTATTATGTTCACTAAAGAGATAATAATTATAATTTATTTTAGGAAAGGTTTCATAATTTAGGTTAGTATCGATTTATAAATATTAAACTAATGTTAGTAACGTACAAAAATACTCTATAAATAATTATTCTTTGTAGCACTATTTGAAAGCGCCACAGAAACCGAAGTTTATCGTAAAAACTGGCAATTCGTATATATCTGCTACCACAGTGTAATGTTGTAATAATACTTATATTAAATAAAAACTAATATTGCACTGTGTCAACCAACTATACATCATAAACATTATAGCATTGTTAAGTTAAACATCGTTTCTTCTACGTCACTCAAACGTCATTTTGAATTAGAGCAAAAGCCACAAAATAATTTGAGAGCTTGGCTGCCTAAATACAATAGAAGTTCATAGTTAATAACCCCTAGGAATCTTCGTGGCAGACAAGGCGTTACTAACTAAATAATGCTTATAATAGTATTTATAAGTAAGGTCCAAAGGTATACTGCATACTGCATTAACAGATATCGCAGTGTACTGCCACGCCACCCCGGCCTGCATATTTCTTATAATAATATTACCTATAGTCTAATTACGTATGGCATGAATTTGCCAGCCTTAAAGTTATATCTGGCAGCGATTGTTCTGCCTGAAAAATGGTGGTGATGGATTTCTGTTAGAAAGATGGTTCTAGTCATCATAAGTGCTATTACCCCGTATAACGTCTTTCACTTTCGCAGACAGTTCTGGCAGCGCAAGGAGGTCGTCCTTGGAGCCAGGGTAACCCGAATAATGGGGCCACTTCTTGATCTCCCCGTACAGAGCGTCGCCAGGGCATTCTGTATCCCTCACTTGTCTGTGCCCGACCAGCTTGTAGGATGAGCTGATGAATCCGAGCTGCACGCCAGCTGCTATCAGTGACTGAGCCGTCTTTATCTGTTCCGCTGGCGGCAATTCAGCTGTCAACAAAAAAAAGTTGAAAAATACTGGAGGTGCTAGGCACAAGATAGTAAAACGTTGAAATAAAAACGACTACTGATGGGAATTGAAATTCAATGAGGTTTGATTTTTTATGTCATTACTACGGGTAAGAACTTTGCCTTCATCTCACAACTAGCTCTTCAAATGACATGTGAAGAGGCAACTTGTAGGCCGGCAGGGTGAGGTGGACTAATGCTGCGTCACTGGACGCGGAACTCGTCCGCGCGTCCAGACTTCACTACCACTTAACATCTAGTGGAGTCATAGCCGGAGTTAAAAAACAAAAACATATTCATAAATCTACCACGAAGGCTGGAGTGAAATCCTTGTTCCCCTCGTTTGACACAGCCAGCCTCTTGGTAGAGCTGTTATACCGCACCCAGCAGTGCCCCAAGCTCGTCATCACGACTATTATCCCCTAAGTGTTAGTCGCAGAGACTAGGCAATGAGGACCGTGAAAGCAGTGCACATGTGCTCAGTGAGACAGGTGGTGAGGCCATCGCTGCTCTATACTATATGCATGTCAATGTGCAGTCTTTAGTCGCCTTTTACGACACCCAAAGAAAGAGAGGGGTTGTAGTAGTAGTAGTAGTAGTAGGTATTGTTTTAGTGAGCTCCATGGCTCCAGTTTAAAAAAAAAGAAAACAACAGTGTACTCACTGCTCCAATCCCCGATGAGGCAGATCCCGATGCTGACGCTGTTGAAGTGCAGCGCGTGCGCACCCAGGATCTGCCAGCCGCGGCCCTCGTACGCCACGCCCTCGCTGCCCACCGCAAAACTGAAAGAAGTAAAAAAAATTGTTTGCCTGTAAAGTCGGTTTTACGGGCGAAGATTTTACGTGACAACGTCTTTTTCTCGGTAGAATATTTATTGATATGAATATAATTAAATTGCACAATAGGAACAAGGAATTGAATGAAAATAAGAATTGCACAAATTTATCATAGTTGAGTGGGAGAGAGACGCAAGGCATTCGGCGGACCTCTCTCTCGTTCGGTGACTCATCGTAACGTTACCCAGCGTTACACTTTTTCATAAGTGACTCCCAGCCGCAACCTAATTTAAGACGTTGTCACGTCAAAACAAATCAGGATTATATTGTGGTTTATGCGATCGGCTCGAAACAGAAAGAAATGGCATAACATAGGAGGTGGATACAGTCTGATACCATTTAAAATTGGATTTGTTACCATTTAATATAAATAATAACAGATTGTTCCCGGTGAAATCTCTAAGACTCTGTTGCAGGATGCTCTAAGTTATAATCTAAGTAGACATTAAGAAGGGTTACAAAAGCGGTCATATTTATCTAAACCGTTTTCATTTATAATTCGATTATTAAGTACTCAATTGAAAAATGGTCTTACCAGTCCCTAACTAACTATCTTAGTAATATATTCGTTATATTTTTATACGTAAGGCTCTATAACGTAAAAAGATATACGTAATAATATATCAAAAACTCATCATTTTCACTAAATTAAAGTATCGTACATAAATCAATATTTTTTGTTTTTGCTTTGCTCAAGCCTTAGTCAACTATACAAAGAAACATATACTTAAATTTGATATGTCTAGTATGCTGTACACATATGATAATTTATCTTCAAAATCGCTACTCGTTTAGGCAGCCGCCTCTTAAGTTAAGACACCAGCGCTAATTTGGATTCATAAGCTTATTGGGTGAACTAAATGGCATTGACTTTTGTATTTTTTTCACTCAATATCCGCGCAAAATGAATCCATATTGGCTCTGGTGTCGTAACTTAGGAGTGCAAAACTTCACAATACCAAACTCGAACGATCGGGATCGGTTTCAAGAGTAAGGACCTATCATCAACGTGGTCGTACCAAGATCTTCACCATTTTCCTAGTCAACAGATTGATCCCGGTGCCTTTTTTTTCTACAACGGGTAAGCGCTTTGCCTTAATCTCACCACGATTAGGCCGAAGGTGGAAGCGCGCTTCACCCGGAATCCATAACCACTGAGGAACTGGCTATCTTATCTCAAACTGTAACGAGCACAACAATACTATAAACATCGTTGTTAGACATGCCTGCCAAGTATGAATCTATGCAATAAGAGGTAATACAATACATACAGCTCTATCGTAATATTCACATGTAATGTAACTAATATCCGTACCTATCCCATGTAGAAGTTTAGATAGGTAATAATAGCTTCAGAGCCTCAGTCATCGACATAAAGTTTTTTTTTATATTAGGAGGCAAACGAGCAGGCGGGTCACTTGATGGAGAGCAATCACCGCCGCCCATGGACACACCCGCAAGAACGAGTCACAGAAGCGTTGACGACCTTTAAGAAAGGAAAAGGGTTAAGGAAGGAATAGAAATAGTGAGGGGGGAGGGGGGGTGGATGGGCCTCCGGAAGTTGCAAGTTTATCGGTATTTTAAAGAATACACTTTGGAGAGTGTGCGAAGGAACTGCACGTCCATGTTCCTCCAGCTCTTTTCCACTATTATGACACTAGACGCTTGCTAGACTACCACCAAATGCCTTCCCTATCACAGAAGGACAATTTGGACATTTTCCATTAAAAAAATAAGTCTGACAAAGATTCTTCAAGGATTACGTGTTAAAATCCTGACAATTCTTACCTGTAACCAATATCCCACCAGCCTCTATCGTCCATGTGAAAGTTCTGCATGCTTCGCATCGCCTGCTTGCATTCGTCTCCCGTGTGGCAAGCCTGTGGCCAATAGGAGTGGTGGATGACCACGTACGGCACGGGAGTGGTCAAAGGCAGTTTATCCTTGGGGGTCCTGGCGCGCCATTGGCCGCGAGTCACGAATGGGAAGTTGTAGGAGTGCACCTCGTTGTCCGTGAACTCCTCTGGAACGGGTAAACGAGGCTATTAAAGTGTTTTTTGTAATAATTAAAAAAAAAAGAAGTGCTCGACGGCACAGCGGCTTAGCGGTTAAGGCTGCGTCGAAGTGGCATACAAGATTCTCATACAAAACACAGATAAACGACGTTCCGTAGTCCCCTGTTTCCTCCTTCAGAACTGGACCAACTTTTATTACTTTTTCAGCATCAGTTAAAAAAAGAGATTTTCTATGTCTGTATGTTTGGTTTTTTTTAAACCAGCCACATAATGTTTCTGAATACGCCTTAAAAAGGAGTGATTTCGCTAAATTTTTAAAGCTTCTGGCTAATAAATAAATGACTTAATGCAAAAAAATCAAAGATTCAGTCATAGAAAATCTCTTTCTATAACCGAAAAGTAATAAAAATTGGTCCAGTTCTAAAGGAGGAAACAGGGTACTACGAAACGTCGTTTTACTGTGTTTTGTATGAGAATTTCGCATGCCACGTCGACGACGTAGTGTTTCCTCTTAAGCAACCTTCGCAATGCCGTGTCACTGTATGGGTAACCAAATTATAAACATCTCGAGCTTCGGAAGGCACGTACAGCCATTGGTCCCGGTTGTTGTCGTATTTTTTGACGTGACAACGTCTTATAAATTGGTTTGCCGGGTGACACTTCAAGAAACTGCGTTACGCTCCGCTCACGTTATGCGCTCACAATGAGAGCGAGTGAGAGGCACGCGTCCCTTCCACTCGGGCATGGTTAGCCCGCCTAAGAGCGAGAGAGACAAGACATAAAAAGTGAAAGGCACGCGTCCCTTTCCTATTTCATCCTTCTTCCTACTATACGAATGAATATTCACATTAAAATTATTTTACCACTTAAAGTCGTTGTCTCGTAAAACTTTCGCCCGTATACCGACTTTACAGGCAACCAATTTTTTTTATAAAAGAAGGAGGCAAACGAGCAAGGTGTTGTTGCGACCTGATGAAGAGTAATCACTGCCGCCTATGGACACCTGCAAAACCAGGACGCGTTGCCGGCCTTTAAGGAAGGAATAGGAATTTCGAGGAGGGGGGGGGGGGGGGGGGGATGGAAGGCCTCCGGAACCCTCACTGGCCGGACAAAAGCACCAAAGGCCATTATTTCACGCCGAATATTCGTGAGAGGGTGGTATTACCCCGGGCGAGCCGGCCCAATGCGTGCTGCGTGGCTCTACCACTCAGTCAGTGTTACTCATTTAGCACCACACAGGGGTCACGTGTAGGGTCTCAAGGGTAAACCTACGGACGTTTAAACCAGTCGCTTTGGGCAATCTCCCCAATGCTGGCAGTGGGACGTTTATAGATGATGATGATGATGATACATACATATATAATCACGACTATTATCCCAGAAGGGTTTGTCAGAGACTGGCAATGAGAACTGCAAAAGCAGTCCTCTGCCAAGCTGTATGTGCAGTCTTTAGTCCGTTAGTCGCCTTTTACGACACCCAAGGGTAGACAGGGTGTAAGTAGTAGTATTCTTTCACCGCTGCGCGACACGGTTGATTATGATGTTTAATAATTATAATTACTTATTCGATTGATGAGAGCGTCCGACCTGCACCAAGTGCAAAGGGCAGCTGATAGAAATCCGATTTTAGTCAAATCACAAAGTTTTCCGTAAGGCATTAAGAAAACATAAACTTTGTAATGACTTCGCTAAGTATATGACTTTTTTACAATAGTTGCGTGGTGGCGGCTCTTTACTAAAAGAATACACTAAAGGCTCATTAGAGTCACCCGGAACCCGCCCCGCACCTCCTCGCCTCGAGCGGTTAGTACTTACTTCTTCTTTAAATGCGCATTATATCAACTCCGTATCGGCACCGGAACGCCTAGCTCGCAAGCTGTCCACGCGCGGACGGCGAGTGGACCACTCGGTGACAATTCGCTGTTCGCATGCTTGCCTTGAGTCGATTGCCCGAGTGGACCGCGCGCTGCCCGCGAATAATTCACACGAGGACGATGCATTGGCGATGAGCCGCTACCCACCCTCCCTTCATTCCCAGCGTTTCTTTCGAATGAGTCGGCAAACAGACTACTCGAAAATTCGTAGACCAAGCGATTTCAACTTGTTGACCACGCGATGTTCACTCGTTGGCCACGCGAGGTTCACTGGTTGATCACGCGACGTTCACAAGTAACAACGCGTCGTCCACACGTGGATCACCTGTCGACAACGAGTAGACGCCGAATGACGCCGAACGACGAGGCTATGAGGCGAGGAATGAGCTATGACCATAATCCTTCTCTTCCCTTGGATGTCGTAAAAGACTCCTAACGGGCTAAAGACTGCACATGCATCCAACAGCAAAGAAACTCGATGGCCCATCATGTTGAGTTGTTTTTTGATGAAACGTGGATTAAAGCCACAGCCCTATGGGTGTGTACTGCCTTTGCGGCCCACATTGCTTAGTCTCTAGTCTCTGACTAACCCCTTGGGCATAATAGTCATGATTGTACGTATGTAGACATGTATGCAATTTCAGAACCGGATTTTTTGATACTTTTTAAATATGATAGTTTTTTGTTTGCAACAAAATAGCGTAGCGTTCGTACAGTATTTACGTGATTTATTTTAGCTTTAAATGTGTTAATTTTTTTTAATTTACAAATGGATAGATTTACTCACCCATAATTACTTGTGGTAGTCCAAAAGTGATGCCCACAAACTTCAGAAAGGTTAATGCCAATACGAAAGACATCATTTTAAACACTCCTTACTGTAACAAAGTAAAAAAAAAACTTTATCACGATTCTTTTTTTTGTAAGTACACTTTTTCTGTCAGTTAAATCTAGCAGCAATATTACTAAGCAATTTTTAACACTAACACATAACAGACATAGAGTTTGAATTCGGACACAAGGTTAGACGAAAACAAAACACTATACAGATTACAGACCTACTATTTAAATAGGTTAACAGCGCTCAGCAAAGAGTCCTCACAGTGTTATGAATATTATGATTTATGATACTACTTCTATTATTTTATATATACAAAGACAATTATGTATATGAGCCATGTTATCGACCACATTATCTAGTATTGATCAAAGCCTGACATTATCGCATCGATGTACCTATTAAATGAAACATAATAATACCTATTATCAATTTCTGATTAGTTACGAGTATGTACACAAATAATATTTCGCCTTGGATACCTAAGTAGTTTTTTATGAATAACAAAATTCTTGAAAGTGTTAATGGCTGGGTGGGTACCTACTTCAATTAGAGACTATAACAAAGATAATAATTGTTATCTGATAGTGGGCGATTAGAAAAATGGCTTTAATTAATTAAAATACCGCTTTTGCATAATGTATAGGTAGGTAGTAGTTTTTATATTCGCTTAGGATCTAAAGCTTATCCACAGATTTTACGTTAAAAACGGTTTTAATATTTTTTTTGTATAGGTAAGTATTACTTAAGTACTTATACATAAATATAAATCTATGATACTATTTAGCTTTTTTGTTTTGCGTAGGTGTATCTAGTTTCAGGTTATACATAGAACTAAGTCATAGGTAAGTACGAGAGGGTAGGGCACATGTTAGTAACATGCGATAAAAAATTGCTAAAATTTTCTTTTTTAATCTAATATGGTGTTATAATTTATACTAATATTATAAAGAGGAAAGGTTTGATTGTTTGTTTGGGATTGAATAGGCTCCGAAACTACTAGACCGATTTGAAAAATTCTTTCACCGTTGGAAAGCTATACTTTCTCCGGGTGGCATAGGGTAGGTAGGTACATATTTTCAAAAATCCGTCACACGGTACGGGGTCCACGCGGACAAAGTCGCAAACCGGTCCGCTAATTCAGTTATATTTTGGTATTATCATCATCCTAGGTATAAACGTCCCACTGCTTTCCATCTGCAATGAACACCGCTTATTTATGGGTAGATTAGGCCATAGCGCACCACGCTGCTGGCCCCATGAGAGTAAGTGGGTTTTGAAGAATACCATTTTACCATTAACAACCGGGACCAACAGCTTTACGTGACTTCCGAAGCTCGGAAATTATTTATTGCTAACTTATTTAATCGCCCGACCGCGAATGCGTATCCCGTGACAATTTCCCATTTTTTTTAATATTTTACAAACCAGCCAAGTGGAGTCGGACTCGCCCATGAAGGGTTCAGTAGCAGCAAGTAACATTTTTATTAAATTAATTATTTTAGGACGTATTAAAAAAACTACTTACTAGATCTCGTTCAAACCAAAAGGACACACATTTTACCACTTCGGAAGTGTCTCTCGCGCAAACTATTCAGTTTAGAAAAAAAATATATTAGAAACCTCAATATCATTTTTGAAGACCTATCCATAGATACCCCACACGGATGTAGTAGATAAAAAAAAAATTTAAGTTTCAGCTCTTAAGTATGGGGAACCCCCAAAATGTATTGTTTTTTTATCTATTTGTGTGTGAAAATCTTAATGCGGTTCACAGAACACATCTACTTACCAAGTTTCAACAGTATAGTTCTTATAGTTTCGGTAAAAAGCGGCTGTGACATACGGACGGCCAAACAAACATGACGAATCCACAAGGGTTCCGTTTTTTGCCATTTGTCTACGGAACCCTAAAAAAGAATCATTCAAATCGGTCAAGTCGTCGGTCGAGTTTTGCGTTTAGCAACACTGATATAGATAATTATATACATTTGTACTTCAGACTTTGTTATGTACACACATACATACAATCTTGATTATTATCCCCGAAGGGTTAGTCAGAGACTAGGCAATGAGGACAGCAAAAGCAGTCCTCTACCATAGTCCACTTTTCACCAAATAGCGATTGCACATGTGCTCAGCGTGACTGGTGGTGAGCTCATCACCGTTCAGTCCGTTAGTTGCCACTACACCCAAGGGAAGAAACGGGGTCTTTCACTGCTACGCGACATGTTATTTATATAAGTAGACTTTGTTTTATTGATACCTATCCCAGACCAATTTTTTTTAGGGGGCTAAAGTTACTCGCGTCCGTATTTTTACCCTTGAGACCCTACACGCGACCCCTGGGTGGTGCTAAATAAGTGACACTGACTGAGTGGTAGAGCCACGCTGCGTTGCAGCACGCACTCGCCCGGCGTATATCCGCTCTCGCGAATATCCGGCGTGAAATAACGGCACTTGGTGTTGTTGTGTTTCGTCCGGCCAATGAGTGTTCCGGAATACAATTCGGCCCGGCAACGCGCCTGCGATTCCTCTGGTTTTGCGGGTGTCTGTGGGCGGCGGTGATTACTCTCCATCAGGTGACCCGCCTGCTCGTTTTACTCGTTTGCCTCCTTCTACTATAAAAAAATTATAATAATTGATATCAAATCAACATCTGCTATATTGGTAAGTATTGTTTTATTGTTTTAGAGTCTGCGACGATCACATACTATTTCTGTGGCGACGATAATGTAAATAATAACCCGTCTATCGGATTGTTGTAAATCACGTTTGGGTTTGGACTTTATCACATTAAACTCAGCAATGCAAGTTGTTAGTTACATTGCCTGCCAAACAGGTATAAATTAACCATTGAAACTCTGCTGTAATCGTGTAAATAAACTATACTAGAGCCCAAAACCGTATTGGTTATTTATTTATTTAGGTACTACGAGTATCATTAGAGGTTATAATTTAACCCTTTTTTGCATAGTGATGGAAATATCCATCAACCGGTTTAATTACTTTTTAAAATTTTCGTTATGTTTTTATACTATTATATTGATATTAAAATAAATATGTAGATTATATTTGGTTTAATCAAAACATGTTTTTTTTTAAATATTATAGGTAATATTAAATTTTTCTTAAATTTAACACAAGTAAGTTTTGACGGAAACCTCTTTGGGTACGAAAATGCAACCTTTTTTTGAAAAAATAAATAAAAATACTTCTTTATGTTCTATTTTAATGATGTAAATTGAAATAGATTCGTATTTAATTAAACAATTATAAAGTGAAAAAATAACATGAAATAGATAAAATGAAATTAAATTATTAAGGAGAGCATTTATTTGAGATTTTTCGTATTTTTTTTATTAAAAAAAAGTGTACTGGCAAAAAAATTTTTCTATTATTTTTTCCGATGTGTTGGAATCACATATTATACATTAAAAAAGCTTTTTTTGATAAACAAAAATTCATGCAAATAAGGGTTAAATCCATATTCTTCTGTCGTTTACAGCTTAGTATAGGTAGGTACCTACAGCTTTTAGCTGTTAAGCGAACAACAAAAATCAAAAGGTTTGTACCAATATTTGATTAATTAATGAAGTCTTGACATGAAGACCTCTTTAGAAGTATCACACGACATCTTGGCGGAAAAGAAAAACATAAGTCTGCACTAGTCTTTCTCAAAAATTTGTTTTGTCGACTTTCAATGTAAAGTAATAGTGGAATAATTAATGTAAAAGATTATTATTGGAAAATTAAACAAAACAGTGCAGCAGCACTTTTTCTCTCAAGAAGTCAGTTTTTGAATCTCAGTAAAGAAGGACCCACGCCCACAAAGAGCTTTACTGAAACTTATTGCGGGAAAGTCATTTATTATCTATCCAAAGACATTCTAAATGTTCTTCATTGTTTCTATCACATCACTAACGAATGTAAGTATATCTTTTTATTATACCCTTTACTTGACACTGACTAAATGTGCAAACCGCAAACTTTCATCCTTTCTTTTTTTTATACTTGAGGGGTCTAAGTGCAAATCCGCCTCTGTCCATAAAAAGTAAATAAATGTTTTTTTTTGTCTGGTCATACTCATTCTCATTGGCTATAGTTCTGTATAATTCATATCGTTCAAAACCGCCTCTATCCCTTAGAAAAAGACGAAAACAATATCGAGTGAGTTGCAAAACCTACACTATCCATTTGCATAGATGCAAAACCGCCATTTTCCCGTCTCGACCAATCACCATTTAGCAGCCATTATGGCCGACCTAGTGTTATGAACCTATTTACGTGCGTGATTTTAATTCAATTGCTGTGTGATAAATAGTAAAAATGGAAGTAAATGTTACCCCAGTGTCGGAGAAAAAGGCAAGGAAGCGATCTAGCAACGAAAATATATGGAAACGTAACAAGAAAAAACAAGAGAGGTAAGTTTTTGTAATGCCTAAACATCAACAATTTGGATAGGTTTATGCAATGATATTATAATAAAAAGAGGTAGATAGGTTATGTCAGTACTAATGTGATGTCAAAAATGGACCAAAGCGTTACGATGTTAACCATCCCATGAATTTTATTAGTCTTAATTGTGCTGTTTCTACAGTGTTGTATTACACAGGACGGCAATTTAAAACTAATTTACGGAAACGAATATACGCAAACTAACACTGTCAACCACAGACCGCTGTCAACGCTTTCCTGAGACTAAGCTAAGGTATGCCAATTAGCACAGTTTTCTGTTGCTAGTTTTTGGCACATGTAACGCATCTACCTCTTTTTATTGTAACATCATTGGGTTTATGTAAGAAAATATCGACGCCACGCCAATAACGAAGACCTTAAATTACTTAATTTTTGTATTTTTCCAGGTACGCACCAAAACATCCACCAAGGCTGCGTGAAATAATTGGAAAATGCAATCATAAAAAAAAACAACATATAAGTGTAATGAATTAAACAACCAAGATGTCAGAAAATTTCATGATGCTTTTTATGCAAGAAAAGAAAAACGTCACCAAGACAATTTCATTTTGACATACCTCAAAGTGAAAGCTCCGGTACGACGTAGACGATTGATTGGACAACGAAAAGAATCAGCAACATTCACTAAACTGTATATCAAAACATACACTAAACCATATCGATTGATGAGAGTTTGTCAAGCAATATTTTTAAAGGTCCTTAATATTGGGGTTCATAGACTAAGATCGATTTCTAAAAGATTTTTAACCACTGGACAGTTACCTATAGATCATCGAGGCGGAGACAGGGCTTCACAAAAAAATATAGCGAAAAAACGCAATGTCATGCAATTCATTGAAACTTTCAAATGCATTGAGTCGCATTACTGTAGATCTTCAACATCGGAACGAAAGTATGTCTCCTCTGAACTCAATATTAAGAAGATGTGGCGTATGTACCAAGAAGCAAAAAAGGATGACGCTAATTTAAGGGTCAAGGAATGCTATTTCCGGAATATATTTAACAGGAACTACAATATTGGGTTTCGTATGCCGCGTGTAGATGTGTGCAGTAAATGTACAGAGTTGTCAGAGAAAATTAAAAATGAAAAAGATGAGACTGAAAAAGTTAAGCTTATGGTCGATTTGCGCGTTCATAAACTAAAAGCGAAATGTTTTGATGTATATCTACGAGAGCAAAAAGACAATATGATAACAATGTCCTTTGATTGTCAAAAAAATCAAGTCCTTCCAAAGGTGCCAGACCAAATCGCTTATTACAGTCGGCAGCTGTATATGTACAACTTCACAATTGTAATGGGTTGCAGCACAAATATGTGAATGTCTTGGATAAGACTTACGATGACGCGCCTGAAGAACAGATAGAACCTTGTGAATATTTAGAAGAAGTAGGAAGTAGAATTTAAAGAATACTTGACACCTTCTTTTTTTTACTTTATTATTATACTATTAAACTTATATTATTAAACTTTTCAAACCTGCTACGTTTTTCTTTTTGAGTAGGTAACTGTCAGTATGTCTCCAATTTTAAAAATTTGCGTGGAAACACACCAAAAATGGTCGGGTCAAGAAAAGTTATGGTTTCTCTAAATGCTCAAATAGTCAGTAAGTTACTTACGTCGTTTTTCTCTAGTTACGTAAAATTTTATTGAAGAAAAATAATTAGCAAATAAGTTTGTCATCAAAGAGATTTCTCAATCCCATCCCTTTGACTGCATAATATATTATTAATAAAAAAACTTAACACTTACCAAATAAATTAAAAATGTCTTAATGTGTCATCATAATATGTTTATTTTTTAATAAGGCTTATATATATGATTAGATCGCCATAAACTATGATCATAATAAAAATCCCTTTCAAACAACAAATTTACAAATTGAAGTCTTGGTTCAGTCTTGCGTAATGGGGCGACCCAGAAAGTTAAGTACAAAACCGCCTCTATTCCTATGAATGAAGTGCAAAGCCGCCTCTATCCAGGCCTAAGGTGCAAAATCGCCTCTATCCACTTTTAAAATGGATTTTAAGCGTAAGATATTAATACTACTGTTATAAATTTATTGTAATCTATAAAAAAACTACGTTTGTAATGAACTTAATATATATAAACTAAAATTAGAACATTTATATTGCCACAGCACGATTTTTAACTGCCGTGAAAAAATCAAAAACTGGATAGTGGCGGATTTGCATTTAGACCCCTCACTTGTAATATGCTTTACTCATACACCGAGGCTTGGGACGACTTTGGTTTATGTGGGTGGGTGGGACACTCCTCGAGTTTTTTGACAAGGCGGGTGTCAAAAAACTCGACGGAGAAAAGGGAAGGCCTACCAACTAAAAACCTTGTACCATGCCTTCTATGTTATGGGGGTGGCTCGGGACCACGAACGGCAAACACCGAGTATTTTTGTGGATGCCTTGTTGCCCAGTCAGTCACTCAGTCAGAACATATGTAGTCAGTCGGTAGGTACCCTCTTTAAACTGAATTGACCGTGAATTGAAAGATATATTGTTATTATTAAAACATTGATGCCGTGAAGGTTCTGTGCAAAGCAAGCAGGTTCCCCTATTTCGTTCGCTCGCACGTTCACAGCTATGATAATAAAGAAACAACTTCCGGTCGCCGGGTCGTTGTAGCTACAAAGGATTTATTCGATTAGGATGGATGAACTGCACATTTTTATCAGCTAAGCGGTGTATTTTATCAGCGGTTAAGTATTTGTGTGACAATTAGTATTCATAGATTCATAGTAAGTACTCAGACAAGTCGAGGAGCTCGTTGGCTCAGCAGTTAACGCGCTTAAGTTGGTTTAACATTTACAATGTAACTTTTTTTCGGCGGTAGTATTAAAATTAACAACATCATTTCCACTAATTTATTTAATTTAAAAATATAAAGAAACTGTTTTATCACAGAATAATATTACTAGGTTTTAGTGAGTGTAATTGTGTTAATACTAAATTATCACTAAGTATTGGAGGCATCACTGTCAGGGGGGTTACTCTTGAACGCAAACTCAATCTCAATACAATTCCAATGCGATTAATATGTATCGATATTGGGATCAGTAAAGATATTTCCGGAACGCCATCTCGATAATAGTTTGTTCAATCAATTACCAGGCAATTTTATTCCAATGTGGCGCTATTGTCGCTTACAAAAGTGCCATTTGACATTTTTTAGATTTGTAATAAATTGGAAATTGATTAATGCAATTGTGTTTCAAGAGTAAGCCTACAGATGTGTATACAGCATTGTATTTGCACTGACCTACCGTTACAATTATATCTGCAAGTTTGACACACAATTAAGTTACAATGACTGAGGCTGCGGCTGTCTCCAATACTCAGATGTCACTGGAGAAGAAACTAATGCAGAAAATGGATGACTTTGAGGCGCAGCTGAAAGCTCCTTCTCCAAAACAGGACATACGAGGGGCGTTCAAAATATTCTCGGTATTGATACGTTACAACCTCTTTTATATATATATATTTGTTACTGGCCGCTAAGATTCATCCATTGACATTAAAAAAAAGTAAAATTGGAACCGAGATGTTCTTTTGTTTTTCTGCAATTGCCGAACAAACATGAACACCATGAGCGAATTAACAATTTTAACGAAATTAGAGCACCGATCCGTCATAAAATTCTTGACAAAACAGGGTAAAAATCAAAAAACCATAAAAGAGGAAATGGATTGTGTTTACCGTGAGTCTGCTCCTTCTTTATCTACTATTCAAAAATGGTCAAGCGAATTTAAGCGTGGAAGGGAGAGTATTGAAGATGACCCTAGACCTGGCCGGCCTGTAGTGGCTACCTCACAAGAAAATATTGATAAAGTGGAAAAACTTATATTGGAAGACGGCCGAGTGAAGGTAAAATCTATAGCTCAAGTAACCAATCTCTCTATTGGTACCGTACATGACATTATACATGACCATCTTAATATGTCAAAAGTAAGTGCAAGATGGGTTCCGCGAATGCTGACGCTTCTTCAAAAGGATATGCGTGTGGCTTGCTGTTCAGATTTTATCGACCTGTGTGGTGAAAATCCCGATGAGGTGCTGCAAAAAATAGTTACTGGAGATGAAACCTGGGTTCATCATTATGACCCAGAGAGCAAACAGGAGTCCATGCAGTGGCACATTAAGGGTTCAGCTCATCCCAAGAAGTTCAAGGTAATCCCGTCAGCTGGCAAGGTCATGGCCACAATATTTTGGGATTGTGAAGGAGTTTTGCTTATCGATTATAAAGAAAAAGGTGTAAATATCACAGGGCAGTACTACGCTAACGTTATACGTCAATTAAGAGATGCGATCAAAGAAAAGAGGCGGGAAAGTTAACCAAAGGTGTTCTGCTTCTGCATGACAACGCCCCTGTCCATACTGCTCATATTGCCAAGGCAGCTATTGTTGAATGTGGGTTTGAAACTGTTACTGATCCACCCTATAGTCCGGACTTAGCCCCAAGCGACTTCTTTTTGTTCCCCAATCTTAAAAAGGATCTGCGTGGAAATAAATTTTCTGACGATGAAGCGTTGAAGACGGCCGTGGAGGAGCATTTTTACACCAAAGATAAAAAATATTTTTATGAGGGATTAAAAAAAATAATTGATCGATCTTATAAGTGTATGAAAATAGGGGGGGAGTATATTGAAAAATAAAAATATCAAACGTTTCGTACTTGTTTGTTTTTATCCACATACCGAGAATATTTTGAACGCCCCTCGTAGCTGGGCTCTTCGCAGAGTTTATGAAGTTCAAGAGCTCAGTCTGGGACAGGCTCAGCTTTAGATTAGTCAACAACTGATATTAGATAAGATAAGATAAGATAAGATAAAATATGCTTTATTGTACACCACAGAAAACATACAAAAGGACAAACACATAGTACATACAATTGGCGGCCTTATCGCTAATTAGCACCATATTTTTTTTCAGATAGATTTGCTAAAGAAGTATATTTTACTAAAATTTCACGGCGCAGAGATGCATAGTTTTTACGGTAGAATTTATTGAAAATTGCAAAGTAGTCAAGAATTGAAGGAAAATCGACGTTGCTTTTCGTAAAATTTTAAAACGTTTTGTTTTATGCAACTAGCTGCCCTACTCCTGTAGGTCACGCACGTGATAGGTTAGAAATTTAAGACAATCAATCGCAGCGTAGCGATTGTCTTGAATTTCGAGGTTATTTTTTTTTTATTAGACAACAGAAATCTAGCTCCAATCAAAAATATCTTGAGGGGGACGGAGATGGAGGGGGTACGGTAAGGATAACTTGGTAGAATATTTTTTTCCTAAAAAAAACCTAACAGTAACCTAAACTAACCTCAAAATAAAAATATCTTGAAAACTATGCATTTCCGCACTTTGGCTCCCCCTTTCAAAGGTTCCCCCTTCACCCTCCCTCCCCTTCCCTTCTTTTACGGTGTTGCTTAATCTAAAGTGCTTTCCTGGGACATTCTATCTAATCTAAAGCAGCAAATCGATGGGTTGTTGCGGTCTACCGAGTCAGCGGAACTAAGACACAGAAGGAAGTTGCTACTTCTAAGCAGTGTCCCTGAGAAGGCCGATAAAGACTTGCAGGTAACAGCAGTATCCTTATTAAGCAGGCATCTTTATATGAAAGAACTCTCAAGCAACTCCATAAAGGATTGCCACCGGCTTGGGCCATTCAATAACGGCCGTGTTCGTCCCTTGGTCATTGGCTTCACCGATACAGGTATGCGCTGTAGTGTCTGGAGAAACAAACGAAGTAAAAGGACTCTAATTTTGTCCTGGCTGAATTCCTTACAAGGACTCGTTAGGCCCGCTTTCAGGCTGCTCGGAGACACTTTGGCATGACCAACGTATGGACGTTGGACAGGTTGGTACATGTGAAGGCTCCAGATGGGTCCCGGCAGCGTATTACATCTGTCGAGGACTTAAATAGCCTGATTGCACTTCACCCAGGGTCCGTCAGCAGCGTGGAGTCTCCTCCAGCTAAAAAGTCGGCGCCCGGTTCATCAAGGGCAGTTGTGGCTTCGACAAGATCTAGGCGCACTGTTAAAAGCTCCAAGTGACCTCGCAGCACCTCGATTGCTATTGCAATAATTGTGGTACACTCGGATTTTATGTTGCATTAATGTGTCGTCTTTGATTATAATAATATAGATACCACGGACTCAGGTCCGTGATAAATACATGTTCAAAGTGTGTTTATAGTCCTTGGCTTTGCGATTCGATTAGTTAACGTCATGCTTCTCGGCGGAACCACTTTTGATTTAACTAGTATAAGTTACTCAAAAAAATCTATGAAATGTAAAATTATAATCCTATTTAAAAAAAAATCTATGTCTCCGGTTTCGCCGTTTTTTGTTATTGAAAGTGGTTGCGCTGCGGAGTATCCTTGTAATGGATTGCTGGCGGGGAGTCGAATCCCGGCCTCTCGTTGCAGGTGTACACCGAGAGTGAATCCTACATATCACGATGTGTAGCCGGTGTTTCTGCCCGCTCCTTGCGCGGCGCGTGGCGCGTCATCGCATCCTTCCAGCGAAACCACCACGATATATCTGGAATTACTACGGAGAGTGTTCTGAAGAACTTTTTGATCTTATCCCGCCCTCTCCTTTTCTCTCCTGGACTACACGTGCTGGTCTTAGGAACCACCATCATACTGTACAGACTATCAGTATTCGTACCAAAAAATTGGTGCGCTCGTTATCGTGCTTATTCCACGGTGGGGAGCGCTCTCATTATTTTGGACTGCATCGGCTGCTTACCAATACCATCAGGCAGGATGCAGTCACTATGACGAGTCATAATAAAAAAAAATGTATGCATAGTATAATCAAATATATATATGGTATCAAATTATTCTATAACAATTCTATATTAAATTAGGACCCCCAGGTCCTCACTAGAATTTAAATATACGGACAAAGCTGTGCCTCAAATTTTCTCTTTGATATAGTTTCTAAACGCCTAGAGTAAAGTTCTTAGCATTATTAGCATTACATATCTTTCAGAGTTAAAGGAGAAAGACCAAACCAGCCTATTCAATATCTATTGCGTCTTAATCACATATCAAAAGTGTTCTCATAAGTTTAATGATTACTGTTAAAAAAGGTTTTCTATAGGACGCCGCATTAGGAGTCAAGTGATAAATAAATGCTGAACTGAAGTTGTCATGATAAAAATGAAGATAGCTTCAAACTCCCGCATGATATTGTAATGTAATTTTTTCTTCATAATTCAGAGCATTGCTGCTATTGATTACTATTTATTTCATTAAAGCGCGTCATTCTCCTTTATTAGCACACAAATAATATACTTGTTGTTAATTATTATTGTAGAATATTAATAGTACTGTTATCTTACATTTTCCTGTAAAGACTAAATATCGTAATGTCTGTGTTTATGTTTAACAATTAAAATAAATCTTACCCACTTAAGGAACTTTTCATTAAAGTTCCTAACTACCCACATTATAACGAAATCATTTTTAGTTATGAATTGAACATTTCAACATCAACATCTTACGAGTGTATGTTTAAAATAAAGAGTGGAAAGAGACTATCAGTGAGTTTAGAAAACAAAAGAGTGTTTTTCTTAAATATCAAGAACGCTTCAAAGGTCCTGTATTGCCTCGTTAATATTATGTACTGGTAAGACTCCCAAATTCCCAATGCAAAAATATAGCATTTTTCAGTTAAAACGAATTACTTACCCTTATTTTTTCGACAATATATTTAAGTCGACATACTCACTTAAGGTAGAATCTAGTTTTTTTGACATGTGTAATATTTTTTATTATTATTTGTTAAGTACAAGAGGTATAATTTTCTTATTTGAAAAATAATAAACCTTAACATTGATTTCTCCTAATTAAAAGTAAAGCCTACTCTACACAAGTTGGTTCACTCAAGCCTTGAATCGAGTTATCTTCTCTCGTCACTAAATATTAATATAAAACTTAACCCTAGACATCCTCTCCCAACGTTTGACATTCCCACTTTCCGGAATAATATATCTTTTAACAGCCCTATTGCTCGTATGTGCAGAGAATTCAACAAACTTGCTATGGATCACAGCTCGCTTGATATTTTCAATAGGAACACTAATGTGTTCAAAAATTCCATCAAGACCTTATTAGTCGACCCAGATGGCTAACCGCCCATGAGTTTTAATAATTTTTAAAATATTTTAAGTAACTTTTAAGAATCTTTGTTAATCTTTTGTTTACACATGCTAAGCACACATAAACTAGTTGTGTTAACACATTTAGGACATTAGTCTAGTGTAAGATATTGTTAAACCTATTATGTATTTATAACTTTGTTACGATTAATGTCTGTTGTGTAACCTAATAAATAAATAAAAAATAAATAAAAGCCTTTCATTTCATATTCACATCGTCATACTCAGCCATGTTTGCATGCTTGTGGTTGTGACAATTAAATTTAGTCTAGGTGCCTCACAAATAAACAGAATAAGGTCAGAAACTTAGAATAATGATTGGTCTCGCTGCGCAGCGAGACCAATCATTCATCTATGGTCAGAAAGTTATTCCGTGTTTTGTCTCTTTGCCGCATTTCACAAATTGAAAAAGACTTACTCTGAGATTAGTCTAAACAAATTCGGCATTTAATCTAGGTAGGTACAAGACCTTATTCTAGTTTGATCGAATTAAACCAATTAGAAATTACGTTTACATGGCAGTAACAAAACACGGAATAACTATTTGTAGCTTATTCTTTATTTATTTGTAAGGCACAAACTATTTTAGAGAGATATTTTGAGGCACAGCTTTGCCCGTATATTTAAATTCTAGTGAGGACCCCCAGGGTCCTAATTCAATATAAAATTGTTTTAGAATTATTTGATACCTTAAATGTGATTATACTATGCATAGATATATCGTGGTAGTTTCGCTGGAAGGATACTCCGCAGCGCAACCACTTTCAATAACAAAATACGGCGAAACCTGAGACATTGATTTTTTTTAGGACTAAAATTTTATAGACTTTTCATAGATTTTTTTGAGTAAAACTAGTTAAATCAAAAGTGGTTCCGCCGGGAAGCATAGAATAGTTAACATTGTTGCTATGCTAAGTTGTCGATTTTGAGCCCACAATAATTTAACAAATATAGATAGGTACCTACTTTTCCATTTGTTTTTAACTGCTTGGGCGGGTAAAACCGATTTTTATTCATGTTTTGTCACACGATTTTAACTTTCACGTTTTGTTTGGTTTGTTTGTTTACCTGCTGTCATTTTTTTTTTTATTTGTTCCGTGAATGAACAGGCTAAGGTCTGAGACCATACTGCCTAGTCATTAGTTTTTTTTTCTTTTTTTCCCTTGATGATAATGAGTGGTGATTAAGATGATGAATGATAAATGATGTACCCCAAACCCCTTGAGTCCTCACTGAGGACTCCTCAGTAAAGATGTGGGACTTTACTGAGGTCTCACGCGGACTTCTTGAGAGAATTTGAAAAGTGATGTTGCACTGTTTTGTTACATTTGTCATCACTCATGCACGTTTACAAAAACTTAACAGATAATAATCCACTATTATTTCACATTAATGTTTGAAAAAACACGAACTTATAAAATAAAACAAAACTGCAGACATGACGCTTCACTTTCCCGCCAAGAAGTCTTACCTGCTGTCACTGTCAGCCAGATTTTTTTCGTGTTGTTGTGTCAATGTCATGTCAATATGATAGGCCAAGGAGTTAGATTCTTACAGCCAGTTTAACCTTATTTATATAAAGTACAGTCTACTCACAGCCTTACTACTAAAGCTAACACACTACGCAGATACGGTAAGATCTGTATCTGAGCAGATATCTTTCAATATCGCTCTCTAAGTATATAAATCATATGAACCAACACACACAGCGCAGATAATTTATATTTTATCGTACAGTATCTGTGAGCACCGACAGATGGTGAGATTATTATCTGCGTATAAAAATATATCTGCAGATAACATCTGTAGTATCGGCATGGCATAATATTTTATCTGCATGTAAATACAGGGTGGATGCGCAGGGGCAGGGTCCGCGGTGAGACAGAGGGAAGGGAAAGGAATCCCCCGGTCCGGATTTTTTTTAATATCTTCTTTAATCAAATCGTGAATCGCCATAAAAGTTGCTCTTGGGTTTCGGAAATAGGTTGTAAATTTGTTATCTGATAGATCCTGCAAGATATTAAATTCGCCTCGGTCCTTTTTATACTTTATATGGCGTTCTATCCAAATTCTTCGCGTTTAAGTACGTGAAGCAAGACGTGCATCAATTTCGAATTCATAATCATCTTCTGACGAGCTGTCTAATAAATCTAAAAGCAATAAACGGGGGTTATCCGTAAAACGCGAACTCATTGTAACACCCTGTATAAACAATCCTTACCAAAAAACAAGTCTACTCAGTGTGAAGGATTCCGAGTGAATGTATCGTCTCGTATATTATCGTATCTGTTTAGTGTGTGATGCTTTCAGATAAATAAGTTTTTATACGCAGATAAAGTATTACCGTATCTGCGTAGTGTGTGATTCGCTTAACAGTCGACCGACTCATGTACTTGCGCGGGGCAACAATGGGGGGTACGCAGGGAAGTGAGCGGCAGAGTCGGCGAGCACAATCTCTTCTAGTTTGCGCTCTCTAACTTGAAGGGGTGTACGTTTTAAGCAGCGTAACCAAATCTGTGGTAAGTAAGTAGTATTCTTTCACCGCTACGCGACACGGTTAAAATGTTCTTTCTACAGATTGTATTATCTATTATCGGTATAATTTGCGGTTGTGTAGGCAGAAATCCTTGAATCCTTTATTTTATTTTTATTAGTGTACAGACAGACGTTACCACTTGAACTTATGCATGTAAATTTTGAACTTTGTCACTTGGGTTTATGCAAGCACGATAGGTATATAATATTTGTCTATGGTATAGTATATCGATTCCGTCCGTAAAGGCCCCAGTACACAATGGCGATGGCCGGCAGTGGCCCAATATACGCCAATGTGTACTGGGGCCCTTACAGTATCAGTAGTGCGATTCTCTAAGTGCAAACATCGTTTAAGCCTTGGTAGGCGGCTGCAACAGCAGTGAGTGTACCATTGGTATTCTTCTAAATCATTTTCAACGCGGTTCGACACAAACTCCTCACGGCTGTAAGCAGCGTGATAGGAATCACTTCTTTGACATTTCTTGAAGGTATAAAATCGGTATTTTGTAAGTAAAACAGCCTCAATTTTGACCACAGCCGTGACTGCAGCGAACGATGTGATGGCAGCTACATTTATGATCTGATCACAGCCATGCGCGCAGCATGTAGGTATGTGTCGCTTAGTTAGAGAATCGCATAGCTGTTCGTTTCCGTGATTTTGAATGCAGGTTATGCCGTTGGTCCCGGCTGTTGTCGTAAGATGACAGTCGTTAAAACCCACCAACCCGCTTTGAGCCAGCGTGGTGGATTATGGCCCAATATCCCTACGTGCTATTATCCACGTGGGAGATCTGTGCCCAGCAGTGGGTCGTTTATAGGCTGATGATGATAAGTATCAATAAGTATCAATTGAAGAAGTTTGTCAGTTTTAAATAGGCTGATTTGCAGGCGTGTGTGGGTAATTACTGGGGAAAGAGTTAGTGAGAGTTACTAAGAGTTACTGCATTAGATCAATGGCTTAAGAGGGTACTATGCGAACGCAAAAAAAGGCATAAGTCTTAATAATGCACTTCAAAGGAAAATCAATCATATTGATGTTTATAATAAGATCAGTTCTGCTTAAGTTCTGCGCGTAAGTTTCAGACCTAGTAATTTAATTAGAGCAATGTTTTTATTCTGCGAAATGTTCAAAACCATAATGCACTTGTGTTAAAAATTGAAATTTAATTTTAAAGAAGGGGGGGGGGGGGTACCTTGCGGATTATCAATACAAATATTTTCATATAAGAATTATTGTTACATGCGTAAAATTAGGAAAGTTTAAAAAAAATATGTTTTTAGATGTCATTGGATTAGACATGAGTTGGATTTATATATTGTTTGTTATTTTTTAAAGAATTTGTTTCAAATTTCAACAAGGCCATGACCTTATGCAATGATCAGGATAACTTACTTATGTCCATTTAATGTATTTAACTAATTCAGTGCATAGTAGGTAGGTACTAATGACTTAAAAATACGTAAACTTTCGGGTCTTTAGTCGTTTCGCACCACACTGTTTCTGAATGGGGCGATTCGAACCGCACTGGTTACGGTGGTGGTGCGAAAGTGGGTTGCCACTTTTTTTTAGGACGAATAGAGTATTTTTTCATTTTGTTAACACAAAAATAGAGTACATAGCATTAAAAAAGAGTATTTATTTATTTGTCCTTAAAAACGTATTTTTTGTTGCTCTGCGACATTGAACAAATATTTGTCTTTTTTGAAGATATTTACAGCCTTTTTGCATTCATAATTTAGATTAAAATTATATAATTCTTAACTCGTTTTTTATTTAATTTAGGGTAGCACTATTCCTTTCGTCTCTCCACTTTACATTCATAAGAGAGAAGACTCTCTCAGTGAACTCTGAAGTACTCATAACCAGTAACGATCAGTTTTTCGTAAATAGAGTATTTTAGCGTACTCTATTGGTGTCGTAGATTATAGAGTACGCATACCAGAAAAAGAGTACAATACTCTATTTTAGAGTACGGGTGGCAACCCTATGCCAAACGCCCAAGGTTCTTTTGAAATGGGTCGGTTCGCACTCGCACCACAGATTAAAAATTTAATTCCACCCATTCAAAAATAAAACTGCTTTGTTACTTACTACGGCCCGAATCGACTAATTAAAATAAAACATGGGGCTATTCGTACCGCGGTGCGAAAGAACCCATTCAAAAAGGACACTTGTGCGATTCGCACCGCGTAGAAAATGTTAAAAATTAACATTTCATGGACAAATAGATGGCCTTAGTCAATCTATAGATAAGGCATTATGGCTACATAACTCTTATCCGATCATCCTAAATAATAAGGAATAATGGATACCAGAGACTGTTCCCCAAAAAAATACCGGTATTTTGTTGCTGACGTGTCCACGAGTCCACGGCAATACATATTAATATCCTCGTGCCTGTTTGCGTATAATGCAAACGTGACCATGCTTCCCGTTTGGAACGGGACAGTCACCTATTTTCGGTTAGTCCTTTCCGGTATCTTCGAAGAAATGTCCGGTTGCAGGATTGAGACCCCTTTTGCACTTGGACTGACTGCAGTGCACTGTGCCAATGCTAATGAAAAAAATATAGCAGCGCGCGCGCAATGTACACACGTTGTCAGATCAACCTACCCAAAACTGTCAAATTTCTACAATTAATTTTGAACTTTATGGTTTGGTTCTAAGGATCAATATTCATTGGAGAAATTTTACAGTTTAGGGTAGGTTGATCCGACGCCGTGTGTACAACGAATTACGAATAGACAGGAGTGAGCGTTTGCCACATGTCTACGGGAGCTGTTAAGACAATAACATTGTTAGCAACATTACTTTTCCTATTCCTATCTTTCATTATTGAAGAAGTAAAAAACCAAACGGTAGCACCTTACAATGAAATTGTTAGGAACCAGTAATTTTGGATTCTGTTTATCATTAGGTACATTTCTTAACTAACAGTGACCACGGTTTCACCCGTGTTAATTTGAGGATAAAACCTACTTAAATATATTTAATTATTTAACCTCCTTCGGTAAATGGACTATCCAACATAGAAAGTTTTTTCCAATTCGAACCAGTAGTTCTTGAGGTTAGCGCGTTCAACCAAACAAACTCTTCGGCTTTATAATATTAGTTTAAGATGATTTAGGAACTAATTCGTCAAACGTCTAAAATAGGTCATAGATATGGTTCGATTGATCAAAGGGATCCACCAAAGCCTATGGCCATGGGCATTTTAACACCACACACAACACGCACTTCGAAATGTGAGCATAAATTCTTTAAGCAGCTGTGATGCAAAGCCTTTTTAAGATATTAATTTGTATCTGGTTAGTTGCTAATTTATAGATCGTTTAATTTTGAATATCTATCATGTCAATGATTTGTTTATTTAACTTTTGCTTGTCACTCTAAAAATATACGTTGCCCTATACAGACAAATTGGCTCTTTTAGATTGATATCGCCTGTATTTACATTGTAGCTCTGTTGAATACTTCGATCAACAGTTGGTATTGTTGATCGAAGGTTGAATAAACTACACGAAGACCCTGTGACCCGACCCTGTAGATCTAGTACTTATATACCTACTAGTATCTAATCTACCAGTGTAGGTACAGCATGATATTTGCCTTCCAAACCGGACATCCTCTTTTTATCACATTCATCATAAAAAGATTCGTTTTTTTAGTACGGGAAAAATCATTGCACTTTATACCCTTGACCGGAACACAGCCACATTAAACAAAAAACAAGCAGATTGGAACCATTTTTTACAAATGATTACTAAACATCAAGTTGTAATTACTTACGTACTTATCTAACAAGATTACCTTCATACTCATGTAGAAATTATTAAAACAGCTTTTACGTTTTTTTACTACAATAATGACCTAAAATCAACTTTTTTCAATAACCATATCTACATAATTACATAACACCTTTTTCTTCTACAAACATAGAAAAAACTCAACAAATCCTACTTACTTGCACACAAAACACTGCACTGTTTCATTAATTACTCGTTCAACATAACATAGTTAATAATTAATAACACACGGTCGTATTATTAAGAAGCGACGACCAACTTTTGCAACTGACTCTGCAACGGACAAACGCTTACTGCTCAATGGTAGGCTTTTAGAGTTTGTTCGGTATACGTCTACAGACGTATATTTATATATTTGCCCTCCATAGTACGGGTAGTCCCCTGCAATTAAACAAGTAGAAAAAAAGATCGACGTGAAAGAGAAAATATGTCATCGTCGAGCGTACGGTACGATTAGTTAACAATACGGTTTGTCACCTACAAACTGGTTTTGTTGATATGATTAGCAGTGATATAATAATATAAAATTAAGTTATTGTTATTAACCGTTGCGTGCGTGACTGGTTAGACCAGTGACTTGTGCGATCTTTAGTAGGATTAGTTACGAGATAGAAAACATAAATTCTTTAAGAAATGTGAATGATACGTACAATGATTCGAGAATTTATCCCCAAAGTGTTAGTCAGAGACTAGGCAATGAGGACCGCAGAAGCAGTACTCTGCCACAGTCCACATTTTTCACCAAATAAGAACTGCACATGTACTCATCGTGATACGTGGTGAGCACATCGCCGATCTGTCTTATCTCTAAATCACAAAAGTCTACGATTTAAACAACGGCAGAGTTATACATATACGCATTTGCGTGGCGTGAATTACAGCGTCTTAAGACATAAAGCGTAACTACATCTTTTGGCTCTGTCATCTGCTAGTAACATGTTATAGTTTATTTTTATATATTATAATGTATGTATGTGTATTTTATACTTTGTTTTGTATGTATGTATGTTTATAAATTAATATACAAATATTAATTTTTAGTCCATCATAAAACTTGCGCACTTCCTCTATCTCCTTCTTAGGTTCCATTAACCAAAGGTTGTCTGAAAGAGATCGCTCTCAGCGATAAGACCGCCTTTGTACATACTAGTTTTAAGTTTATGTCATGTGTAACTGTTTCTCGTGTATGTGCAATAAAGTGTTTATCTATCTATCTATCTATCTACATTAATATAAGAAACCACTGTGCAAAATTTCAGCTTTGTTGGTCAACGGTTTAGCTGAAAACACTAATCGCTGAAACAAATTGTAGGTACGGGCCGAAGCGCAATAAATGGCAACGTCGAAAAACAGGTCAATGATGATGAATGGAATCTTGGAATCAGAAAAAATAATGGATGAAATGTATTTGCGAAATAATATAAATAGGGTCAAAAAAAATTTGGTGCCTACCGACACATTCTTTTTTTTTATCTGCAACTGGTAAGCGCTTGGTCTTCACCTCACCTGATGATAAGTGACGATAAGGCCGAAGGTGGAAGCGCGCTTCACCCGGAATCCTCAACCACTGAGAAACTGGCTATCTTATCTCAAACTGTCGGAACACAACAATGCTATAAACATCGTTGTTATGGCGACAGACTTAGATAAGATGGTGGTAGCTAGCCAGGCGGACTTAACAGCCCTACCATCAACCAAACCGAGCACACAACAATGCACCCCCCGCTGGGAATTGAACCCGGGACTTGTGGGTTTGAGACCGGTGGCTTAGCCACTAGACCACAGAAGCGTTTGTTCTTGTAGTGCTGATATATTTAAAACAGTTTAAAGTTATTTTTTAAAACCCCCACAAAGTACTTAGGAGGCATATTACATCTCGACTGTGATTTTTGCGTAAAATGGCCAATTTTGGCGTTATGGATCTGAGAAACAAAAATACATTAACAATTTTTACTTATTGAAAAATGTAGAATAGCTATCGAAATAGTGCGTAGCGGCCTCGCTTTTTGTAAATTTTGCTTAACTTTTTAATTAAATCCAAAACTGCAGAGAAAGATTTTCATCAAATTCGCAAAGGCACTTTTTTGAGCTCCTAGATTGAACTACTGTTCTAAACAAATGAAATAAAAAAAATTAATGTTATCTCTTATATAGTCGTATAGTGCGTTGCGGCCTCGAAATATTTAGATGTCATTGATTTTATATAGAAAAAAATCTAATTCTAAACCAAAAAACTTCGAAAATCGCTATAAGTTAACTGTGAATTTCTCCTACGATAATATTATTGAGCACAATTTATACCAGAATAATCGTTACTTCATGATGTATAAAGATTTTATAATGAATTTATTATACTATTTCGATAAAAACGATAAATACACAGTCGAGATGTAATAGGCCTCTTAAGTGATAAAGTCCCATATCTTTAATGAAATCTAGACCGGGGGAATATTAATATCATTCATCACATCCTCCATCGGAAATCATCATATTATCAATCATTGATCATATCAATCTATGATCATATCAGTATGATCATATCAATCATTACTCATTGATGTTTTAACTTAAATATAATCACGATTATTATCCCCGAAGGCTTAGAAATAATGAGTCTCTAATCGTTTCCCATCACACGCGATTCGGACCACGGGGCAAATAACTCAAGCACTGTTTCTGAATGGGGCGATTCGAACGGCAGTGGGTAACCACGGTGGTGGGGCGAAACGCCCAAGGTTCTTCTGAAACGGGTCGGTTTGCACTCGCACCGTTAAAAATGTTATTCCAACCATTCAAAAATAACACTGCTTTGTTACTTACTATTAGGTCGACTAATTAAAATAAAACATAGGGCTATTAGCATCGCGAAACCCATTCTAAAAGGACTCTTGGACGATTCGCACCGCGGTGCGATAGAAAGATAGTCTTCATACAAGCGCTCTGTCAAAAGTGAAGCACTAAACCGATACACACTTTTGTGACGATCACTTGCTTTCGCTCGGAGACACGCACACGTGCACTTGTAACTCCGTAGTGAGTACATTTTAAGTAGGTAAAATCAAATAAGTCTACCCCTCAAACCCCAAGCGGTCGCATGAGACCGCACCTACAAAAACACACTTGACTTTGTACCGTGTTTTCATAGACTTACAGACTACTTTAGTACGAACAAGTTTGGTTATTTCGGTTCTGTTGTTCATCTTATGTATTGTTATCGCACAATATAGCATAGTCTATGCTCCATTCTGTCAAATTTGACGTTGACAGTTACTGTCAAAAAATTGTCAAAAAAATCCAAGAGTGAGTGGTTAATCTTTATTAACTTCTCATTTATCTAAAAACAAAACATAAAAAGTGAGTAATGTTTCCATTTTGTGACTAAAAAGTGAGGACTTTTATCGAAATGTCAGGCATTCCGACTGCGCCTGACACATGAGTGACTATTCATGTGCCTATGAACCGTAGCGTGAGCGTACCGTGCGCAAGCGAATTTCGCCAAAAAGTGGTAGACCGGGAACTTCTCGGACTGTACGTGCAGTTTTGTTTTTTTGTATACCTATCTTTTGTTCGTTAGTCGCCTTTTACGACAACCAAAGAAATAAATTTAAAACGAACTGTATTATGAACAGTCGCCTTCAGAAGTAACGTAACACTGTAGCGCAATGTCACACAAACTCGCTTGAAACTTCTGAATTCGCTACAACTAGCTCGAAAAACTTCTGAATCCGACAGTACGTGTCTTACTACAAATCTTACTAAAAATGGGTTAAAATATTAGGTTTTTTTCCTTTACTATTACACAAAGAATGAAATGTTTATACGAATTTTGATTGGTTTCAAATGTAGGGATTATGTTTCCAAACCCGTTAAAGGCACTTTTTCACAAACTAAGATAATTTCATGGGTTAATTATAAAATCTAAAAGTATTGTTTTTTCTACTATAGGTAAGTAGATCAATATTCGTTTTAGCGGGTTTTGTAACTAGTAGAACCCTCTATATATATTTGTTATAATCGCTGGCTTATCTTATTGTTAAGGCGACATAATGCATTTGTCTCACATAATAATTTACATTTGGTCACATCTAGTATGTCCTATTTATGTTTTATTAAAAAAAACATTTCTAATAGGTACCATTCATTGTTTCATTTACACATTATACATACATACTTTTATAATTTTAAGTATGTTTCATGACATGAAATACTAAGGTACCTACTTTTATTAAAAGTCATACTTACCGTGATATTTGTCATAAGTTTTTACCGTGACTATTATCTGCATCTGTAGTGTAGGTAGTGGTTGGTCACCGGTCTCAAACCCAGTATATGTCCGCCTGGCTAGCTTTCATCTTCTTATCGAAATACGTTCCCTTAACATCAATGTTACCCAGAGTTATTGTGTTCCGACAGTTAGTGAAGAACGTGGGTGAAGTGCGCTTCAACACATCAGAGGGCCTAGCCAAGTGGCAAATGACATGTCTATTATATATATTGATGATAATTTATGGGATTTGACGTATGTCAACGGTCGTCATTTAGCAAACGCTAAATTGTTAATTTTAAAACTGTAAAGAGGATAGTTTCTACCGTGTTATTTTAGCAACAACACGTGTTGTGAGACTCCATTTTTAATTCAATCTACCGTACAATACTAAATATAGGTACTTTTAAAATAAAATATATACCTACCACTTGAACTTGGCTTAATGCTAAACGCGAAGCCATTAATTAAGTTATAATAATAAACTGTAAAGAGTTAATTTATGTAACATCATTACATAAGTAGGTACATCATTACCTATACCACAGTATTTATGTATATTTATAATGAGCCTATACTACATTACACAATGTGATAGGGGTGGTACAAGGCTAAGTACTACATCTAAATTTATCAACAAAAAAATAATATGGACTTTTAAAAAAGTGATTCTAAATCACAAAATAATTAAGTAATGATTTTTTTTCACCAAAATAATCTCAAACAAATGAAACAATTAGTTAGCCAGTGTCATTAGCTACCGTTTGCCATTTTTTTCATGTTTCTCCGACGTATGAAACCTTTGATATCGCATAAAGTAAAAATGATCATAAATTATAGGGGAAGGGGGTAGGACCCCCCATATTATTTTTTTTGTCGACGAATTTAGATGTAGTAATACTTAGCCTTAACGGGTTAGAAGTACCACCCCCATCATATTGTATAGGTACATAATACTCATTACTATATATCCCAAAGGGTTAGTCAAATACTAGGCAAAAAAAAAAAATTATTACCGAAAGAGCATTGCACTGCCACACTCCACGTTTTACCCAATAACGAACTAAACATGTGCTCAGCGTAATACGTGGTGAGCCTACGCCGCTCTATGCTGTCGGCTGTATGTGCTTTTTGCTTGCCAGTGCTTTTTTATATACCTTAGTGGTACCTATATGTATAAGAAAAGCACTGTCCATGGTCACATAACTACTATACTAGTATGTGGCTTGGCTAACCACATTCTTGAAAATTAAAAGGTTAGGAGTAGGTATAGATATGTATAAAGTACGCCACAAAGGTCATCAATTCATTATAGTAAATACCTAAGACTATAAATGGCATAAGTATTTTTATTTAATAAGTAATCTTGTGCAATATTTGTCTTTTATCTATTTCATAAGATATTGATTCGTATGCGTTTTAAGCAACTAGACATTGCTAACTTTTTGAGTTAGGTATTTTCGAATCATCGCAAAGTGTAAACTTCCTTATTTTAGGCTAATGCTATGACATAGTAATAAAGTCACAATTTGATTAATAATAGTTTGACTAATACATCAACACTTCATAACATTAATCAGTTTATAAAAAGACAAAAACTCTTCAAGTAAGTAATTGGAGCGATTCCTGAAAATAGTGATAGTATGAAGGGACTTTTTGGAATATTTCCAAATAATTTAAATGCAAAAAAAAATTAGCTGTTCCATACAAAATTGGAAATACAAATCTATCTAAATGCATGAAATAGCCGTTTCTTTTCATGCAATTCCAAAGTTGCCCCCATACAAATAGTTGTTCTTTGCACTTTGTAGGACGGCTCAGTTAGGGGATTTTATAGGTACCTACCCAACCAGGAAAAACCAGGTTTACAACAGACTCAAGACTATTATTTTTTTTCGCTCTTCTATTGATCCTAAATCATCGTATAAGCCTGGATTTGGGAAAAAATCTTAAGCGTGTTTGTTTTAATATCATTCTAATATCAGTCTAATTAGATAATTTAGAAAGTACTTACAATAAAAACAAAAGTGTCATATTTATTTACCGTGTACTAGAGTTAAGAGAAAGAAAATAAAGGATAGGACAGTATGTAGCATAGGGCATAACAAAGGATAGGACAGTATGTAGCATAGGGCAGGGGTCGTAGGGCGGTTTGATGTGTGCTCAAGTGTGCGATGTTGAGCAAACTGCGTCTGCCGTCAAGTCCTATACACACACGTCCACGTCGTCGGCCCTGGAAATGCTGCCGTCACTAAGCAAGCATCGCACACCTACCATCTACCTTGCGACGTGCAGTAGCCGAGTGTGTGGGGCTAACCCGCCAGTGATATCCCGCACGGTGGGCCATTCCCTTACCCTCAATCCCATGATCCTATCCATAGCAACTCCCCTCCTTACCACTTTCCTTCCCTTTTCCTAATCTTATCCCATCCCATCCTTGGAGGGATGACAACCTTGACCCCAACATTGTCCTAGCAATAAAAATGGCACATTTTCAAACACTAATTTACCCCAGGAGGGTACCGGCAAGGCCGGAGAATACCTCCCTGGGCCTACGGGCTCAGGCTGCCCCTTGGCCCCAACCTGCTGGGAACCATGAGCGGGAACCAAGCGGTCGGAGGTCTGCTGCTTCGTAAGGGGAGGGCGTCAGCACCTGCCGAGCAATCCCATGTGGAGGACCTTAGAATGGTGGGGCAACGGGAATTGGGTCCTGATGGGATCCGTCCTGTTGACACCGCCGGACCATCGAGGCAGAAGGTACTGGGTCCTCTTGGGATCCGACCTGACGCTCCCAGGTCTGATACAGGGGGGGCTCGGACAAGAAGCCGTGGCATAGGTCGGGCAACCGCAAGCGTCAGGCCAAGCTGCTTAGGCAGCGGGCCGATGCTGTTCGCCGATATACTAATCTTGCCAAAACTAATTTATCTTGTAAGCCTAGATAGGCTTAAATTGGTCTAACGTAAGAATCTTGTAAGCATCAACAAGCTTATTTTGAGTTTTCGTAAATGTTAATTTAGAAGCAAGAGGCTTAAAATAGTGTTATAAAATGCTCTTTTATACATATATGAGACTAAACAATAAAACTGAGTGTTCTTGAGTCCGTACTAACTTATTCAAGACTAATATAAGAACGATGACATGTTACAAAACCATTATAAGAGCCCTGTTTGTAAGCCTACCACTCTAATAAAGTGGGCACCCTGAGATTGTTTTGCTGGTTGGGTACCTATTACCAAACACCCTGTATAACGACAAATATGGTTAAATCCCCTTGTCTGGCACGAATACTACTAGAGGTTACTAATAATTAAATTTCAATTGTACCTGGTGGTACGGCAGCTAAGCTCAAGTAATGGCATAAAAGTAAATTATCAGGAAAAGTTGAAATGCACTGCACTGCACTTGTGTAGTGAAAGTTCAATGACATAGCGTTCTAGGGAATTTCCCTTAGGCTGAGATATAAGCCTCATCAATCAGTCGTAGGTACATATAGATTGACTAATTATTATCTATGTAAGAACGTAACGAAATAACTATCTTATGCTGCGCTCGCTCAACTACGAAGTTTTTAGTTTGTTAAGCTCCACCTATACTGGAAGTATTACGTCTCATGTGTTGCTGGTTGTAAGTACGTATTAGCTATTATCGTGCAATCAATATTATCTTAATTTAAATTAACATACGCTAATTAGCTTCTATAGACGTTATCTTTAAACTTTGAATAGGAGTAGTTTATCAGCTGGATTATTACCATGTTTTTGTGCACGACTTTTTGTGTGCGTCTAATAGGTTTGACATGTAACAAAAACATTATAATGTCTGTGCTATATTTAGTAAGCTGATCCAACGTCGACATCGGTTAAAACTATTTATAGTTTTGTTATTCATAGTTTTAAGTTGTTTAGCATTTAAGATTAGGATGAGATGGTGCTGTCATGGTCAATTTGATCGTACAAAGCTCGTACACTAAACAAGGAGAAAAAAGAAGTAGGTACTTACTATGTGCTATTCTATTCATGGACGTAATTATTTCGTCCATGCGGTCTTCGATTACATAATACGCTGCGATTTAGTATAGGATGGGATTGTGTCGTCATCATCAGCCTATAAACGTCCCACTGCTGGGCACAGGCCTCCCACGTGGGGATATTGGGCCATAACCCACCACGCGGGCCCAATGCGGGTTGGTGGGGTTTAACGACTGCCATCTTACGACAACAGCCGCAACGGCTTAACGTGCCTTCCGAAGCACGGAGGAGCTCGAGATGTTTTTTAATTTGGTCACCTATCCAGCTACCCGGCATTGCGAAAGTTACTTAGCGGGCAAGATTGCAAGCCGAACGCGCTAGCCGCTGCGCCATCGAGCCACAGTGTTACTATTCGAGCTCCTCCGGGATTGTGTGTTTTCATACCTACTAAATCGTGCTAAAAGAACACGAGATCGAGGAAGAAACTCTTTACAGTTTTGAAATTAACAATTTAGCGTCCGCTTAATGACAAGCGTTGACTGACATCTGTCAAATCCCATACATTCATCAATATAACACTTAGATAGGATTGTCATTATGCCTTTTGGCTAGACCTCTGATGTGTGGAAGCGCACTTCATCCAGATTCTTCACTAACTGTCGGAACACAACAATTCGGGTAACATTGTTGTTAAGGCGACGTGTTTCGATATTAAGATGATGGCTAGCCAGGCGGACTTAAGACACGCCATACCACCAACCAAACCGAGTACAAACATACGGGGTGTAGTATGGCTGGACCGCTGAGTTTGAGACCCGGTGTCCAACCACTACACCACAGAGGCGGTTATGAATGAATGAATGAATGAATGAAAAAATATTTATTCTGTGACACACGTACAAACAAAATAAACAAAATAATTACAATAAAACAAATTTTAAACTATGTGGCACAAAAAAGGCTTCCACTCAGCATAATGTCAAGGCACCTAGTAGGTACCCCGACGCCGGTCTTCCGTGGACGCCTGAGGGGACATAAAGTTAAAACATACAAAAACACAGAAGTAAACATGCAGGGAATGGTGAAAATTAGTAAATTGACAAAACAAACCAAAACAAAACTGGGTGTCAACAAGACCTATGCCTTAACTTCTCTTATTCTTACAACAAACAAAGACAGTCAAAAAGCAACAAATTTTACAAAACATAACGAACACAATACACAGCAACTCCACATAACAATGATTAAAATTTCTGATTAATTAAAAGATATATTTTGTATTTATTTTTAAAAGACCTTACTGATAAGACATTTTTAATTGGAGGCGGAATGTTGTTCCAGCATTTCGTGGCTGAATACCGAAAACTGCCACGAAATGCGGCTGTGCTGTGCCGAGGACAGGATAACAGAGTCGCTGCTCTTAGTGGACGTTTCGAAAACTGGAGTTTGTTATAAAGATATGATGGAGTTTGTGTCTTCAAAATTCCAAACAACAGACAAGCCAGATGAAGAGTACGTCGAGACTCCATGTTCATTAAACCACACTGGTTAAGAAAAGGAGATACATGAGCTCTACGCGGTATCGGAAAACAAAACCGCGCACATGCGTTTTGAATGCGTTGTATTAACCTTTTGGTGTAATTGAATAAACATGGACCCACAACAGTGTCCGCATAGTTCAGTTTCGACAGTATCAAAGCGTCACAGAGCTTAATTCGTAGATCAACACTTAAATACTGGCGCACCTTATATAAAACCTTCAGTCTGTAAAAGCAATTTTTCACTGTGTCCATCACATGTTGATGGAATCTTAATCTATTGTCCATTAACACCCCCAAATTTCTTGCTTCTGTTACCTTGTCAACCAAGCCATCTCCAATTTTCACAGTCGGTGTAAAATTATTGATTTTCTCTATCTGACGCTGCGAACCTAGCACAAGAAACTTTGATTTTAACGGGTTCAAACACAAACAATTTTTAGCTGCCCAATCGCTAATATTCTTCAAATCCTGGTTAACCTTTTCGACCGCTGTGGAAGTTTCTTTAGGATCAAAAGACAAATAAACCTGTAGATCATCGGCATATATGTGATATTTACAGTGCTGGATACAATTTACTACATCCCCGCTGTACAAAATAAAGAGAATATGTCCTAATATGGACCCTTGTGGCACACCCTGACTAACCCCCACCGATTCAGAAAATGAAGTTTCACCCGATACGTTTGAAAGTGCAACACGTTGGGAGCGACAACTAAGATAGCTAGAGAACCAATTTAGAGTCGCACCATCAAAACCATAGTACGCGAGCTTTGAGATAAGCAAATTGTGATTTATAGTATCAAACGCCCGAGAAAAATCTAACAAAACCAGAATTGTACCCTTCCCGGTATCCTGCGCGGACAGGATGTCATCCACAACATCCATTAATGCCGTTGCCGTACTACGACCAGTGCGAAATCCAGATTGTTTTTGTGGTAATATGTTGTGTTTATTCAAATACTCCATGAGTTGCTGACATACTATTTTCTCTAATATTTTAGACATAAAAGGAAGGATGCTGATCGGCCTGAGATCCTTTAGAACTGTGGGATTGGTCTTTTTGGGAATAGGTTTAATGAGAGCTTCCTTCCATATATCCGGAAAGACACCACTCCGAATTGACTGGTTAACTATGGAAGTAATAACGTCTAAGGTTCTCGGTAGTGTAAGCATGATCATATCGCAACTAATTCCATCAACGCCCTGAGCATTCGTTTTAATATTGATAATAATCTTAGACACTGTAGAACTGTCCACTGCCTTAAGGCTAAACGACGCGGAACTAAACCTGTTGTATTCATAATAGGTTAGAGCGGAAATAGAAACGCAGTTCAAAGGCAAATCAGTAAAATGCTTATTAAGCAGGTTGGGATCCGTAATATTTGAAGGAATATCGACCTGCTTGTCACCAAAACTGACGATGTTGCGCTTAATATTCTTCCATAATTGGCGTGAATTTACCGATTTTGAATTAATATTTTTATGGAAATATGCTGCTTTTTCTCTGAACATAGCCTCTGCCACGGTATGCTTAAAGTCTTTATAATTTTTTTTATCACGATCCAGCTTTGTGGTGCGACTCTTGGTATGCGCTTTATCTCTCAATACAATCATCTGCTGAATAGTAGGGGTTATCCAAGGAGGACTTTGGTCTTTAATGAAAGCTTTCTTGATAGGCGCATAAACATCAAATGTATATAAAATATAGGCGTTAAATGATGATAAAAAAACATTTACGTCTTCGTGCCAAAGCCGTTCCCAAGTAATAGTTTCAATAAGTCCATTAAATTCTTTAACTTTAATGTCCCGTAACGGCCTGTAACATATCCACTGAGGTGATGGTTTGGGTTTTTTAATACGCAGTTCACAAGAAATAAAAGCGTGACCACTAAGTTCAGGGATATAGTCAACTGACACATTTTGTACTTCTGTGTTACTGCAAACCAAATCTAAAAGAGTTTCAGAATGATCAGTGAAATGGGTTGCGTTGGAAACAAATTGCTTAAGATTCAAGCATTCTAAAAAAGCAAATAATTTTTTAGTGTTGGTGTCATCCATAGCCAATGCATTAATATTAAAATCACCGATTATTATTATATGGTCATATAACGAAAATGAGCTCACACTTTCTGACAAAGCATCAAAAAAAGAGTCAACGTTGTACCAAGGTGGTCGGTATGCAGTACCTATTGCAAGTTTTAGGCCATTTACCGTAACGGACAGCCACATCTGCTCAACACTGGACACCTGGGGTGGGTGGATTTGGCGCGCATAGATCTCACGCCGCAAATAAAAACCGACGCCACCTCCGCGTGAGCGCACGCCAGGAGCTCGGGGGATGTGTCTTAGTCGGTAGCCCGGTGGAGCAGGAGCGCATTTCTTCCTTCTTCCTTCAACCACGTCTCGTTAATACCCAAAATATCAACCTTATGCCGTGCCAATGCCACAAGGAACTCGTCATGTCTCGTGCAAAGCGAACCAGGATTCAAAAAGCCCAGCAACAAATGCTTAAATTTTACAAATTGTACTACAAATGAGATAGAAACCAAAATGTACCTAGAATTACACAGGTACCTTTTTATCATAATTAAGTGACGTTTATTTAAAAACAAAAATGTAATAACAAAATTTATAAAACTAAAGTAGGTAATACCATATTTTTTTACATGACATTCAATAATATGTCGCACACCGATACAGCCCACCCACCGATATTCAAAAGCGTTACTTGGATGATCAGTAGTAAAAGCAAGCAGAATTATATAGAAAAAGCACATAACTAGTAGAGACGAAGGCAAGCACAAACCAGTATTTAAACATTCAAGGCTTTCACTGTCTATCATTGCACATAGATAAAAAAAAGGCAAATTGCAAGATAATCTACATGAAGTTGCAAGATAATTATTAAAAAAGATTACATCAAAACTTATTGTTATACAATGTTTATAGCAAAGACGTAACAATGTAGCGACTGCAAATAATAAAAAGAAAAAAGTAAGCAAGAGCATTGGCAAGCACAAATCAAGAAATAAGCATCAATGGCACACATAACACGGCAATACATTTACATTTAAAAGGTATTTAAAAGAGTTACAAGATGGAACGTATGAGCAAAGGCTAATTCTACATGCAAACAAATTAGTAAAGCTGTCAAAAGCTTTGCACAAGGAAATCGTACTTATTCCCTTGCTATATTGACAATAAAGGTAACCAATTACAAAACAAAAGATAATAAAGTACGAAAAAGTTACTTCAGGAGTCAGTACTAACAGCGTCCGGACCAAGTACCCTGATAAGATCCGCATCCGTCCGAATTTGGAAGACCGGAAGGCCGTCCGCCTGTCGCACGTAGACGCGGCCTCGCCTAGTCCACGAGTAGCGCCATCGCCGCTTGCGACACTCCTCCCGGGTCCGGTGAAAGAGCTGTCGGTTATGGCGTGTCAGTCTTTCGTTGATATAGACGCGCCCGCCCTGGATGCCGGTGACGGTGCGGCGCACGCGCGCGGCACGCAGCAGTTCATCACGCAGGCTACGCCGCGCAAGCCTCACCACGACACGCCGCGGCCCACCCGATCCCTCAGCCGGCGGCTGGCCTATCCGTTCGGCAAATACGACGTCTCTATCCTCCAGAGTCACGCCCAGCCGCGCGGCGAGCACAGTCACCGACTGGACCACGCTCACCCCCTTCTCCTCGGGCAGCTGCCCCACCTCGAGGTCGGAGAGAAGCGCCTCCTGGTCCCTGTCATTCAGCTCTAGCTTTAGCTCCGCGATAGTGCGCTTGAACTCGACAGCCCCGCAGGTTTCGGTGTCCGAGTCGCGCTGCTCCAGAGCATCGAGCCTGCGCTCCACGTTGTCCAGCCTCGCCGATAGAGATTCACGCAGCTGTGCCATCTCCCTGCGGAACTCCCTCATTTCTGCCATAAAAATTGCGAGTTCCTTATCCCGGCGCTCCTACCGACGGGAAGTGACTCCCGCGGGAGCAGAGTCTGCGACGCAGCGCCGTCTGGAGCTGGAAGCGTCCCCTCTACTAAGCCCTTTATCGGCGTGCTATCTTCTTTGCGAACGATCTTCCTACAGCTAGGACAGGACCAGTCCCTGCTAATCGGAGCCTTGTCCGGCAGACTCAAACATAATTTATGATATTTGAGGGGACATGACGAACAGGCGGCGCCCCCCGTCGGTGACATAAATTTCCCGCAGGCTGCGCAATTCACCATTTTGTATAGAATCCGTTCACTCGTCGCTATAGATGGCGCCACAAAAGCACGTTGTTAGACCTGGTACAGTGTAAGGTGTTTGTGATAGTGCCGTGACAAAAGTCGTCAGCCAGCCTTACGGAATCTCCACTAACTTGGGTAAAATTATCCAAATGGCAACACTACGGTAGTGCCAAACTCAAAATTGCTGCTGTCAATTGAATTTGACAGAGGCAAATGTTGGCGCTATGCGGGTATTTTCAACCCAAAATATGACAGCTCCCAGTTTGTTAGGTAAAGTGGGTAGAAAAATCCGACTTATCTGTTGAGATTTCCTGTATTATTCGACGGATTTTGTCCAGGACAACGCTGGTGCAGCTCAATGTTCACTTGTCCAACACAATAAAAACACTTCAACAATGATTTGATATGTTTATCAATAATTTTCATAATTTTAATAATTTTAAAAGTCACTGTAAAAACTTAAGACAATAGGCTAGTGTCCACTAAGAATATATCGGGTAGATTGGCGTATCTAATGATCAATTATGATATAGAGAAACAAAATATCTAAAATATTCAGTATGAAAAATTGGGATAATTAATATTTTTAAAGAAAAAATCGACAATAATACGCATTCAGTCATATGACATTATACGGAAATCAGAAGCTGTGACGTCACGCCGTGCCAAATGTCGTTTTATTGTTTTGACATTTCTATAGGCCTCGAACCAAACGGATGTTTGGCACGGCGTGATGTCATTATTGCATTTACTCAACATGGCGGTCTTAGGCGTTTTTAACTAGCCTATTATCACGGTTTTAATAAAAGTATTTCATGTCATGAAACAATGAAGCAAACCTACTTAAAATTATGTATAAATATATGAATGAAACAATAAATGGTATTTGACCAAATGTTTTTAGTACAACATAATTAGACATACTAGATATGATCAAATATAAATTATTATGTGAGACGAATGCATTGTCGCCGTAACATTGAGAAAAGCTAGCGATTATAACAAAGATATATAGAGGGTTCTATATACTGGTTCTAAAACCCGCTAAACCGAATATTAATCTAGCTATAGTAGAAAAACAAAATACTTTCAGATTTTATAATTTACACATGAAATTATCTTAGTTTGTGAAAAAGTGCCTTAACGGGTTTTGAAACTAGATCCCAAAATTCTGGTTACATTGTTGTTAAGGCAACGTATTTCGATATTAAGATGATGGCTAGCCAGGCGGACTTAAAACACGCCATACCACCAACCAATCCAAATTCGTATACAAACATCTTTTCTCTTTTAGATAATAATAATTAAAGGAAAAAATCTAACGAATAAGTCATTTTAACCCATTTTAAGTAAGATTTGTAGTAAGACCTACCTACACGTACTGTCAGATTCAGAAGTAGCTTAATACTTATTAGTTTCAAGCGAGTTGGTGTGACATTGCACTACCAGTGTAAGTTACTTCTAAAGCCGACTGTTCATAATAAAGTTTGTTTTAAATTTCACTGTCTTTGGACTAAAGATGCACAATAAACAAAACTGCACGTACAGTCGAGAGGTTCCCGGTACATCACTTTTCGGCGAAAGTCGGAATGGAGCGCAACTATCCCGGACCTTTTTTCTAATCCCCGGGATGACGAGAGTGCAATCCCGTAATCCCGGGGTAACGGGGATTATGAGCATGAAATAAAAATCATTGTTTTACATAAAAATCGGCTTTTTATTGTCGAAATAATGAAATGCTTGTAAATCTCTTAAAAAACAACTTATACTAAATTTTTTATATAAAAAGCAACAATATTATATGTCTTCAGAGATCAATAATAATTATTAAACTAAATGACACGCTACTGTGAACTCAATAATGTTGTCAAAAATAATTAAACGTACTTCTTCGATGCGAATTAAAAACACACTAATCTTTAAATTAATCAACAAATATCTAAAAGTCTTTTCGTTTTAATGTTCCAAACTTTTGGTAGTTGTAATGGGCAGGCTTAGAATAATAACGTCGGCAGGCATTACAACTTTCTAAAATTAGACCTAATAATTTCTAATATTAGAAAAAAAATATTTAGAAATAGTAATGCATTCAATGTTTCATCTGCTTGTTGTTGTCAATGTTGCGCTGCTCATCTGTAGGGGTAACCATTTAGGAATTTGAAAAGTCCTGACAAAAAGCCTGACATTTCGATAAAAGTCCGCACTTTTTAGTCACAAAATGGAAACATTACTCTTTTTTATTAAGTTTTGTTTTTAGATAAATGAGAAGTTAATAAAGATTAAAGACTTAAGTATTTGATATTACTTATAAAATGTAGTTTTGTTACTCATATTCCAAAATCCGGACAAATGAAAGATCCGGACAAAGTCTGGACTAGTCTAAAATTCCGGACATGTCCGTAACTCTAAGCGCAAGCGAATATCGCCGGAAAGTGGTCAACCGAAACTTCCTCGACTGTACATCCAATACTATACATCTACTTAATAAATACAGACCAGGGCCCTAATTCTGTATCGCAGTCTTTAGATTCCACACCTAAACCTTACCGCGCACAAACGTCAAACGCATACGTTTTTGGGAAGATATCCTAACTTTTTAAGGAATTGACGTGGTTTTGAAACAAGGAATCGTTACAGAATAAGGGCCCAGGCGTTAACGAATATAATTAGATGATCAAAGTAACTTACCTGTAAGTGAACTTCGATCACAATAATTATACTCGTATGAAGGTAACGCCTCGTCTGTGTACAACCCACCTTTATTATATTTAATGACTAAAAGCCCATACCCGAAAATTGCTATGTAATCATTGGATTGGCTGTATCACAGCACACGCTACACCATTAATACGGATCGCGTCAAATTCTACGACTTAGAAGTGTTTAGGGTTGCCAGTTTGCCACCCGTACTCTAAAATAGCGTATTGTCCTCTTTTTCATGTACCTAGGCGTACTTTATAATCTATGACACCAATAAAGTACGCTAAAATACTCTATTTACGTAAAAGTATTTACGTAAAAGACAAATATTTGTTAGGGTACTTTAAACTATCAATGACAAGAGAGGCTATCTCGCGCCTGGATCAGCAGAATTTATGTTTTTTGGCTCTGAATATCGTGAGTTTGGTACGTCGAAGCGCGACTACGTATAGAGCGGCGATGGGCTTACTACCCGTCACGCGGAGCCATGTTGACTGTGATGTGACAGTGGACAGTAGACAGCTTCTGCGGTCCTCATTGCCTGTTCTCTGACTAACCCTTCAGGGACAATAATGGTGAGTATGTATGTTAAGAATGTTATGAACATCAATGAGTAATAATTGATAATAAGATCATACTGATATGATCAATGATTGATAATTATATAATGATAATCGATGGAGAAAGTGATGAATGATAGTAATATTCCCTCGGTCTAGATTTAAAGATATGCGACTTAATCACTTAAGTACTTTGTGGGGGGGTATTTAAAAAGTAACTTTGAACTGATACACTACAAGAATATGCTAACAATCCGGCAAGATTTTCCATTAAACAAGGAGAAAAAAGAAGTACTTATAGAGTAATATAATGTAGAGCTTCATATTTAATTTTTATTTTTTTATTTGAAAAATAAAGAAACTAATTGATCAAACATATCCACAAAAATATCGATCATGGTCAATCGACCGGGACCGCGCAATTGCACTCTGACACATTACGGTACCACAGGATACCTAGGTTAGGTTCCCTTTACGTTACACATAACCTTTCGTTCGCCCGGTATTCACGAGTTATTTTTTATTGTGCCGGACAAATTCAATCTATAATTAATAATAAAAAAAAAATCAAAAAAATGAAAATTATGTATATTAACGTTACTGAATGATTTATAATTAAAAAAATATGTACACATGTAGAAAAAAATCCTGTATAAAAACTAGATGCTCTTAATCAACGCTCTCAAAACGTCCGCCCAAAAAGAGTACCTACCTAGCCAGATATTTAGGTACTCATTTCGTTTACTAGTGTGCGTGCTAAGGGTCTACCTCAGAATAATAACTAAAGCATAGAAGGAGTCCAAATGAGACTCGTATTCTTCACATCAGAAGCATCGTGGCGTAAGTAAAAAATAGCTACTTTTCAGGAGAGCAAAAATACACTTTGTCTCTTAGTTTAATCGCTGTATACGAAACTGAGGTTGAAGAAAGCAGTTCGTTATTACAGAATATTTATTTTGGTAAGTATTTTTGTTGATTGTTATGACATTAGACCTTTTTATGATACTAAAAAGCTTATATTTTTCTCTAAAGTCGTATGTTACGCCCATATGCATCTAAGTTTTGAAAATGTTTTAGACGCATTACTTTGTACGCCTTTATGGCTCTAATAAATGTTGATCAAGTCGAAGACGTATTTGAATGTAATGTCTTCATAAAAGTTTTAGAACTAAGGCGTAACTAAAATTGCGCCCGATTAACTGATCAAATCCAAAATTTTTAAGAACGCATCTATACATACGCCAATAAATAGATACGCCTCTATTATTCACACTCAACAAGGACTGCGTGTTTATATAAAGGTGTAACCGTTTAATATGCCTGTAAGCCTTTAATATTTTGCAGCAATTCTAAAAAGTACTGGACGTATCAGTGAAGTAATGCTGAATGCCTTTGGTTATTTTATTTGTTCTGAATGGCGTAAATAAAATACAGTGTTGCGTAAAGAGGTTTATTTATTTGTACAGGTACAAATTAGGGTATTTTAAATAAAGATATCAATTGCTTTAACTGTAAGCTATCTTAGTGTATGCAAAGTATAACATAGAACAGATCTAGTAAAAAAAAAGTATTGTTGTGCATAGTAGCTTTAACAACATCTAAATATAAACAATTAACAAATTAGTATTATCATTTGTAATACTTCACTAAACTCAAAATCAGTCTATAATACCTATATAAAAACATAACAAAATACAGTCGTATATGTTTTTCATAGAACAATTCACCAGTCTTAAATCAACATAATATTCACCTTAAAATCTCGAAAATTGTAACAAATACCTTAGTTATTTACCTTCTTTATTTATTTAAATCTTTGCACAAAGAAAAACAAACTGTACAAAAGGTGGACTTAATGCCAAATGGCATTCTCTACCAGTCAACTTTAGGGCTTGGCAGAAAGAGTTGTATGCGGTGCAATACAAAATCTTATGAACTAACAAATAAACTACACAAATCAACTTACACAGGTAAATAATAAAACAATAAATAACATTACACAATTTTAAGATAAACTACATGAACTTACTTAGATATAATAAAGATACGGTGATAGAAAACTCTTACGGGGATGATGAAGATTCTTGGAGAAGCATATTGTAGATCCTTTTCTTAAATACAATTTTGCGCGGGGCCCGTCTAACTTCTTCAGGGGGAGCGATCCATATACGGATGGCCTGTACCGTAAAGGAATTGGCCACGAAACCTGAATGGTGAAGGGGAATGGCAAGAAGAAGATGGTTTGATAAGCGAAGGTGCCGGGCATGAGAGCAGCCGAGAAGAGGGAAACAATATTATAAATAAGTGGGAGAGTGATGATTTTTTTAAATTGAGAATAAAGAACGTAAGAATAAATACCTTAGTAACAAATTAACAGAAATATTATAAATTGTACTCTGGTAAACGATTTAAATCAATGAAAAAGTTTGACTACCTACCTACGTAATTAATTTGTAAGAGTAACTCACATTTGTTACACTTACTTATATCAAAATCAGTCTAAAATATTAACAAAATACAGTCTTCTGTAAAAAGCTCTATTTGCTCTTCTTTTCTTCTAGGTTAGAACCTAGTTTACCTACTTAATCAATTTAGCACATCAGATACATTGTCAGAATTACTAAGATTTTTAAAATAGGAGTGGAATTCTTCAGGTACCCACTGTAGAAGAGTCATCAGATCTTTATATTTCGCAGTTTAAAATTAGTTTTTCTGCCGGTCGTACGACAGGTACCTAATATTTCAGAAAATCTGGCTGCCCAGACTTCCGCAAGAGGTTAAGTTCAAAAAAGGCTTGATGATTCAAGTCTGTTTTGTAAAAGAGATTGCCTGGAGAGTTTTTTATTATTTGCCATTATAACACATTCCGAAATTTTAAAATCTGTCCATGATGAAATAAAAATGTTTTAAGGTTTGTGTTTAACTTGAGGTGAACACGCAGACGACTACAAAAATATAGTAAAAATTTTAAACTACTTGAACCAAAACGGTTTCTACGTTTAAGATAAAATACCTAACAACCTAATATTACGTAAGTCTCCAAATAATTCCACGGACGGCACTTGAAATAAACATATGTTTATTACACATTAATCAAAATTATTTGTTAATTTTCAACAATATAACATTGAAAACAGTCATAAACCACTTTTTTAGAGGTTAGATTAAAAGAACTGAGTTTGATTCGCAAAACTGACACTAAAATGAATGGTGTATTTGCAAATGTAGTGTTAACTTACCTTTTTCATCGGAATTAGATAATTTCAAACACTTAAATGTCCTTTTTGTTCTGATATTCATTATTTATTCACTTTACTTCACGGCTTCGAACTGCCAACTAACATCAACAACAACATCTTACTCTTTCACTCATCATGCTGTATTGCAGTTCTATCTCTTTCATTGCCTAATAAAGCGACTTAATTCAGAAGCAGACAGGCGTAAAAGTGATTACGCCTTTAGTTAGCACTAAAGTTCAATAGCATACGGATGTAAACAATCATTTGACATTGTGATGTTTTTTTCAGATCCAAAATGGCGCTACTTGTAAGCGTATGCTTCGAAACACGAATTACACATAAGTCCCTTGATTTCGGGTGTAAAATTGTAAAGCAAAATGCTTTTAAAAATTGTGTTAGTGCTGTAGAAAGATTGGGAATAATCTAGTTTAGTGACAGTATAGTTGCATAATGACTTAACTACCTACAACTTACGCCAGGATGCTTCTGATGTGAAGTATTGTTGACCTATTTTTTCAAATGAGCCATAAACATTGAAATTAACTCTGGGAAACCATAAAAAATATTTGTGGAACAAATAAACATGTAGACCACTCCGCCAACCTTTTATATTCCCCGAATCCGAGTATAGACCTAAACAACGTGAACTCATACTTTGCTAATGTGGGTAAAAATCTGGCATTACAAAGTTCACATAACCGTACAGCTAAGCCGGTTTTACGGGTTAGTGACACTAGCTCCCCTAACTCTTTCGCTCTGTTACCAACTTCAGAACAAGAGGTACTCAACACTATCTGTAACCTTCGTGACAAATGCGCAGTAGGAATTGATCGGATTTCCGGTGCCATAATAAAAAGGTATAACCTACTACTCAGTGCACCTCTGACCCACATCTGCAACCTGGCCTTCTCAAAGGGAAATTCCCTAGTGCCTTTAAAACTGCCCTCATTAAGCCTATTCATAAGGCGGGGGACAAGACCTGTGTAGGAAACTACAGACCCATTTCGATTTTGCCTGCCATGTCTAAGGTACTGGAGCGCCTCTTGAACGTGCGACTGGTGGACTTCCTAGAAAAAAACAACCTTTTCTCATCCGCTCAATTCGGGTTCCGACGGGGTAAATCTACCAGCGACGCGGTTCACGAACTGCTAAAGAGTGTTGTGCCCTCCTTGGATACAAGAGAGAGGTGCCTCACTATCTTCATTGACCTGGCAAAGGCGTTCGACACGGTCTCCACCCCCCACCTGTTAAATAAACTGCACAATCTAGGTATCAGAGGACTGCCACTGAGCCTACTTCATAGCTACCTGAGCGGTAGAAGACAGAGGGTTAAAATCTTGGAAAATGTCAGCGATGCGTGCTCAATTGACTATGGGGTACCTCAGGGGAGCATACTGGGACCTACCTTATTCTTAACCTACATCAACGACCTCTGCCAGCTTAACCTAAAGGGTGGACGAATAGTTACTTTTGCCGATGACACTGCCCTCTTCTTCTCTGGGAGAACCTGGTCAGAGGTCTTTAACTTGGCACAAACTGGATTCACTGAAGTCAGTAAATGGCTGCATTCCAACGTGTTGACCTTAAATGTGCAAAAAACAAAATTTATGTCCTTCGTCTTGAGACCCGATCTACGTCATCCCTCATCCCTGTCTATTAGAGCCCACATTCCATGCTGTAACGACCAACAGCAATGTAAGTGCCCCCAAATATGCCAAACTGACTCTACTAAATACTTGGGAGTCCTATTGGATCGTACACTCAGCTTTAAGGAACACATTGAAACTCTTGTTTCTAGATTACGTAAACTAATCTACCTGTTCAAATGCCTTAGGAATGTAGCTGACCGCAACGTTATCAAAATGGTTTTCTTCTCCCTGTGTCAGTCACTCGTTGAATATTGTATAACAGCATGGGGCGGCTCAGCTAAAACCTTCCTCATCGAAGCTGAGAGAGCACACCGAGCAATACTTAAAGTCAGCGCTGGCCTTCCCTTTCGCTCACCTACCTTCGAGCTATACAAATATTGGGATCTTCTCACGATCAGGCAATCCTTTATACTACACACGGTTACTAAACAACATGCCCTGCTAACATATAACCTTAGCAATGTAGAAGGAAAACGAAGAAAATACACTGTGTGTCATACTAGAAAAAGTAACACTGCATTTTGCCACAAAACATTTACCTACCTTGGCCCACACCTCTACAACAAATTGAATAAAACACTTAACTTATTCCCGCTAAATAAATACAACTGTAAAAAGGAAACTATGACATACCTTAAGTCGCTAAATTATGAAGAGACTGAAAAGATTCTCACAACTATCAAGTAATATAAATAACTTACATCCTCCACTAACTTACTCACGCGCACTCACTCACACACACACGCACACTCACATGCACACACACACACACACATATATACATACTCCTAGCACATAAGAATCAAATCTATTTGATGTAACTCGCATCTACCCCTTAGTCTGTAATACTTACTTTTTCTCGCAAGGCTTGGTACTTATCTATTTCTTATCTATGTTGCTTTCCCAAAAAAAAAAAAATGTAGTTTAGACACCCACTTGTCAATTGATTAATTTCCGCGGGAGGGCCCTGGTGACCTGTTCTACAGGTTTTCTTTAACCCCTACCAGGCACCAGTCTCTCACAACGATATGGGTCATAAAAATGTAACTATAACTACAATTAGCAATAAGTCATAGAATAATTAAGACCTATTTATTATTGTGGAGAGAAAATAAACGATTTCATTATTATTAAAGGAAAGAGACAAAATAAGTTGCTAAAAACGTCAAATGTAAAGTGAAAAAAAATTGGATACCTGGTCACCAACCGAATTTAAAAGCGATCTACAAAATGGGGGACTAATCTATCTACAAAATGGGTGAAATCAAAGGGTAATATTCGACTTTTATACCTCAATAGACATTGGCAAGGGTCAACGCGCCCGTGTAATTTACTTATGTTATATTTTTGCGTGTGTAGGTATGTCATTGTTTGACAACAAACGGAGTGCCCACTCAAATGTCACATAGCAGCTTTAGAACCACTCACTCGTGGAAATTTTCAGACACAGAAATTGGCGCAACTGTCAACGTCGAATTTAACAGAATCGAGCATAGACTATGCGATATTTTGCGATCACGATGCATAAAATGTATCACAGAACCGAAATAATCGACCTTGTTCATACTAAAGTAGTCTGTAATTCTATGAAAACAAGGTTCAAAGTCAAGTGTGTCTTTGTAGGTGCGGGCTCATGCGACCGCTTGGGGTTTGAGAGATATTCTATGGGGTCAACAACGTCCATGGGTCAACATGACAAAGTGCTCCTTCAAAATTGCTAAACTGTCAAAACCATAGAATAATACTATTATTATTCTGAGGTCAAAACACATACACATACGTCAAATGTACAATGTCAATCAAACCTGCCACTATTCCGCTACGATTTAGTAATTGTATGGGATTGTGTATAGATACACAAGCCCATACTAAATCGTAGCGTAATAATGTGATCGAAGAATAGGGACGTAATAATTACGTACGTCCATTAATAGAATAAATAGCACATAATTTAAAAAAATGTGTGCATTTAAAAAAAAAATCTTGTATAAGATCGAAGTCTATGGTGCTAATAATAAAACTTAAAATTTAAAAATTAAATTTGTTTACGCTCTCACTTTTTACGGATTCTTTTGAAACTCGTCAATATGGTAAGATAACGGATACATACTTAAACATGAACATAGAAAAAACACCCGGACCCGAAATCAATTTAGAAAAACCATTTTTATCTAAATTGATCGGACCAGGAATTAACCTCAGAGATAGCGCGCCAGACCCGGCATGCTAACTACTCGACCACGGAGGTCGTATAGCGTCGTCAAGGCACGGTAGTGTATACTTTCTTTGTTCAAGGCTCAATAATGAAGCTATGCTCCGTTTGACTATAGACGCAACGCAAGGTGGTTGCCAGCAGATGGATTGGGAGATATGATCGGGTTCAGAGGCATGCATTAGGAGAGGAAATTTGTGCTCAACAGAACAGAACATCTCCATTTGTTGTAATAAGAGTGTTCTATAGTATCTAATGCGTAATGAAGACAAGCGACATGCGAATAAACTTGTAGAATTTATAGCATATAGAGATATTGACCGGGTTCGAATCCTGGGATAAGGGGGTGACATATAAAAATTTAATGCAGTTTTTATTAAATCTGAAATTGACGCCATGCATGGTTCTTAAGAAAAGTTTCTTATCTCTTATAGTTTTTGAGTAATCCCTACCTACCTATTTGGATTGATGACTCTGTATAGTTTTAAGTAAAGTTCCAGAGGAAATTTCACACTTAGGTACTTCCGTACTCAGAGACGTCAACAATAAGTCTCTTGCTGTCACTTTCTTAAGTATAGTGCTAAATAGAGAAGGAAAGACATTTAACTGTCTGAGTGCGGCAGTTAGTACCTATAATATAACTTTTTTGTACTTATTGTTTAGTTTGTATTAGAAATGCATTTCTTTTAACCTAAATTTAAACTTCGTCACGCTTGATCCAATCACTTAGTATTATTTAAGATCCAATCACATAATAATTTAATTATTATGTTTTATGCTAAACAAAACATTACAGTTCAACTAATTCTCAATAGCAAAGACTTTCTTTTGGTTTTCCTGGTTTTGAAGGACTATAATATAACCTATCCGTGTATTCACTATAATAGTACCGTGTCGCGTAGCGGTGAAAGAATATTACCACCCCCGCTTTTCCCCTCGCTGTTGTAAAAGGCTACTAACGGACTAAAGACTACACATACACCCAACAAATAGAGCAGGGGCGATGGGCTCACCACCTGTCACGCTGAGGACATTGTGCAGTCGCTATTTGGTGAAAAGTGGACTATGGTAGAGGACTGCTTTTGCGGTCCTCATTAACTAGTCTCTGACTAACCGTTCCGGGATTATAGTCGTGATTATATGTATGAATGAGTATGTTCAATATTAATACAGAAAAACTTAAATTCTATAATTGCCTAAATTTTATTGTAGACAATTAATCATTCCGAAGTTCGATTTACTTATCTGCAATAAATAAGAAATAAGAAAACCCACTTCTTTATACAAGAGTTTTTAATGACAAATTAAAAAGAACACGTAAACTAGACTTACAACAAATATTTACAATGATTTATATACAAAATTTACACGGCTTTTACATTGTGTACTAATTTTGCTTTATCGCATCTTTTCTTGGTACTTCAAAGACTGGTGAGAAGTGATCCCAGGTGGATATGTGGTCAAACAGTGCTCCCCCAGGACATTCTGTGGTCATGACTTGACGGTGGCCGACCAGTTTGTACTCTGGACTGATGATGCCTTTTGCCACGCCGACTTCTATCAGCTGTTTGGTAGTCTCCAACTGTATTTGGGGTGGTAGCTCGGCTGTGGTAAGCAAAGTGAACAATTAGTTCCTAGTTTTATAATATATTTGAAATATAACTGTTACTTCTAAGTTAATCGTCACCAATGCGTGCAAGTAACTTAATCTAATGCTGCCAATGAAACGTATAAATTTCCTTATTTAAAAAAAAGTAAGCAAGGTGTTCCCCAGGGAAGTGTAATGAGCCCGCACTTCTATTTCTTATTTACATCAATGACTTGCCAAAATCAATTAACTATCTGAGTATCCTATTCGCAGATGGTGTATCAATTATTCTCCATAGCAAAAAGATACCTTAAATTACGAGCATGAGAAAAACGCAGATATAGAAAATGTACCTAAAAATGATGAATCACAATGGACTTAATAGTGTAAATGTCACCAAAACCAAGTTAGTAAAATTTTCTAATTAAACAATAGGGCGATTAAATCTTAGAATAGCATGTGAGGAAAGAGAAATTGAATAAGTTTTTAGGAATCACTTTCGACAAAAACTGTAATTAGAAAACGCATACTCACAACATTTGTACAGGGCTAAGTAAGTAGGTTTCTATATGCGCAAAGCGACTCATACAGCAGGCCAAAAGGTTGCCCTTACGGTCTACCACGCCTTTGTCGGTTTTAAGATACAGTGAAAATGAATGCCATAAATATGTATGTAGGTATCCCTTGATATAATATTATTTGTATACGTACTTCTCCAGTCGCCGATCAGGCAGATCCCGATGCTGTGGTTGTTGGCGGGGCCGGCGTGCACCCCCACCACTTCCCAGCCGCGACCCTCGTATGCACCCCCCTCACTGCCTACGCAGAAGCTGGCAACAAAGAGCAGGTTACATACTGTATTACGTAATGTAGGTATGCATATAAATATAGGTATGGAGAGAGAGAGAGAGAGAGAAACATTACATAAAATAATAACAATATTAAAAAGACAATATTGTCAATCAGGACCCCGCCTCAGCTTGTGTTGTTGCGGACGGTACGTACCGCAACAACGCTGGTATTCTGGCGGAGCCTGTAAATAGTATGGGAGGGTAAAAAAAGATTGTGTTGTAACAGTTCATCTAAATACATAAAAAGGAAAACTGACCTAATGATTGCTAACTGTCTGACGTATCAACGCCCAAACTACTAGGGTTGAAACTTGTAATTTTGCAATAATTTTGTAGTAGTAAGCAAAATAAAGGTTTATTGAAAATTCGCCCTCTAAGGCGAGGTAAGTTTGTATGAAACGCCGTTACTTTGCCGCCGTGTTTTTGAAAGCTAAATTGACAAAATTGTGACATTGCAACGCATACCGGGTACAACCAGTTCTGCAATAGAGTAACTAGCGAAGTTGTGCCATTTTATTCCTCTCATTACACATACTATCCTGAGGGTCGTGACACCCCCGCAGAATTACCTTCTCTCTGATTATTGCCCTCGGTCTTTGGCTTGGTGAAGGGCCTTGTGAACACATACTATCCTTCCTACTTATATTATAAACGCGAAAGTTTGTAAGTAAAGATGGATGTTTGTTAGTCTTTCACGTAAAAACTACTGAATGGATTTGGATGAAATTCGGCATACAGATAGTTTATAAACTGGATTAACACATATGATACTTTTTATCCCGATATTCCTACGGGAACGGGAACCACGCGGGTGAAACTGCGATCGGCCGCTAGTAATCAATACATACATACAATATAAATCATGCCCGCTTCCCAGAGGTGTAGGGCGGGGATCACAGATTTCCATTTGCCATTATCAATGTTGTAGTTAAATATACACCTCCACGGCTGAGTGGCTAGCGATCGGCCCGATATCCTGAAGTCCTGGGTTCAATTCTTGGGCAGGCCAAGTGTAACCCAGAAGTAAAGTGTTGTAGAGATTTTTTTTTCTCTCTATTATGACACGTCATAGTGACTGAATCCTGCCTGATGGTAAGCAGCCGATGCAGTCCAAAATAATGAGAGCGCTCCCGACCGTGGAATAAGCACGATAACGCTAAATAAATACAACTGTAAAAAGGAAACTATGACATACCTTAAGTCGCTAAATTATGAAGAGACTGAAAAGATTCTCACAACTATCAAGTAATATAAATAACTTACATCCTCCACTAACTTACTCACGCGCACTCACTCACACACACACGCACACTCACATGCACACACACACACACACATATATACATACTCCTAGCACATAAGAATCAAATCTATTTGATGTAACTCGCATCTACCCCTTAGTCTGTAATACTTACTTTTTCTCGCAAGGCTTGGTACTTATCTATTTCTTATCTATGTTGCTTTCCCAAAAAAAAAAAAATGTAGTTTAGACACCCACTTGTCAATTGATTAATTTCCGCGGGAGGGCCCTGGTGACCTGTTCTACAGGTTTTCTTTAACCCCTACCAGGCACCAGTCTCTCACAACGATATGGGTCATAAAAATGTAACTATAACTACAATTAGCAATAAGTCATAGAATAATTACTACCTATTTATTATTGTGGAGAGAAAATAAACGATTTCATTATTATTAAAGGAAAGAGACAAAATAAGTTGCTAAAAACGTCAAATGTAAAGTGAAAAAAAATTGGATACCTGGTCACCAACCGAATTTAAAAGCGATCTACAAAATGGGGGACTAATCGATCTACAAAATGGGTGAAATCAAAGGGTAATATTCGACTTTTATACCTCAATAGACATTGGCAAGGGTCAACGCGCCCGTGTAATTTACTTATGTTATATTTTTGCGTGTGTAGGTATGTCATTGTTTGACAACAAACGGAGTGCCCACTCAAATGTCACATAGCAGCTTTAGAACCACTCACTCGTGGAAATTTTCAGACACAGAAATTGGCGCAACTGTCAACGTCGAATTTAACAGAATCGAGCATAGACTATGCGATATTTTGTGATCACGATGCATAAAATGTATCACAGAACCGAAATAATCGACCTTGTTCATACTAAAGTAGTCTGTAATTCTATGAAAACAAGGTTCAAAGTCAAGTGTGTCTTTGTAGGTGCAGGCTCATGCGACCGCTTGGGGTTTGAGAGATATTCTATGGGGTCAACAACGTCCATGGGTCAACATGACAAAGTGCTCCTTCAAAATTGCTAAACTGTCAAAACCATAGAATAATACTATTATTATTCTGAGGTCAAAACACATACACATACGTCAAATGTACAATGTCAATCAAACCTGCCACTATTCCGCTACGATTTAGTAATTGTATGGGATTGTGTATAGATACACAAGCCCATACTAAATCGTAGCGTAATAATGTGATCGAAGAATAGGGACGTTATAATTACGTACGTCCATGAATAGAATAAATAGCACATAATTTAAAAAAATGTGTGCATTTAAAAAAAAAATCTTGTATAAGATCGAAGTCTATGGTGCTAATAATAAAACTTAAAATTTAAAAATTAAATTTGTTTACGCTCTCACTTTTTACGGATTCTTTTGAAACTCGTCAATATGGTAAGATAACGGATACATACTTAAACATGAACATAGAAAAAACACCCGGACCCGAAATCAATTTAGAAAAACCATTTTTATCTAAATTGATCGGACCAGGAATTAACCTCAGAGATAGCGCGCCAGACCCGGCATGCTAACTACTCGACCACGGAGGTCGTATAGCGTCGTCAAGGTACGGTAGTGTATACTTTCTTTGTTCAAGGCTCAATAATGAAGCTATGCTCCGTTTGACTATAGACGCAACGCAAGGTGGTTGCCAGCAGATGGATTGGGAGATATGATCGGGTTCAGAGGCATGCATTAGGAGAGGAAATTTGTGCTCAACAGAACAGAACATCTCCATTTGTTGTAATATGAGTGTTCTATAGTATCTAATGCGTAATAAAGACATGCGACATGCGAATAAACTTGTAGAATTTATAGCATATAGAGATATTGACCGGGTTCGAATCCTGGGATAAGGGGGTGACATATAAAAATTTAATGCAGTTTTTATTAAATCTGAAATTGACGCCATGCATGGTTCTTAAGAAAAGTTTCTTATCTCTTATAGTTTTTGAGTAATCCCTACCTACCTATTTGGATTGATGACTCTGTATAGTTTTAAGTAAAGTTCCAGAGGAAATTTCACACTTAGGTACTTCCGTACTCAGAGACGTCAACAATAAGTCTCTTGCTGTCACTTTCTTAAGTATAGTGCTAAATAGAGAAGGAAAGACATTTAACTGTCTGAGTGCGGCAGTTAGTACCTATAATATAACTTTTTTGTACTTATTGTTTAGTTTGTATTAGAAATGCATTTCTTTTAACCTAAATTTAAACTTCGTCACGCTTGATCCAATCACTTAGTATTATTTAAGATCCAATCACATAATAATTTAATTATTATGTTTTATGCTAAACAAAACATTACAGTTCAACTAATTCTCAATAGCAAAGACTTTCTTTTGGTTTTCCTGGTTTTGAAGGACTATAATATAACCTATCCGTGTATTCACTATAATATAACCGGTTATATTATAGTGAATACACGGATAGGATACACGCGTGTTGCGTAGCGGTGAAAGAATATTACCACCCCCCGCTTTTCCCTTCGCTGTTGTAAAAGGCTACTAACGGACTAAAGACTACACATACACCCAACAAATAGAGCAGGGGCGATGGGCTCACCACCTGTCACGCTGAGGACATTGTGCAGTCGCTATTTGGTGAAAAGTGGACTATGGTAGAGGACTGCTTTTGCGGTCCTCATTAACTAGTCTCTGACTAACCGTTCCGGGATTATAGTCGTGATTATATGTATGAATGAGTATGTTCAATATTAATACAGAAAAACTTAAATTCTATAATTGCCTAAATTTTATTGTAGACAATTAATCATTCCGAAGTTCGATTTACTTATCTGCAATAAATAAGAAATAAGAAAACCCACTTCTTTATACAAGAGTTTTTAATGACAAATTAAAAAGAACACGTAAACTAGACTTTCAACAAATATTTACAATGATTTATATACAAAATTTACACGGCTTTTACATTGTGTACTAATTTTGCTTTATCGCATCTTTTCTTGGTACTTCAAAGACTGGTGAGAAGTGATCCCAGGTGGATATGTGGTCAAACAGTGCTCCCCCAGGACATTCTGTGGTCATGACTTGACGGTGGCCGACCAGTTTGTACTCTGGACTGATGATGCCTTTTGCCACGCCGACTTCTATCAGCTGTTTGGTAGTCTCCAACTGTATTTGGGGTGGTAGCTCGGCTGTGGTAAGCAAAGTGAACAATTAGTTCCTAGTTTTATAATATATTTGAAATATAACTGTTACTTCTAAGTTAATCGTCACCAATGCGTGCAAGTAACTTAATCTAATGCTGCCAATGAAACGTAAAAATTTCCTTATTTAAAAAAAAGTAAGCAAGGTGTTCCCCAGGGAAGTGTAATGAGCCCGCACTTCTATTTCTTATTTACATCAATGACTTGCCAAAATCAATTAACTATCTGAGTATCCTATTCGCAGATGGTGTATCAATTATTCTCCATAGCAAAAAGATACCTTAAATTACGAGCATGAGAAAAACGCAGATATAGAAAATGTACCAAAAAATGATGAATCACAATGGACTTAATAGTGTAAATGTCACCAAAACCAAGTTAGTAAAATTTTCTAATTAAACAATAGGGCGATTAAATCTTAGAATAGCATGTGAGGAAAGAGAAATTGAAGGAGTAAATTAATATAAGTTTTTAGGAATCACTTTCGACAAAAACTGTAATTAGAAAACGCATACTCACAACATTTGTACAGGGCTAAGTAAGTAGGTTTCTATATGCGCAAAGCGACTCATACAGCAGGCCAAAAGGTTGCCCTTACGGTCTACCACGCCTTTGTCGGTTTTAAGATACAGTGAAAATGACTGCCATAAATATGTATGTAGGTATCCCTTGATATAATATTATTTGTATACGTACTTCTCCAGTCGCCGATCAGGCAGATCCCGATGCTGTGGTTGTTGGCGGGGCCGGCGTGCACCCCCACCACTTCCCAGCCGCGACCCTCGTATGCACCCCCCTCACTGCCTACGCAGAAGCTGGCAACAAAGAGCAGGTTACATACTGTATTACGTAATGTAGGTATGCATATAAATATAGGTATGGAGAGAGAGAGAGAGAGAAACATTACGTAAAATAATAACAATATTAAAAAGACAATATTGTCAATCAGGACCCCGCCTCAGCTTGTGTTGTTGCGGACGGTACGTACCGCAACAACGCTGGTATTCTGGCGGAGCCTGTAAATAGTATGGGAGGGTAAAAAAAGATTGTGTTGTAACAGTTCATCTAAATACATAAAAAGGAAAACTGACCTAATGATTGATTGACTGTCTGACGTATCAACGCCCAAACTACTAGGGTTGAAACTTGTAATTTTGCAATAATTTTGTAGTAGTAAGCAAAATAAAGGTTTATTGAAAATTCGCCCTCTAAGGCGAGGTAAGTTTGTATGAAACGCCGTTACTTTGCCACCGTGTTTTTGAAAGCTAAATTGACAAAATTGTGACATTGCAACGCATACCGGGTACAACCAGTTCTGCAATAGAGTAACTAGCGAAGTTGTGCCATTTTATTCCTCTCATTACACATACTATCCTGAGGGTCGTGACACCCCCGCAGAATTACCTTCTCTCTGATTATTGCCCTCGGTCTTTGGCTTGGTGAAGGGCCTTGTGAACACATACTATCCTTCCTACTAATATTATAAACGCGAAAGTTTGTAAGTAAGGATGGATGTTGGTTAGTCTTTCACGTAAAAACTACTGAATGGATTTGGATGAAATTCGGCATACAGATAGTTTATAAACTGGATTAACACATATGATACTTTTTATCCCGATATTTTTCCGTGAACGGGAACCACGCGGGTGAAACTGCGATCGGCCGCTAGTAATCAATACATACATACAATATAAATCATGCCCGCTTCCCAGAGGTGTAGGGCGGGGATCACAGATTTCCATTTGCCATTATCAATGTTGTAGTTAAATATACACCTCCACGGCTGAGTGGCTAGCGATCGGCCCAATATCCTGAAGTCCTGGGTTCAATTCTTGGGCAGGCCAAGTGTAACCCAGAAGTAAAGTGTTGTAGAGATTTTTTTTTCTCTCTATTATGACACGTCATAGTGACTGAATTCTGCCTGATGGTAAGCAGCCGATGCAGTCCAAAATAATGAGAGCGCTCCCGACCGTGGAATAACCACGATAACGAGCGCACCCATTCATGACGGCCTGCATAAATGCCGTTTCACGCCCCGCTTAAAAGACCCGGAACTGTTAGAGCTGGGAAACACATGCGCCGGCAAAGAATTCCAAAGCCGAATATGGTCTTACGAGAGGAACTTAGAGGAACGACTTGTTAAATTTTTTGGTACGAGTACTGATAGTCTGTACAGTATGATGGTGGTTCCTAAGACCAGCACGTGTAGTCCGGGGAGGAAAGGAGAGGGCGGGATAAGATCAAAAAGTTCTTGAGAACACTCTCCGTAGTATTATAACTTAGATCCTTTTACTTGCCGCTGGGACCACGCGCCACTTGTGAACCCACCGACCGGCCTCACTTAAGTTGCTTTAGGACCAGACATGCTAAAAGATTTTGTAGTTTCGTCATTTTGGTACGTTCGTTGTACACAATCCATTTCCTACTCAACTAGCGAATTAAACGTTGTTCCTTCCGTATGAACCATGACCTCCGCCGAACCGGATACAGGTCGAAATGTTTTAAAATTACCGACCGCGTGGTCATGTTGACCTTTTTTCTGATGCAAATTTGTTACCGAAATAACTTGTTCGGTGGTTCCCCATAAAGGTCACTAACACAAATATAAATCGCCGGCAATCCAAACTTTTTTGTCTAAAAACTCGTTAGTTGCTTTCGAGCCTTTTTCTTCTTCTAAGTATGTGGGCAGAGGCATCGAGTAACAAAGATTTTTGTTACAATATAATCATCACGGTAATAAAAATAACTTCGTCACGGATTATTTGTTTAGAGGGTGTAAAATATTGAGTAGAGTTTAATACTTAATTTAATACATAATACTTCATTATCTGATGTGCATGTTTCTTTAAATTATATATTTAGTGCCTGTTTTAAAATTAGAGATATATTTTGTTAGTTTAAATCTTAGATTAAAACAAAAAGGGAAGATACGGCATGCTCCTACTTGTAGTCATTCAAAATATAGTCTTACTCAACTACTTAAGCAAACACTCACACACGCACAGCTATAAAGTGTAAATGAGCGAGCGAGACAAAGCGGTAAGTTTCAACGTCAGCGTGAGGGAGTCAGCGAGTAGCGCGTTGACGTCTCGGTCGCTTCGCAACAGACGAGTACGTACGACCGATTCCGACGCCACTTTCTCTTTTTCACACAGTAGAATATCTGCAATAGGGCGATGTAGCCTGTTCGCTCGGCAAATTGTGACTGAAGTGAAATTGTGCCTTTAGGCCTAATTTTGGCGGCTCACTCACGAGTCACGAGACGCTAATGCCGTATCTTCCCTTTTTGTTTTAATCTAAGGTTTAAATGAATGTTTTGTATGAACTATCTGTCAAGTAAAAGCTAATGGCTAACTAAAATATAAATTATAAAAAGGTGCTTCAGATCATCTCCATCATCAGGCAGAGTATCCGGAGGATAGCAGTATTGCTTTACTTAACCCATTTTCACATAAACAATTACTTATAAATAAGTAAGTACCTACTTGTAATATTTTTTTTTTTTGGGGAGCTTGCAGCATTATTCACAATGAGTCTTAACATGTAGTAACTTACAAGCTCATAACAAGCTACCGCATATAAATATAATCAGTATAATAACAATTAGTACAATATCTGGCGACTATAGTTAAGTCCGAGATTTTGAATTTTACTCTGAATTTACATCGTAATCGGAAGCGACAGCAAAAATCGTGGTGATCGATTCAACATCGAAAGATATCTAGAGCTTACGTCACCCTATAAATTACTAAATTCTTCGTGGCGTATCTAAAGACTAGGCTAGACTAGGCCTATACATTGGCTGAGATAGCACTTGTCATGTAGTTGAATACCGGATAATTCATAATGTTTGAACCTGAACATAACATGAAGTGGACACTCGAGTAGGTAAGTGTTTGAACAATAAATACAAACTTAAGTAATAAAAAACTCTGTATCAAATAAAATACAAAAAAAAGCTATATTCTCAGGTACTTTTTTATAATAACCTGAGAACGAATTGCGGAAAAAATTACAGAAGTGGATGAGTACTTAATTTTATCCTGTTTCCGCTCAGAGCGTTTACCTACATACATACTCGTAATAATTGCGTCATTAAATATTGCCACGTCACAGTTATTAACAGTAGGTCTCTTATGTAACTATACCTTTAATAAGTGAGTCTATTTATTTAAACATTTTACATACATATTTATATATATATATATATATAATAACGACTATTATCCCCAAAGGGTTAGTCAGAGATTATGCAATGAAGACCGCAAAAAGCAGCCATAGTCCACTTTTCTCAAAATAGCGACTGCACATGTGTGACAGGTGTTGACCCCATCGCTGCTCTATGCTGTTGGATGTATGTGCACTCTAGTCCGTTAGTCGCCTTTTACGACCCCCAAGGGAAGAGTGGGGAGAGAGGGGCGGTAGTATTCTTTCACCGCTACGCGACAGGGTTGCTTATGTACATTTTAGTATTTAAAATTAAAAGCTGTTTCTCTCCGAGACCCTTGCTTTTTCACTTTCTTCATTCTAGTGTCACTCGCATTTTACTATTTATCTTACTGAGAGAAAGACCCCGTCGTTAGCTTCTATCATATTTATAATGATTGAAGTGAAATCTCCAGAGTGTTACGTCAATGTCCTAAAATGTACAGTGTCGAAATTGCGTCCAGATCGTAAGAAGTCCATATCTTACAGCGTCTTCTAAGTAGTGCCACGTCTGAGATCGAAGGTTGTCAGTGATTTTCTCGTCACTATCTTTCAAGAAACACTTGAAATCCAAATGACACTATAGGTAATATGTGCACAAAGTTAAGTAGGTACACACGGCGTCAGATCAACCTACCCTAAACTGTCAAATTTCCCCAATGAATATTGGTCCTTAGAACCAAACAATAAAGTTAAAATTGATTGTAGAAATTTGACAGTTTTGGGTAGGTTGATCTGACGCCGTGTTTACTTCCTGTATACTAACCCACTGCAGGTCAAAGGCCTCCTTCATTGAAATCAAGTCATCGCTATAATTAGGGTTGCCACCTTTTTTTAGGAGGAATAAAGTATTTTTTCATTATGTTAGAACAAAAATAAAGAATAATCGCTGTATATCATATTCTCAAATGACCACATTCGTAAAACATCACATTTGCAAAACACGATATTCTCAAAACATCATATTCTCATAATATCATATTCTGAAAACATCATAGGTACTAGCAAGATATGATATACGCAAGAAACTATATTCGCTGAAGAAAGTCGAAGCTAAGGCTCGTATCTAAAATCAAACTCAAAATCAAATCCATGCTTTCATTAAACTAAAAATAACGGATCGGACAACCATAGACTCACAGACAACAGTGAAAGGAAGTGCAGACAACCGTACATAGCATAAAAATAAGTCTTCATTTATTTGTCCTTAGTAACGTATTTTTTGTTGCTCCTTGCGACATTTAACAAATATTTGTCTTTAACATAAATAGTTTTACGTAAATAGAGTATTCTAGCGTACTTTATTGGTTTCGTAGATTATAAAGTACGCTTACATGAAAAAGAGGACAATACTCTATTTTAGAGTACGGGTGGCAACCCTAGCTATAATTGATGGGTATCGACTATCGACTTAAATGCGGGTTGGTGATCACGAACCTAGGCTATGGATAGAAAATCCGAAACACACTTTGCCTGGGAATTGAATGGGGATTTCAATATTGTGCACAAAGGATTGTTTATAAACATTCTTCAACGAATATGTCTCTAGTGCCTATAGGTTTTGATTGAGTTGTTTTAAATGTCAACCAAGGACCAGGATTTATTCGGGGGTGGCATTAGCAGCTACGAAAGGTCTCTGCTTTCATAATTTAATGGAAATATTCTATATATTTGATTCCATTTTTTTATTCAATTCAATTTCAATTTAATTTTAATAAATTTTTGTTGCGTATTTTCAACAAATTTTTCGTGTTAATTAAATTGTAATGTTATTATTTATAAATGTGGGAACCGTAATATTTGAAGCCCGGATTGCAGAGGACGCGGGTCCGATTCCCGCCTGAGGTGATAGACATTTTTTTCAACGTTTCGTTATCAATGTGGGAAATTTTAAATTAAATGTGTAATTGCATGCGGTCTTTACCTATGATTGTATTTGCATCTAGTTTTTTCTTTTTAAATCTCGGTGTTCTCAATAAATAAATAGATGCTTTAATTTTCATAACTCCAAGGAACTTATTAGAAAAAAAAATAAAAACATCATATTTTTATTTGTGAAAATCCAAAAATCATACCTAGGCTTTCAGTGGCAAGATGACCAGTTAAATTATCAGTCTGGGTTCGGCTTTTCTATTTTTGGGCCTGGCAACTCTATACGGAACTCAACTCGGTTGCTAATCGACAATTAATACCTTTTGCTGGTCGAAATCTGACTAATTAAGTAATCAATCAATTGATAAGCTAATTTATTTGGACTTCGGTAATTGAAACGGATACTTACTACTAATCATACAATTAAATCACATTAGTAACGACAATAAGTTACGTGGGGGAAATCACCTAATCTTCGATCTGAACAAAGCTCGATGACTTTACCTTCCTCTCACCTGATGGCAGGAGACGATAAGGAAGAAGGTGGAAGTTGACCTTACCAGGATAATACTCAACCACTGAGGAACTGGATATCTTATCAGTTAGACCCACTTTATGTATGTGCGTTGTTAAGAAGAAACACTACGTCGAAATGGCATGCAAAATTCTCATACAAAACACAGAAATCCGACGTCTCGTAGTCTCCTGTTCCTCCTTCAGAACTGGACCATTTTTTATTACTTTTTTAGCATCGGTTAAAGAAAGAGATTTGCTATGTCTGTATTTTTGATTTTTTTTTAAACCAGCCACTCAACGTTTCTAAAGAACACGCTTTAAACTGAAGTGATTTCGCTAAATTTTGAAGGCTCCTGGTTAATAAATAAATGACTTAATGCAAAAAAATCAAACATTTAGACATAGAAAATCTCTTTCTTTAACCGATGCTGAAAAAGTAATAAAAATTGCTCCAGTTCTAAAGGAGGAAACAGGGGACTACGAAACGTCGATTTTCTGTGTTTTGTATGAGAATTTTGCATGCCACGTTGACGGACGTTGGTTACGACAGTTACTGAAGTTAATCCTACCTAAACAAAAACCAAAAATAAGAAAAAAATAAGATATCCAGAGATCGAGGCAAGTTTTGCAAACCTCTGTGGTAGAGTGGTTAGCACGCCTGTTCGGACGTTGCGCCATTTATGTATTCCCGGATTCAATTTCCGGTCGGGTCAATTTAGAAAAATACTGTCCTTATAAATTATTTCGGGTCTGGGTGTTTTCTATTATGTTCATCCGTTATCCGCGATCCTGTTTCGGCTTGCAGTGGTACGGGGGTAGTTATGCGCGTTTGTCTGGCGTTCTGTTCGTTAGATTAGTTGTTAAGTCATAACTACAAGTTGGTTAACTGTTTTTTATTATTATTATTAGTATTGACGTCAATAAGTGCCTGTAAAGGTTTACGTAGAATAAATAATTTGACTTTAACTTTGAATATTACGTAAAATGTATTTTTTCTATTTGAGTGACTCAAAATCAGAGTCGTGATTGAAACTGTAAGCGTTCCTTCTTTACTACAGAATCGTAAATGTTCGTGTTATCTTTTGTTACGATGACCTATTACCTATTACTATTAAGATGGTAATAAACAACACATAGTACGTACGTATCGTATAAACATCTCACACTTCTTAGCATCAATCAATGAGTGAGTCACTATGATTGTGATCATAGCCAAGAATTCGAAAACATAACGTCATACTGTTACGTACGTTTGGTTGATTAATTAACATTTCATTAAGGATACGTTTTTTCTCCTAAATGTTATTTTTTCGTCACAAAATTATTTTTTATTATACACGACATTTATCCGTGTCGCGTTGCGGTGAAAGAATACTACCACCCCCTCTCTTCCCTTGGGTGTCGTAAAAGGCGACTAACGGACTAGACTGCACATACATCCAACAGCATAGAGCGGCGATGGGCTCACCACCTGTCACGCTGAGCACATGTGCAGTCGCTATTTGGTGAAAAGTGGACTATGGTAGAGGACTGCATTTGCTGTCCTCTACCATAGTCTCTAACCCTTCGAGGATAATAGTAGTGATTATATGTACAGTCACGAGCACCAATATGTATACACATTGACTCTTATTCCATTGTATTTAGAGTTACAATTGTTTACGTATTTTGCTCGTGACTGTACGTAGGTATCAATCACATTTTACAGTACTCACTTGTAGCCTATATCGCCGAAGTCCAAGGTATTGTGGTAATCCTGCATGGACTTCATGCTCTTCTTGCACTCCTCGACAGCGTGGCAGGCGCCGGGGATGTAGGTGTGGTGGATGACCACGTAAGGAACTGGTGTCATCAGCGGCCGAATGTCGGTGCCCGCTGACGCGTTCCAGTCCTGCCTGCTGTAGTATTTGAATAGGTACTCCTGGTCTGCGAATAGAACAAGCTAGTTATACACAGGTACATAATAATTATGTTCTCGGTTATTATCCCCGAAGGGTTAGTCAGAGATCAGGCAATGAGGACCTCGAAAGCAGTTCTCTACCACAGTCCACGTTTCACATGATATGCGGGATTACTCAATCCCGCGCGGGATCACGCGGGATCCCGCATCTTTGAAATTATGTTATAAAATAAAATTGAAACTACAGATTTTTGTGTAAAAATCAACTTTTATTAAATTAAGCAACTGAAATTTTTCTCTTCTATTAATTACCTACGTATGTTTATGTAATTAGTAATCTGTTTTCTTAGTTTCATCTTTAAATGTTTGGCATAGCTTAATAGTTTTGTTTAATTTTACCCCTACTCCTAACAATAGTTTTATATTTTCAATTCTTATTCATATAATGACTTTATATTTTTCAGTCTTATTCATGTAATGACTAATAATCAAATCACAACTTTCTCTTAGATACTATTATCATGATATCAACCTATGGTGATAACTTTTGAAAATACGCTCTTATGAAGCAAATGGCATTTATTGTATCATCTCCGAGCCTGCTTCTGAGTGAACTGCAAATATATCTGATTCGGCTTCTACGCTAGTAGGCTGAACCGTCAGGATATTATTATATTCATAGGCGAGCGTCCTCTGATACCATTGGACTCAATAAACGCCAAATTTTTTATTTGCGGGATCCGCGGATCCGCTTTTTGAAGGTGCGGGATCCAGCAGATTAATAAAAGCAGCGGCATCCCGTAGGAATGCGTGATCCCGTTTTGCGGGATTGCAATCCCTAGTTTCACCATATGACAACTGCACATGTGCTCACCGTGACGGTGGGGAGTCCATCGCCTCTTTATACTGTTATACATGTATGTGCAGTGTTTGGTCCGTTAGCCAGTGGCCTGATTCACGTATTTCGTAATTAGTCGAAATGTCGTTTCCGTTTAGAAGTCGTCCTATTGAAAAACAGTCACAAATCCGTATTCACCTGTCATTTTGCTAGAACGATTACTCGATAGGAATGCAACTCAGCGATTTGTCAACTATTTAAACTTAATGTTGCCATTACAGTTCTACCAAATAAATTCAAATACTTTTTGTTAACAAAACATGCAGAAATGTGTATTATTTTTTCCAACGACTTGTAAATTGTCTAATTTGACGTGTAATCTAAAATCCGATAAAACTAAACGTCAAAATCATAGGTGAATACCGCGGAGGCAACGATCGAACTTCGATTAATGCACGTGAATACGCTTAAACAAAACCGACCGTGCGATTGATACGTGAATACGAAAAGTGACTTCAGCGATCAATTCGCTTGCATGTCGTTGAAGTTTTGTTACGTGAATTAGGCTACTGATTTCACAGTCACGCGTTTGATCAGCGCCGGCCACACGCGCGCGCTACACTACGTAGTAGTTGCGCGTTTGAACTGCGTGATCTGATGACTATGAAACGCAACTACTATCTAGTGTAATTGTAACCGCGCGCGTGTAGCCGGCGCAGATCAAACGCGTGACTGGGAAATCAGCCTAATAGTCGCCTTTTACGACACCCAAGGGAAGAGAGGGGGTGGTAGTATTCCTTCACCGCTACACGACACGGTTAATCATTTTTGGGACTACCCACTCAAAGTAAAGTCGCTTTTTCCCTGTACTGTGTCTGTGGCTCCTCTTTTACCCAACCCCGCATTAGGCCAGCCTAGAGGGTAAATGGCTCACCCTCCCCATGGATGGGCAGTCCATGCGAGACGGCCCTGTCCCCAGTGAGACGTTTATGGGCTGATGATATACAATAAATTCAATTAATTGATCTTATCACGGATACGAATACAGTAGCAATCAGAATCATAACAATTGAAGCAAAACAATATTAATCGAACGATAATTACGGCGTCAATACTTTTTGTTATTGTAAATAACATTTATCCTATCTAATATTGTTAATGAATGTTTTATATTTTAGCGTTTTATTAACGCTTAATTATACTTAAGTAAAATTTTAAACACTGAAAAAAGACGACAACCTCAGACGGGAATCGAACCACGCACCTTCCGCATTCCGGGCGGCTGCCTTAACCACTTGGCTACCGAGGTCTGGCTTTCAACCGTCGAAATTTGTCAGTGCTTGATGCTTATGTTTTTAGTCAAGGAAGGAAGGAGTGGAGATCGATGGCGCAGCGGCTAGCGCGTTCGGCTTGCGATCTTGCTCGCTAAGCAACTTTCGCAATGCCGCCGGGTCGCTGGATGGGTGACCAAATTAAAAACATCTCGAGCTTCGCCGTGCTTCGGAATGCACGTTAAGCCGTTGGTCCCGGTTGTTGTCGTAAGATGGCAGTCATTAAACCCACCAACCCGCATTGGGCCAGCGTGGTGGATTATGGCCCAATATCCCCACGTGCTATTGTCTACGTAGGAGGCCTGTGCCCAGCAGTGGGACGTTTATAGGCTGATGATGATGTGTATAACCGTGTCACGTAGCGGTAAAAGAATACTAGCACCCCCTCTCTTCCCTTGGGTGTCGTAAATACCCACGACACTACCTACCAGTAGTGCGGCTTGGTAGTGTGGTTGGGAAGGAGGGTAAAAGGCGACTAATGGACTAAAGACTGCGGACATACATCCAACATCTTAGAGCTGCGATGGGCTCACCACCTGTCATGCTGAGCACATGTGCAGTCGCCAAAGTGGACTCTATCATGCCTAGTCTCTGAATAACCTTTCGGGGATAATAGTTGTATTACATGTATCTATGTATCTATATAAAAACACCCTGACTCGACATCAATTTAGAAAACCATTTTTCTCTAAATTGTCTCGACCGGGAATTGAACCCGAGACCTCAGAGATGACGCGATACCAGACCCGGTGTGCTAACCACTTGACCACGGAGGTCTACAATATCTATGTAAAGGCTAAGAATCATCATCATTTTTAACCGACTCGGTGGTCTAGTGGCTAAGCCACCGGTTTCAGACCCAAAGGTCCCGGGTTCGATTCCCGGCGGGGGGGTACATCTTTGTGTGCTCGGTTTGGTTGGTGGTAGGGCTGTTAAGTCCGCCTGGCTAACTACCACCATCTTTATAGTCTGTCGCCATAACAACGATGTATAGCATTGTTGTGTTCCGGCAGTTTGAGATAAGATAGCCAGTTCCTCAGTGGTTGAGGATTCCGGGTGAAGCGCGCTTCCACCTTCGGCCTTATCGTCACTTACCATCAGGTGAGATGAAGGCCAAGCGCTTACCCGTCAATACCTGCCAATAAAAAAAAATCGGATGATTATTTTTTGGACATTGGACAAGTATAATCATCCGCTTATACTTGTCCATTGCTGGACATAGGCCAAGAGCACGCACGCACGATCCGCGGCTATACTTTCTCCAGCTCTTGCCAGCCACCTTGCGAACATCATCGCTCCACCTAGTCTGAGGGCGTCCTACGCTACGCTTGCCGATACGCGGTCTCCATCTCCAGAACTTGTCTTCTACCACAACGGTCATAGGTTCTGCGACTGGCCCACTGCCATTTAAGGTAGCTCCACCATACAATGATTCAATATGAGTCAAAATAAAGAACATAGGTAGAGTATTTAATGTTTTTATATATTTTAGCGTTTTTACACACCCCTCAAACCCCAAGCGGTCGCAAGAGACCGCACCTAGGTACAAAAGCACACTTGACTTTGTACCGTGTTTTCATAGACTTACAGACTACTTTAGTATGAACAAGTTTGGTTATTTCGGTTCTGTGGTTCATCTTATGCTCAGAACAATAACAGTATTGTTAGCGCAAAATATCGCAAAGTCTATGCTCGATTCTGTCAAATTTGACGTTGACAGTTAGTGTTAAAAAACTGTCAAAAAAAAATCCAAGACTGAGGGGTTAAATATACTTAGGTAAAATTTTAAACACTGAAAAAAGACGACAACCTCTTGCGGGAATCGAACCATGCACCTTTCGCATTCCGGGCGGCTGCCCTAACCACTTGGCTATCGAAATCTGATATACATCCGTCGAAATTTGCCAAAAGCAATGTTGATTAAAAAACATAAGCATCAAGCACTGACTTTCGACGGGTGAAAACCAGACCTAGCCGCTCGGAATGCGGAAGGTGCGTGGTTCGATTCCCGCCTGAACTTGTCGTCTTTTTTCAGTGTTTAAAATTTTACATAGGTAGAATGTCTTTGTTTAATAATAATAAATAATAAATAAACTTCCCTACACTTACACCAATTACCTAGCCCAAGAGAAGCTTCGTAATGAAACTCGTTAAATGGTTACTAGACAATGGATAAACATACTTAAAATACTTAAATACATACTTATCATACATAGAAAACACCCAGACCCGAAACAATTTAGAAAAACAATATTTTCTAAATTGACCCGACCGGGGATCGAACCCGGGACCTCAGAGATGGCGACACCATGAAAACCGGTGTACAAACCACTCGACGAAGGAGGTCGTCATGTTTCATGTTTGAAAAAATTATTTAAAAAAAAGTTACCTTTCCATTCCAAGCTATCTGGGAATGCGTTGACCACACTGCTCACCGTCACGAGTGCACTTAACAAGGAACTTATCATTGTAGTATAGTATAGTACAAATTTATCACAGTAAATACTTGTCGGAACACAAAGGCTCACTATATCTGCTTAGTTGACAATTGAACACTTATCTCCCTCGTTCACAATCGATTGATGAACACTGAGCTCCTCCGGCCGTTTTATACGATTATCCCGTCTTCGGTTCTTTCCCCGGTGGAGATACTGATAACGATGTTCGCGGAAACTCTTTTTTTTACAAACAAGCAGCCCGCACGTGTCTTCGTCCGCGTAGACCCCGTACGTAAGTACGTGCATACATATAAGTTATTATAAGTATGTAAGTTTAAGTAAGAGTGCTTATTGCAAGTAAGATTTAATGTTTTGCCATCATCATCATCGGCCTATAAACGTAAACATCACACCACCCTGGCCCAAAGCGGGAGCGGGACTATTCCATAGGAACCTATTGCCGGGATAAAAAGTATTCCATGTGCTAGTCCGAGGCTATAGTACGTAGTACTATTATTTATTCTGTGGCTATAGTCTGTATGAGTATGTGCTAAATTTCGTCCAACTCTGTTCGGCTGTTCTCAAGTATTGATAGAATAGCCAGTACCTCAGTGGTTGAGGATTCCGGGTGAAGCGCGCTTCCACCTTCGGCCTTATCGTCACTAACCATCAGGTGAGATGAAGGACAAATGCTTATCTTCAGTGGTGGATATAATAAAATGGCTTAGTCCCATTCGCTCCAAATCTATTGTTCTCCAAAATTTAAAATTTCGGTTTATTTTATTTTATTATTTATTACACAAAACAGATATACAGCAAATAAAAAATATGAGTAACATGATTTTTTACTTAAACTATGAGTAGGCTGTATCTCCAAACATATGTGTAACCAGCATGATATTCAAGTACGAGAAGATAAATTAAATAAATTAAATTGGGCAAATAGTGATTGATTACAATAATAATTACTACAATACAATGCAATTAATAAAATAAAAAACAATTTAAAACAATATTAAATCAAAATCAACAATATTACAAAATTAAAACCAAATTACTGATAAATAAATTTAAAAAATTACAATTAAAATATATCAAGGCCTTCAATCAATTTTTAAAAAAAATTAATAAAATTAATACAATTAAGTACAAAAAAAATATATATAACATTCTAAAAAAAAAAGTGAATTAATGCTCTCATTCGTTTTAAAGAAACTTTATTACTCATAAAGCACAGAGTTCAATTATAATGAGCTTAAATAACATAAAATGTTTGAAATTTTAAACATACATAGGTAATTATAATATTGTCCAGCACATCACACTGTATTTACATAACATTAAGAAACTTTATCGTAGATGTACTTTTTCAATTTTGATTTAAAAAGGCCAAATGAGTTGCACTCCTTGGTAGATTATTGTACATTTGTGCTCCTTCAAACATTATGTTATATTTACCGTGATTAATTCTTGGAGTTATTAAACTAATTTTATTTGCGTTTCTTAATTGATGTTTAAAAGTGAGTTTTGAAAAAGATAGTTCCGTGTGTATTTTGTTTGTTAGTATCTTTCTAATCAGAATACATGTTGTGTATGTGTAGGTTTGTCTAAGGTTAAGTAGTTTAGTTTTTTCGTACAGTAATTTTGGGTCCATTAAACGATTATACTTAAATAGAGTTTTGATAATTTTATTTTGTAAAATTTGTAATTTTTTAAGATTAGATTCAACCGCACATCCCCACTCCTCAACAAGGTAATCTATATGAGATTTTACTAAAGAGTTGTATATAGGTATTCGAACCCTACTTGGGATACAGTCAATCACTTTACGCAATACACCATTCAAAGATATGAGTTTTGATGTAACCTTGTCAATGTTGCACTTCCAGGTAAGTTTATCATCTAACTGTAGTCCCAACTAACGATCCTGATGAGACTGTTTAATGATTTCATTGTTAAACTTCTATACATTCATTCCCAAGAGGAGAGCTCCTTTTAAATTAATAAATAAAACCACATTTACCAATTTCATTCCCTACAGCTCCAAACCATTAAAAAAATACAAAACAAACATTCTCTCCTGGGAATCAATGTATGGAGATCAGAGGTTTGAAAAAATATATTTGCATACGCTTTTGGAGCCCTTGGTAACGTTTTTACATAATAATAATAAATATTTTACTCGGGACCAAAATCTTGGAGCGGGCGGGAATAAGTCAATAAAATACGCTTTTACCACGAACACTTTTATACGGAGAGGTAAGAAGAGACCACACTCCCACTTGTTACGATCCTGATACATTCGTTGCTTCATTTACTCTCATAACATACATACATATACATAATCACGACTATTTTCCTAGAAGGGTTAGTCAGAGACTGTAGGCAAGTAGGACAACAAAAGCTCTCCGTCCTCTATCTACCATAGTCCACTTTCCACCAAGTAACGACTGCACGCACATTATTGTGCTCAGCGTTACAGGTGGGGGCCCATTGTCGCTCTATGCTGTTGGATGTATGTCCGCAGTCTTTAGTCCATTAGTCGCCTTTTTCGACACCCAAGGGAAGAAAGGATGTGGTATGGTAGTATTCTTTCATCGCTACGCGACATGGTTAATTACCTTATACTCCTCAAAAATGCTCGTCGGGCACTTTTGAGAAGAAATGCTGTCTCTGTTGGGTCCTACTAAAAAGTCAGCCAGGCCGACTTAACAAGCCCTGGTGGAAGGGCAACACCATGTAACCTTTGGATATCGAATTCGCGGGAGCTCTGGGTCTAAGACCAAATATAATAGTTACCAAACAAGAAAATGATTAAATGAACAGTCTAATTTTAGTTTACGTTTTGTAATAAAAAGCATAATGGTAAAAAAGTATTAGTCACCGGGTATTTCCATGCGTAATTTTTTTTCTTTCAATTATCGTAAAAACGGTAACAGCGACCTCCCAGAGGTATTAAGTCGGGGAGGCCCGTAGCGGCGGGTGTAATGATGGTGATTTCTATATGTTAATCTGCTTCAGTACTACTGTTTTATAGAGATAATGTTTGTTAATTTGTTGAGTTCAGGGGGACCAAGGTTATATGTTTATACGGGTGCCGTCAGGACGTCGGACTAAGGCTCGTATTCTAAAACCAAACTCACACTCAAATCTCTGCTCGAGTACACTTAGAAAGGGATGGTGCTATTAATCGCATATATCGCCATCCCTTTCTGACTGTACTCGAGCAGAGATTTGAGTATGAGTTTGGTTTTAGAATACGAGCCTAAGTCGTAGTCTAGTGAATTAATGAAAAATATGCTACGATGAGTCAAAGAAATATTATAGTTGTAGAAAACATAGAGTTATTTTTACCTTTACTACACGTATGCTTCTTACTGCTAACTGCAATAAATTGCTGAAAGAGTTAATGAAACAAAGAACTGTGTGTCAGCTTCGTAGCACGTGGAATCTATCTAATCGACTGCAATACATAGATTGCAGTTTGCAGTAAGAACCTTAATAGTGTAGTAGTTGTTTGTTTATACACATACATAATAATCACGAATATTGTAACCGAAGGGTTAGTCACAGACTAGGCAACGAGGACAGCAAAAGCAGTCCTCTACCATAGTCCACTTTTCACCAAGTAGCGTCTGCACATGTGCTGAGCGTGACAGGTGGTGAGCCCATCGCCGCTCTATGCTGTTGGTAGTAATGTGCAGTATTTTGCCCGTTAGTCGCCTTTACGACACCCAAGGGAAGAGAGGGGGGTGGTAGTATTCTTTCACCGCAACGCGACACGGTTTTATAATAGTTACTAAACAATCAATGAAAATAGTTACCAAACAAGTAAATTATTAAATGAATAGTCTAATTTTAGTTTACTTTTTGCAATAAAAAGCTTGGTGGTAAAAAAGTATTAGTCACCGGGTATTTCCATGCGTAATTTTTTTTATTTGAATTATCGTAAAAACGGTAACAGCGACCTCCCAGAGGTATTAAGTCGGGGAGGCCCGTAGCGGCGGGTGTAATGATGGTGATTTCTATTGGCTAAGTAATCTGCATCTCCACTACTGATAAAATGTTTGGAAATTTTTTGACACAAAAGTTGGCGCAACTGTCAACGTCAAATTTGACAGAATCGAGCATAGGCTATGCGATATTTTGCGATCACGATGCTTATAATGTACCACAGAACCGAAATAATCAAACTTCTTCATACTAAAGTAGTCTGTAAGTCTATGAAAACACGGTACAAAGTCAAGTGTGTTTTTGTAGGTGCGGTCTCATGCGACCGCTTGGGGACTGAGGTAACTCTTCTTTAATCTGTGCCTGAGGGGTTCAGGGGGACGTAGGTTGTATGTTTATTAAAGGGCACGGGTGCCATCACGAGACACGAATGTTTTGGCGGACTAAGTCGTAGTCTAGTGAATTAAAGAAAAATAAGGCTACGATGAGTAAAAGAAAGATAACAGTTGTAGAAAACATAGAGTTTTTTCACCTTTAGAAACAAGCAGGTGCTACACTGCTTGTTGCTCCAAACAGCAATATCACAGTTGCAATATATTGAAGTTAGCAAAGAAGCAGCTTCGTAGCACGTAAAATCTATTTAATCAACTGCAGTAGATAGATTGCAGTTTGCAGTAAGAACCATAATAGTGTAGTAGATGCTTGTTTATAATGGTAATAAAAACTCTTTGTTTTGTTACACCTTTGTTCTTTCTTTGACTTATCGTAAAATGGATACAACGACCTCCCCATAGATATTAAATCGGGGAGGGCCGTAGCGGCCGTGTGACGATTTTAATTAATTACCTAATAATAATAATTATTATAATCATAATGATCGAGCACTCGCACTGCAATGTTGCATACTTACATACCTATCCATTTAGATATTATAACTAAGGGACGACACCGCAAAACAATGTTTTGCGCATGGATTCGACTTGTTTGATTCATACAATACATTTATGAAAATCTGATGTATGTTCATAAAAATATTGAAATGTTTTCAAAAAACAGTGATATTCTCAAATTAAACACTAGAAGTAAGAACAAATTAGCCGTACCTTATAGGCTCCATAAAATAAATAATTCTTTTATGTGTCTGTGTGTACGATTATACAACAAAGACCGAATGATTTTCAGAAATTAGATCTTAATAAATTTCAAATCAAAATCAAAGAAAAGCTTTTTAAAAAAGCTTATAAAGTGTCAGATTACACAGAAGACAAAACAACTTGGGTCTGAAATGCTCCAAGTACTCCAACAGATATTTCTAATTGTCTATAATTAATACAGCGATCAATGAATTAATAAAGCACCATATTTAATTAAACTATTTACATTCAAATTCATATTTTGTATTTTATGACCTGGTAACTTAGATTAAAACAAAAAGGGAAGATACGGCATTAGCGTCTCGTGAGTGAGCCGCCAAAATTAGGCCTAAAGGCACAATTTCACTTCAGTCACAATTTGCCGAGCGAACAGGCTACATCGCACTATTGCAGATATTCTACTGTGTGAAAAAGAGAAAGACGCTACTCCGCAGTGGCGTCGGAATCGGTCGTACGTACTCGTCTGTTGCGAAGCGACCGAGACGTCAACGCGCTACTCGCTGACTCCCTCGCGCTGGCGTTGAAACTTACCGCTTTGTCTCGCTCGCTCGATTTACACTTTATAGGTGTGCATGTGTGAGTGGTGTTTGCATGTAGTTGCGTAGGACTATATTTTGAATGACTACAAGTAGGAGCATGCCGTATCTTCCCTTTTTGTTTTAATCTAAGCCTGGTAACGACATATTTTTTTTTTGTAAATGTCGTTGCTTCTGTGCGCTGTTGTTTCTTGCGCTCGTTCTTTGCCACAGTTAAAAAATGATGTCCTAAATAGGTGGTAGGTTAAAAAAGATTTGGACGTATCAAAGTACTTAATTGAGTTTATTGAATAAATATATTGGCGAAATCTATCAAGAAAACGCCATTGAATAAAGAAGAAGAAGAAGAATAAATATATTTTGACTTTGACATACGTGAGGTAGGTAGTAATTTTTATTCAACGTTTTGTTATCTTCTAGTTTATTTGAGAGATCTGGGGCCCAAGTCTGCTAATTTACGAATGGCATAATTGAATCGCAATTGGATCGCATTGGAATTGTTTCACACATTTGATATTCTCTTACTCATATAAGACCAATGGTTTTGCAGTGACATTCCATTGAACTGCCATTGGACTATGTTGCTAGTCTGCTCTTCAATCGTGTTCCAATGGCATTCTACTCTTTTTTTTAAAAAAAGCGTTTATATTCTCCGTAGGTCATGTTTTTAAGCAAAGCGGTTCAATGCGAACAAAATTAAAACGATTATTTGAACTAAAATAATAGTTTGTTCAATCATTCGGACTCTATTAGAGTCTATTACGATTTCATTACGATTAGATTGTGACTACTTCTATGTTTTTGCAGACTACCCAATTGGTGTTAATCGTGATGGAGTCGTAATTTAATATCAACAATAGCATGTGGTCTTAACAAAATTAGCAGACTTGGGCCCCTGTTAGGATGTAAATCCTTAGGATCTAAGACGTTTGATGAGACACTGCTGCTACAAAAACATTAAGTCAAAATCGTTGAAAAAACTACCACTACCTCTCCTTCCTTGGGTGTCGTAAAATGCAACTAACGGACTAAAGATTGCACATACATCCAACAGCATAGACTATATCTATTCTTAAGAATACCCTTAGAGCATGCTCTAAGTAAGAACCATGGCGTCGATATTAGATTTAATTTATATTAAATATTTTTCCTTTTTTTTGGGCTGGGCAAAGGTCTCCTTCACTTCCTTCCAATTCTCTCTCCTTAGCCAGCTCTGACCAATTTCCGTGGAAGGCATCGAGCATTAAATAATAATTAAGTAAATTTTAATCATTATTTATCGGCATTTACCTTTTATTAAATATAAATTAAATCTAATATCGATGCCATGGTTCTTACTTAGAGCATGCTCTAAGGGTTCTTAAGAACAGATTTCCCTATCTCTTATAGTTTTTGATTTCTCCCTCACGACTTCCGACACGAGTGTTTTGGCGGATCAAGTCGTAGTCTAGTGAATTTAAGAAAAATAATTAAACGATGAGTCTAAGAAAGATTGTAGTTGTACAAAACATAGATTTTTTTACCTTTATAAACAAACAGCTACTACACTAATTCTTCTTACTGCAAACTGCAATGAATTGCTGAGAGAGTATTTGTAGCAAAGAACTGTGTGTTAGCTTCGCAGAGTCTATCTAATCAACTGCATTAGGTACATAGATTGCAGTTTGCAGTAAGAAACATAATAATAGTGTAATAATTGCTTGTTTATAATAACCGTGGCAACATTATTCAGGCCTAATTTTTTGTGCCACCACAACTTCGTTACTATGAGGTGTTTTATGTGTGTGTATAAGCTGGAGACACGTGTCACCAGCTCGCACACGCCGATAGGACAAACCAGTGAGGTTAGTGTTTTAGCCTATAGCCAGAAATTTAGTGCATAATTTGTGCACTAGAAACAAAAAAAACTAACTATCACACTCAAATACTGATGAAACTACGATCATAAAACTGTGTGCGAGCTGGAGACACGGGTCTCTAGCTTGCAGAGTTGTATCTTCGTAATGGTTTAGGCTACGATTATGAATTATACCTAAAAAATTGTTGCTAAATTTGTGCAAAAGGCACAAAATATATCAAAACATTAACTCAAAAAGATTTTGAGCTACGAACCGATAAGTGTGTGTAGGTAAGCTGGTGACACGTAACACGGGCTAACACATGGTGAATTACTGTAACTGTATAAGATAGCGTTTCGTTAATGTTTTGATAAATTTTGTGCCTTATGCACAAATTTAGTACAACATTTTAAGGTATAATTCATAATTGTAGCTTTGTAGAGGAAGATGTAGACATGGATACCACCCCCTCTCTTCCCTTGTGTGTCGTAAAAGGCGACTAACGGTCTAAAATCTGCACATACATCCAACATCATATAGCGGCGATGGGCTCACCTCCTGTCACGCTGAGCACATGTGCAGTCGCTATTTGGTGAAATGTGGACTATATGGCAGAGGACTGCTTTTGCGGTTCTCATTGCCTGGTCTCTGACTAATCCTTCGGGGATAACAGTCGTGATTATATTATGTTTTTTTTTTATAGCAGAAGGAGGCAAACGAGCAAGCGGGTCACCTGATGGAAAGTAATCACCGCCGCCCATGGACACCCGCAAAACTAGAGGAATCGCAGGCGCGTTGCCGGTCTTTAAGGAAGGATAGGCTCGTTTCTTGAAGATCCCTAAGTCGTAACGGTCCGGAAATACCGCCGCCGAGAGCTGGTTCCACAACACTGTAATTCGAGGCAAGACATTTCTTGAAAAAAGGACAGTAGTAGACCGCCATCCATCAAGGTGATGTGGATGAAATGATAGTCGATTGCGTGTAGTGCGGTAAAGGAAATCACCTGCAGGGATCAAGCCGAACAATTCATGTATATGTATGTATGTACCCTGTAAAAGAAAACCGACTGAAACCGTACCTACGAGTATATTATCGGATGATCGATTTTTCAGGGCCTACGTCCGATAAAATTTAATCTATGACACAGCTCTTTCGATTAACAGGTGTTTGACCTACAAACTGACAGTTCATTAAACCCTTGTAAATACAAATAAAGTCTGTAGACTCGCTATTACATTACAAACCGTGTTTATTTGAGATACGTTACAAAATCCATACGTACAATTTGACACTTTCTTATACTGGAAAGCCTCATGATGCTTTCGGTGGGGGGTGTTCAATATCTGTCTTAGCGATTATTTATACTTTGGCATAAAACCTCCTTGCCAAAGCTGGCTGGATTTGGAGCGCATCGTTTTTCTTCTGACGCCGTGTAGGTTGGCGTTTTTCTTTTGTTCTGATAGATAACTGTCTAATCTTTAACTCATAGATGAATGATTGGTCTCGCTGCACTCTTCTAGATACCGCGCTACCTATAAACCACAGCTCTGTAAATGCGGCAACTCATTATTGTAGTGTGTTTATAAGACATTATGCAAGGATGCTAGTGTGCGTGAAAAATTTGTTGCCAGCTGCTCAACTGTTACCCGAGTTAATGGGAAAAATATTTTTGCTGTGATGTATTAGTTAAGTTGCTGGTTATAAATGTAGCTCAGAAAATATTTAAAATTTAACAATTATAAGCGAATATGTATCAATATAATTGTATATATTATTATGTAGGTTAGACGTAGGTTTCATCTGTAGAAAAATGGTATGTATGTATAGCAATGATTAGACCTCATTTTTTTAGTAGTTTTTTTTATTACTACCAACCCCTTTCTTCCCTTGGGTATCGTAAAAGGCGACTAACGGACTAAAGACTGCACATACATCCAACAGCATAGAGCGGCGATGGGCTCATCAAAATAATACTACCAACCCCTCTCTTCCCTTCGGTGTCGTAAGAGGCGACTAACAGACTAAAGACTGCACATACATCCAACAGCATAGAGCAACTATGGGCTCATCAAAATAATACTACCAACTCCTCACTTTTCTTCGATGTCGTAAAAGGGGACTAACGGACTAAAGACTGCACATACATCCAAAGGCATAGAGCGACGATGGGCTCATTAAAATAATACTACCAACCCCTCTCTTCTCTTCAGTGTCGTAAAAGGCGACTAATGGACTAAAGACTGCACATACATCCAACAGCATAGAGCGGCGATGGGCTCATCAAAATAATACTACCAACCCCTCCCTTCCATTGGTTCTCGTAAAAGGCGACTAATGAACTAAAGACTGCACATACATACAACAGCATAGAGCGGCGATGGGCTCATCAAAATAAAAACTACCAACCCCTTTCTTCCTCTTGGTGTCGTAAAAGCGACTAACGGGCTAAAGGCTCACCACCTAAGCACATGTGCAGACTGTGCAGTTGTTTCTTGCTGAAGCGTGGACTGTGTGGGCGTGGTCTGTGTTGTCCATAGATTCAAATGATTACTAATTTTACCATAAACTTTAATAATAACTAAGTATCTCAAAAAAGTTGTTGATCTAAGTAAACAGTAATTTATTCATGATTATTCTACATAATGACTAAATACTTTTTCGTTTTTGTAGGCTCATTGTCATGTAACAGACGAAAATTTAAAAAAAAATACTTTTTCCCTTAGGGCAAGAAAAGCTATTTTAGACTCGCTTATACAACGCTACAATGACTTTCTGTGCGGTCTTTTTGAGCAAGAGGAGTGAAAATATTATTTCAAACATTGTCTATGAATTTTTTCAAAACGAATACGTCCGTGATTTGCCGGTGGCGGCACTGACACTGAGAGCATTATCACTGACAAGTGGGGATGCGTTCATAGAGAATGTATGAAAAACACTGTGCCGGTACTGTGTCGGAACTGTGGCTTCACTGATATGTGTGAAGCAACCTTTAACCTATAATATTACCCGAACCATAAGCTATACACCTGTTCTCAGTTTCATTAAAATCCGTCCAGCGGTTTTTGTGTGATGCGCGTCAAACAAACAGACAGACAAAAATACTACAAAAAAGCATTTCCATACTTGAGTCAGTAGTATCAGATGATTGCGCATTTTGTATAGGGAAAAATAATAAATTTTCGACCCATGTTCCTTATGGAAAGTTGTTCAGTTTCATCGGTAGAATCCCCTTGATATAGTGTCAGCTAACATTTTTACACCTTATTATAGATCACAAATATAAAAATCAAAAATCTCAACCACGGGGACTTTATTCTTGTATAAGCGGTAACACTGAATGGCGTTTATTGTTCATATTATTATATGATAAAATTTCGAAATTATACGATACTTACTGATGGTGTGTGATGCCAGTGTCCTTCTTATTTTTAGAAGTATTATTTTTACACAGTTTTACTACGCAAACTGGCATTTTAGTTTGCATTAAGCCCAAAATTGAATAAAACATTCGGGACGTACACGTCACACACAGCTGTCAGTGTGACTGGCTCGGGTACGCCGATTTCGGCGTAGTATTTGTTGCCGCATTTAACAAGCACGACGGAGGTATCTAGTCGAGCGCAGCGAGAGCAATCATTAATCTAAGCTTCTACTGCTAAAAATAATGCGTGTGACGTTTTCACCGTAAAAATACGTATTCCTACAAAATCGAACCAAGAACTGCAGAACGAGCCTCAGATCGCGTCTCCTCAGCAGGGAGGGATACCGTTATTTATTTTATACCGGTAATGTACCAAAAAATTCTGTTCCGTTTTTGTTCTGTTACAAATTACCGGTATTTTATAACGTTACCAATAACGTTATTATCGCGACGTTGCCAAGTCGCTTACACGTGGCAAGTTGGCAACAGTGTAGCGCCGAGTGCCGAACGACAGACTACACTTGTTTGTTTTGATTTTGTTGCGATATTACTCTAGCGCTCTAAGTTATTAAACGTATTATTTATTACTTGTGCATTGTACAATAATGGGACGTAAAAAAGAAAATAAGGTGTACAAATACTTTAAAATTAATAAAGAAAAACTTAATTCAAAGTGCTCTATATGTAATAGAACATTAAATGTAAATATTTTCATTTCTAGGTACTTGTTTTCGAATCTTTTGTCATTACCTTAACTACCTATTTATTAGGTAGTTAAGGTAATGACAAAAGATTCGAAAACAAGTACCTAGAAACCTACATATTTGTGTATTGGTTATGAGCTGTAGTTGGGCGTTTTCGCGCGAAGATGTCCCGGTTACAAAGTGGATGTCATTTTAGTTTATGTTATAAAATTATGTTATTTAGATGTAAAAATATTCCTTATAGTTCAAGCTACCGATTGAACATAAAAGTTTTTTAGAAAAAACATAAGAAACGTGTGAAAAACGGATTCAAATTCAGTACAACACCATTTTGACTTCCACTTTGTAACCATACTGTTTTCTAATTAACAAAAAAACTATAGTGTTGAGATTTGCATTTTTACTGCATTACATTAGTTACGCATAGCTTGATAAACTAGACAAAGCAGAAGCAGAAGCGCTAACAGCTATAGTTATAATTTTATGGGTGAAATAAGATCCACTTTTCACTTAGTGGTCCATAATGGACACTGATTTTCTTTGTCATTTTAGCATAAAACAATTAAAACAACATAGTAATATTTTTAAGAAATTTTTAATTTTAGGGTATTTGAAAAATGGGACAGGGTACAAAATAGAATATGAAGCTACAAAATGGAAATATAAAGCCACAATCACAATACAAATAATTATTCGAAGCATTTGTTACAAGTGTCGTGTAACAACATTCAAAATTCAATTCAACACAATATGATATACAGTATGTGATTATTGAATGTTGCAAATACAATGGGCGATTTTCTGACAGCCCAAATTAAAAACATAAAAATTAGTTCAAAAATACTCGATAGATGGCGTTTTATGAAAGCCGACCCGTTCCGTACGGGTCGGCTTTCATATTTATTACAGCCCTTAGGCTGTAATAAATTCTACATCTTTGCTTGTCTATCAAAAAAATAAAAAATAGTACTTACAAATTTTTATTCAGGATCTCCAGGACCTATTTCTATTTTGGAATGGAATAAATATTACGTAGCCATACACGTGTTCTTCATGGACTCGCCTTTTACTAAGCGCCATACTAATCTATGCTAAGCGCCATCTATCAAATCATTTACGAACCAATTTATTTATTTTTTTGATCTCGGAAAATTGCCCATTGTTTCAAATGTGTGTCTTATAAACACAAAACTATATACAAACACATAAATAGGTATTTTGCTAATATTTTGTTAAAAAACTATGATGAAAATGGCTGAATCAGCTGAATTGTTAAAAATAAAGTTATGTAAAATTGTTTACAGCTGATTCAGCCATTTTTGGAGTCGGTGCCAGCCAAGGTAATCATAAACATTAAAAGTCATACTATATTATTATTATATTAGCCCATATTGTCCCATTGCTGGGCAAAGGCCTCCCCCCCCACCCTTCCAGTATTTGCGGTCTTTTGCGTGTGTTGGCCAATCCTTCGTGTAAGCATCAAGCTCATCTCTCCACCTCCGTCTGGGTCGACCTTGCTGCCGTTTAACCCCACTGTCGTTTTTATTTGTAAATATGTTTAATTAGCCTTTAACAGTTGTCGTGTTCATTGGTAAATAGATTTTATTAGGTATTGCTACATTGTCGTATTAAGCTGGCACCGACTCCAAAATATTTTTTAAGATTATAAAATTGAGTAAAATAAAGGGTAATATTGCAAGTAAATTGAACAAACTAAACTACGCAATTATTTTTTACGTTTTAGTGCATTTATTTCAGTTAAATTTTTTGGAGTCGGTTTTTTTTTGTTAATTTTTTTGTTTATTTCTCGCTTTTTAGTGAATCGTTCCGTTCTATTTATCGAAAGCGAATATTGGTAAACCTACAAAACGCGCTACTTGTATGAGACAGCGCCGTTTAAATGCGACAAGCTAAGAAAACGAGAAACGCCTATCACAAAGTAGGAAATCAACATCCAAAACAGACGGCAAGTTACCCGGATTTACTCGTGAACGCTGTATAGACCCTCCTACGATGATGACTTGCGAGTTACTTGGGTTCACCGTTAGGCAAACTAGAGGGACGTTTTTGACTTGCTCCAGTCGTAGATCGTAGCCAAGTCACCATTGATCTGCTCAATCGCTTCTGAGAGGTTCTCAGCCGAGGCCTGAAACTAAATTTGAAAGTCATCGGCATAAAGATGTTAAGAAGAATTTAGACAAGAAGTGACAGAAATAATAGTGTGAATAGTGTATTTATAAATCCTAATAGAAATGTTTCGGAAGGAGTGATAAAGAGTGGCCTATGTCACTATTGTTCTTCAGCTATCTATGTGCAAAATCAGGTCGATGCGCAAGTGAGAGATGGACAAACAAACAAACACGCTTTCGCATTTACAATATTAGTTAGGAAGGATTTATTGCCGGAGTGGATCTCATTTGACCTATGGCTGAAAATACCAAAATCGCTATAGGATTCCACAATCAGAACTGAGTTTCGGTACCTGCCTTCTTTTAATTCGTCATAGGGCCGATTTTTCAACAGTCAGATAAAACTTATTTGTCTGTTAAAGTATTGCACAACCATTTTGAAAATCTATTGTCATCAGTCTTTTCTTTCTTTGCAGGTGAGATTTTAGTTTGATTGTGTTATACTTTATCAGACGGATAAGTTTTAATCGAGGATTGAAAAATCAGCCCATAGTCGCTTAACTATCTTAATCGAGATATCTATCGCCACCTGTGAAATACTTATAATTGAGGAGTTCCAATGACATTCTGTGGTCTTCTTCATCAGTTCTACTTCATCAAATGATACTTTCTCAATGCAAATTTTTGACTTATTGCTGAAAATATCAAAATCGCTATAGGTATGCCTACAATATTTGAGGAGTTCCCTCAATTCCTGAGGATTCCATCATCAGAACTGAATTTGAAACTGATAAAAAATGGAACCTCTAAAAGTATATCCTTTCAAATAAAAAAAAATATTCTAAATCGGTGTATAAATGACTGAGTTCTAATGTAACAAACATAAAAAAACATAACCGAATTGAGAACCTCCTCCTTTTTTGAAGTCGGTTAAAAATAAATTGTAAAGTAATGTAAAATTGTAATATTTGAGGAGTTCCCTCAATTCCTGAGGATTCCATCATCAGAACTGGATTTTGATAAAAATGGAACCAATCTGGAAGTATATCCTTTCAAATAAAAAAAGAATTTTCTAAATCGGTATATAAATGACTGAGTTCTAATGTAACAAACATAAAAAAACATACAACCGAATTGAGAACCTCCTCCTTTTTTGAAGTCGGTTAAAAATAAATTGTAAAGTAATGTAAAATTGTAAAGTAAAGCCACTTAGACCTAAGTTCACCAATACATGTTAAACAATGGTTAACCGGAGTCTGCCACCATGTTTAAGCTAAACAGCCGATTACTGTACTTAAACTTAGTTTAAGGCTTGGCGAACAGCAAAATATTGTTCAACAGCCGATTATAATATAAAAAACAGATTCCGGTTAACCATTGTCTAGTCATTTTATCGCTTCGTATTTTTACGTATAAAAATGCAAGATTCTTTAAATTATATATTGAAAGAGGAGAATGTGTTGGATGATTTAGAAACTATTGAAATAATTTTGTAAACAATTGTTACAAAATAACCGAATGATTATAAAATCCTTGGTTACGTTGTACTTCATGAACTCGGCCCTTAAAAGTGTAAGTATGATTAATGAAACTAAATCAGTACTTATACCCACTGACACCACACACATCACCGAGACAAAGTAGGTGTGCAAAGCCAAATGCATGAAATTAAAATAATTGTCTTTTACAACACCAACTGTTATTATATTTTCAGTACCTGGTTTGCGAAACATTTATTTTTAAAATAAAATACAACATGTGAATTCGACTTATTGTTTCCACTTTGTAACTTCTATTCCATCCAGAGGTTCCATCCTATATGTAACCAAACAAAGTGGAAGTAACACTCCTCCATTTCGCCGCTAAAAAATGTAATATCTCGTATAAAGTGTAAACCCAATGGTTTTAAATGTATTATGTATGCATTGTAGTATAATCAAACTTGCCTTTCAAAATAGGCCTTAACTACAATTCCTTGAATAACTTTTATTTTAACGGTTACAAAGCAAAGCCAACTTTTTGTACCTCTCTCAACGACGAGTTAGAACCTAAACCGACAAAACATGATTCTTGCCAATCCAAGTAAAATACCACATCAAAAGTGTCTAGGGATCAAGCATTTTTATGCGGATTTCTTGAGATTGAGATGTGGCTTTGTAATAAATTTATGATTTTATAAATTTATATGGATCCTTTTTGGTGCATTTCATAATTTGAAACAGGAACTTTCAATCAATTTCTAGTAAAAGATGAAAATCAGCTGTCAATATTTTCCCTATAAAAACATACAACGCATTGAAGACATTATTAGTGCTACTGTTTCCCTACTACTGATTAAAACCAACGTTATTATGGAGCGGCGACGTCATTTAAGCAGGGAAGAAATGCTCAGAGCCGTGGGAATGATAGAAGCTGGTTCCCGGCAACGTACTGTGGCTTTAGCTCTGAATACAAGTCAGAGTGTTATCAGTCGACTTTGGACACGTTACCGAAGCACTGGTACCGTGGCTGAGCGCCATGGAGGACGGTATCGCTGCACCACACGGAGACAAGACCGATACATTCAAATCACAACTCGAAGAGCTCCAACAATAACCGCCATGATGTTAGCCGTGAGGCTTCATCACTCTTCAGGGAACTTACTCGTAATTAGCGACCAAACAGTCAGAAACCGCTTGCATGAAGTGAACCTTCATTCCCGAAGACCGCTAAGGGTACCACCTATAGCAATGCACAATCGTAGGATTCGATATCAATGGGCTCTTGAACACAGAAATTGGGCAGAAGAACAATGGCGTTTCGTGTGCTTTTCTGATGAGTCTCGTTTTGGTATGAGACCGGATACAAGACGTATACGACACTGGAGAACCCCTGGACGCCAACAGCGATTAAAATCCTGCCAGGAAGTCCATCCTTATAGTGGTGGAACCATCATGGTATGGGCGGGTATTTGGATCGGCGGAAGAACTGAGTTGATTTGGATCAGAGGCAACCTCAACGCTCAAATTTATGCTGAGACGATTGTATCAGACGTCATCGTTCCTCTACAAGTGCAAATCGGTCCCTTATTTCAGTTAATGCATGATAATGCACGACCGCACACCGCAAGAGTTGTAAGACAGACTCTCGCCGCAGCTAACATCAATGTCATGCCCTGGCCTGCTCATTCGCCAGACTTGAACCCGATTGAGCATGCATGGGATATGCTACAGAGAAGAGCTCTGCCGAATATGGAGGGTATCCAGTCGCAAGAAGACCTTTTTTTGGTGTTGCAACGAACATGGGCGGCCATTCCACAGCGTGATTTGGATGAACTCATTTTGAGTATGCCAAACCGATGTTCTTGTGTTGTTAGTGTTCGCGGTAGAAACACGGATTATTAATTGTTTAAGTTACCCAATAAAATTTTAAAGAAAACTGTTATTTCAGTCTTTTTTTCGAACTTTAATTTCTTTATTAATGCAAAGGTGACTTGGTTTATCGTTACTGTAGACAAACGAAAACACTTTATTTGATGAATCCTTAAAGAAAATTTTAATTAATATCAATCAGGAGAAAAGTTATTGCAAAAATATATGTTGATCCCTAGACACTTTTGATGTGTGTATGTTTGCCGGAATTGATTTAGTTTTACTAAACCATAAAAAGTGACATTCATTGGTAGTTTTAATACAATTTCTTTGCAAAAAGGCAGTTACATAATTGAATTCCATGTCAGCACCAAAATCCGACACGAGTAATTAAATGAGTTTTAAAAATAATGTAGGTACTTGTATTTTCAATAATTTACACTCTATTTCTTAAAATTCATTATTATATGCATCAAGTAAAATACTTCGCGACTGCATAGAGCTAAAAATAAATGAACAATAATGTTCTAAACTTCATCTAGTCAGTATGGGACATGCAAAAAATTATCATCATTTTAAGTTAAAAAACTTAACCAAAAACACTGTGTACCTTACACTGTTAAGTACGCTATGAAAGAATTACGCGAGCAAACGCAAATTGAAAAGAGAAAGAACTATTGGTAACGTTATAATAACGTTAATTTTTAACGGTACTACCGTTATAAATTTTGGGTATAACGTTACATTAACGTTATATTAGTAACGTTATATGAAAAATACCGGTAATCCGGTCCCTGCTCCTCAGAAAGCTGGTCGAGGTAAGTGTTTTTTGCCATATTATGGGTAGTTGCCAAGGCAGATTACAATATCGAAAGCATTGTGTGATTTAATAGTTTGATTCCAACACCTAAGTATACAGTCCACTCTTTAAATAATGGGCGATTTTCTGACAGCCCAAATTAAAAAATAAAAATTAGTTCAAAAATACTCGATAGATGGCGTTTTATGAAAGCCGACCCGTTCCTACCTAAGGGCTGTAATAAATTCTACACTTTTGCTTGTCTATCAAAATAATAAAAAAATAGTAATTACAAATTTTTATGCAGGATCTCCAGGACCTATTTCTATTTTGGAATGGAATAGGTAAATATTACGTAGCCATACACGTGTTCTTCATGGACTCGCCTTTTACTAAGCGCCATACTAATCTATGCTAAGCGCCATCTATGAAGTCATTTAGGAATCAATTTCTTTTTTTTTTGTGATCTCGGAAAATCCCCCATTACCGTGGTACTTTGTAGCCACATTTTTTTCAAGCTTGCTAAAACTTACAAATAAGATAACGAAACGTTGAAAAAATTACTAACCCAGATGGGAATCAAACCTACGTCCTCCGCAATCGACGACCTCCGGGTCACACGTAGCACGTAGCACGCCGACGCCAGCGGCGTCGCGCCATCTTTTAAGAAAAGAGAGGGGGTAGTTGTTTTTTCAACGATTTTGACTTAAGGTTTTTATAGCAACAGTGTCTCATCAAACCTGATCTTTCAAATAAACTCGATGATAAACGAAACGTTGAAAAAAAAATTGTACCTACCTCACGTCACGTATAAATCAAACGAATCGAATAAAAACAGCGATTTACGAGTACTTTAGGTAGGCCCTTCCGAACACACACTATGTTCCACTCATCTGCGGAGTCGACTCTGCACATTGCTTTAGTGTAGCTTTGACATTCGCGCGTGCGGAGCGGCGAAAACAATTCTTTATTTCTTTTCAAAGTGTACACCTAGACGTTTACTACAATTCAGTTGTCAAGCAAGTGAAATTAATTGTTATTCAAGTCATTATTATGTAGTTATATCTTATATTAGAATAGAAAAGATATTTTTCAATTATTGTTATTGACAATCTATTTGGGACGCCATCTTGATATACACACCACGTTGTCTTTGACCGATCTGGCGCTGCGGCGCTGCGATGTCTGTCTGTTGATTATACGGCTTTTAGCTTAGCTTTAGGTCTCTCATTCTAGAATTTGAACAAATAGTTTGTATGAACGTTCTTGTCTATACTTCTAGGTCAATGAATAAAAATTGCTTCGCGATGTCGTCCCTATAGTTATAATACCTCAATGGATGTATAATTATCATAAAGTTACTATACCTAGCGGAATAGAGCAACAAACATGAGCTGTCAAACGAAACCGAAATAGGATGGCATTTGTGTATGTCAAATTGTTTATAAATGCGTTCAGTGATGTACGTCATGTCGCTTTTCACATTAATATCGATATCGATAATATTAATTACTAACAGTAATAGTATTAATAGAACTAAAATAGGATGGGATCCCTCCGTCGCTGCATATCATAAAAGCAAAACATGATGTTCGCAAAATATCATATTAGCAAAACACCATATTCGCAAAAAATAATAATCTCAATTCACCACATTATTACAATATCATACTCTTGAAACATCATATTAGCAAAAACTAACATATTCGATTATCGTCCTATTCGTGAAATAGGTCAAGGATCATAAGACCGCCGGCGGTGTGTCTGGTTTTACGATCCTCAAGGGGTTAACAACATTTTCTTAACAAAAAGTACAATTATGATAAAAATACTGTTTTTCTTTTACATTTTATTATTTATTTAATCTTCTTTACATATAAAATTGCTCATGCACTAGTCTTTTAAACACTACTTTGCTCTGTGCACGATGGCTATGCAATGGCAGAGCATTCCAGAGACGGATAGCGGTTAAAGTGAAAGAGCTGGAGAGGAAGAAAGTATGATGAGCAGGAATTTGGAGAGTAAGGTTGCTACTGAAGCAAAGGTCACCCTGATGAGAGGCTTTAAGAAACTGAAACCTAGATTTCAGGCATCCGGGGGAACGTGGATCATATAAAATATTAAATAATGGTAAAATATATTATTAACAGGTTTACTGTTCAAAAAATAAAACAATAGGCAAATCAATTGTTATGGATCATATTATGTTGTCTGCGGGACAGTGAACCGGTTAATAACTAGCGATCCGCCCGCGACTTCGGCTTCGTCCGCGTCGTCCCCGTGCCCCGTGAGGAATTTCCAAAGTTTTTCTTTCACACAGACCTTGTCCATTTTTTTTATTACATAAGGAGGCAAACGAGCAAGCGGGTCACCTGATGGAAAGTAATCACCGCCGCTCATGGACACCCGCAAAACCAGAGGAATCGCAGACGCGTTGCCGGCCTTTAGGAAAGGAATAGGCTCAATAAATTAAAAAAAAGTAAGAAAATAGCGAAGAAATTGTTAATTACAAGAATTATTTTGACTTTGATATCAATAAACGGTAATTACATGCTATCGGATTGTTTTATTTCTTGAAAAGTATTTACTTAAACATTATGACATAAATTGTACTAAAAATGTAGTATCCTGCTAATATGTTATGTTGCTAATATGATGTTTCAAGAATATGATATTGTAAGAATGTGGTGATTTGAGATTATGATTTTTTGCGAATATGGTGTTTTGCTAATATGATATTTTGCGAACATCATGTTTTGCTTGTAAGCTATTTAGCGACGGAGGGGTTGAATGTAGGTACATGGTGCTAAGTAGACATTACTATTTAATGAAACATCAGCAGAAGAATAGTATAATTTTATTTAAGCTTACCGAAACTAACTTATTTGGAATTGCAGATTTCATCAAAATTCGTTTCGCTCCTCGCGTCTGTAAATATTTTTATTCTATATGCTTACATGAACTGGACCTTTGAAAACATGAACTTTTCTTGGGAATCCAGTTTGGACGAACAATTTTCCTAAGCCATGTATTTCTAGTATCCAAGTTAGTAGGAAATCTAAAAGATACATAAATTACCTACTAATGTTATTACCTATTCTAACAGTCAAAAACTGATACCTATGGATCGGCTAAGTATCTTAAATGTTATTACATTCCCAGGTAATTCATATCTAAACGTGATATAGGTACCTACTTTAATAACAATAATACATTTTCGTTTACGTGATAGACAGTGGACACGAAATATCGATAACTTGATACAGCCGTAGTGTAAAACGAAAATTATTTTTTTACACAAATTATTCGTAAATTCTGCATTATGTATATTATATCTTTGCTTCTTACATTAATAAATGATTATAGAAGAGAATTATCACATTTCGTGGTTAAAATTCGAAGCGCATTGGCATAAATAAATCCTAGGTAAGAAGGTGTCGGTTTGTAATAATTTACCTGTAAAATGAACATTTTATGGGATTATTTCGCTGTGTTGTACAACAATCAATCACTGAAAAAGTCACCATGTTTCTAAAGCACTATTTCTCAAAAATATTCACAATTTCACGTAAAATCAGAAAAATTCACAAAATCCAAATTCTCAGTGTGCTGATAAGTGCAGCCAACTGTCAAACAGTAGCCAAAAACGGTTCTGTTACGTGGCATCAAGCATCTCTTTTTATCCCACAGTGTTGTTGCTAATGACATCCCGCTCCCTCAGCCCTTTGTTACTCTATTCCGCTAGGTATAGTAACTTTATGATAATTATGCAGCGTGGCAGTTTAAGTTTTCGATTATTTATTATGATTATAAAATAGAATCAATGAAAATCGTCACACCGGCTCATTTGGATTGATCACCCATTTTGATTGATACTTCAACAAAATTAAGTGACAACCCATTATATTTATTTTTGTCACGTAGCGGTGAAAAAATGCTACCACCCCCTCTTCACTTGGGTGTCGTTAAAGGCGACTAAGGCGCGAAATACACAGAAGCGATGTAAGATTCGGATGCGATGCGGATGTGAATCGGATTCGTTGTCCCTTCAAATCTTGTTTGTACAAAATGTTTGCAAGTGATAAATCCGCACCGCATCCTTTTTGTGTAATAAATTATTATCTTACATCGCTTCTGTGTATTTCGCGCCTAACGGAATAAAGACTGCGCCTACATCCAACAGCTTAGAGCGGCGATGGGCTCACCACCTGTCACGCTGAGCACATGTGCAGTCGCTATTTGGTGAAAAGAGAAGCTCTACTAACTGGGCGGATGAAGGGAAGGAACCCAAGTAACAAATTATTGTTGCATAATAGTTGAGAAAACGTTTTACATTTCCTTTTGGTTCTATAAAGTGGGGCATATAAACGTGTCGTAGACGTTTATACAACGCGAAATAGGCCCATATTATACAACATTATTGTTATTTACAAGTTAAATAAACGTCAGTCAACAACTTTTAAATGTTACATAAAAGTTTTCGACCGACTGTTATCGAACCACTGAAGTCCTATAACAATTGCATAGACATTAGAAGATGACTGTAATGTCGGTTAAGTGTTTAACATTGACTTTTATTGTACACAATGGAATGAACTTCAGTTCATTCCATTCATTCGTTCCTGTGATGTTTGCTGGAAAAGTGCGGGTTATCAAATACAATATCTAAACGGTTTATAAGTTATAGTTTACTTAATTATTTTTATATTTACTTTAACAATATAATACATGAACAGAGTGTATGGATAAATGTGTGCAGTGCACCTAGTTCTTATGGGACGTTTAGTTTTGTGGTGAAATATAGGTGTGTTGTTGTGAAATTTTTTACGCCCCCATCGAATTTCTTGAAATTAAATTATTGTAGACTATTGCTTAAAATTTGTTTACATACTAAAATAGCAGCCATCTTGTCTAAGTTAAGAAACGACTTCTATACATCAATTATAGAATGAAAAGGTCGCATAATGCGGTTTCTTGCGACCAAGATGGTCGGCCATGATAATTTATTTTAGAGTTCCGTGAGATAATAAACATGAACAGATAACCTTTAATTAAAATAAATCCTTTATGATAACCTTTTATTTAAATAAACCCTTTATACATGGTGTCATATTTTTTTTTATTTATCCGACCTACAACCTGGCTTCATAATACGACGATATAATAAAGCAGTCGTAAAAACGTTCACGTAACCTATACTCCAACACTACTATTCGACGTTGTATGAATCAGTCGTAAAAACGTCTACCTAACCTATACACAGGCACCACTATACGACGTTGTAGGAATCAGTCGTAAAAACGTCTACCTAATCTATACACAGGTACCACTATTCGACGTTGTATGAATCAGTCGTAAAAACGTCTACTTAACCTAAACACAGGCACCACTATACGACGTTGTATAAATCAGTCGTATAAACGTCTACCTAACCTATACACAGGCACCACTATACAACGTTGTATAATACCGTCGTAAAAACGTTTACTTAACCTATATTTTTGTACCATTATACGACGTTGTATAAAGTAGTCGTAAAAACGTTTACTCTACTTATTTAGTAGACCATTTAGTTACGGGACTAAATAGTTGTAGGAATAACGGTTCCACAACGTTGTAGTTGTCTAATAACATCAATTCAACAGTTATATAACTAAAAGTCGCATAGCACAGTTTTTATATGACCAATTTGCTAGTTGGGAAAGTCCAACAACCCGAGATCGCCCCTGGCCTTGGTGTATGGCTAAAACGGTATTTACCCTAGTTAAAAAAGGAAATTAACCGTATTGCGTAGTGGTGAAAGAATACTACCACCCCCTCTCTTCCCTTGGGTGTCGTAAAAGGCGACTAACGGAATAAAGACTGCGCCTACATCCAACAGCTTAGAGCGGCGATGGGCTCACCACCTGTCACGCTGAGCACATGTGCTGTCGCTATTTGGTGAACAGTGGACTGTGTCAGAGGCTGCTTTTGCAGTCCTTATTGCCTGGTCTCTGACTAACCCTTCGGGGACTATCCCCGTAGTGGTCGTGATTATATGTATGTATTCATTATGGAAGGCTTTTCGTTAGCAACTGCTAACGGAAAGCCTCCCATAATGGTGAGCGTCAAGTTGGCAGGCACACCACAGATTTAGATGGTTTTGACTATGTCAAAAAATTGTGTATAAATAAGTGATAAATAGTGACGTATAGCATATTAATAGTGATACTATGGTTCAAAAGATATTTGAGTATCTTGGTGGAGCTGCTAACTTGACGTCAAGATAGCAGGAACCTTATGAAATACAGTTCGTATCAATGTGATTTATATGACAAAAAACTGTGCATAAATAGTGAATCGTATACGCAAAATTTCAATAATTTTACTTCAATACAATCCGAGATATTACGGTCTCTAAGTGGGCTGCCAGCTTGACGTTTCTTGCGATGGCGATTCCAGAGAAACGCAGTCCATTGTCCGACATATTAACCATCTGGCCTTTTTTACATACATTAGTGAACGTACGTGAAAAGAAGTAGGTAGTCACAAGTTATGAAATTGCTCATCCACTACGACTACTAGGTGGGCTGGATGTTCATAAACATTTTAGTTAGGTTTACTCTCAACGGGTTGTTGTATTCGCCACAAAGTTAGTTTATGCCACGTTTTTGTAACTCCATACATTGAAAGTAAATTCGCCACAGGTAGGTAAGGGTTATTGTAAATTCGCCACAAGTCTTCATCGTACATCATTTTTGCATAAAGTACCGGTAGCGTTTTGAGCGCTCGAAATGAAAGGTAGTTATTTTATTCTAAAATTATTGATGTTTTACTTCACTTATTGTTTGATTTTACTGCTGTCTGTGTCAAAAATAAGAGTGTGGCGAATTTACTTGATAAAAATAGAACTGTGGCGAATTTACACATACTTTTTTCTGTGGCAAACTAACTTTGTGGCGAATGTACAACAACCCCTCTCAACTCGTATAGCTACTGTTGGGAATCGAACTCAGGACCGGCGATGGTTACCACAAAGGTTGTTATGTAAAAAATGTCCATATATAGGGTCTTCCAATAGGCACGTCCGAACTTTGACAGTTGGTAGCGGCCATCTTGTTGAAGCTTCATCTGTCAAATTGGTTGTCATTTATTCATTCTGTTTTGCCAAATCATCATGGATAGCTATAGCATTCAACAACACGTGCAAATGATTTATTTATTTATTTATTTATTTGAAACAACAAAACTTAATACTATCATTACAGAAAAAAAATCCAATGCGATAGTACAAGCACTTATAAAACTTTCTAACCTAACCTATTTACAAACGAATATTTTTTATTTATCTATTTACAAACTTACTATTACTATAAAATATTCAGGACACATTCAGTAAAGTAAGTAACTACACTGTGTATTTACTTACTTTTTAGCTACTTCTGTAACAAAGAACAAACAATGTGACTTTTGTGAATTCATTCAGAGAGCAGTTAAATATGTCAACATCATTAGCTACCCTATTAATAGTGCGCAAGGCTCGGGTAAATGGCGCTTCTTTTAAAATATTAGTCCGCGCCCTTGGCACCTCGAGCAGTGGTGGCCGACGCCTGCGCCACACGTACCGGTCCGGCACACACAGCTTTATACATTGCAATACTCCTTGGTTAAACAAATACCCACGTAACAGTTTTATTACATATATAGCCAGCCCTAACTCTCTTCGGACTTCCAATTTATTGTAGCCCACCATGCCGAGAACAAATAATGTCGGATACATTAATGGGTAAAAGGGATATACTCCATATAATTTGAAATAAAGAAATCTTGTGAATTTGTTTTGTATTCGCTCCAACATTAATTTATATTTCGCCTCATGAGGACTCCAAATAAATGCATTGCATTCCAAGTGGCTTTTTACCAACGCTTCATACAAAGCTCTAATTGCATTTAAATTTGTAAATCCCTCACACTGACGTAACATAAATCCCAAGTTACGGTATGCTTTCTTGCAAACCTTAATTACATGCTCTCTAAAAGACAGATTGGTAGTAAAATGGATTCCAAGGTCTCTCACCTTCGTCACCCGCTGCAAAGGAGCACCATCTAAGCAATATTGGAAACGAACTGGGTCCCGTGACAAAGTGAATGACATTACTGAGCATTTTAAAATATTGAAGCTCAGCCGGTTCCTACGACTCCAATCCGCCACCCTGTCAATATCCGCCTGCATTTTTACGCAGTCGGAAGCATGCTTTATTTCCAATACCAGCTTTAGATCATCAGCAAAAAGAAGGCAAGTTGAATCTAAGGTGACACCCGGTAAGTCATTTACCATTAAAACAAATCCAAGAGGTCCTAAATTACTCCCTTGACTGACTCCCGATCTAGTATAATACTGTTCCGAGTTATGGCCGTCCCAGTTGACATACTGACGTCTGTTCTTCATGTAACTGGCAAAAAATGAGAGCGTTTTCGGCGTGCAGCCCACATGAGCCAGTTTCATGAGCAGGATATCATTGTCGACTGTATCGAATGCCTTTCGATAATCGAAATATATGACATCCACCTGACTACCTCTGTCCACCGCTGGTGCCACCTGCATCATCAGCTGGAGTAGATTCCCCGTAGTACTACGCCCGGGACGAAAGCCGTGCTGCTCGTCAGATAACTGAGCTTTAACTTGTGAGTACAAAGAATGATGTATCGCTGACTCGAAAACCTTCGCTGCTGTGCTCAGGACTGCCACCGGCCTATAGTCACTTGATTCCGTACCACTATTCTTGGGCACCGGGACAACTCTAGTCAACTTCCATCGGTCGGGAAAAACTGCACAATCGAGACAAACATTATAGATGTGTACGAGCGGAGCAGCAAGTACCTCACGACAATCTCTAAACACAAAAGGTGGTATACCGTCCGGGCCCGTGGAGTGTTTTGGTTTAAGCTTCAACAGCGCGCGGCACACGTCTGCTTCCCGCAGCTCGTGCACCTGAACGCGCGCGCTGCTGGCACCCGCCGAAGCAACGGCAGCGTCTACGTCCAGCACCGCCGGCACATGGTTGTACACGGAGCAAAAAAATTTTGACAGTTCATGCGCCCCCTCAAACGCAGATAAAACACGTCCCTTTTGCGTTAGTTTTTGTTTTTGCGAATTATTTCTTTTACTTTTTACAAAGTTCCAAAACGCCTTAGGATCTTGTGCCAGATTATATTGCACCCGATCCATATAACAGTCATGCGCGAGTTTCACCGCCCTCTTAACTCGTGCCCTGCACCGAGAAAACTCGTTATAGTCCTCACTTGATCGACTCGCCTTATACCGCTTATGTAGTCTGTACTTCACCTGTATGTCACGAATTATCTCGGCCGTGTACCACTCAGGGTAGCAATACCTCGAGTTTTCATGCTTTGGCTTTTTTACTGGAACACAATCTTCAATTAATCTATTAAAAGTGTTATAAAAATAGTTTAACAATTCCACAGGATCTTTAATACTGTATAGTTCACTCCAATCTATGCATGAAATATTAAAATACAATAAAAGAAGATCGGCTTTAGCGAAATTCCATTTTCTGTCACGCGAATAGTTTAACCGGTCACCCTGCGAACTGTGCATGCCGATGCCGGAGTCAGCACTTCCAACCCAGATGGCGAGCGGCGGATGGTAACTGTCCACGGGCTGCAAGCCTTCGGCCTCGCTAACTGACACCGCGCCGCTAACCCCGCCCCCGCTCAAAACAAGATCTAACTGCCTACCATTGCAATTTGGTACACTATTTTGCTGAATGAATTCACAAAATGACATTAAATATTCATAATAATTACAGACATCAATACTAGCCGAAAATAAATTAAAATCTCCTAATACTATAACATTACTTTTGTATTTACTACATATTTTTTCAATAATACTAAACATTATCATATAGTTATCAGTATCTGCTTTTGGCGGAATATATACCACGCAGCATGCAAATAACATTTTGTTTTTTATATGTACGGTAGCACAAACCATTTCAAATGCACAAGTATCCAAGTTAACATTGTCCGGAGTAGGTATTTGTCGCAACTCGAACCGCGGTGTGGCCACTAAACAAACACCTCCATGCTTACGGCCATCAACTCGATCACAGCGTAATATTTCATAGCCCGGTAGGACAAACTCGGCATTATGAATTGATGCATTGCAGCTAGTCTCTGTAATTGCAAATAAATCGGAACCAGCAGATTCAAGTAAAGATAAAAATTTCGTGGTTTTTGTTCTTAGACCGCGAACGTTCTGATAAAATATTTCAGTTATTCTAGCTTTCTTCTTTTGCTTCATTTCTAGACCTCCGAAACCAAATCCATTCACTAAATTCGACTCCTTGAGGCCATATACTTGGCTGATTTAATTTTTCAAACATTCCTTCCGGGACGCCGACAATGAATGACGTATAGTCCCTGGTAGTCTTATGTTTTATCTTTTCGACTTTAACATCAACTCCTGGCCCACAGACCTTTACAACGTGTGTCTGTATTTGTTCCTCCGTTGTACTCGGCAACAAACGCCATATATGAAGATGTTTTTTCCGCTGCACAGCTTGCAAATCCAATGTTGAGCTTTCTCCCATAAGCACCTTTTTGGTTTCTAATTTCTTTTTATTATTATTCTTGACCATTGTTCTCCAACCATTTTTGTATGCTCGGTCATCATCATCACTTGTATCTTCTTTTCGTTCTTGATTTGAAGAATTCACTGACACTCTAGCGAGCCTTGCAGGGCGTGGCGCTGGCGCTGGCGGCGGCGACGTTTCAATACGTTTTGTGGCCCCACACTCGTCGATATTGCCTTCACTCGTACAGCTACGCACCGTCGTCGTCGTCGTCACAGGCCGCGCCACATAATTTGCGCGGGCGGCGTCCGAGTATGAGTATGTGCTTGCAGTGGGTGTTAAAGATTCAGTAAGTGACTGTAGTTGCTCCGATAAGACGAGATTATGAGTGGCCAGTTCATGTACTTTAATTTCTAAGCTCTCAAGTGTGTTTACCTTATTTTCGAGGACCTTAATTTTCTTCTGAGCATCGGCTAACTCGTTCCTGGTTTTAGAAAGAACGTTACAAAATTGTGTGAACTGTTGAGCCTGTTCATCAAAGCGCAATGTTATTTCCGATCGGAAGTCTTGGATTTCCGCCAGTACGTCACATTCGCTGTCCCCTCTTGGTATAGGTTGAGTCGGCCGGCGACTCCCGCGCTGGGTGGTCACGAAGGTGCTAGGGCTTGGATTTGAATCACAACCGCTGCATTTTGTTGACATTCTTTCGAATTAAAAACACAATGTAAGCGATTAAAATAATAAACTAAAATAAATTTTAACAAGATGATATTCAAACACGTCAGAACGCGACAGCTGTCAACTTTAACTTCATGATAAAATAGTCTTATCAAAATGAGTGTTCTGTTCGGGCACTGTCAAAGTTCGGACGTGCCTATTGGAAGACCCTATAGTTATCCACTCGCCCATGCGAGTGGTGTCAAAAATAATCATCCATGTAAAAACAAATTAGTTCAAACTGTGATAGCGGTGAAAGAATACTACCACTGTCACGTCTCTAGTGCGTGAGCAATTAAGAATAAATAAAATAACGAAAACAGTAATAAAATAAAGAAAACAGTTATTAAAAATTTACAAATTTATTAGAGGGTCGTTCGTAAAGGTCGGCCAGGTTCACACTTAGTTCCGGCCCAGAATACCGCACTCCCCTGATTCTTCCCGAGTCCGGTACGAAGGCGAAAGGCAGTCCTCCTCTTCACTGGTCCAGCCGCTGCGAACGGGCACCGGCAGTAGTTGTGGACGGGAGCCACGATAACCGGTCTCCACTATGAAGGCTTCGGATATTGCTTGGGGCTAGTTACCCCGGTAGGAGTTCCTGGAACGCGAGGACGCATTTAGTACTTGAGCCGCTTGAGCCAAGGAACAAGGGAAACCTAGGTTCATGAGGCAACTAGACTACTACCTTAGCGCTAGTAAGGTGAAAGGTGACTCAAGGCGGTTTTAATAAATTAAAAAGGCAGAAACGGTTACAAATGCTAGGCACACATAAGCACTAATCTTCATTATATACACACACGGTCAGATAATGAAAGGATAATCTGATAACTAAGGCAAATCAAATTATAATTACGCTACAGTGGAGCCGTTATAGATTTAAATTTTAAAGCGCACAATCATCATAACTTCTTCACTACCGTAATTCAATACTCTAACACACCAAAATAAGCGAGAAAACATTATTTGCACAACTTACCCAGTATGGGAACACTAATACACTTAAAGGTTTTTATGAGAAGGAATCGAGTTTAAAAAATCGTTAGCGTACAGTTTATGCAAGGCGCTCGCGCATCAGAGCGACGTGCGGTTGCTTCCGAGGCAGTTTGGGTATGAGGTAGAAACCGCGAGAGGGGAGCGGCGGTCGGTCGGCGTGGTGAGCATACGCAGTCCCCGCGTCTCACCCCGCGCCCGCAGCCCCCACCTTTCGTCGGAACGGTGTCTAGTGTCGCGGGCGCTCAGCGCAACAATATTATGCGTTTTAAGTAACGCTACGTTACATTACCCCCTTCTCTAGGAAAAGGATTTTCACTAGAGCAAAATCCGCCATTAAGCCCGCAAAAATTAGTTTAAATTAGTTTGGCGGCCTACTGTCTTCAAATCTTTAATATGCCACACGCCAAGTTCACGGCCATTCAAGTCCTCTAAGACGTAGACCAATGGAGAGCGTTTTGACTTAATTTTAGACTTTTGGAACTTGGGCGCTAATTTTTTACTAAAGTAAGCATTTTTATCGCTCTGAAAATAACACCGTTTCCATACAACATCTCCAACCTCAAATGTAGCTTCTTTACGACGCAAGTTGTAGTGTTGCGTATTCTTTACATGAGCATGCCAAAGGGAAGCTTGAACCTTGTCAAAGATACTAGACAGGTGACCAATATTTTCAGCATAGGCATCTCTCGGTAAAACAATTAACTCAGGGTCATCATTTTCAACATAATGTGATCCACAAGTAACCAACTCTCTGCCATGAACCAGGAACGCTGGAGTAAATCCAGTGCTTTCATTAACCGAATTATTTATTGCGAATTGTATTTGTGGTAGATTAAGATCCCAAGTTCTGTGATCGTCATTAACGAAAGTCGAAACAGCCGTGACTATGGTCTTATTATATCACTCAACCGTATTTATTTGAGGAGTATACCTGGGTGTAAAATTAACTCTAGGTATCTTATATTTTTTAAAAAGAATATCCAATTCGCGGCTAATAAACTGAGCTCCATTATCCAGTATAACAGTCTGAGGAATGCCGTGAACTAGAAAAACATCGTTTTCTAAATGTTTCCTAACGAGATCTGATGTAGCTCTACGAAGTGGGAAAAGTAAACAGTATTTGGAGAAACAGCATGTGACAACAAATATATACCTACTGGTTCTGCTTTCTTGTGTTGGGTAAGGGTCCAACCAAATCAATCGACAGAGCCTGAAATGGACGTGCAATGTCTTTCGGCCTACCCATCTTGCCTAATGTACCATGGGTAGGTTGTTTATATGCTAGACATTTCTCACATATGGAAATAAACTCAACAACGTCAGAATGCATACCAGGCCAATAAAATCGAAGTGCCAAGCGCTTATATGTCTTGAACACGCCGAAATGCCCAGCAATAGGCTCCGAATGACATTGTTTCAGAGCTTCCTCCCGCTTTTCTTTAAAAATAACTTCCTTCCAAGCAAATTTGGAAGACAGCACGTCCTTGCTCTTCATGTACCTGTAGAGGACATCATTTTCCACCCTGTAGTTAGGGAAATTAATTGGTGTCTGTTGACATCCATTAAAAATTTTCAGGTACCAGTCATCAATAGTTGCTGGGGCATCAGCAAGAGGCATGGGGCTGTTAATAGTGTCAAGAGGCACACATCTTGAAAGGGCATCTGGAATGACATTGTCCTTGCCACGCCGGTGTTTAATTTGAAAATTGAAGGCCGAGAGACGAACACCCCACCTAGCAAGACGGCCCGTTGGATTCGTTAGTGAAAGGAACCATTTGAGTGAAGAGTGATCAGTATAGACTGTAAATGTTTTGTCTGTTTCCAAATAACATCGCCAGTGTTCGAGAGCGGCTAGCACAGCAAGAGCTTCGCGCTCCGTTGTACTGTAGTTCCGTTCAGGTTTACTTAAGGAGCGACTCATATAAGCTATTGGATGTTCGACACCGTCAATAGTCTGGACCAACATTGCACCAATGCCAAAGTTACTGGCGTCTGCATGCACTTCAAATGGTTGGTCAAAGTTAGGGCAAGCTAATACAGGTGCCTGAATTAACTTAGACTTAAGTTCAAGAAAGGCCTTATCAGCCTCTGGAGACCATTGGAAAGGCGGAGCATTTTTTTTGCTAGAAGTAAGTCTATTTAGAGGGCCCGCAATAGTACTAAATTGAGGAATGAAACGCCTATACCATGACGCGGTTCCCAAAAAGCGTTTCACTTCTTTTCTACTCGAAGGGGTAGGGAAACTTAAAATTGCTTCTACCTTTTCCGGATCTGTCCGCAAACCCTGAGCATCTACTAAATATCCCAGATAACGCAGAGAATTTCTAAAGAATTGACATTTTTCAAGCCCAACAGTGAGATTGGCGGAGCGCAATTTTTCAAAAACTTGACGAAGTAATGAGACGTGTTCGTCAAATGTCTTACTTATGATAATAATGTCATCAAGGTAGGCAAATACTTTAAGCTCAAATTCAGGGCCAAACAACAGATCCACCAATCTTTGCTGTGTAGCTGGCGCGTTGGTAAGACCAAAGGCGGTAACTTTAAACATGAAAGTGCCACGACCAGGGATATAAAAAGATGTCTTTTCGCGATCTGCCTCCTGGATCAAAATTTGCCAAAAAGCTTTAGATAAATCGACGCTTGATAGGTATCTAGCATCCTTCAAATTGTCTAAAATTTCAGAGACATAAGGCAGACTATACGCATCTTTTTTGGTAATTGAGTTTAGCTTCCGGCTATCTAAACAGAAACGAGGTTTACCATCTTTTTCTCCCACTACTAGTACTGGTGAGGACCAAGGGCTTTCGCAAGGTTCAATAACATCTAAGGCAAGCATCTGATCAACCTGTTCGGTAACAATTCTTTGCTTTTCAGGCGACATGCGGTAATATCGTTGCCTTATTGGCTCTGCATCGCCTGTATTGGTGTGATGCTTAATCAAATCAGTCCTACCTAGGCCTCGTCTCTCAAAAGAAATTTCATTAAATTTATCAACAACGCTATTGGCAATTAGCTTTTGAGAATCATCCAAATTAGCGTAGTCATATAAATGAATTTTACTTGAATCAGAAATTTCTAAAAGACCGGGATCATCCGAGAACAAGTTTTCTTCTGAAGATAGATACCTAGGACATAACTTAAAAATATTCCAAAAATCTATTCCCAAAATTAGGGTGGTATCGATAGTTGGTATGACGTGCGCTTTTATAATAGAAAAATTACTTTCAAAAGACACGGGTAACAGAATATAACCAAGGGACGCTATCCTCTGACCACCAGCCGCAGTAACAGTTATCCTATCTTCAGTACATAACACGAAACCCAACTGCAGCAGGCGTTCGTGAGTATTGTTACCTAAAATAGTTACAGCAGATCCAGAATCGAGTAAGCCGTACAAGGTTAAATCACTAGGGTTTTTGATATGAATTTTTACATAGGGACGCGGATCTTCTTTAGGTTTAAGGTTCAAAATTGCAGAAACGGATGACTTGGAGCAAAGGTTTTTTACCGTCAACAACCAATCTTTCCAGTCCGCGCTTTCTTTGTAATTAATTGGTGGTCTTCTACAATTTTGAAAAATCAGTTTTTTTGATTGCAGTTGGGGCAGTCAGGTGTCCGAACCTCCTTTTTCCCGCATTTAAAACAAAAAATCTTCCGTTCTGCAGTGCAATCTCTCATAGAATGTGTATCTGATCGGCAACGGTGACAATAAGATTTTCTGATCTCGGAAACTCCTACTTCAGAAGACTGAATTTCAAAAGACCGAAATGCATGATTTTGAACAGGTTCGAACCGTTTCGATGAAGCGAACTGAGAGTTTCGACCATAAATAACATTTTGCTGATAATTACTTTTACGCTTAGTAGACTGGTAACAAAACTCAGGAGCTAAAGTATTCGAAATTACGGCCGGAGGCTCTTTAAAGTTTTCAGAACGTCCCATGACACATTCGTAATTTCTACAGATTTTTCTAAGATCATCGATAGTTTTCAAGTGAGAACTAGCCGCTATAATAGTTGAATAACAAGGTCGGATATTATGTAAAAGGATTTCAAGTTTAGCATCTTCTTGTATAGGTTTGCTCAAGCGAGAGAACATTCCCTCCATTATAGCCAGGTAGACAGTGATTTTCTCATCTTCACCCTGCGTACGCTGGCGAATTTCGAGAGACATACGATAATCATAGTCCGGGAGATCAAAATCATCCTTAAGGCATACCATTAAAGAATTCCAATCACTAATTTTATTCTTTATCCCACGAAACCAATGAAGTGCATCGCCAATAAATAAATCAGTTGCCGAACTTAGCATTTTAATTTCAGAAATTCCTCTAGAATTCCGAAATTCTTCCACTTTTACGATAAAAGAACGTACACAAGTTTTACCATCATATTTTAATTTTGATAGTTCTCCAAACATGCCACGATCACAAGAAACGGAAATGTTTAATCCGGCTAGGTTAGTTTTATCTATACCGTCATCCTCAGATGAGCTTGTGGCAGTTTTAGCTTCACTTACATTAAATGTAGGTAATCCCGAAAAAATATTGAAAAGTGATTCAAAATTTTCTTTTACTTTGCCTAGTGAAGAAAGATCGTCAGTGTTTTTAGGTTTTGTTATTCTCTGAAGTCTATAGTAAACATGATGCAAAAGAGACTTCGTTCTTTCAACAAGTGAGTTATCGTGAGAAGTTTTAAGTAAATTGAGGTTAGCTTTAATCTTTTCTAATGTTTCCTGAGACCCTTTGACATCCTCTATTAGTTCAAAAACAGATTCTATAATTTCATCTGAAGAATAAAGTTGTGTTAATTTAGTTACCTGACGACGTAAACCAGCTACATTATCTGAAGGAGACTCCCCTCTTATGGCAACCTCATACATCAATTCTGATTTTTGTAGCAATAAATATTTAATAGTTCCAGCCATTGTATTTTTTTTTTAACCGTATCGAGAAAATATCTAATTAATAATAAAAGAAAAACGAGAAAAAAAGTACCTCTCAATGAATAACTTCGTGTAAAATCCAAATAATATCCTAGGTATGTTGTGCAAAATACAGCAAAAAAACTAAGTACAAAAACTAAAACTAAGAAACTAAGAGCAGTAACAATTAATACCTACAAAGATTGCCAAAACAATACCCGCTCTGTAACAATTATCAACTATTCTATCCTAATAAACGATACAAATTTAATGTTTAATGAATAAAGATTAAAATAAATGAAATAAGTTAAAACTACCAGTTTAGTTAAACAATTGTGCAATTGGATTAAATCTTCTTCCAAACTAACATCTGCGGCGAACACTGATCAATGCTCTAAATAATTTAAATTCTATTGTGTCCACCTGCGTTTACAGCAGACGACAGCCGAAAAGCACTAATTTTAATAAAAAAATAAAATAAGTATTTTTAAGAAAGCTTAATACTTAAAGTTTTAAAAATGATCACCGAGGCACAACGGCTGATAGTTAATTTGTATCGTTTTCACACAAGTTACAAATACACACCAAGAAAACCAACACCAGTACAAAGCAACTAAAGAAGCAAATCGAAACCAAGTGTGAATCACCATTTAGACCACGTATATGGGCGCCATTGTCACGTCTCTAGTGCGTGAGCAATTAAGAATAAATAAAATAACGAAAACAGTAATAAAATAAAGAAAACAGTTATTAAAAATTTACAAATTTATTAGAGGGTCGTTCGTAAAGGTCGGCCAGGTTCACACTTAGTTCCGGCCCAGAATACCGCACTCCCCTGATTCTTCCCGAGTCCGGTACGAAGGCGAAAGGCAGTCCTCCTCTTCACTGGTCCAGCCGCTGCGAACGGGCACCGGCAGTAGTTGTGGACGGGAGCCACGATAACCGGTCTCCACTATGAAGGCTTCGGATATTGCTTGGGGCTAGTTACCCCGGTAGGAGTTCCTGGAACGCGAGGACGCATTTAGTACTTGAGCCGCTTGAGCCAAGGAACAAGGGAAACCTAGGTTCATGAGGCAACTAGACTACTACCTTAGCGCTAGTAAGGTGAAAGGTGACTCAAGGCGGTTTTAATAAATTAAAAAGGCAGAAACGGTTACAAATGCTAGGCACACATAAGCACTAATCTTCATTATATACACACACGGTCAGATAATGAAAGGATAATCTGATAACTAAGGCAAATCAAATTATAATTACGCTACAGTGGAGCCGTTATAGATTTAAATTTTAAAGCGCACAATCATCATAACTTCTTCACTACCGTAATTCAATACTCTAACACACCAAAATAAGCGAGAAAACATTATTTGCACAACTTACCCAGTATGGGAACACTAATACACTTAAAGGTTTTTATGAGAAGGAATCGAGTTTAAAAAATCGTTAGCGTACAGTTTATGCAAGGCGCTCGCGCATCAGAGCGACGTGCGGTTGCTTCCGAGGCAGTTTGGGTATGAGGTAGAAACCGCGAGAGGGGAGCGGCGGTCGGTCGGCGTGGTGAGCATATGCAGTCCCCGCGTCTCACCCCGCGCCCGCAGCCCCCACCTTTCGTCGGAACGGTGTCTAGTGTCGCGGGCGCTCAGCGCAACAATATTATGCGTTTTAAGTAACGCTACGTTAACCCTCTCTTAACTTGGGTGTCGTAAAAAGCGACTGACAGACTAAAGACTGCACATACATCAAACAGCTTAAAGCGGCGATGGGCTAACCACCTGTCACGCTGAGCACATGTGCAGTAGCTATTTGGTGAAAAGTGGACTATGGCAGAGGACTGCGTTCCTCATTGCCTAACCCGGGGATATAATCGTGATTATTATGTATGTATGTAAAATACTATACCGCCTGTGCGTAGCCCACCAGATGTTTGGTAATGTAATAGTATGGTATAATACCTACAGGATGTTTGGTAATTAGTATAAGTTCCGCAACCCCACTAAGTACACTCTGCAGCAGAAAATCAACACTAAACTAAGTTAGGGTATTTTAACTTAGTTTAGTGTTGATTTTCTGCTTGAAGGCGATTTTAACTATAAAAAATATATTGTTTATACAGTAAACAAACGGAATAAGGACATTTAGATAAAAGGATTAAAGCAAGACCACAATGTGGCTAGATTGTAATTGGGAAAAGATATAAAAAATAAAGCAATATAATCAGTAATAAGTAATATATGAAATGTACAGAAATAACAAATATACATAAGTATTAAATGAAAGAATAAGTAAACCAAATTATAATGTAATAATACAAATAGAATAAATAAAGAAACGTACACTTAATAAGAAATGTAGTAGAATAAAACAATGTAAAAAAAGAATGTACTAGTTAGGAGGTAAGAGAAGAAATGTAGTTGCTTATAAGAAAGGAATATTGTAAATTATAAAAAAATGTAATAGAATTAAAAACTATTTTGTACTTATAAAAGATTAAAAAGATTACAAAAAGAAAACGAAATGAAATGATTAAAGAATAACAAAGACAGTATGTAAGAGTAGAGCCCATAATGCTCAAGATTATTTAACCCCCAGAAAAGAAAAAAAAAGAAAATATAAAAGAAAAACCTGCCACAAAGCGGGAATAGCTAGCAAAAATACCAAAAAAACCCCACTAAGTGTAAATAACAACAATTTGTATGGGTGCAATCTGAAAATGCGAAAAAAATAATCAGTGTTCCATACATTAAGTCGAAAAGTATTTGCAGTTTTTTTATAGAACAGCTGTTTTACTTTTCGCTTTTTCAGGTTGCTCCTTCCTATACAAATAGTTGGGTTTATTCTTCGTTCGTCCCACTAAGTTTCGTCCCACATAAAAAAATCCTGGTTCGTCCCAAACAATGTGCTTCCTTCGTCCCAAAATATAATTTTAATTATTTTATTCTCGCTTTGTCCCATTTCATATACCTTCTACGGCCCATATTTTTTTATATGCCAAACTTACTTTAATCTTATTGTATGTACAATCAGCAATAAAGGGTTTAGCATACTTAATATTTAACATCAATCAACGGTGTCGCGTAGCGGTGAAAGAATACTACCACCCCGTCCGTAAAAGGCGACTAACGGACTAGACTGCACATACATCCATTAGCATAGAGCGGCGACGGGCTCACCACGTCCTGTCTACGACCTATTGGCTGACTACTCTGAGGAAGCCACGCAGCGAGTCCGAAGGCTTATCAGAGACGAGTGATCTTGTGACGTCATCAGCATATTTGTACACGTCCCAGGAGCTGATCTGAACGCGGAAGACCGCCGAGGGAAGACAGACCACGACCTGATGGCAGACTACTCCGAGGAAGCCGCGAGGAAAGTGCGAATGGTTATCAGATATAAGGGATCTTTTATGATAAGAAGTGATAATAGTGGTTTTGTTTCTTTTTACAAGCTTTTATTTACCTTGCAATGTATGATGTCTTTTGTTCGGGTGGAATTTTGCAACTCAATTTTGATCCAGTTCCCGGTTACCGTTTGAGCTGAAATTTTGCATACCTGTGTAAATCGCGTGACAATGCAATATTATGATTGCATGGTGCTGATCTGATAATAGAGCTAGAAGGTAGCCATAGGAACTTCGCAATGAAACAACACAACCCCATCGATTTTCGGCTCGTTTCATTTATCTTGACGAGTACTTTGTTTTTAGATGGGTATGATCTGATGATAAAGCTGGAAGGTGGTCCTAGGAACATAATCAAATATCAATTATCGAATTAAAATTCATGGTCTTCCTTTCATTTGTGGCACTATGTTAAATAGCAAAAAATAATCCTTATGATAAAGCCTTTCCATCGGTATGATAAAGCTACAGGTTGATTATTTTTCTCATGTAACGGGATCGATTCACGGTTCAACCATGTCATTATTTAAATATCTATGAAAGCAGTTTAAATTGTTTTTTAAATTCAAATAATATCTTCTTTCAGTAAAATGTTCCATCTACAATATTCAAGGTACTTTCCCTCCATGTGGCATAGCCATGGGATGCCCTGTATAGTTTTACAAATCCGCCAAATAAAACGAACAAATTAACACTTAAAACGTAGGTATAATTTAATTAAATAACGATTGCACATGACCCACGGCCATTTTGGTATATTCATCATATTCCCTACGTTCTCTTGAAGTGTTCCCACGTAGATATCTCCCGGAACAGGGCGTCTCCCGGGCACTCAGTGGCTGAGGCCTGTCTGTGCCCGATGAGTAAGTAGTCCGGGGCTATGAAGCCTAGTCGCACGCCTGTATTGATTAAGGCGTGTACTGCTTCCAGAGATACTTGTGGTGGGACGTTAGCTGTAATAGAGTGATCAGAATTAGTAAATTAGTACACAGTAGGTAGACGAAAGAGTTTACTGCTACCAGAGACGTCATTTAACTTTTAATGATACCTAGCAACTAAGATGTTATCCCCAAAGTGTTAGTCCGAGACTAAGCCTCCGCCTCTGTGGTCTAATGGCTAAGCTACCGGTTTCAGATGCAGAGGTCCCGGGTTCGATTCCCAGCGGGGGGTACATCTTTGTGTGCTCGGTTTGGTTGGTGGTAGGGCTATTAAGTCCGCCTGGCTAGCTACCACCATCTTATCTAAGTCTGTCGCCAAAACAACGATGTTTATTGCATTGTTGTGTTCCGGCAGTTTGAGATAGGATAGCCAGTTCCTCAGTGGTTGAGGATTCCGGGTGAAGCGCGCTTCCACCTTCGGCCTTATCGTCACTTACCATCAGGTGAGATGAAGGCCAAGCGCTTACCCGTTGCCAATAAAAAAAAAGGCAATGAAGACGGCAGAAGCAGTCCACTGCCATAGACTGTGTTTCACCAAATTAGTAATTATAATAGTACTCAGCGTGGTAGGTTGTGGGCCCATCGCCGCTTTATGCAGTTGGATGTATGTGCAGTCTTACTAAAGACATACCAACCCCACTCTTCTACTAAGATGAGTGGGGTTGGTATGTTTGAGCCTCATTAGCCGCGTCCATCCACACCGGTCGCCACGGCTCGCGAGCCGTTTGGCTCGGACTTAATGCTCTCGAGCCGTGGCACCCGAGGCAAATTTGAAAGGTTGCACTGGCTCACTTTGGCTCGCGGGGGCCGCTCGCATCCTTTCAAAGGAGAATGACCATTTTACTATGGGAGTTAGGCTAGTTTTTAAGCGAGCTAGCGTAACACAGCGCTTCAATGAAATAAATAGTAATCAATAGCAGTAATGCTCTGAATTATGAAGAAAAAATTACATTACAATATCATGCGGGAGTTTGAAGCTATCTTGATTTTTAGCTTAAGACTTTTTAGGTATTTTGAGGTTATGACAACTGTTATCGTATGACTATCAGTACAGTTCAGCATTTATTTATCACTTGACTCTTAACGCGGCGTTCTATAGAAAACCTTTTTTAACAGTAATCATTATAACTTAAGAGAACACTTGATATGTGAATGACTAAGACGCAATAGATATCGAATAGGCTGGTTTGGTCATTTTCCTTTGTCTCGGGTGCCACGGCTCCTGAGCAGGCAATCCGAGCCAAATGGCTCGCGAGTGGTGCTCGGCCGGTGTGGACGCGGCGCGGCTATTTACCCAAAAAACACATCAAAATCCACGAATAACGATACTCACAAACCCAATCACCGATGAGAGCGATCCCAATGCTCATGACGTTGTACCCGACGGCGTGGGCTCCCACCACGTCCCACCCGCGGCCTTCGTACACACGCCCTTCACCGCCAATGGCGAAGCTGAAATACAAATAAAATACAATATATATTATTTATTTATTTGAACAACACCTTACAAACAATAGAATATTTACAAAATTGCTACGCTGCTGCATGTAGTAGCGGCGATTTTCGAATTCGGTTTGAAAAAAATGGTGTTCCCCTCAAACCCCAAGCGGTCGCATGAGACCGCACCTACAAAATCACCTTGACTTTGTACCGTGTTTTTACAGAGTTACAGACTACTTTAGTATGAACAAGTTTGATTATTTCGGTTCTGTGGTACATTATATGCATCGTGATCGCAAAATATCGCATAGTCATGCTCGATTCTGTCAAATTTGACGTTGACAGTTGCGCCAATTTTTGTGTCAGAAAATTTAAGAAGTATACACGAGCACCAATATTGTAAACACTTTGACTCTTATTCCATTGTATTATGAGTTACAATTGTTTACATATTTTTGCTCGTGATTAGGGTTGCCACCTTTTTAAGGACAAATAAAGTATTTTTTATTTTGTTATAACAAAAATAAAGTGCATAGCATAAAAAAGAGTATTTATTTAGTTGGCCTTAAAACGTAAGTATTTTTTGTTGCTCTTTGCGACATTTAACAAATATTGGTCTGTTACGTAAATAGAGTATTTTAGCGTACTTTATTGGTGTCGTAGATTATAAAGTACGCTTACATGAAAAAGAGGACAATACTCTATTTTAGAGTACGGTGGCCCTACTCGTGACTGTACATAGCCTCAAAATCGTCATTCAGCGTCTTCAGCCCATGAACGTCCCATTGTTGGGCACAGAGCTTCACGCACACGGACAACATCACTGGGGATGTTAGATATGGGAATTGACTCAAAATACAACTCAGTTTAGAAACTAAGCCTAATTTTATTGAGCTACAACCTTCGATCAACAATACAACTAGATGTCAGGTCGGCGCTAAAAATGTGTCTCCGTAAATAAGAGTGCACTTGAGAAGTGAGCTCTTATTTTCTCGCAAGGCAGTAACAGAAAAAAGTACTTTATTTGTTGCACCTTAAGGTTGATTTCACTACTAAATGTTATTGACGTTTTTTATTTTTTAAGTGACAGGAGTAATTTATTGCTTTGAAAAAGTATTTATTCACGTGGACAGAATTTAGCTTTGATTTTGTACGTGACGCGTTATCTAGTTGGTATTGTTGATCGAAGGCTACAACCAATAAATATATTGAATTTGAGTTTTGGTGATTAAACTTACTTGTATCCAATATCGGCCCATCCGTTATCGACCTGGTGGAACAGTTGCATACTCCTCATGGATGCTTTGCAGGATTCGAGGGTCAAGCAGACGCCAGGCTGGTACGTGTGGTGGATGACCACATATGGAACAGGTCGGGCGAGCGGGCTGGTCGGTCCCGAAGGTCTGGCCTGCCAGTCCGAACGACTGACGAAGGGGAAACCGTACTCTGGAAGAAGTGACATCATTAATTTAGTTTTTGTTTTAGTTTTCTTATATATTTTTAGTGTTTTATTAACGCTTAAATAAACCTAAGTAAAAATTTTTAAACACTGAAAAAAGACGACAACCTCAGGCGGGAATCGAACCACGCACCTTCCGCATTCCGGGCGGCTGCCTTAACCACTTGGCTACCGAGGTCTGGTTTTCACCTGTCGAAATTTATCAGTGCTTGATCCTTATGTTTTTTAGTCAACATTGCTTCATCAAATCTTAGAAGTTTTCACCTCTGAGAATCGAAAGAAATATTTTTACAAATATTTGAACATTCGGTTAAGATGAAGCTGCGTTTATAGATTAATGTTTTTTATATATTTTAGCGTCTTATTAACGCTTAAATAAACTTAAGTAAAATTTTTAAAAGCACTGAAAAAAGACGACAACCTCAGGCGGGAATCGAACCACGCACCTTCCGCATTCCGGGCGGCTGCCTTAACCACTTGGCTACCGAGGTCTGGTTTCGATTCCCGCCTGACGTTGTCGTCTTTTTTCAGTGTTTAAAAATTTTTACCTAAGTGACATCATACTAAATACGTCATCATCATAAGCCCATGAACGCCCCATTGCGAGGGAGAGGCCTCCCCCACATGTACAACTGCAAATGAGGAATTTAGCCATAACATATCCCACCACGCTACAATGGAACGCGAAATTCAGTTTAACCTCTCAAACCCCAGGCGGTCGCATGAGACCGCACCTACAAAGACACACTTGACTTTGTACCGTGTTTTCATCGACTTACAGACTACTTTAGTATGAACAAGGTCGATTATTTCGGTTCTGTAGTACATTTTATGCATCATGATTTAGTGGTGTACAAGACTCGAGCTCTCGGAGTCCTTTTACTTAAGGCGGAGTCGTTTACAAAGCTCGCGACGACTCCGAGTTTACGTGAGCCTAGGAGCGTGACATTAGAGCTCGAGTCTTCTTTTGTGCCCGAGTCTTTTTCTGCGCTCGAGCCTTTTTCTGAGCTCGAGTCTTTCTTTGATCTGTAGTCTTTTGTTGTGATGAGTTATTTGATGTTTCAAGGTTAGCATTTTAATACAAAACAATGATAAGTTTGTTAAAAACAATTGTTGTTAATTTAAACATTAATAACACTGATTCAAATTGTAAATGAGAAATGTAAATATGATTGATTACAATAGTAGTTAATTATAATTCATCTGAAATCTTTTCAAGCCTTTGTTGAGGGTGAAGATACTAGTATTTTTTTTAAACTCGAGTTATTTTTGAAAGCTCGAGTTCATTTTAAGACTCGAGCTCTTTTAAATGCTTGAGTTGTTACTCGAAAGCTCGCGCTCAACTAGACTCGGGACTCCGAGCCTATCGAGCTCCTTGAGCCCTGCAAATCTGACTCGAGTCTCCAAAATTAGAACTCAAAGACTCGAGGCTTGTACATCACCAATCGTGATCGCAAAATATCGCATAGTCTATGCTCGATTCTGTCAAATTCGACGTTGACAGTTGCGCCAATATCTGTGTCTGAAAATTTCCACGAGTTTTTAGTTAGATAGTTTTTTTTATATTAGGCTGTCACATAAAGCACAGAAAGGTTCAGGTACATTAAGTTTAAAAGTGTATAGGTTGAAAGACTGGTTAAAGTCACAAAAATTACAGATTTTAATACATAAGTAAGCATATAACTACTCATATATTATATACTAGGTACTCACTATTAACCCCAAAGGGTAAGTCAGAGACTAGGCAATGAGGACAGCAAAAGCAGTCCTCTACCATAGTCCACTTTTCACCAAATAGCGACTGCACATGGCTTAGCGTGGCAGGTGGTGAGCCCATCGAAGCTCTATGCTGTTAAATGTGTGTGTAGTCTTTTGTCCGTTAGTCGCGTTTTACGACACTCAAGGGAAGAGACGGGTTGGTAATAGTTTTTCTAATAATGGCGCCACCACGTCGATTTTTAAGTACTTAGGTAATATCTTTATTGAAATTTTGCATTCACAATTATAGATAGAGGATAAAATGTTTATTAGAAAAAAAACAACCAGTGGCCTGCAGCGTATCAACTACTAGAAAAAAATTCAACGAGTCTTCTGGGGTCTCGGTAGCTTAGCGGTTAGTGCAGTGGACCGGCAATCCAAAGGTCCCGGGTTCGAGTCCCGTACGAGCTTTCCTGAGACTGGTTGTTTTTTTTCTAGTAAACATTTTATCCTACTAAGGTAATAAAAGAAAATAACGTACCAGTACATGAACATTTCTCAACCGGGATGCTGCCACAGCTCGCGAATATAACGGCCAAAATGATAAATGAATAAAACGCCATTATCTGGAACAAAAAACTTTCTTACTAAGTACTTAATTTCTTAATTATAAAACTTACTAGCGGCCGCTCGCGGTTTCACCCGAGTGGTTCCCGTTCCCATGGGAATATCGGGATAAAAATTATGCTATGTGGTAATCCAGGTTATAAACTATCTGTATGCCGAATTTCATCCAAATCCATTAGTATGTAGTTTTTACGTGAAATAGTAACATACATCCATCCATACTTTCAAACTTTCACGTTTATAATATTAGTAGGATAGTAGAATGTTATGAGGTATTTTCCCTGTATTTGATAAATGCTTTTATATACAAAGTTAAGAAAAATTAAAGCAAACTAATAAAATAATGAGGTTTATGATGGGACTGGGATTCGTGTTTTTTTTATTTGTTTAAGACGAAAAGAAAAAAAGAAGACTGAATGAAAAAAATATTTTTGTGTTATATAAAAAATCACATTGTGAAAGTAGCTCAAAGAATTAGCAAGTTGGTTTGTCAGTGGGCTGGTCTATATTAGCCTCAGGAGTCAGGAGTCAGGACCGACAGCGACAACCGCTGGGGCGGAAGTGTTCTAGAGTCACGTGACTCGGCCCAAACGTTGAGGACGCCCTCCGGCTAGGTGGAGTCACGATATTCGTAGTAAAAGTATAGCCTGTGTACAGTTCCATTGCTGGGCAAAGGTCTTCATCATTCAAATCGAGTCATCGCTACAATAGGCTTGTGTCCACTAAGAATAAATCGGGTGGATTGGCGTTTCTAATGATCAATTAAGATTTATACTTAGAAACAAAATATCTAAAATATTATTTAATAAGAAATTGCTGATATAAGTACAAATTTTTATAACATTAATAATTTTTTGAATAATGTATAATTTAACATTTTGTGCTTGTTTGTAATTTGATATTTTATGTTATTTATAAATCCTAGAGCCATTAATTTGCATGCTAAACCTGTATTAGCTTAACATGTTGATCTGTAATAGTTTTGTAACATCTTCTATACCATGTTAAATGCAAATAAATTATTAAGAAATATATAAAATTGGGATTATTAATATTTTTAAGGGGATCCTGCACGAAATTGTGAAAATTTACGTATTTTTAAGTTACTTGTACTACGCGCTGAATTAGTTAAATACATTATAAGACTTACGTAAGTTAGCCTGATCATTGCACAAGGTCGTGGCCTTGTTGAAATTTGAAACAAATTCTTTAAACAATAACCAACAATACAAAAATGTAATCCTCCTATATGTAATGTAAGACTCATAAAAACATTTTTTAACGACAAATTTCTTAATTTTACGCATGGAACAATAATTCTTACATGAAAATATTTGTAATGATATTCCGCAGGTCACCCCCATGTTAAAAAAGTAAATTTTCATTTTTAACACAAGCGCGTGATGGTTGTTTGTGTAATCAAATTACTAGGTCAGAATTGTTCTAATTTTAAATATCAATATGATCGATTTTGCTTTGAAGTTCATTAAGATTATGTCAGTTTATGCGACCGCGCGGCACCCTCATAGGGAAAAAAATCGACGATTCCTTTCTGTCTAGCATTTTTATCATGATCCTTATTATTTTAGAATAAAATTAGATTATACTTTATACTTACCTACCTGTGTTTAAAGATAATAAATATCCTAAAAATTTAAAGGTTTTTCTTAGGTAAGTACTAAAAAATACTCGTGATTTTGGGCGGGGAGCGTGGGGTTAGTCTTAAACCTCACCACGTATCACCAAAGGGGGGGGGGGGGCTAAAAAACATCACGTGATTAATGGCCCCTAACCGTGTCTCGTGGCGGTGAAAGGATACTACCACTCCCTCTCTTCCCTTGGGTGTAGCATAGAGCGGCGATGGGCTCACCACCTGTCGTGCTGAGCACATGTGCAGTCGCTTTTTATTGAAAAGTGGATATTACCTAGTCTCTGACTAACCCTTCGGGGATAATAGTCGTGATTATGTTTGTATGCAACTGCTGTCAAGCCAGACAACAGTAGGTAATTCATTATTTAGCATTTTTTCTCACAGACGGACGAGAGGATAATATGTTTAATTAGCATATCTACTTAAAAACAAGGAAATAATGTCTACGTGACTAAGGACATGACGACTGAGGGGTTAAATGGATTGCGATCTTGCAAGATAAGCAGCTTTCGCAAGGCCGTTTCACCGGATTATGTTTTGGCGATTACGACAGCCGATAATCTAAGTTTACTAAAAAAACAATGCAATCGGACATTATACTACGCAAATACTGAAAGAAATATTATAGTGTGTATATGATAACAATGTGAGCAACAAAAGATACTGCACCTCCACTGCATATCACTTGAACACAAATTCATCACTCAAAAACACATAACACAATAACTGAATCATTATCTAAAACAGCGGTAACCCTCCCGATAAGACTAAAACCACAGAATAGATAAAGAAGAGCATGCTGGGTCTTGTATTTCATCATAATCGTCCATGTCAGTCCACTGTTGGACATAGGCCTCTCCCAACGCATGCTACTGACTACTGAGCACGATCTTCGACTCTTCTAGTCCAACTGCTGCCAGCCACTTTACGTATATCGTTGCTCCACCTAGCCGGAGGGCGTCCTAAACCACATTTGCTTTACTCCAGAACACGTTTACTTCGTATTTGTTACGAATATATTAAATAGTCCACTGTCATTGACCCTTGAAACGTAAAAACCAGTCTACCGTGACAGCTGTGAACGATTGATTAATCTAATCATATCTTTATCTCGCCAGCAAAATCCTAACCTCCTAAATCCTTATCTCAAAACGTGGATTAAAAGTTGAAACGTGTTTAAACCAGAATGCAGATATAGACAGCGTTAGGTTTAAACCAGTATTCAATTTACTTCATCTATATTGTTATAACACCTCGCTGGCCAAGTCCTCAGTGGTTGAAGATTCCGGGTGAAGCGCGCTTCCACCTTCGGCCTTATCGTCACTTACCATCAGGTGAAATTGAACGCCAAACGTTTACCCGTTGTCAGATATAAAAAAAAAGTGTCTAACGATTGGCCCAATAACCGGAGGTTCAATTCCCAGGTCTGTCTTAAGGGCCCCACAGACGATCAGGTCGCCGGCAGGTATCGGCCTGTCAGTTAGTAGTACAACGCACGGGCGGCGGCGCGGCGGCGGAACTGACAGGCTGATACCTGCAGGCGAGCTGATCGTGTGTGGGGCCCGCCGGCAGGTATAAGCCAACTGACAGGCTGATACCTGGCGGTGTGCCGGCGAGCTGATCGTGTGTGGGGCCCGCCCGCCGGCAGGGCAGGTATCAGCTTGTCAGTTACTACTAGCCGCCCGCCGCCGCCCGTGCGTTGTACTACTAACTGACAGGCCGATACCTGCCGGCGACCTGATCGTCTGTGGGGCCCTTAAGGCTCGTATTCCAAAACCAAACTCAAACTCAAATCTCTGCTTGAGTACAGTTAGAAAGGGAGATGCTATTCATCGCATATATCGCCATCCCTTTCTAACTGTATTCATACATGAATTTGATTTTAAGTTTGATTTTTTTCGTTGCACAGCCCGGCCTTCTGATATCCAACCCGCATTTGGCAAGCGTGGACTGGTGATTAACCTTTTAACTGATATATACCTATAATCACGACTATTATCCCCCTAGGGTTAGTCAGAGGCAATGAGGACAGCAAAAGCAGTCCTCTGCCATGGTCCACTTTTCACCAAATGGCGACTGCACATGTGTACAACAGGTGGAGAGCCCATCTTAATCCCCCAAGGGTTAGTCAGAGACTAGGCAAGAGGACAGCAAAAGCAGTCCTCTGCCATAGTCCACTCTTCACCAAATGGCGACTGCACATGTGCACAACAGATGGAGAGCCCATCGCCGCTCTATGCTGTTGGATGTATGTGCAGTCTTTAGTCCGTTAGTCGCCTTTTACGACACCCATGGGAAGAGAGGGGTGGTAGTATTCTTTCACCGCTACGCGACACGGTTATTTACCTTTCAACTCAATGAATAGAATCTCTTTTGTGTCTAGAACGGGCGCCTAAGTGGTAAGAGGGTTAAGGGGAGGTATTTCGGGCGCTTCTCTCTCGCTCTCTCGACGGTACGACGGTAAGGGACGGGTATAACAGCGAAGCGGCGCGAATAATCGCGTTTTATTTTTTAAAAAATTGATAGATGTATTAAATAAAAAACGATCGGTTATAATTCCTCAAGTTATCTATGAACTTCATTTTGGTAAATGACTCATAATATCAAATCACTTACTTTAAGAATAAAACCTGGAAAAGAAGATAAAATGACACAAAAATATGTAACTTTGTGAATTTATTCTATCGAGCCAACTTTATCAAATCGTGTTTCCATCGGGTGTATTTCACAGATTAAAGCCTCAACAAAATTTCATAATTTACGCAGATTTTAATTTTACTGTTTACTACTTTAAAAGGTAATTCTAAGGACGGGTTATTTTAATTTTTCACTAACACCTAGCCTTAACGCATTTCGGTTTCCCATACAAACTTCCAAGTCCAATGTTTAAAAACCAATAAGCCAATTTTAATGAAACTGTGCATGCTAGAGTAAAATATAGGGATCTAAGTAGTTTGTTGAGAATATTTAAAAAAACAACGTTTATTTAACTGAGTTATTGCGATTTTAAACTTTCTATATAGTGGAGTTTCCTATCGCAATAACTCAGCTAAATAAACGTTTTTCAAAAATGTTTTCAACAAACTATTTAGATGCCTGTGTTTCACTTTATCATGCAAAGTTTCATTAAAATTGGCTAATTGGTTTTTAAATTTTTTAACTTGGAATTTTGTATGGGAAACCGAAATGCTATACCAATTTAAGGTGCCGAAGAATTGATTTCAATAATGGAGGCCTTACCCAGCAGTGGGACACTTTTGTTTTAAAAAGAAATGCATTCAGTGCGTTTGTTCACATTATTTAATCAAACAAAAATAAAATTTTATCAACAAACATTAAAAATGGCAATGTATTTTTTTTTTGTCTAATCTAACACGTTAATACTATTATACATATTAAAGGTCGATAAGCGACTTAAATTTAAAGTACTTGTTACTTTTTAATAGCCATTATCTGTCAGGTTATCGGCTACTGATTTAATTATTTTCAAGCATTTCATTGATACGATATCTTTGGCTTCAACGTGTGAGATAAGTACGTATTAGTATTTGAATAAATCTTTTGTATAGGCACCTCCTTGGATAAGTCAATGCTCTGAAAGCATTAATTAAGTACATTTTAATCATCATTAGCCTAAAGACGGCCACTGTTGAAGACGACAAAGGGCTCAACAAAGATCCACCACGTCCGGTCTTGCGCTGCTTACATCCAGCGGCTACCCACTTTTATTTTAATGCTAAATTAAAACTATAGGAACTGTGGAGTCTATGCCATGTTGGTGCACTGGCAGGTTCTACGTTGAAATAATTTATGAATAAAACGTAAAATGAGAACTTAATTATAAGGAGTTTTCTAGAGTAAACTGTCTGGGTGCGCGAGCACGGATGGATATTCACATGATGTATTTATTTTATAATGTATGTTTTTTGTAAGTGTAAATTCTAAACTATAATGCAATATTATAAAAGAAAAGCTTAATAACTCATTACACACCCCGTACCCCCGCTTTCATACATCTGCAGATCAACCTATTTAATACTTAAGTCTTAGAATAATAACGCTATAGAAACCAAGTCCGCGCGCCTATTTTGAAGCACCTTAATCGGAGCCAGAAATGGCTCCAAACGCCGGACCGCTCCGTAGTGTTCAATGTCAATGCGTGCCGAACGTGTCTTGCGAAAACAAAAAAAATATGACGGTTTGTGCAATTAAATTGTGTCACAACACATCTGAAAAACAAGAGAAGTGTAAGTTCAGTATTTCATAGTATCTTGTAGTTAACTAAGTCAAAATATAAACGTACGCAGTGTGATTCTCTAAGTTATGGTCTCGGTAGCAGCGGCTGCCGCAGCGCGAGGATTGACTCTGTCTCTTTCATATTCATAGATTGGAAAGAGACAGCAGATCACAGCCATGCGCGCAGCGTCATCGGTTTATTGCTTCATTTTTGACAGAGCGCTTGTATGAGGACTATCTTTCTAGCGTAATTATTCTAAGACTTTAAGTACTGTTTAATTTCTCCAATCGATATTCATATAAGAACTTTTTCGTCACTGTTCAAAATGTTAAGGTGCTAATCTCTGTACTATTTCTACTTCGTGATTACTTATATCTTCATCATTAAACCAAGTAAATTGATTAAACTCTGAGTTAACACCACAAATTAACTTAATTTTTCGACTCTTTCGTCTGGGAAAACTCCAAATGATAGGTAGTATACTTTCGGAGTTACTACAAGAGAAAACAAATTATATTCAACAATTTTATTCTTGTCTGAACATTTAAATGCTACACTAAATGTTAAATCTTCGAGCTACATACTTGGTGTTCGCAGTACCGCGACGATTAAGGTTTTAAAAAAGCTGTCAATGCTGTTTTTTTTACATAAGAGACACAAGCTTATACTAAACTTAAAGAGTATCTACATGGTTTTGAGTTCATATAATAATCCCATAGTAAAAAGATGTTTACTTTTTCTTTTTTTATATAAAAATACTTAAGTATCTTTACAGACAATTTTCTATTTTTTTTTCCGTTATAACTTAATTTCGGTTAATATTACTAACATTCTAAAAAAAGAATTGCCATACGGCCTTTCTCAACTGACGTTTGCTTACCAACGATCAGTATTTCATTTTTATTGATATAGATCGTTAAATAGTATCAAGGTGATATTTTTAAATCGATAACCGGATTCTACCTAATTATGTTAATTTCAAATCGATGTATAAGTTGTCATAACAGATTTTTTCAAAGTTGTCATAGCAGATTTTTTTTATTTGCAAAACTGGATACTGTCGCAGTGTCGCTATGGCCGTTTTTGGAATTGAGATCTTTATAATGTACACCGTAAAATACACTCATTGACAACCTCCTTGGTCGAGTGGTTTGTACACCGGTTTTCATGGTGTCGCCATCTCTGAGGTCCCGGGTTCGATCCCCGGTCGGGTCAATTTAGAAATTATTGTTTTTCTAAATTGTCTCGGATCTGGGTGTTTTCTACGTTTATTAAGTATGTATTTAAGTATTTTAAGTATGTTTATCCTTTGTCTAGTAACCATTTAGTGAGTTTCATAACGAAGCTTCTCTTGGGCTAGCTAGATGATTGGTGTGAGTTTAGGATTATCTATTTTTATTTTTTTTTTATTTTGGCATTTATAACTAGGTTACCTACTTACTTATCTTTTATTACAAAATTAAGTATTTGTTATTATAGGTAATAAAAAAAAAGATTAATACAATAATGGTAGGTACGAAATGTTTAAAGTTTTGGCTAATTCAATTATCTAGACCAAGGTGAGTATTCTTTTAAAACTCGCTAATATGGTAAGATAACGGATAAATATACATAACATAGAAAAAACACCCAGACCCAAAATCAATTTAGAAAAACAGTTTTTCTCTAAATTGACCCGACCGGGAATTGCACCCGGGACCTCAGAGATGGCGCGACGCCAGACCCGGCGTGCTAACCACTCCACCACGGAGGTCGTCAGATTCTTTTTTTGTTATGTTAGTAATTATTAAGACAAGGTTAGTATAACAGAAACAAATGAAAATTCGCCACGAGGCGAGGCATTTCGGTTTTCCATACAAACTTTCAAGTCGAAATTTAAAAAACCAATGATACAATTTTGATGAAACTTTGCATGCTGAAGTAAAACACAGGTATCTAAATAGTTTGTTGAAAACATTTATAAAAAACGTTTTTTTAGCTGAGTTATTGCGATTTAAAGTCCACTATAGAAAGTTAAAAATCGCAATAACTCAGTTAAATAAAAAATTTTTTTAAATGTTTACAACAAACTATTTAGATCCCTGTGTTTTACTTCAGCATGCAAAGTTCCATCAAAATTGGCTCATTGGTTTTTGAAAATTTCGACTTGGAAGTTTGTATGGGAAACCGAATAGCGTAAACCCTCTTAACGCGGACGAAGTCGGGGGCGGACCGCTAGTTAGTAACATAGATACATACATATAATCACGACTATTATCCCCGAAGGGCTAGTCAGAGTTTAATGAGGACAGCAAAAACAGTCCTCTACCATAGAAGTCCACTTTTCACCAAATAGCGACTGCACATGTGCTCAACGTGACAGGTGGTAAGCCTATCGCCGCTTTAAGCTGTTGGATAAATGTGCAGTCTTTAGACCGTTAGTCGCCTTTTACGAAACCGAAAGGAAGAGAGGGGGTGGTAGTACTAATGAGGACAGCAAAAACAGTCCTCTACCATAGCCCATTTTTCACCAAATAGCGACTGCACATGTGCTCAGCGTGACAAGTGATGAGCCCATCGCCGCTCTAAGCTGTTGGATGTATGTGCAGTCTTTAGGCCGTTAGTCGCCTTTTACGACACCTAAGGGAAGAGAGGGGACGGTAGTATTCGTTCACTCTACGCGACACTGCTATAGTAATTATATTCGTTTTAAGCTGAAAGTTGTTTTTCTTTATGTACACAATAGATAATTGTATTTACCTAGTACTCTATATAAGAGGAGCACTTATGTACAATGCCTGATAAGAACAATTTTAAGTGTCGAACAGGGAAATGCTCGGATTTACTGAATGAACTGCCTGTAAGTACTCTACGCACATATCTAGAATTTAATTCAGATCAAATCTAAAAAAAATAAAAGTAAATAAAAATTTTGTGTACGGTCACACCAATTTATTATCAAGCCCATGATAAGCTTCTATTGAAACTCGTTAATATGGTTAAACTATAGATAACGGATAAATATACATAAACATAGAAAAACATCCAGACCCGAAATCAATTGAGAAAAACAGCTTTCTCTAAATTAACCCGACCGGGAATTGAACCCGGGACCTCAGAGATGGCGCGACGCCAGACCCGGCGCTAACCACTCGACAACGGAGGTCGTCAATCTGTATTCTTATTACTTATCTTAATCATCATTACCAGCCTATAAAGTCTCTTTGCTGCGCAAAGGCCTTCCCATATGGACGACAACACATGGCGAGATTGGGCTTTGACCCACCACGCTTTGGCCCAATACGGATAAAGTGTGTTTAAAAACATACATACATATAATCACGACTATTACACCCGAAGGGTAAGTCAGAGACTAGGCAATGAGGACAGCAAAAGCAGTCTTCTACCATAGTCCACTTTTCACCGAATAGTGACTGCACATGTGCTTAATGTGACAGGTGGTGAGCCCATCGCCACTCAATGCTGTTGGACGTATGTGCAGTCTTTAGTCCGTTAGTCGCCTTTTACGACACCTAAGGAAAGAGAAGGGGTGGGGAAGTAAGTGGGTTTAAAAACTAGTACCTTCTTGAAACAAATTAATATGGGTAAATATAAAATTAACGCAAGTTTTGTAGTCATTTTGTTTTAGTGACAGAAGACGAATAAAGTTTTCCATTTTAACGTACCTACGCAGTGTTAAAGAAAACAATATACGGTAAATATTTCGCACTTCAATTACAAATCACACGAACTTACCCCTGCTATCCGAGTAAAAGTTTCACGGAGTGCAGCTTTGCTTCTCGCGAAGTTTCACAATCCGTCTCTACTGTCGGAAACACAGCGAATTAATGTTTTAACAACTATCAGTCAAGGGTATATAAATGTATATGCTAACAGAGTACTGATAACAATCGTGTCTTGATGGGGATTATCTAATAGATTCACGCACTGAATTCAGCTATCTATGTAAATCGATTAAATTGTGACGATATTAGGATAATTAAGATTAGATAATTATAGATTGTTTGCTGGTAATTTCCTTTTCTGTTGTACAGAAACGTGAACTGAAATTGGACCAGGCTTAAAAATGATGCTGTCTCTATCTCTGCTCTTATTGGGAAAAAGAGATAACAACAGTTTCGCATCAGGCCCATATAGGAAAGGCAGGGTTAAAGTTTTGCGTAAAACAGCGGGGAATTACTTTATGCTATCTGTTTATAATTACTTATTTGTTGTGCAGAAGCCTCATTTTCGGGACTTTCACTTTCACGGATCTATAATGAATGACGAAGAAGCTTTATGACGCAGCGGCTTGCAAGTTCGGGTGCCAATCGTTAATGTTTAGCTACTATTGCATTGCCCGATCAACGGATGGGTGAGCAAGTAAATACAAAAAAAATTGTTTACGTTCACACCAATTATCGGGCCCAAGATAAGCTTATATTGAAATTCGTTAATATGGTTAAACTAGATAACGGATAAATATACATAAACATAGAAAAACACCCAGACCCGAAATCAATTCAAAATAACAGTTTTCTCTAAATTGACCCGACCGGGATTGAACCCGGGACCTCAGAGATGGTGCGACGCCACACCCGGCGCGCTATAACCGCTCGACCACGGAGGTTGTCAATGTGTCTCGATTTTGAGCTACTGTTTTTCGGAGGATACTTTAACTTCTTTGTTTTGGTTGTCATCCTATGAAGGCATTCTAAGCGACTGAAGCAACGTGGAGTCTGAGTTGACGATGTCAGTTTGGAGGTGTTTGCGGCAGGGCCTAACCCACATAGGGCTTATCGAGCCGAGAGGACCAGCGCGATCCACATATAGGAGTATACCGTAATATCGGCTTTACTAAAAACAGGGCGCGGGGGCGCTTGAGATTCCAGCTTCTTTGGTTTTCCTTAGGTGCTGCTGGGACAAAAGATTCGGTAAAAAATGTAAAGGGACAACCTGCGTAAAAAGCAAGTGAGGGACTCCTCAGAGCTGTGGGGTGCGGTGGCCCTTCTGGTTCACCACGATGCCATAGAAGAAGCTCTTCTTGAAATGACGTGGATGATAGAAAGGATAGGCTCTTTCTTCTGGGCTGCTGTTGCAGGTGGTGACTTCTGTTTAGGCGGAGTGTAGGGTGGTGATGGTAGCCGAGGCCTCCCTTCTGGAAGCCGAAACTGAAGAGCTAGTACTTTCTTGTTCGGTTTTTTTAATGTTTATTAAAAGAATTCACCAATGAATGCTTTTATCGTATCCATAGCAAGAAACACGAGTACTTAATTGACACATTTATAACGGTAACATTCACTTACAGGTAAACACAAATAGATAAAGTAGTTAGGATTTAAAATACATAGGTATCGAAAAATGTAGTGATATGATGGTGGCCGAAACCAAAAGCATTTCGGATCAAAATAAAAGTAAAGGGTAGGCTCGCTTTCCCAATTAGAAGGGTTATGGCTCTTGAGGCGGATCGGAGGTCCGCACTTCTGTTTTTAAGTGGCCGGATAGTGAAGTAAGCTAATGGTAACACAGCACTTTCTGCGAAAGAACAACTGGGAGCAATTTCCAGGGTGGTAACGATGTCGCACATTCACTTACTTGAAGGGGTACTGCCTTGGCGGGTCGTTGCAGTGGCGGTGTAATGATGCGAGCTCTTGAGTGTTACTACGACGATGCCCGGCCCCCTCGTTCCTAAATATGCGACGGATGTTACTCATAGGGTTTTACTTAAAGCACATGGAACTGTGGGTGTAACATAATAACGTTTTCGAAGACAACAACATGGTAATAATACTATTTATAATTCTAAAATATTGATCAATATCTGAAAGTATATTTATAATTTTACTCAAACGTAGGTAAGTCAAAGTAGTAAGTCAAAGCGGTTGGATTAAGAGGAAACACTACGTGGAAGTTGCAACAAAACACAGATAAACGACGTTTCGTAGTCCCTTGTTTCTTCCTTCAGAACTGGACCAATTTTTATCACTTTTTCAGCATCGGTTAAAGAAAGAGATTTTCTATGTCTGTATGTTTGATTTTTTTTTAAACCAGCCACTTAATGTTTATGAAGACGCCTCAAAACGGAGTGATTTCGCTAAATTTTGAAGGGTCCTGGTTATTAAATAAATGACCTAATGCAAATACATCAGACATACAGTCATAGACAATCTCTTTCTTTAACCGATGCTGAAAAAGTAATAAAAATTGGTCCAGTTCTGAAGGAGGAAACAGGGGACTACAAAACGTCGTTTTTCTGTGTTTTGTATGAGAATTTTGCATGCCACTTCGACGTAGTGTGTTGCGTAGCGGTGAAAGAATACACCACCCCCTTTCTTCCTTTGGATGTCGTAAAAGGCGACTAACAGACTAAAGACGGCACATGCATCCAAAAGCTTTGAGCGGCGATGGGCTCACTACCTGTCACGCTGAGCACATGTGCAGTCGCTATTTGGTGAAAAGTGGACTATGGTAGAGCACTGCTTTTGCTGTCCTCATTGCCTAGTATCTAACTAACTCTTCGGGGATAATAGTCGTGATTATAATTATGTATGTTATTATCGCAAAAAACCCACAGATCTCGTGCTCTACACAACTTGAAAGGGCATTGAAAATGAACGCGTAATTTTTCTTTCGATAATTTTATTTTTTTCTAAACCAATTTTTCCAAAATATTTTTACATAATTTTAAACCCCTTTCTAATTCCACGTCTTTTGAGCCCTCATACGTCCTCGTGGTCTTAAACCTCAGGGTATCACGGGCGAGTCGCACTTTCAGCAAAAATGGGGGCCCTACTGGAGCGAACGAAAAAACATTTTCAATGTTAAAATATCAAATATTAGGAATCTATTTATTACTTTAACGTAGGTAAGTCAAAGTCCGACCCAACAAACCGCATTAGGCCAGCGCAGCGGTTGGTGGGATGGTCCGATGGCAAATTGGCTATTTGACTTTACTATTTTTTCATCTGTGGAGTACAAGACCCGAAACACGGGCGGCCATGACTGAGCTTCGTGTGACGTCACATTTCACAAAATAAACTAAAACCATCTGTTAGGTTTCAAGATAAAATTTCTTTGATTAGTGAAATGTGACGTCACAGGGCAAAATGTCACGTAACTGACTGTTTTCGCGCAAAATTACAAATAAATAAAAAAATATATGTTTTTTTTCTATTAAATAAAGCTTTTTCGAGAAAAAAATATTGTAAGTAAGAGGTATAAAATAAGCGTTTGTAATTTTCGAAATACTTTTCCGAAAACTGTCAAGTAGCCAATTGACCAGGGAGAGCTTGGGCCCAACAGACATCCCACTAAACTTTTCATTCATTCATACCATATAATCACGACTATTATCCCCTAAAGCAGCGTTTCCCCAATGGTGGTCCGCGGAACCCTGGGGTTCCGTGAAAGAGTCAAGAGGGTTCCGCATTCCGTCCGAAAAACAACCATCCCGCATTCCCGCCCGCCGCCACGCATGCCGTGTCGCGGACTTCGACTAGGTACAAAATCCATTTGCAAATCATACCAAACCTTAAATTTAATTATTTTTCATTAATTTGTACTATCTTTTCAAGTCATACATTAAAAATCCTTTTTTTAAATCAAAATAGGGTACCGATAAGAAAAATATGATATAATAGGGTTCCATGGTAAAATAAAATTGGGAACCTCTGCCCTAAAGGTTAGACAGAGACTAGGCAATGAGGCAGCAAAGGCAGTCCTCTACCATTCCACTTTTCACCAAATAGCGACTGCACATGTGCTAAGCGTGACAGGTGGTGAGCCCATATATGCTGTTAGATGTATGTGCAGTCTTAAGTTCGTTAGTCGCCTTTTACGACACAGTGGAAGAGAGGGGGTGGAAGTATTCATTCACCGTTACGCTTATTATTGAAAAACTTATTATTGAAAAATATTTTTAAATTCTGTTCTACCCATATACCCAGAAGTCAATGTTGGTGTGCTTAGTTGGTGTTTTGCGTGAGCGGTTTATTCCAAGTTAGGTGTTTTGCGTAAAGGTGGTGGTCCGCGAATGGTTTTATGCGTCTAAAGGCCCCAGGTATATACCCTTTCAGAACATCTTTTAGCTGTGGAAACGAATGGGCCCAATAAACTCCTTTATTCAGAAGTGACGACATTTACAAAGAACAATGTCAATTTACCAAATTACACAATAAACATGCAAATGTTTCTCCGCATGTTTACAATGCAGATTTAATAAGTTGTGATGCAACTATAACAATATTGATTTATTTACTGGTAGCCTGCCCGCAACTTCGTCAGAGTACACCCTCTGTTGCGTTCGGAATTTCCAAAACAATTCTTTCAGTCACACCTTGTCCCCCTGACTATTATTACAAACACAACAAAAAAAGAAATAATAATAATAATTATTATAAAAAATCATTTATTTATCCTTCACAATTTGGTTCCTAAGGCTAGAGCTCTTTTTAAATAAACATTAGTAAAAATGCCCAAGGTTGTGAGGGACTGGAGCCTGATATGGGTTTCAAAAAGAAACCGGAAACTACAGATCTCCAGGCCTCCATCCAGACAGATTTCAGTTAAAGGATCTGGAATCTTATGCATTATATTACAGTTTCAACAACAACGACAGTTTAATAAAAAATAAAATTGCCAAATAGGTTCAGCCGTTCTCAAGTGATACCCTATCATAGATTCTTGGCAATTGATTTTTACCTACATAGATATTTACAGCTCTTTTAGTGAGACACAACATGATCTTAGGTTATTTTAGTCAAATCGTTATTGTTAATGAATCCAAATGCCGCGTTTAAATATTGAATTAAGAGGGAAAAGGTTATGTTTACATGTGGGGGACTAACATCGCGTTGTTATTCAGAGAAGCAGGGACTTTCTTTGATGCTGTGCGCTGTGTCATGCTAATTAAAGCTGTACTTAACCTACTTAACCGAGTTGTCAAGGGCTGGGCCCGATATCAGGAGGTCCTAGGTTCATTTTCCAGGACGGACAAAGTGTGTTTCGGATTTTTCGATGCATAGCCCGGGTTTGGTTTGTGATCACGTGATGATCACCAAACCGCGTGATGTATGATAAGTGCGGTGATTAACCCTTAGGGTGCCTAGTGGGTCTGACAAATCCGTCACTTTAAGTAATTGTCGATATCTTTTTAAATATGAAACCAAGCTTGTGGTGATCAAGAGTAGCTTCGCAATATAGATAGAGCTAATTTTTCCGGTACGGGGCTGTTGTTTTACCTAAAGTTAGATGCATTTTAGTTCAAAATGAATCCTTATTCTGAATTGGTTAATGAAGCTTTTTAATACATATTTGGTTTTATTTTGTATATAATATATCACTAAAATAACAGAAAATATAAATTGAAATATTTCTATACTTAGTACTTACTTATTAATTTATATTTATATCCTTCCTAATCACATCACACTAATATTATAAAGGCGAAAGTTTGTGAGTGTGTATGTTTGTTACTCTTTCACGTAAAAACTACTGAATGGATTTGGATGAAATTCGGCATACAGATAGTTTATAACCTGGATTAACACATATGATACTGTTTATCCCGATATTCCCCCGGAAACGGGAACCACGCGGGTGAAACCGCGAGCGGCCGCTGGTAGGTAATATTTTAAAAAACGGCGGTCCATCGGATCTACCTAGCACGCCGTGTGAGTTTTACCCACCAGGCACCCCAAGGGTTGAGCCAATGCCAATACCCACCAAAGGTAGCGATATCACTTGATTTCAATGATGGAGGCCGTTCCGGCAGTGGAACAGCCTAGCCTGTTTACTTTTCCTTTACTTTAATTAACTTGTTGTGCTCAATACGATCCACCTTTATAAAAATAACTATCGGCCGCTCGCGGTTTCACCCGCGTGGTTCCCGTTCCCGTGGGAATATCTGGATAAAAAGTATCCTATGTGTTAATCCAGGTTATAAACTATCTGTATGCCGAATTTCATCCAAATCCATTCAGTAGTTTGAATGGATTTGGATGAAATTCACGTGAAAGAGTAACAAACATCCATCCATACTTACAAACTTTGTAGGATATAACTTTATTTTCGCTACGTGTCGCGTGGCGGTGAAAGAATACTACCACCCCCTCTCTTCCCTTGGGTGTCGTAAAAGGCGACTACCGGATTAAAGACTGCACATACATTTAACAGCATAGAGCGGCGATGGGCTCACCACCTGTCACGCTGAGCACATGTGCAGTCATTTTGGTGAAAAGTGGACTATGGCAAAGCACTGCTTATTTGCTGCCCTCATTACCTGGTCTCTGACTAACCCTTCGGAGATAATTAGATTATATGCATGTATGTTATTTTTGTAATATTTTGCTTTTTGCGTTTAATATACAGGGCGTCCCACGGACATGCCACATGGAGGGAAAGTACCTTGATTATTGTAGATGGAACATTTTACTGAAAGAAGACATTATTTTAATTTAAAAAACAATTTAAACTGCATTCAAAGATATTTCAATAATTACATGGTTGAACCGGGAATCGAACCCGTTACATGAGAAAAATAATTATCCTGTAACTTTACCACACCGATCGAAAGGCTTCATCATAAGAATTATTTTTTGCTAAGTAACATAGTGTCACAAATAAAGGAAGACCATGAACTTTAACATTTTTAATACAAAATTAATCAATTTATGTATGTATTTATTTCAATGTCAGTTGTAATGTCCTTACGGCAATGTCAGCTTTTCATTTTTCAGAACAAAATTTCACATCAAATGTTAAAATTCATGGTCTTCCTTTTATTTGTATAAATATGTATGTATAACGCTCAAATATACTCAAAGTTAACGGAATGTTAAAAAAAAGACTACCACCGACAGTAATTTTTTTCAACGTTTCTTCATCTTAACTTTCTTTTGTTTTGTATATTTTTATCTGTCTGCTCTGTCTTGTCACAATTTTTTTGCTAATTATTAAGAAGGTTTGCTACCGTAATTAAATTCATTACCATTTCATATTTCATTGCGTTAGTCTCCTTTTCACTTTTTATCATATTTTAGTCAATGTCAAAGATAGGAAAAGTAGTTGTGAAATTCTCTTAGGAAGTCCCTGTGATATCTCAGTTAAGTCCCACATCTAAACAGTAGGTAATTGAAGGGGTTAGAGCGGCTAACGTTATTTACCATATCTCTCTAATTTGACATTTGCTATATGTTAATAACTTACTTGGGTACGCACCACGTAAAAAAATCACTCAATAATGTATGACAAATAGGTACTCAATGATATTCCCCCAAACCTACTTGAGTTACAGTTCGATGTGCGAACTTTACTGAGATCTCTCGGTTTCGAGAGAATTTGAAAAGTGGCGTTCTGTTTTATTTGTTTTATTTTATTTATTTATTTATTTATTTCACAACCATAATTTTACAATGTATATAAGTAATTACAAATAGATACACAGGATAATTATGGACCCCGCAGGGGCACGAAAATTAAGTAGAAGAGAGGAAGCGCTTTTAGATTATAGAGTATTAATAGTTATTTGTTATACAAGAGTGCAAACTTGCTTTTTAACCGCGTGCTCAATTTTGATGACCGAGCAAGCGAAGGATTCTAAAATTGAATCACGAGCGCAGCGAGTGATTCAAAAATGAGAATCCTGAGCGTTACCGAGGGAATCAAAAGAGCACGAGGTGAAAAATCTTTGCACTCGAGTGCAACACGTAACTTTTCATCCCACCTCAACGAGGAAATTACCAACCAAATTAAAAAAGTAGGTACACCAAAAAGGTTCCGAGTCTGAGTTTTTAACAATTTAAAAAGGTCGTATGATAAATCGGCACCATGGAGGAAGAAGAAAATAGGTTTAATGATGTTCTGAATACACATACTAAGTGCACACGATGTTATAAAATCAATTTACTTTGTCCTCTAGCGGGTAAAAACGGCTTTTGCACTCAGATATCGAAGAGTAAAAATACTCTTTCCGAGATGGGGGGATGAAAATATTTTTTCATCCCACCATCTCGGAAAGAGTATTTTTAATCTTCAATATCTGAATGGAAAAGCCGTTTTTATTCTCTAGAGGATAAAGTAAATTGAATTTAGAACATCGTGTGCATTAAGTTTGTGAATTAAAAAAAACATTAAACCTATTTACTGCTACCTCTATGGTGCCGAATATATCATACAACTTTTTTTTAATTTGTTAAAAAATAACTGTAGCAACGTTACTTTAAAATTTTCTTAATTATACCTTAGTATTATTTTGTTATAATTTAAAGATTATTCTGTAATACTTACCTGTCATAATGTAGTAGTTAATACCTAAACTGAAATAAAAGTATCTTGTGAATGTAAATGTTTTTTTTTGCATTTAGTCATTTCCTCGCTGAGGTGGGATGAAAAGTTACGTGTTGCACTCGATTGCAAAGATTTTTCACCTCGTGCTCTTTTGATTCCCTCGCTAACGCTCAGGATTCTAATGTTTGAATCACTCGCTGCACTCGTGATTCAATTTTAGAATCCTTCGCTTGCTCGGTCATCAAAATTGAGCACGCGGTTAAAAAGCAACTTTACAATCTTGTATAACAAATAACTATTTCACTCCTCTTGCTCAAAAAGAACGTCATTGTAGCGTTCCAGAGCGGGGCTAATATAGCTTTTCTTGCCCTAGGGGATAAAGTATTTTTATTTTGATTTTTGTCTGTCACATGACAATGAGCCTACAAAAACGAAAAAGTATTTAGTCTTAGGTAGAATAATCATGAAAAAAGACTCGACTTTTGACTGTTTACTTAAATCAACAACTTTTTTGAGATAGTTATTATTAAAGTATATGGTAAAATTAGTAATTATTTGAATCTATGGACAACACAATACACGCTTCAGCAAGAAACGACTGCACAGTCTGCACATGTGCTTAGGTGGTGAGTCTTTAGTCCATTAGTCGCCTTTTACTATACCGAAGAGAAGAGAGTGGTTGATAGTATTATTTTTTGATGAGCCCATCGTCGCTCTATGTTGTTGGACGTATGTGCAGTCTTTAGTCCGTTAGTCCCCTTTTACGACATCGTCGAAAAGTGAGGGGTTGGTAATATTATTTTGATGAGCCCATCGTTGCTCTATGCTGTTGGATGTGTGTCCAGTCTTTAGTCTGGTAGTCCCCTTTTACGACACCGAAGGGAAGAGAGGGGTTGGTAATATTATTTTGATGAGCCCATCGCCGCTCTATGCTATTGGATGTATGTGCAGTCTTTAGTCCGTTAGTCGCCTTTTACGACACCCAAGGGAAGAAAGGGGTTGGTAGTATTATTTTGATGAGTCCATCGCCGCTCTATGCTGTTGGATGTATGTGCAGTCTTTAGTCCGTTAGTCACCTTTTAGGACACCCAAGGGAAGAGATGGAAATACTGCACATACCCAACTATCCAACAGCATAGAGCGGCGATGGGCTCATCAAAATAATACTACCACCCTTCTCTTCCCGTGGGTGTCGTTAAAGCAACTAACAGGTTAAATTTTAATAAAATAAACCAATTTATATTGTATTGAAATGTTTTATTTTCTCGCATTCATAGTGAAAAACATAGTGTAACACACGGCGCTAAAAACTCATTAAAACTCTGTGTCTATTTACTCCCTCGCTAAAACTCGGGAGTAAAACTACCTCGTATATAATGGGTTATTTTAGCCCATTGTATAAACAATCTACTATTATGTTTGTTATTTGAATATAATAATTTACTATAACTTATCATTTAAATATTCGTCTATATCATAATAGCTTTTAGAAGTTAATAGTTTCTTTACTTTATTTATAAATATATTGTCTTTTTTTCTTCTATCCATTCCTTTGGAAGCTTATTATATATTTTTATTGATTGATTATATTTGTTTGATGAGTTTAGTTTAAGCCGGGTAGTTGGCAGTATTAATTTATTTTTATTTCGTAATGAAATTTCGCATTCTCCCCATCCTTACTTACGGTGCTCAAACATGGTCTTTGACGGCTCAGCAGAGGTCTAGACTCGAGGTGTGCCAGCGGGCAATGGAGCGCAGTATATTGGGTGTCCGCCTAACGGACCGTATAAAAAACTCAATTCTGCGCTCAAGGACCAAAGTTCAGGACGTCTCTCAAAAATCTGCCCAACTTAAATTGAATTGGGCCGGGCACGTTTACCGCATGCCAGAGGAACTTTGGGCCAAGGCCACTACCGTTTGGGTACCTCCCAATGCTAGAAGGCGACGCGGCAGACCGAGGCGAAGATGGCGTGACGAGCTGGACGCATATCAGCCAGATTGGACCACTGTGGCGGTAGACAGAAAAAAGTGGAAAGAAGGAGGGGAGGCCTTTGCCCTGCAGTGGGACAAAATAGGCTAACAATAATAATAATAATAATAATAATGAATATTTACTTTGTACTTCTTCACGTTTTGTGAAGAAGTGTTTGTATTTACGGGCAAATTTACATATCTCCAAAATATAAAGGCAAGATAATGTGAGTATTCTGTATTTTTGGAAATAGGGTATTTGGAAATTTGCCGACACTCATGCAATTTTAGTAAATAAAACATAACTGAAGATGAAGATGTAGTGACAAAAATTGAAAAGGCATGCTAAGATGGTTTGGTCATGAGAGGATAGATGAAAAAAGAAATACAAAAAGGTACATGAGGCAAAAGTGAATTTGAATAGTTGGTAGGGGAAGATCTCGGCGAACGCACTTAGATCGGTGACATTCTCGTTCAAGATCAGTTCAAGAGAACCCTAACACGACGAGCATGTATGAGGTACGTTCTATGAGTAAGTAAGCAAAGAATGTGGTAGGTAGGTTTAGCGTAGATTCAAGATTCAAGATTCAATATCATTTATTCAGGTTAGGCCATGTTTAGATTACAACACTTATGAATGTCATTATGCCATCGGTTCGTAAGTCTAACTATAGGGCGGGAGCCTTGTACTGAGAAGAACCGGCAAGAAACTCAGCAAGGGCATTTCTTTTCTCCCTTTCTTTTACAGCGTCAATTAGATTTGAAAAATGCCCTCCCTATCATAGAATGGCACTTTCCATTACAATAATAAAAACATAAAACAACTACAAGGACATAAAAAAAAAAATATTAATAAAAATAAAAAGTTCAGGTATTCATCAATGTAATTAATGTCTTACAGTACAGAAAAATAAAAGTAAGACTACAACTACTAATATACTAATAATAAAAATAAGTTAGCAAGAGCAGACCAGCCTCCACAGGCGGCACCCGTTCACGAGTATGACATGTGAATCAGCCATCGCTTCGCTCAACCATGTTTACGGGAACGTAACGACCCGACGCACATGCCACCACCGCAGAGACACTTTGAGAGAGCATGACACACTCGAGCAACTCCAATGAAGCAAGCAAGAAAACATTTAGGCAACGCAACAAAGTTTTGAGTAGGTACCTACCTATTGGGGTGCAAATTTGGGAACCTCCTCGTGGTGCACCCTGGGGTAAGGCCTCTTGGCACGGGGCAAGGGGCTTTATGCCAATCCCTGGCGCCCCTTCTGGGCGCCGAATTCTAGGCAGTGCCCCTTCTGGGCCTGCACCGTCAAGTGCGTGCCCGGTCCGGGACGTGTGGTCGTAGCTCCTTATGCGACCGTGGGACCCGGAGTAGGCACGCACTTGATGACTCGCCGCTCCTTCTGAGCGGCTTTGAGGATTGGAGTTTCGGCGGCGCTCCTTCTGAGCGCCGTCCTTTGTGTGTGTGGGGGTAAGACCTCGCGTGTTGTAGGGATTGTCGTAAGGCCTCTTTCCACCACCCTGGACAAGGGGCTTTATGCCAATCCCTGGCGCCCCTTCTGGGCGCCGAACTTCTACGTGCGTGTCCACTCTGGGCCGCACGCTCGCCGCTCCTTCTGAGCGGTTTTGAGAGGAGTATTGGCGTGTGGGGCGGAGCGAGCGCCTCCCCGCTCGCTCCCCTCCACTACGTCCTTGGGAGATTTGTTTTGTGTAGGTTAAGGCCTCGGGCACCGGGAGTCGAGCGTCGGGCTCGAGACCCCGGTGTGTGTTCGCGAGCGACCGTGGAGTAGCGGCCTGACGGAGTCTGTCCAACTCTGTAGGCCGTGAAAGATACGGGGGGGCCGCCTGGTTGAGGCTTCCGCTACATCGGGAATCGTCGGGGCATGGAGTGACCTCCCGGTTTTTACCGGGGGTCCGTCTCCGAGTTCCGGGGTTTGGGTCAAGGGCCCGAGGTCGAGGGTCGGTAAGTGTTTGTGGGGCTAGGGGTCCGAGTCGGAGCCAGATTCGTGGGCGGTTTCTGTCTCTAAGTCGGGGTCCGGGCTGCCGAGTAGGATAAGACGGGCTGATGGAAGGCCGCGTTGTTTGTTGTGTGTTTGTTTGTGGTGTTGCCTGTTTGCGGAGGGACGCTTGCGGAAGCAAGCGCAAGTAGTGTTGGGCTTTGGCATGGGTATGACCATACCTCCCCAAAAGCCCAAGGGTCGGAGGACCGATGTGTCTTTGTCTTGTGTTTGTCCTGTGCTGTCCTTGTATCTGTGACCTTGGAGGATCGCGTGCTCATAGAGGGTGGGCACGCTGTTTTGTGTTGTGCCGTGCGCGAGGTTGCCCGTGTGTCGGCGCGTGACCGCTTGCGGTCATAGGTTGGCACACGGGCGACGGGGTGACCGTCGCGGGTTAATCCCCAGTGGCATGTACCGCGACATCCACCTCAGCTTTCAGCTTCGGATTGTTGGGCCCCCAGGGGTTTAGTGGGTATTCCCGTCCGTCTCGCCCTCCCAGCTAGGACTTCTGTCCTGGCAGCTGACCTGGAGCCTCTCTCCTTGTCGGTGGGTGTGGAAAGGCGGACGGGCGAGTCCCACATAACCGGGTGCCTCTTCAAGGCTCTGGTACTCGTAATGAGTTCCCCTGGGAAAAAAAAAAAAAAAAAAAAAAAAAGGTACCTACCTATTGTCTGTAAGACACTGCTGATAAAAGCCTATCATACCAGGATAAAATGAGTTAGTTACAAAGAAAATGGACTTTAAAATATAATGTGATTATTTTATCATTACCAGGCTGTTTTGTGTTCTAAATATTCCATAACTGTATAATAACCTTTCTTAAGTAAACAAGATTTTACATGATTTTTAAACTTATCTAAAGGTAATTCTAGTACAGTACTTGGTATTTTATTATAATAGTGTATACCTTGCCCCAAGAAAGAGCTGAGAACCTTCTGTAACCTGAACAGGGGCATCATAAGTTTTGACTTATTTCTAGTATTGAAATTGTGTACGTCACCGTGTTTAGTGAATGAGTTAATATTGCAACGCACAAAAACTATACAATTATAAATATATTGAGATGCAGCTGTAAGAACACCAACTTCTTTAAAAATATCTCTTAGAGAAGTTCGTGAGGTTAGTCTATAGATGGTTCTTATTGCCCGTTTCTGTAAAATGAATATAGTTTCAACATCAGCCGCTGTTCCCCACAGTAGGGCGCCATATGACATGACACTGTGAAAATAACTAAAGTAAACCGTTTTAGCAGTTTCAACGTCGTTAATTGCCTAATTTTTCTAATGGCGTAAGCAGCAGAACTGAGTTTGCCGGCCAATTTCGATATATGAGGATTCCATTGAAGTTTTGAGTCAAGGGTTATCCCTAGAAAAACAGTCGAGTCTACCAAAACTAATTTATCACCGTTTATCCTTACATCAGTTTGTTCGGTCTTAACATTTGGTAGTGTAAAATTAATACATTTGGTTTTTTTAGCATTTAACTGTAAATTATTAACAGTAAACCAACTGAGTACCTCTGAGAGAGCATTGTTAACATCGTTATAATTTTTCTTAGACCTAGTCACATTAAAAATGAGTGAAGTATCACCTGCAAACAATACAATATCATAGAAGTTTTCTACAAAGAATGGCAGGTCATTAATATATATCAAAAATAAGAAAGGCCCTAGGATTGACCCTTGTGGAACTCCCATTTTTACATGAGAACCAGACGACTTAGTTCCATTGATATCGACAGTTTGTGTTCTAGAACTGAGATAAGACTTTATCAAATCAAGCGCAATTAGTACCCCTCCAGTAGGGCTAGCATGCGCAACACGAGATATGTCGTTTACGATATTCTCTCTTCCTTCGATGGCGGGAACGACAAACTATCTCGGTTACAGTTGTCAAAACTCGATAAAATTATGTTGCATGTTAGGGTATGTAGACAAAAATACCACTGACAAGCAAAAACTACTATTTTTACTACTCGCCGGACGAAACACAACAGCACCAAGTGCCATTATTTCACGCCGGATATTCGTATTACGTATCTTCTGTGGTAGAACAAATGTGGCTGAGTATCACAGTGAACGGAACCAGATTTGCTATTGGCACTGCATACCGTCCGCCATGGTTGAGCGTAGATACATTTCTGGATGCGCTTACGGAAACGGTGAGTTCGTTCTCCATTTATGATCATATTATGCTTGTCGGCGACTTTAATATAAATTTACTTTCTAATGATCCCAACACAAAAAAGTTAGCGGCTTTCCTTCAGTATTCTAACTTAGACCAGTATGTTACGTTACCTACTCACTTCACGGATCACTCTGAGACACTAATAGACCTAATGAGCAGCTCTGCAAAAATTTTTAATGTGTGTGTTGACTATATTCCTGACCTTGGCAGTCATGCATTCATCACATGTGAGATGCGTGTAAATAAACCCAAATCACCGCCAAAGTGGATATTACATAGACCAATAAAAGATATTGACATAAAATAGTTCAATGCTGTTGTTAACGCTACTCAATGGGAAAGTTTACTTGATGAAAGTGTTGATATATCTGTTTCGTCCTTTAATGACTACGTATTGCATATCTTTGACATCCACGCACCCGTTACTAGGTCACTTATTAAACATAAAAGTTACCCCTGGATAACACCTACTATCAAAGAGATGATGAAATTACGAGATGTGGCCCATGCTAAGTGTCGTACTTCTAAGCTTGAAGTACATACAATGTATTCTATAGAATTAAAATCTATTGTAAATAAAGCATTACATGCGGAAAAAACAGCATATTTCCAACAAACTGTCATCAAGAATTCAGGAAACTCAAAGGAAATGTGGAGAGCAATTAAAACGAAAATAGCTGATTTAAAAAAAAACAGACTTCTATTCCTCCTAATATTAACGATCCCGATCTATTGAACCGATATTTCCTTGATGTCCCGGGAAATAATAATGTCCAGATCTCAGATTTGACCTACTTTGAGTATCACCGGTTCTGCCCCGCATCTTTCACTCTTAACAGTTAACGAAAGTACTATTCTTAAAATTATTGGAAACATTTCAAACAATGCACAGGGTGTGGACGGTATTACGCGAGACATGATTTTACTTACCCTGCCACGTACACTTGGGGTTATAACTGCTTTTGTAAATCGATCTATTCAAAGTGAAACATTTCCGGAGATATGGAAAGAAGCTCTTGTCAAACCGATTCCTAAAAACAGTCATCCAAATGGGTTGAACGATCTCAGACCTGTTAGCATTCTTCCATTTATGTCGAAAATTATTGAGAGGGTTGTATGCCAGCAATTAACTTGGTTTCTAAATTCTAATTTGATCCTACCACAAAAGCAATCGGGATTTCGTTCGGGGCATAGCACTGCAACAGCTCTGCTAGACGTCTTGGACGATGTTTTAGCGGAAGAGGATAAGGGTAAGGGGACAGTGTTGTGTCTATTAGATTTTTCACGCGCTTTTGATGCCATAAACCATAGCCTATTACTATCCAAATTGGCATTTTACGGTTTTGCCCCAAGTACATTACGTTGGTTTTCTAGTTACCTTAGTGGCCGACTGCAACGGGTTAAGATCTGTGGTCACACTGGTATTAGGTCAGTTTCCAATGCTCTTCCATTGAACCGGGGAGTTCCACAGGGATCTATTTTGGGGCCGATTCTTTTTCTTCTGTATAGTGCTGATTTGACTGGATGCATCAAAAATTGTAGATACCATATATACGCGGATGATATTCAGGTTTATCTATCTTGTAGGCCTGATGAAACATTAACGACTGCCACTAAAATCAATGAGGATTTGGAACGAATTAATAACTGGGCTACTAGAAATTGTTTGGTCTTAAACCCATCAAAATCTAAGTTCCTCGTTCTAGGTTCTACAGCGCAGGTGGGTAAGATTAGTGCTTTTCATCCCATGATTGAGATTGGAGGCGCAGCTATCGAGCAGGTTAGTGAAGCACAAAATCTTGGTGTGCTAATGGATGGCACTTTGAGCTTTCACAATTATGTCGTGGAGGCAGTTAAAAACTGCTTTTATAGGCTCAAAGTGAATATAAGACAATCGCGAAGCGCAGCGTAGCGATTGTCTTATATTCGTCTTATATTTCTAACCTATCACGTGACCTACAGGAGTAGTGCAATCCCTAGATTCGTTTAGAGAAATGATAAAATCTTGTTGTTATTTTAACATCCTTCGTGATTTGACCAAATCACTAAGAAAAATTCGACTAAATCTCTGTTTTTATCATATCACTGCGATATATGCACGCCGTACGCGATGCTTTATACAATACCGTTATGAGACTAGTACATCTAGACAAGTGACAAATGCTCCCCCTGTCTCCTCGTAATTCGTCGTATAGGTAGATACTGCTGTGTAGGTACTGCACCAATAATTGCTAGTGAAAAATAAATCAGCGCGCGCACATCGGACGACGAATCAGTACTTACCTACATAAAGTCAACAACAACGTCACCGCATTCGAACTTAAAACTTTTACAAGTATCAAGGACGAGTTAAGAATCGAAAGAATAATACAGAGATAAGATAAGGTACTTTCCCGCGTAACAAATGACATTAAAAAAACGCAAATAACCTGCCTAAACGTCAATTAACGTTCTTAATTGACAAGAAATCACGTTTAAGCTATCGTCTTAATTGATAATATATACATATTAATTGATTTAAGTGCAATCAATCATTGTATAGTGTAAAACAATAAGCTCTAAAGCTTCAGGGTCTTTCAATAAATAATACATTACGTTTACGCTCGGTTTCCGGATTAGCTAACAACATATAGTCTAAGATCCGAGTATAGAACGACCTTCACCGAGAAGGTTAATGGATGAAAAGTATTTTATATCAAATTTAATATGTTAAATAATATATCGCGAGTGGGTTGGCTGAAAAATTTCAGTCCAGTACCAATAATGATTAATTTAATATTTAAATAAAATATAAATATAATTGCTGTCACTCCCAAGTATAGTGCTAAATAGAGAAGGAACACATTTAAATGTCATTAAAACTTAATTGTCGTCTCTGAGTACGGCAGTAAGTGCATCATGGACATCTGAACTTAAGAGGCCTATTACATCTCGAATGTGATTTTTGCGTAAAATGCTCATTTTCGCATTTTGTAGTAATTTTGCAGTTGTATTTATCGTTTTTATCGAATTCTCCGTCGTAGCGATGCGCATTTGTCTGGCACAGACTATAAGCTCGTTAGATTAGTTGTTAAGTTTTAACTATAAGTTAGTTAACTGTTTTTTTATTATTATTTGTATTGACGTCAATAAGTGCCTGTAAAGGTTTACATTGAATAAATAATTTGACTTTGACTTTGACAGAAAACATATATTTTTTTATTACCCTACAAATAATTCCTTGAAATACTCCCTTCTCCGTCCGTATATCCCTCGACGGCTTAGCGTTCGTAGATACTGGTTTTGTTAATGTCTTGTGTTCGTACATTAACACTAAAAATAATAAATTCTTAATATTTATCTGCTTCACTAACTTACTTACCCATCTACTTATTTGTTATAGTTATAGGTATTTCAACAGTTAAATTCGGTAGACAGTTCCTCAAAATTAGATCTTACCTTCAGACGTTTTTGTCTTGTATGAGCATAACACTTTTAAGTTTATAGCAGAGTCGCAACCGAAAATTAAACCACATTGTCTATCCAATTAACAGACACTGGCTAAATCATAGCAAGCCATCAAATAATTTCCTATAGTAAATAACAAGTAAGTGATCTAAGAAATGAAGTCTATAAACAAACACACTGTAAGTAGTTCCTTTTTACAATAATAAGGGTAAACACCGTTAATAAAATAAGGAAAAAGTGATCACACACTCATAAGTCGTATAGGTGCTTATGTATACGTTCAAGGAAATAGGGACTTCCAAATTTTTGTCACATACTTAGGTACCTACATTTGGGTAAATAACAAACTGTGATTCATTGACCTGAAGTGTTTGTCAATATCGTTCATTGAATGAGGCAAACTCAATCAACCGGTTATCATTTGAGAATTATTTTAATTGCCTACCGCTTAATTACTATTAAGTTTATCTCTAACGATGGTTTTAATCAGAGCTATGGTCCTAGCTTCTAAATGCGCTCTTGTGAACAGTTAACCCACTTGTTAGGAGAAAAAAAAAGTCGTCCGATTTTAATATTTTTTTAAACAAAACCTATTTAGGTCTCAATATCAACAGAAAAAATAAGAAAAAAAATCTTCTTTTAATGGAAAATCAGGAAAATGGCGTCGTTTTAAAACAACGCTAGTAAAATGTAAATACTGCTATGATGTTATGGTATGGAAAATAACACTAATTCGATAACAAAACCATTTATTTAAAAGTCATGATCTCAAATCGCAGCATATTGTTTTTTATATAATCAGAATGATTTTTTATCATAATCACTTAGTTACTAATTTATTTTGGGTGTGATTTGATTGAAAACCATCTTTAATATTATAAAAGATTCAGGGTCTATATGAAAAAAAATTAACTTAATTTACTTTATATTTTCTACAATAAAAGTTTGCGTGTTCGTGGCAGAATCCGCAACGCAGTTATGTTTTGCGATACATAACTAGGTATATGACCAATTTCATCATATTGCGATGACTCATGTAGAGATATAGAAGAACGTCCTGGCTTTCGCATATCTGATTTTTTAAATGTTTCTAACACTCCGTCTAAATTTCAAATAATCGTAACAATGGTGGTAACCATAATGGTGGTAAATGGTTGATCCTATAGAGCTGCCAAGCGTTGTGCACTGCTATATCAAGGCAGTGTAATCAGATCAGCGGGTCTATCGGCTAAAAAATATGGATATGGAAATATGGAATATGCCCATATAAGGACAAAATATGGGCTTCAAATGTCAAATGAAGCCCATGTCCATATTCATATTTTTAGTCGATAGGGTAGCTGATCAGTAATCAGAGGAAAATACAATTTTTGCAAATTTATCATTTGCTTCTAGGTTATTATTGTCACAACAATGCAAATTACTCATTATAAATGAAAAGCGATCAATAGTGATGGCGTTGTAGATTGTAGGCATGCCACAGTCTGCATTCTCCCAATACATGATCTTCTCGGAATAATAATGTAGCCACTAAAAAGAAGAACTCCCAAAAAGCATTGCATCTCGTCGACAGCTATATTACCCACTTTATTATTTTGCATTGCATAAGTACATATTATTGTACCTTACTAACAACTGTATGATGCTATTATCAAACATACACTGAAAATAGTACAAAGGCCTTTGTAGAACATTTGCAGTCTGCTTAAGTAGCCAAATCTCAGATGAAGGTCTGATGTCTCTAGATACCTCTCTGGGTTTAATTAAAAAGTTAAGCAAAATTTACAAAAAGCGAGGCCGCTACGCACTATTCCAATAGCTATTCTACACTATTCAATAAGTCATAATTGTTAATGTATTTTAGTTTCCGAGATCCATAACGCCAAAATTGGCCATTTTACGCAAAAATCACATGTGGGATCCGGTCATGATCCTCCAGACTGGTACGGTGAAGGTAAACGTCGGGAACGGTTGAGGATATGTTTGGCTTTGTATAATATTTAGATTTTCTACATACATATAATCACGACTATTATCCCCGAAGGGTTAGTCAGAGACTAGGCTATAAGGACAGCAAAAGCAGTCCTCTACCATAGGCCACTTTTCACCAACTAGCGACTGCACATGTGCACAGCGTGACAGGTGGTGAGCCCATCGCCGCTCTATGCTGTAAAATGTTTATGCAGTCTTTAGTCCGTTAGTCGCCTTTTACGACACCCAAGGAAAGAGAGGGGGTGGTAGTATTCTTTCACCGCCACGCGACACGGTTACATTTTCTAGATTTATGATTATGATAGATAGATACGGCATTGTTCTAATATGATAACTATTCATTTTTTTGCATTTCAATCATTTTATTATACTTAACAATATCTTAAAATATTGTATGTTCTAACAAAAAACCTGTACCTAAGGGCACAGTAAAATCTAGACTTAGTTCGCGAATACACTATTCTAGAGAAACCATTACTGAAGTAAAATGTAGTCTTTGTCCTAGCCCAGTAGGCCTAGCATGCCCAACACGAGATATGTCACGGACGAGAGACTACAATCATTTTAAGTTGTCTTGTTAAGGTTTGTAGACAAAAATACCGCAGTTTATGCAAAAACTACTATTAAGTCTATTTTTGACATATATGTAGAGTTCTAAGCGCACCCATGTGTCTTTAGTGTCGATAGACATTAGAGATAAATAAATAAAACACGAGAAAACAGGTCGAGAAAAGCTCTCGTGTTGCGCATGCTAGGCCGGCAGGTCATGGTCAAAATTTCATCCAAATCGTATCAGCCGTTCTCAAGTGATGCGCCTACTAACGAGCAGCATTTCGTTTTTATTAATTTAAATGGTATTCTCATTTTGATCACCCGACTTTTGCTATAGACTGCACCTACTGTGATAAATGTGTGTGTGTTTTATAAAAAAGAACAATGCCCTATAAGTTTGCAAGAGTAATCGGTGACCTTTGATTTCGGGACCACTCATATAACTATCTTGTCCTCTATTAAATCTATTAAATACACTAATCATTAGCTAAAAGGGGATGTATTGTTAGTGCGGTTTTGAGATTAATTGTTTTATAATAAAATATCCAAATGACTCCAACCTCCGCGGTGTAGAGGCTTAGCCACCGGTCTTAGACCCGAAAGGTCCTGAGTTCTATTCTTATAACATTTGGGGTTATCCCCCGCTGGGAAGATTAACTGCTCTAGCTGCCGTACTCTGAGACGTCATTTAAGTCTTTTAATGACAGTTAATTGTCTTTCCTTCTCTATTTGGCACTATAAGAATGTTGGCGAAATCCAAAGGAAAACGCCACTGCATAAAAAGAAGATGAAGACCTCGGACCAAATATGTAATATTTGGTCCGAGATGAAGACTATAAGAAAGTGACAGCAAGAGACTTCATTGTCATTAAAACTTAATTGACGTCTCTGAGTATGGCAGTATTGTGACAGTAGGGCCATAGAAACAGAGTAATGAATGTTACATACATACATCATGATCACGACTATAATCCCCGAAGGGTTAGTCAGAGACTAGGCAATGAGGACAGCAAAAGGAGTCCTCTACCTTAGACCACTTTTCACCAAAAAGCGACTGCGAACTACGACTGTTCGATGTATGTGCAGTCTTTAGTCCGTTAGTCGCCTTTTACGACCCAAGGTAAGAGAGGGGATGGTAGTATTCTTTTACCGCTACGCGACACTTGAATGGCCAAAATAACTAAGTATACCTAATAAGATAAGTAACTTTCTATCTAGACCAAGTTTAGTTTCTCTTGAAACTTGTTTAAATGGTTAATTAGGTAACAGATATATATATACAGAAGGAAAAAAACACCCTGGCCCGAAATTAATTAAAAAAAACAGTTTTTTTTTCTAAATTGCCGATGATGGATTGAACCCGGGGCCTCAGAGATGGATGATGGTGGCGTGCTAACCACTCCATCACGGAGGTTGTCAGACGGAAGTCAGTCGGATAATAATCAATTAATTATCTTTTGTTTTGCCTACTACAGTTAGCAATTTGTTGCTCATCTTTATATGTCGCTTTTTTCTTTTTAACTCAACAAACAACATTAGATATGATTATAAATTTCGGCCGTAAATATTTGAAATTGCTTTGTTTTTAAGAAATGCGATCTATTTAAATTCTGATAAAATCATAACAGTAATATTTGTGTATAGATCTTAGATTAAATCACGCTATTTCGATTTTATCTAAATGTATAGATAATATAAGTAACAATAAATTATTCATTGTGTGAGGTTGTTGTTTACCTAAATAACGAACGTAGGTATTTATTTCATATCTGTCTAATTTGCTAACACTAGAAGCGAATAATTAATCTAAATACATTATTATTCTCATTCTTCTTTATTGGCTTTCCACTTCTAGACAAGGGCATCTATCATTGAAATAGATTTATTGCTAAATGGATGGGCTGATGCCATGCTTCGAAAAATATGATACACACTTTGACCGACCAGGGAACTGACCCCGGGACCTCCAGACCTCGGGCCAAGCGTTTATAGGTATAATCTCCCTTTGACCTCTATGTCCGTAAGCCTAAATCACAGCAGGGACACCTGTCTCGGTGCTTGCCGTTCGTAGTTGCGACTCGAGTTGCCGCCGTTAGCAGAGATTGGAGAGTGATGCTATTGACCTCAAATAGGCCAAATAGGCCTTTACAGCCTAACTTTAATTCAGAGGCATCGAGAATGATAAGGTTCCTTTAACTGTTCATCAGAAAGGGTTATTGTAAAATAGATGAATAATTTTGTGTACCTACCTACATAAATAAAATAGAAATAGTAGTATCAAAATTATAAGCGTATCTGTGGAAATTAGAAGCAAAAACTTCTTCATACTTAATCAAATACTAACTGTTAGGAACAATTAAAAAACTAAGTATCGATAATACGTTTAAATACAGGATGTATTTAAATGTGTTTATTAATCCCATCACTACATTTAGTCGTGTGTCGCCTGCGATATTCCGCATAGCAATAGTGATAAACGATTCATTTTATCGAAACTACAGCGGATGTGCTCTAGACGCAGCAGCTTCTATTACTTAAAAAAACTAATTGCATAATCTATCCTCTCAAAACGTCAGCACAAAGGCATCTAGCGAGATGTTTGAAAACATTTCGTTTAGGTAGTAGTTTGCGAGTTAGGGGTCAACGGGACGAAGTGCTCTTTCAAAAATTGCTAATTGCTATTACTACATAAATCGTCACGGGATACAGGGGACACGGGATAGAAAGTAGCTGGCAGGCCGCTCGTAAATTATACATACATAAATAATCACGACTATTATCCCCGAAGGTTAGTCAGAGACTAGGCAATGAGGACAGCAAAAGTAGGTAGTCCTCTACCATAGTCCACTTTTTACCAAATAGCGACTGCACGTGTGCTCAGCGTGATAGGTGGTGAGCCCATCGCTACTCTATGCTGTTAGAAGTACCTATGTGCAGTTTAGTCCGTTAGTCGCTTTTTACGACACCCAAAGGAAGGGGTAGTATTTTTTCAACGCTACGCGAACGGAAACTTTTAATGGTTGCGCATGGTACCGCCGTATTTTAACCGCCTCCGTGGTCTAGTGGCTAAGCCACCGGTTTCAGACCCCGTGGTCCCGGGTTCGATTCCCAGCGGGGGGTACATCTTTGTGTGCTCGGTTTGGTTGGTGGTAGGGCTGTTAAGTCCGCCTATCTAGCTACCACCTTCTCATCTAAGTCTGTCGCCATAACAACGATGTTTATAGCATAGTTGTGTTCCGACAGTTAGAGATAAGATAGCCAGTTCCTCAGTGGTTGAGGATTCCGGGTGAAGCGCGCTTCCACCTTCGGCCTTATCGTCACTTACCATCAGGTGAGATAAAGGCCAAGCGCTTACCCGTAACCCGTAAAAAAATAAATCTTGAGACGATGTTGCTATAAAACACAAATAAAATGCATTGAAGAATTTTGACAGGTACTCGTACCATAACTTACTAATACTTGATGGCAGACTGGCGGAGTGGTCAACGTAGCCACCCGGTTTTTTTTTTCGTACTCTCGCTACTCAAATATTATCGGAGCCTAATAAAATTATTGACTAATCCTCATTCTCTCGCACTTCCATACCTCATACTTCACATTCATACATACCCTTTTATTCTTAACTAGCGGCCCGCCCGCGCCTTCGTCTACGCTAACTTAAAAAGACCGTCATAGTTCACAAATTTAAAAAAAAATTAAACAAAAATCATCCTCAGTTAATGCTCTATCTTTTAGTAAAAACCGCTTAAAAATCCATTACGTGGTTTAGTTGAATAGTGCGGTGCCACAGACAGGAGAAAACGGCGACTTTATGAAGCGGTGGGTGGTCCGCTTTCTTTTGCCGTACTCTGACTACTCTAATTTTTATTTTATTTTTCTCTTAGGACTAGGTCAAATAAATTTTTCAGCTTACTTACAGAAAAGTGGACTATGGCAGAGGACTGCTTTTGCGGTCCTCGTTGTCTGTCTCTGACTAACCCTTCAAGGATAATAATAATTAGTCGTGATTATATTATGTTTATAAATGTTATTGTATTATGTATGTAAAAAAACTTAACTTGGGTTAGATAATTAGTGTAAGAGTGGAAAAGTTTTTTTTATGTACAATTGTGTATGAACAGTAGAGGTACTGGTCGACCACTTTTCAGCGAAATTCGCGTGCACACGGTCTACGCTAGAGTTGCCACCTTTTTTAGGACGAATAAAGTATTGTTTTCTGAGGTTTAAGCGAGCACTACACATTGAAATGAAACACTTTTTTACGGATTAACTCGCGTTTAATTTACTATTTACATAGTTTTTATATTATCCTGACGTTTCGAACCCTTTACAGGGTCCGTGGTCACAGGGAGACTGAGGTGTTAGTCATCTCATTGTTAGAAGTTATTTGCCTACCGTCAAAAATTTTTGCAAAAAACCGGGTGCGTTCAAGTTTACACAATACGAGCTAACAATATTTTTAGGTCTGGCAATGTGTTGCTGTTGGGGCTGAGATTTGATGACCTGTATGATAGGGTCCCAGGCAGGTGATAAATTCCAACCATCCTCTCTATTGAAATTACGATGTTTTTTAATTTCAATAGCCTCGCGTATCATCCTAAGGATGAAACGTTGTTCCTTGGCGAGTATTTGAGGTTTGTCAAATCTGATGTAATGGTTGGGCCCCTCGAGAGCATGTTCACACACTGCAGACTTATTTTCGCGCCTATGCTTGACGTCGGCTATATGTTCTTTTACGCGGGTTCCTACACTTCTCTTTGTTTGCCCGATGTACGAGAGCCCACAGTCGCAGTCCAGTTTGTACACGCCTGCATCTTGAAGGGGTATATTGCACTTGACAGGTCGCAAGAACTGGTTGATCTTCTTTGGCGGCTTAAAGTAAGTATTTATTGAAGTTCGCTTCAAGATGTGACCAATCTTGTCAGTGACGCCTTTCATATATGGAAGTACTGCAGGTTGGCGCTCGACTGTGGTTGGTTTTTTGCGTTTTTTGTGACGAAGCCGTGGTACTTGCAGTTTGTTATCCTGTAGTACATACTTGACATGCTGAAGTTCAGCAGCCAGGTGTTGGGTGTCACAGATGCCGCGTGCTCTCTGAAACAAAGATTTCCCTACAGTAGCCAACTGTCTAGGATGGTGGTGAGAATCACCATTGAGGTACCTATCTGTATGGGTTACTTTACGAAACACAGTGTGGCTCAAACTATGGTCAGGATTCCTGATGATTAAAGTGATGACGTATGAAAGCATCATTAGTAACGTAGAGGATTGCTTAGTTAAAAATAATATTAGGAAGGCTGATGTTGAAGCACTACGTCAAGACATATCATTTGTCTTGCGCCGGAGCAAAGTGCCGAAATCCAACCTTCCTCGTGATCAATACTTCGCCCTAAAGAACCTGCGAGCTAAGCCAGAATTAACCATCCTTCGTGCTGATAAGGGTAATGCTACGGTAGTTATGGATACGTCAGATTATAACGAAAAAATAATTCAACCTTTATCAGATGACAAGACCTACAAACGCGTTATATGCGATCAAACTAACAAAATATTAAAGAAAACCAGTGATCTTGTCAAACAACACTCCGAAACGTTAAATCTAGACACTAATTATTTAATACCTTCCTGCCCTAAACCACCTAAACTGTATGGGTTACCAAAAATCCACAAACCTGAGGCTCCGCTACGTCCGATTGTAAGCCAGATCGACTCACCAACTTACCGTTTGGCCCGGCATGTAGCAAAAATACTTTCCCCACTAAGAGGTAATACAACAGCTTATGTGAAGGATTCTTACCAGTTTGTCAGTAATATTAAACACCTACATTTTGCCGACAATGAAACCATGGTTAGTTTTGATGTCCAGTCCCTATTTACATGTCTACCAGTACAGGACTGCATTGAAATTACCAAGAAAAGACTAGTTGAACAAAATATGCCCAACGAATATGCAGTACTATTAGAGCATTGTCTAACATCTGGCTACCTTTTGTGGAATGAAGTTTACTACTTGCAAATAGAGGGTGTTGCTATGGGGTCCCCTGTATCACCCGTTGTCGCCGATATTTTCATGGAAGACTTCGAGGAGCGGGCCCTAAGCACAGCACCCGTAACCCCAAGGTTCTATAAGCGGTACGTAGATGACACTTTCACTATCTTACCAACTGATAAAGTATCTGCTTTTCTAAGTCATCTTAACTCCATACACCCTAAAACACAATGAAGTTAGAGGCAGACAACAAGTTAGCTTTCTTGGACACTTTAATCATCAGGAATCCTGACCATAGTTTGAGCCACACTGTGTTTCGTAAAGTAACCCATACAGATAGGTACCTCAATGGTGATTCTCACCACCATCCTAGACAGTTGGCTACTGTAGGGAAATCTTTGTTTCAGAGAGCACGCAGCATCTGTGACACCCAACACCTGGCTGCTGAACTTCAGCATGTCAAGTATGTACTACAGGATAACAAACTGCAAGTACCACGGCTTCGTCACAAAAAACGCAAAAAACCAACCACAGTCGAGCGCCAACCTGCAGTACTTCCATATATGAAAGGCGTCACTGACAAGATTGGTCACATCTTGAAGCGAACTTCAATAAATACTTACTTTAAGCCGCCAAAGAAGATCAACCAGTTCTTGCGACCTGTCAAGTGCAATATACCCCTTCAAGATGCAGGCGTGTACAAACTGGACTGCGACTGTGGGCTCTCGTACATCGGGCAAACAAAGAGAAGTGTAGGAACCCGCGTAAAAGAACATATAGCCGACGTCAAGCATAGGCGCGAAAATATGTCTGCAGTGTGTGAACATGCTCTCGAGGGGCCCAACCATTACATCAGATTTGACAAACCTCAAATACTCGCCAAGGAACAACGTTTCATCCCTAGGATGATACGCGAGGCTATTGAAATTAAAAAACATCGTAATTTCAATAGAGAGGATGGTTGGAATTTACCACCTGCCTGGGACCCTATCATACAAGTCATCAAATCTCAGCCCCAACAGCAACACATTGCCAGACCTAAAAATATTGTTAGCTCGTATTGTGTATACTTAAACGCACCCGGTTAAATATAAAAATTTTTGACGGTAGGCAAATAACTTCTAACAATGAGATGACTAACACCTCAGTCTCCCGTGACCACGGACCCTGTAAAGGGTTCGAAACGTCAGGATAATATAAAAACTATGTAAATAGTTGTTAAACGCGAGTTAATCCGTAAAAAAAGTGTTTCATTTCAACGAATAAAGTATTTTGTCATTTTGTTAGAACAAAAATAGAGTAGGTAACTACGTAGCATAAAAAGTGTATTTATTTGTTTATTTGTCCTTAAAAACGTATTTTTTGTTGCTCTTTGCGCCATTTAACAAATTTTTGTCTTTTACGTAAATAGTTTTACGTAAATAGAGTATTTCAGCGTACTTTATTGGTGTCGTAGATAATAAATAAATAAATAAATCTTTCCTACAATCACACCAATTATCTAGCCCAAGAGAAGCTTTGAAGAAACTCGTTAAATGGTTACTATACAACGGATAAACATACTTAAAATACTTAAATACATACTTATTATACATAGAAAACACATTAACATAATAAAGTACGCCTACGTGAAAAAGAGGACAATACTCTATTTTAGAGTACCTATGGGTAGCAACCCTAGTCTACGCGCACGCTACTGTACGTATACACGCGGCCGGAAGGTAGCGCAAGCAAATAAAGCCGAAAAGATGAAACTGATGAGTTGTCTACCATGGTAGGGCTGGCCGCAGGAGCGTCGCTTACGTCACCGGGCGTCGGCCGGAAGCAAGGCGCCACGTTATAAATCGCCAGATGATCGGTATCACTGAGCTATTGTTTATTGCATGCATTGTCTCGATTTCGATCAAGACAGTATTTGATACCTGCGAATACTAACGCAACGTATTCATGTGTGACGGACCTATAAACGCTTGAAAGAGCATGTCGTTCACCACCTTACAAAAATTTGTGTGTAGGTAACGTCTGTCATAAGACAATATGGTCCGTTTTCGTTTGAGACAATAATTTATTTAAACAATATAATTCTAAGTTATAGAACCACTGGAATGTGATGAGAGAGCTGGGGGTACCTCAACATCTTGTGGCGCTCATCCGTTCGCTGTACCTGGATAACCGAGGCATCGTCAGGGTGGAGAACCGCATATCAGAGACCTTTAGTTTTGCCAAGGGCGTTAGGCAGGGCTGTATTCTGTCTCTTACTCTTATACGTGTGCTCTTGACCTGGACACTGTCAATGACTTTATCTACCTGGGGGCAAACATAAGTAATACAGGTTCTTGTGAAAAAGAAATAAGGAGGCGCATAAGGATGGCCAAAAATGCAATGTCCCACAAAAGATATGGCAAGACCGAACACTCACGCAAGACGAAAATCAAACTTGTCAACTTCTTGGCGTTCTCCATTTTTAGTTACGGCTCCGAGACATTGACTTTGAAGAAGGTAGATAGATGCCGCATCGACGCCTTTGAGATGTGGTGTTGGAGGAAGATGTTGCAAATCCCTTGGACTGCCTTCCGCACCATTGCATCCATTCTGCGGGAGCTTAATGAAAAAGCTAGACTATCCACCATCTGTCTTCGCAGAATATTAGAGTTCTTCGGGCACATTGCTCGAAAAGATGGTCACAACCTCGAACAGCTGATGGTGACAGGCAAGGTGGACGGCAAACGACGAGAGAGAGCGCAGCCCTACGAGATGGGCTGAGCAAGTCCAATCCTGTCTGGGCGCCAGCCTTCTCAAAACCCTTCACGAGGCCAAAGATCGAAGCCGCTGGAGGGCAATAGTCGGAAAGACGGCGATTCTGCGGGGGAGTCACGACCCTCAGTAATGAGGAGCACGACGCGAGGAGGAGAAAGATATAGAATTCGATATTGTCCTTGGATATAGTGACAAAAGTAAGTAAGATGACATGTAGTGTCATAAATTGAGATAATCATGCTAAGATGGTTTGGTCATGTAGAGACACAGTGTAGAGAAGATAGAATAAAAAAGAATTACAAAAAAGACACACACACACACACCCCCACACACACACACCCCCCCACACACACACACACACACTCATTCACACACACCCTCACGCACGCACACACACACACACACACAAATTTACAGACTGAGGCATTGGCTATCTTGTTTCGAAACACAACAACTAACTAACAGCTAAGAATCGAATCTGGGACCTGTGCGGTACCGTATCCAGTAGACCGAATACGGTCGAAAAACAAAGTTGAAGGAGTTATATAAAATACAAAATAGCCTGTAACACAAACATCAAAAATTATGTGAAAAGTAGTGTGAGATAGAATACGCGAGAGCGGGCGGGGATATATAGACCGAAATAAACGCGCTGATGCTGTACGTACAGTCAGTCAGTTTATTTAAGTCATATGTGTGCATGTAGCGTGGCGCTAGCACAGATTTTTTTATTTCCCTTTTTCTAAATATAACAAGATTATCCCCTTGTCTGTCATAAAGACTCCTAGAGGTTGCTAACAATTAAATTTTGTCTGGTATTACGACAGCTGTAGTGCGATTCTCTAAGCGCAAACATTGTTGAAACCTTGGTAGCAGCGGCTGCAACAGCGGTGAAGAGACGGTGAGCGTACTATTGGTATTCTGCTAAATAATTTTCAACGCTGTTCGACACAGCTCCGCACGGCTGTAAGCGGCGTGATAGGGGAATCACTTTATTGACATTTATTGTAGGTATAAAATCGATATTCTGTAAGTAAAACAGTCTCAACTTGACCACAGCCGTGACTGCGGCGAACAATGTGACGGCTGTAACATCTATGATCGATCATGATCACACTGCTATGCGCGCAGCGCCTTAGAGAATCGCATACTTAATAAGAAGCTACAATAATTAAGATTTTATGCTAAATACTTACCTACTAACAAATGTATTTTCAAATTACCTACTAAAAAATATATTTTCAAAGTTTGTAAGTGTGTCATTTAAAATATCGCATTGTGAAAATACATTAGGTACATTAAAGCTTTTGAATAAAATATAAACAGTACCTATTGAAACAATTATAGAATTTAATTAAATGTTACAACGCCATCATTTTGTAGAACAAACAGCGGAGACACTTCTTGTCCTCTTTAAAAAAACTTATTGAATTTATGCTTCATTTTAATTGAACTCTTATAAAAGTCAAAAGCGTTCAGCTAGTAGGTGTACCTGCTGTAAGAGACTTAGTCCTGATAAACAAAAATAAATCTTAAGAGACGTTTAATTTTGCTCTTTGTTTGGTTGAGTCTATAATAGGTATTGGAAAAAGCTTTCCATAATAAAAGTTATTTTTGGGTTTGGGGTGTTTAATCATGGTGTCGTTTCGTCGTTGTTTTTAACTTTCATAGATGTAGTATCATTTCGTCATTAATGATATTATTTATAACTATTTGGTGGTCATTTCGACATTTCAACATCTTCTCTTAAAATATTGTACAGTCAACAAACTTAATAAATTAAACAAATATTAACAGGTCTGAAAATAATAAGTAAGTATAATTTTTACATCAATTCTTTAATTAGGCAAAAATTTGAATATAAAAATGATTAACACTACTCCCTAAAATTTACAATTAAAAATCACAATATTAATCACAGATATATCTTATCTAATACAGGTCTAAAATTCAAAATACAACAATTTTTAACACTCTTTAGAATTATCTATAGAAACGTTAATTCCTATAGAAATAAATACTAAAAATCCCAAAAAAGGTACACAAGTAAACTGGTTGGCTGGTTTAACATGATCTAACTTGTTATTAATTGTAAATGTGTTTGTCTTGTTGGTTGTTTTTAGTAAATAAAATCTTAGAGTTTCTAACTTTACAACTAGCATTACGTACAAATTCTCGAAGTGAATCATCACAATGTGAGTGTAATTGTTAGACATTTGTAATGGATGAGGCTTCTTCCCAACCATCTATAGGAAAAGTCATATGACATGGGGTCCTTCAAACGAGGCGTGAAGAGGCAATTTGTGGGCCCGCAGATTGAGTGACTCATGCTGCGTCTCTGATGCTGCACCAGTTGTCCTCGCATCTGGTTTCTACTTTCCTTTTTTATATAGATGGGCTAGCTCTTGACCACATTCTCATCCGTAGGATTAAGAAGAGGCCGACGATGGAGCGAGCTTGCCCAGAAGTAGCCTATTCACTCGGGCCTTAAAGATGTTGGGGCTATATGCAAACGACCACTCACCCACTCACCACTCACCCAATTCCACCAGGTGGAGTGGAGTCATTAGCCGGGTTTCCTATAGAAAAAAAGTCTATTTCTGAGACACGGATATTATGGGCTAGGGATAAGGATGGGCTACACCACCTGTCACGCTGAGTACATGTGCAGTCGCTATTTGGTGAAAAGTGAACTATGACAGAGGACTGCTTTTACGGTCCTCATTGCCAAGTCTCTGACTAACCCTTCGGGGATAATAGTCGTGATTATATGTATGTCGTGTCGGGGTCACCGTTGCTTTACCACTTTGCAGCGATTTTCGTATGAAGCGCGCCGCCCGCCCGGCTGCGTGCCCGTACCAAATAGACGACGCGATATGCAAGGGATTTTGACCTTTAGACTGGTAAAGCGACGTAGTCCGAAATAGTGCCTATATTCCAATATTACGACGCTCTGAAAGAAAGGGAGAAAAGAAACGTCCTTGCCGAGTTTTACGCAGATTCTTTTTAGCACAAGGTCATCCGTCATAGACTAATGAACCTATGGCGTAGTGACTTTCATTTGTGCTGAAATGTAGCCTTCTATAAGTATATCGTTATGTTTTTTTTATTTTTAAAGTATGCTAGAAATGACTAAGCACATTATCGAGTGAAATGAAGTTATACACACAAAGATTTCATTATTGATCTTCAACTAGACAATGTAGAAGCTAAAGTAACTAAAACTGGAGACGCTCTCACATATAAATGAAATATCTCGAGATATGAAATTCTAAGGTTGGGACTTGTTATCAAATGAGATATATGACAAAAGCTTTTGCATCTTTAAAAACATACCTACTTGCGTAATATATTTATGTATGAACTAAAAATCAAGAAGTGGCAAGAACTTGAAAGCAAGTATTCTTCTTACGGGCTAGATGGATGGACTGTGGTTAAAGGCTGCAGTAAAATAATCAATAAATTATTCATCGAAAGATAGATTATAAGGCTGTTTGTTTTTCTTATGTCAGCAACTTCTGAGCCATAGACTCAAACAAAAACTAGACATTGCACCTTTCGATCACGTTGATCGAAGATTGCAAGAGGAAAATTCTTTATGGAGACAAATTTTCAGTTCCTTTAATATTGAATTTTTTGTATTCACAATGCTAATAGATATAGGATAAAATGTTTACTAGACCAAAACCAACAGTCTCAGGAAAGCTCGAATGGGATTATCACGAACTTTCCTGAGACTGGTTGATTTTTTCTACTAAATATTTTAATTTTATCCAAATTTTCAGTTTTCAAAACAAGAAGATGATTCGCTGGTATTTCAGATTTTTTTAACATAAAAAGAAAACAATGAAAAAATTATGAAGCAAACTTTTGTAATGTTCAAGATTGTCTTGTTACGCTTTACGTAGCATTGCACCGATACTTTTTACAACAACGAATTCTTAATACCTACTTCCTTTGCTAAATTCGTAAAACAGCCATTTTATTCCCAACGTCCGCGTTATAATATTGGCTCCCAATGAAACGGCTAAGACGACGCACCTATTTATAAGTTCCAGAGATTGCTCTCAGACAAAATTCCTGTGTTAGTGTCGGACCACGCGCGTACGTCGCGTCGCGTCTTGGAATCCTCACCGTCTGTGATCCTTCGTGATTCCAGAGTGGAAATAATGACAAGTTGACCGAGCGACCAGTGAATTGTTGTGATAATCAGTGTGTTATCTTATTAGTGAGGAGACACATCACATATACACTGTAAGGATAGATCGTAAGACTATTTTGTATTCGGGGAAAAGACTAGAAAAATATCTATCTCACTAATTTGAACCACAGATTGTGTCTCATAAAAGTTAGATATAAAATTTTTAAACTTTTAATTAGCAACAGAGTTACAGTTATTATTAACGGGATTTTAACTGGTGTTTAATTAGGGATTATCTTTTTAAATTTAAAGTATTATGGAAATAGCTACATTGATGTAAAGTTGAACTGTAACATTGGTTCTTTAGGATAAATGCACAATAATATTATTTTACTTCATATTACCATGTTTTTATAGGTATTATAGTTTATTGTAGGTATCAAAGACATTGCACCGCACACAACACTGTAAGAGAAGTCTGTAAGACTAATGCTAATAAAGAAAAAGTCTAGAAAAATATCTCACTTATTTAGAAAGACACGAGGATTTTCCTTTGAAAACTATAATAGTAATCTATATGGTAATATTAATTAGGATTAGGCAGGATTATTAGATAACATGCTTATGTTTTAAGCATTTGAGTATAAAATAATCTGCACACATTATGTTTTTTTAAGCTTCCATGACCTAATAGTGTAAATTATTGAATATGTTTTTTTTTAATTTCAGTATCAACGACACTACACACACACACAATGTAAGGATAGCCAGTAAAATTTGTTGTATCTAGGAAAATATAACCCTTGGTCAATCAACTAACACACCGTCCTAATTTATAAAATACTGCGGCTGCTCGCGGTCTCAAGCGCCTGGTTCCCGTTCCCGTTAGAATATCGGGATAAAAAGTATCCTATATATTAATCCAGGTTATAAACTATCTGTATGCCGAATTTCATCCAAATCCATTTAGTAGTTTTTATGTGAAAGAGTAACAAACATCCATCCATACTTACAAACTTTTGCGTTTATAATATTAGTAGGATTTACTTCGGGACCATGGATACTAGCCCTTCTGTCGTAATATTATAGTTTATTCTCTATACTTAAAGCAGATGATAATGAGTGATGATAATATTTAATAACTGGGTTACCATGTTTTTTTGTATTCTTTGAGTATCAAAGACACACACATATATAATAAAGAACTACTAACAGTTAATAAAAATAACAAGAAAATATCTCACACATTAGATAGACACAAATATCAAAACAACCTTTCGCGTAGCGGTGAAAGAATACTACCACGTCCCCTCTCTTTCCTTGGGTGTCGTAAAAGGCGACTAACGGACTTAAAACACAGACATCCAACAGCATAGAGCGGCGATGGGCTCACAACCTGTCACGTTGAGCACATGTGTAGTCGCTCTTTGGTGAAAAGTGGACTATGGTAGAGGACCGCTTTTGCTGTCCTCGTTACCTAGGAGGAGCTCGATGGCACAGCCGCTAGCGCGTTCGGCTTGCGATCTTGTCCGCAAAGCAACTTTCGCAATGCCGGGTCGCCTGATGGGTTACCAATTAAAAACATTTCGAGCTCCTCCGTACTTCGGAAGGCACGTTAAGCCGTTGGTCCCGGTTGTTGTCGTATGATGGCAGTAGTTAAAACCCACCAACCCGCATTGGGCCAGTGTGGTGGATTATAGCCCAATATCTCTACGTGCTATTGTCCACGTGGGAGGCCTGTGCCTAGTGGGACGTTTATAGACTAATAATGGCGATGATTACCTAGTATCTGACTAACCCTTCGAGGATAATAGTCGTGATTATATAGGGTCTAACAATATTAATGAGCGAACGTTTAAGGGGAGCATCAATACATCACACTGAGCATGCTCACCAAATTTGGTCCAAAACTACAGGCTCGTTACCGAGATAATTAACAAAACATTATCATAATTCACCAAAAATACAACCTTTTCCAAACCCGTACAGCTGTACTACACGCACACAAAGATAGCCGTTCGGCTATCTTATCATGCACACTAAACTCGCAGCATACTGAGCTATCTTTTTATTGACGCTTGCGTGCGTGTTAGTAAAGAAATATACAGCATGTTTCATGATGTGCATTATTTTATTGATTTAGTTTGTTAGAAAACATAACTTTGAAAAATCACTATAAAACTGGAGCCCATTTTTTGTCATTGTATTCAGAACGATGTTTAGAATTAATTATTGATTTTGTTAGACCCTGTATGTGCGTACAGCCCCTTACATTGTACTTGAGTAGCCCTCAACATTTTTCATCGAATTTGGATTCAATTATGAGCTCAGCTGTCGTAATACAAGCCACAGTTAATATTAACTAATCTGAGGTATTAAGGGGGTGACGCGCGATCGCAAAAACTGACATAAGTCTCTTAATGAACTTCAAAGCAAAATCAATCATATTGATATTTAAAATTAGAACAATTCTGCTTTGAAGTTTCAGACCTAGTAATTTGATAAAGAGCAATGTTTTATTTAGCGAAATGTACAAAATCATCACGCGCTTGTGTTAAAAATTTAAAACTTTTTTAAGATAGGGGCAACCTGCGGAATATTAATACAACTATTTTTATGTAAGAATTATTGTTTCATGCGTAAAATTAAGAAAGTTGTCGAAAAAAAAATGTTTTTAGGAGTCATTACATTTATGTATTGTTTGTTATTGTTTAAAGAATTTGTTTCAAATTTCAACAAAGCCATGACCTTGTGCAATGATCAGGCTATTTTACGCAAGTTCTTTTAATGTATTTAACTAAGTTTCACAATTTCGTGCAGAATCCCCTTAAGTAAGAATTAATTGTTAACTGTCTCTATGAGTCTTTGTGACAGAAATATTTAAATCTTAAATACTCTTACTGCCGTACTCAGATACGTCATTTTAAGTTTAAATGACAATTAAGTCTCTTGCTGTCGCTTTCATATGTATAGTGCTAAATGGAGAAGGAGAGACATTTAATTGTCATTAAAACTCAATTGACGTCTCTGAGTGCGGCAGTAAGTTATAAATAAACAAATAATTCACTTGGATTTTTAATGTTTCTTGAGAGCAATAGCTATTCTACACTATTCAATAAGTCATAATTGTTAATGTATTTTCTGAGATCCATAACGCCAAAGTTGGCCAATTTACGCAAAAAGATGTAATAGGCCTCGTAGAGCAATTGAAACTATGGCATAGTGTACGAGAACCTTTAGTAAAAAAATGAAATTGTTGACAATTTTGACGGTTCGCCATTTTTTTTGCATAGGATTTTTTTGGTGCTTAAAATGTTGTTATTACTCTTCGTAATCATCCTTCTTCCTAATAATGTGCACATCAAAACAATCGTTATGGTTTTAGCTATCGAACATGGTATGATTCTTTATAGTTTCAAACAGTGACTTCCAAGTAATAATAATTTCTACATGTCGATATATTTTTACGTATTTTTTTTTTGTCTTGGAATGTTTATTTTTGTAATTTTAGTTATAGGTTTTCGTAATTAACTGTTAATTTATTAAAATACTGCGTTTTCTAAGCATTCCGTACGTATATAAAGTTTTGATATAGCCTGAGTAGTTGTTTAGTTCTAATTTTTTTTGTCAGCTCAGTCAGGGTTCGTATTTTTCTGTACACTCTTCTAGCAGCTCTGTAAACAGCTGGACGCTGCGCGCCATGTTGTATATAGGGGCTCGGACGCTTAAGTGGTTATGCAAAATTTACAAATGGCGAGGCCGTTACTAACTAAGCCAGTAGCTATTCTACACAATTCAATAAGTCTAAATTGTTGATGTATTTTTGATTCTGAGATCAAGAACGCCAAAATTGGGCAATTTACGGAAAGATCACAGTCGAGATGTAATCTTAAAAAAATTAAGAATATATTATGACCAATTTAAGTCTTAAATCCAATCGAAATCAGATTTAAACATATTTAAATGGAGAATTGATACGTTATTCATAAACAACAAAGACAATAACAAATTATTACATCTATAACTCATTATTGTTTGCTCGATAATCATTTCAAGTACAATTACAAATTACATAGATCAACTCTCCAAATAGGTTAAATATCTAATAAACAAAATTGATTAGGGGGAATAACATTTTCCCATAGGTTATTATTTATTTAGTATATAGATAATAATGATCTGCACGTGGCTATAACGTCATAATCATAACTCATAATATAAGCTATTGTTAAAAAACAATCAACGCCCCACAATACCTAAACGTATAACATGTCATTGTTTTTGTAATCAGTATCAATGTAGGTAAGTTCATACAGTTCTTGTACAATGTTTTCCTTTTTCACTTTTCACAACTTTAGCGTTGAAAATATTCATTATAAAACGAAATATTTGGCCTATGATAAAAAATATTATACACAACAAATGTACTTAGTTATTTATGTATGGAAATTAGTTCTCTGTGCTGCTGGACAGAAAAATCTTTACAAAATTAATAAAGTTATGTAAGTAGGTAATTTGTTTTTGAATAGTGGTCTATTTGATACGCGATCGGATTCCTAAGAATGCAAAAAGATCTTTTCAATTCTCATACACGGAAAGTAGGTCTGAAGTTGCCTGAGGAGCGGGTGGAAAGTATTACTTTTCCGCCCTAGGGAGAATCATTTTTATGACATGTGTAATTGTGACATACTATTCAAATAATACAAACACATCTCTTCCCATTGGTGTCGTAAAAGGCGACTAACGGATCAAAGACTGCACATACATCCTACAGCATAGAGCGGCGATGGGCTCATCAAAATAATACTACCAGCCCCTCTCTTCTCTTCGGTGTCGTAAAAGGCGACTAACGGACTAAAGACTGCACATACATCCAACAGCATAAAGCGGCAATGGGCTCATCTAAATAATACTACCAGCCCCTCTCTTCTCGTCGGTGTCGTAAAAGGCGACTAAAGGACTAAATACTGCACATACAACCAACAGCATAAAGCGGCAATGGGCTCATCAAAATAATACTACCAGCCCCTCTCTTTTCTTCGGTGCCGTAAAAGGCGACTAACGGACTAAAGACTGCACATACATCCAACAGCATAGAGCGGCGATGGGCTCATTAAAATATTACTACCAACCCCTCTCTTCCCTTGGGTGTCGTAAAAGGCAATTTATTTAAGTGCCAAGTCTGCGTCAAGGGTTAGCATACCTAGGTACTTTGTTAGTTGGTACTTACTTTTTACTAAAAATTGTCGCCAAATCGCTTCATGTACTAGTGTACCAGTAGATACTGGTAAACACCTTGGTATAGAAAAGATAACCGTGTCGCATAGCGGTGAAAGAATACTACCACCCCCTCTCTTCCCTTGGGTGTCGTAATAGGAAGGCGACTAACGTAAGACTGCACATACATCTAACAGCATAGAGCGGCGATGGGCTTACCACCTATAACGCTGAGCACATGTGCGGTCGCTATTTGGTGAACCTATACTACGGGAGAGTACTGCTATTTCTGTACTCCCTGTCTCTCTGACTCTTAGTCTCTGACCAACCCTTCGGGGATAATAGTCGTGATTTTATGTATGTACATTATATAGAAAACGTCAACGTCAATGTCCTTGGCTATTAATAATATAAATAAAAATAATAAAATAAAAAGCCTTTTTATTTGCTCCTATGAACTAAGTAACATTTTGTTTAGTGGATTAGTAATAATAATAATAATGAAATAAAGTATTTTTGTTAGTATTTATTAGTTAAGGTAATTAATATATATTGATTTATTCCATAGGAACCCCCGTGCGGGTGAAGGCCTCCTCCAGGTTGTGCCATTTATCCCTATCTTGTGCCAATCCGAGCCAGTGTTTGCCTGCGGTCTCGCGTATGTCATCTGACCAGCGTTTCAGCGGACGACCTTGTTTGCGCTTTCCACTTCCTGGTCCTTTCCACTCTGTGACCACTTTCGTCCAACGCCCATCCTCAAGTCTCGCTACATGACCGGCCCACTTCCATTTTAGTCTCCTGATATGTTGTATAGCATCTCTAACTTTGGTACGTTTCCGAATTTCTTAATTTCTGACCCTGTCTTTAAGTTTTATCCCTAGGAGACTTCTCTCCATCGCTCTTTGGCATACCGACAGTCTATTTGCATTAGCTTCTGTTAAAGACCAGGTCTGGCTGCCGTAGGTTAGTGTTGGTAGAATGATAGAGTCCATGAGTCTCCGTTTGTGAACAATAGGTAGCTTAGATTTAAGAAGATTTTTAGAGACCAGTATCGTTTCCATGCCAGCGCCATTCGTCTGTCTATTTCCTCCGAGTCAATCTCTCTAAACGAAACCAGTTTGCCTAAATATATATACTCTTCAACGTACTCTATTACTTCGCCTTCGACGCTGAGAGTAGGTTTAGTATGGTTTGTAATGATTTTGGTCTTGTCAAAATTTATTTCGAGACCGACATTCTCGCTGTGCTGATGTAGTGCTGTCAGCATGTCCTGTAGGTCTCTAGCGGTATTACTTAGAAGAACCAGGTCGTCTGCGAATCTTAAATGGGTTAGCCTTTTATTTCTGATATTGATGCCTCCCCTATTCCAGTTTATATCGTGTAGTATAAGCTCAAGTACTGCAATGAATATTTTTGGCGACAGTGGGTCTCCTTGTCTGGTTCCTCTTTGAATTGCGAACAGTGGGCCCTTTCTGTCTAACCTTATTCTACTTCTGCATTTACTATAAATATTCATTATTATATTGATGTATGTATCGTCGATTTCATGATACCTAAGTGCCTTTACTATAGCGCTGTGGGAGATAGAGTCGAAAGCTTTTTTATAATCAATGAAGGCCAGGTATAGAGACATATTGAATTCTTTGTATTTCTCTACTACCTGGCATAGCACATAGATGTGATCAATGGTGGAGAATGCTGGTCTGAAGCCAGCCTGCTCTATTGGTTGTTTGACGTCAATTTGTGGACCGATCCTTTTCAGGAGACATTGCGAAAATAGTTTGTAGAGATTCGACATTAAGCTTATTGGTCTATAGTTTGATACACAAGGAGGGTCTCCTTTCTTGTAGAGTAGAATTATTTCTGATTCACTCCATTGAGCTGGAACCGTCTCCTCTCTTAGTATTTCATTAAATAATCTATTTATTAGTCCTAATATTTGTTCTTCTCCTAATTTTAACGCTTCGTTTGTAATAAAGTCGGGTCCGGGGCTTTTGTTATTTTTTAGATTTCTAATAGATAACTGTATTTCTTTTCCAGTAAAGTATTGTGGTTTCTCATTTTCAGTTTGATGTTTTTTATATCCTGTAATAATTATTCTTTCGTTTGTTTCTTGTTTTTGTCTATATAGGTGTTTGTAGAAATCAGTGGCCATTTGTACTAAATCTATTCTATCTTCTGTAGTTGCTTGTAATGTTTTCAATTTCGGTATCCATGATTTATTATTATGCAATTTTTTATGAATTCTTTTTATTCCGCTAGTTTGCTCTATACATTTCTCATATCGTTTTAGCTTGTAATTGTCCTAGTCATCCTGTATTGTTCTTGGTATTAATCCATATAATTTTTTTAACTCTGTTTTTTCTTCTGTTGTTCTATCTGATTTTTGTTGTAGAGTGTGCCTTCTCGATATGAGTGACTTGATGTTATCGGATAATGTAAAGGTTTCTTTCGGTTTTGATACTTGTGATTCAGTTATGCTTTCTGTTAATGATTTTTCTAAAATATCATAGAGTTGTTGTATTGTTAATTTTTCTATGTCGGTTGATTCACGCTTGTAAAGTTTCTCTTGCAAAATATTCTTATATCTTTTTTGTTCTCTTATTGACTGTAAATTTGATCTTGGTTGTGTAAATTTCTTTCTGTTTTTTCGTTTCTCATTTATTATTATTGTTCCTCTTAGTAATCTATGGTCGGAAGGGAACGTTAATTTCCTTATCACCTCTATATTTGTGAAGTAGTGTTTTTTATTTGACAGGATGTAGTCAATTTCATTCTTAGTGTATCCATCTGGCGAAAGCCAGGTCCATCTTTGGTTTTCTTTCTTTTTGTACATTGTATTTAGTATTGTCAACTCTTGGTCTATAGCGAATTGTTTCAGTTTTTCACCACGTTCATTTGAGGCGCCTGATCCATATCTTCCTATTACTGAACCTATTTGTACGGGTGAAATACCTATCTTCGCATTGAAATCTCCTAATATAATTATATTTTCCGTTGACTTTTCTTTCGCTCTACCTAAATCTTCATAAAATTGATCTATTTCTATTTCACTGGACTTCTCCATCGGGGCATAGCTTTGTATGATTGTAATTTGGGTACATCCAAATTTTATGTTTAAAACTGCGACTCTTTCAGATATTCCATAGAAACCAATTATATTTAATTTGTGTTCTTTTTTAACTAAGAAGCCCACACCTCTGTGTCCTTCGGACTCTCCATAGTGATAAAATATGCACCAATTTAGCTCTTCAATTTTTAAACATTTTCTCTTCACTTCGGACAGTCCTATGACGTCCCATTTGACTCTTTCAAGGGCATATTCTAGTTGTAACATTCTTTTTTCTTTTTTAAGTGATCTCACATTATAGGTACATATGTAAATTTCTTGTTTAGTATTTGAAGCGTGGTTTGTTGTAACTAATTTTTTTAGAGGGTTTATTCCTGGAGGGTTGTTGTCATACTCTTCCTCGGTGACAAGCCGTTTTGGAAGACGTGCCGGGGGGGCAGCTGATTGCTACTTTTTTGTGTGAGTAACGTAATCTTTCATGTTTAGTTTCTTTTTTGGGTTGTTCTTGTTGTATTCTCCGTTATCATTTTTTGAAATTTCAGGTGAGGTGGACATGTTGCGTTTCTGGTTTATGGTATTTCCACTGTCTTACAAGCTTCTAGATGAACTTGGGTTTAATATGATTTTTTGAAATTTCAGGTGAGGTGGACATGTTGCGTTTCTGGTTTATGGTATTTCCACTGTCTTGCAGGCTTCTAGATGAACTTGGTATTAATAATATAGTTAATGGCTAATAATTAAAAATAATTAAAATTAAAACTTTTCTACAATCACACCAACTATCTAGCCCATATGAGAAGCTTCGAAGAAACTCGTTAAATGGTAATACTGAAATACATACTTATTATACATAGAAAAGACCCAGACCCGAGACAATTTTAAAAAACAATAGTTTCTAAATTGACTCGACCGGGGATCGAACCCGGGACCTCAGAGATGGCGTCACCATGAAAACCGGTGTACAAACCACTCGACCGAGGAGGTCGTCAATAATTTTGTTTTTAACTTTTTACCACCCGCAAGTTAGGTATGCAATGTGGAAAACAGTCCATTAAAGGTACCAAATCTTACGATTAAGATAACCTCTGTTGTTCGATTTCCGGTCGGGTCAATGTAAAAATAAATGTTCTACCGTTTTTTCTAATTTTTTTTGGTTCTAGGTGTTTTCTTTTTACTTATAATAAATATTTTTATCCGTTATCTTACCAATAAAAACAAGTTTAAAAAGAAGCATCAATTGTGTGAGAGCGGAATCACTACGTCGAAGTGGCATGCAAAAGTCTCATACAAAACACAGAAAAACGACGTTTCGTAGTCCCCTGTTTCGTCCTTCAGAACTGGACCAATTTTTATTACTTTTTCAGCATCGGTTAAGAAAGAAAGAGATTTTCTATGTCTGTATGTTTGATTTTTTTTCAAACCAGCCACTCAATGTTTCTGAAACGCCTTAAAATGGGAGTGACTTTGCTAAATTTTAAAGACTCCTGGTTATTAATAAATGACTAAATACAAAAAAATTAAACATACAGACATAGAAAATCTCTTTCTTTAACCGATGCTAAAAAAATAATAAAAATTGGTCCAGTTCTGAAGGACGAAACAGGGGACTACGAAACGTCGTTTTTCTGTGTTTTGTATGAGAATTTTGCATGCCACGTCGACGTAGTGTTTCCTCATAGGTATTAACAGTTATTATTCTCGATTTTGTTTATATAACATTTTGTAGTTACATGGAAATTCTGTAGGCGACAGACTGTAGATTGTAAAATAAAAGTGGTAGGTACAGTCAGCAACAGATGTAGATACAATATTAGACAGTTCGTGGTTATCATTCTTAAAGACATAAGGGTCATAGCTGTCAAAAGTATGTATCTACTTTTGGTGCTGACCGTACCTGAAGGCAAATCTAAATATAATTGCGTTGAATGAACGCTTCACGATTGCTTTGCCATTATGCTTTATATGAAATTAAATTTTTAACAGATTTCTTTCGTTGCTAACGTTACCTATAGATATAATATTCTTACAATTATTATCCCCAAAGGGTTAGCCAAAGATTAAAGACTATAAGGACCGCAAAATAGTCCACTACCATATTCCACGTGTCACCAAAATTAATGAAAATACACACGGACATAGATCCGAGTATAGAACGACCTTCACCGGGAGGTTAATGGATGAAAAGTATTTTATATCAAATTTAATATGTTAAATAATATATCGCGAGTGGGATGGCTGAAAAATTTCAGTCCAGTACCTTTAATGATTAATTTAATATTTAAAAAAATATTTTTTTTTACATTGCACTGGTTTGGTGTGTGTGTGTTTGTAATGAGCTTATCTTTATGTAAACATAAATTTCATTTATCTAATAAGACGGTTGCAAATTACTAATATTGACTTGCCTGTTTACACCTGCCTACCCAATGTTATGACAGGAAAAAATAGTCAACCTAACGTTTGCATATTCTATAATAATCATAAATCATAAATCTTTATTTGCAGAATATGGTAACATTTTACAGATAACATTTACTTACAGACTTCCAACATATTCTATCGTGGCGAGACGATGTGCAAATATTTAAATAGGTACATTAAACTTATTGATCATTTAGGTACTTAATATTATTTAGTAAATTATTGTTACAACATAATGACTTTTACTCACAACGCTTAAGATTAATAATAAAAATGCATGTCAATTATATAAAAATATGTCAAATAAAATACATGCCATGTCAAGATAAAAAAAAATAAAAAAATAGGCCTCATACTTTCGATTGGTACCTATGTAATTTATTTATTATCGAAACAAGTGCAATGTTTAAAAAAAATGTTTTTAAATATTTAATTAATCATATACTGGACTGAAATTTTTCAGCCAACCCACTCGCAATATATTTTTAACACATTAAATTTAATATAAAATAATTTTCATCCATTAACCGGCTCGGTGAAGGTCGTTGTATACTCGGATCCTCTACTATTATTAGACTAGGCAATAAGGACAGCAAAAGCAGTTCTCTACCACATGTCCACGTTTCATCAAAGAACAACTGCACATGTGCTCAACGTGACATGTGGTGAGCCCATCTCCGCTCTATACTGTTTTAAGTAAGTGCAGTCTTTAGTCCGCTAGTCGCCTTTTACGACATCCAAGGGAAGAGAGGGGGTGGTAGTATTCATACACCGCTATGCAACACGGTTTTAAAATTTCAAAATTGGATGTATGTGTAGTCTTTAGTCCGTTAGTCGCCTTTTGTGGTTGGTAGTATTCTTTTAATAATAAGCCACCACCACACAGCTCCTAACCGCTAACATTATGGATGTAGTTCCTAAATAATCCAAAAAGAAATAAAAATCCTATCACACTGTACTACAGCTGGGCAAAGGGCTCCATCGTTGAATTCAAGTCATCACTACAACCGATGAGTGTTGGCTTAAGGGGGATCTGCACGAAATTGTGAAAATTTACGTATTTTTAAGACACTTGTACTATGCGCTGAATTAGTTAAATACATTAAAAGAACTTATGTAAGTTAGCCTGATCATTGCACAAGGTCATGGCCTTGTTGAAATTTGAAACAAATTCTTTAGACAATAACAAACAATTCATAATTGTAATGACTCCTGAAAACTTATTTTTTGGACAACTTTCTTAATTTTACGCATGGAACAATAATTCTTACATGAAAATATTTGTATTGATATAGGTACTTACCGCAGGTCGCCCCCGTCTTTAAAAAGTAAATTTTAATTTTTAACACAAGCTCGTGATGGTTTTGCTCATTTCGCGGAACAAAAACATTGCTCTAATTAAATTACTAGGTCTAAAACTTCAAAGCAGTATTGTTCTAATTTTAAATATCAATAAGGTTGATTTTGCTTTGAAGTTCATTAAGAGACTTAGTCAGTTTTTGCGATCGCGCGGCACCCCCTTAAGGGGGGGGGGGGGGGCTTAGGCGGTCAGCGAAAATTCCAGGCCCTCGAGGGTGTTGCGCGATTTAGTTTTTTGGAAATCCAAAACAGTCAAGAAATCGAAAATGTTTATGATTTGATAGGAATTATTATTGTAAAACACGGTCGTAATGTGCATTTAAATGAAGTTTTAAAGGTAACTTCAGGATTTTTTTCTGTCGAGCAAAATGTTTCCAATCGTGTTTCGGAAACAGTCATCCCATCACACATACGTTCTGTAAAACATACCTAGGTATTGAAAATTTCAGTGCGAAAATATGTAAAATATTTTGAACAACAGATAGTAGACAACAGCCAATTTTCCGTTGTCACCGCCTAACCCCCCTTAATCACCACTTTGCTGATGATCTATCTTATCTTGTCTAAATCTTATTTTAGTAGGGCCTGCAAAGGTGTCCCCCTCTTGCAGTACCTAGCATGTCGACCCATTGGGATCTTTGTGTTGATGGTAACCAACATCGAAAAATCCTAAACACGCTGCCCCAGCTGGAATTTGAACCCGTGACCTCCAGATACCTCCATCCATCCATTTAGTCACGACTATTATCCCCGAAGGTTTAGATAGATAGATAGGCAATACTTTTATTGTAAATTAACACCACAAACATTTACATAACACATAACGATGAGCACAAATAGAAAATTACAATTTGGCGGAACAATAAAGAACAATAAAGGAAACTGAAGCGTTCCTTTAGATAGGAAGGATAGGTGGGATTAAACAATATGTTATATGAAAGGGATAGAGGATGTGAGTATTCCGGCGAAGACGAATAGGAAGCCACTTGAGTTTAGCGCGGTATTCGGAAACATGATCATACTTGCGTAAGCCAAATATGAACCGAATACAAAGATTTTGAAGGCGCTCAAGTTTATTTAGCTTGTCCTCCGAGAGATCAAGATAGCTGGCTTCGGTGTAGTCTAAAACTGGCAGAAGCAGCGAATGCGTTAGCGCAATTTTAGTGGCAGTGGGTAAAAAGTTGCGCAGTCTTCTTAAAGAAGCCGAAAATGCGTAGAGCTTGCTGCTGACAGCTTGTAGTTGCGGCCCCTAACTCAAGCCGCTATCAATAATAACGCCCAAGTTAGCAACTGATTTACTATAAGGGATGTCCACACCATCAAATGTAACCTTAGGGAGGGTTTCCCAGTTTACCTTGGAAAGCAACCTGGAGCTGCCGAAATAGCCTGCGTTTTCCTAACATACAAAACTGTCCGATCAGCTGACGACAATTATATGGGAGGTCGAAATATTTTGTCATTTTTGCACATATGTTTCTTGGGGAAAGTTGTTCAGTTTCATGGGTGGAAGTCACCCTAAATTTAAAAAAAACGAGTAAAAATGAGGGTGTATATAGGTAGATAGATAAATACCTGTTTCAGGAGGATCCGATCCTATCTTTGTAGAGTCTTCTAGTCCTTATCCTATTAATTGTAGTCACAAATGTTAAAATAAATTATTTAAGTAATAACTTAACTTCTGACACAAATTTACACAGCGAAACACAATGCGACACAGTGAAAAATTTACATTCAACTGGTAGTGTAGGTATACTTTCCTACATACTAACTTAATTACAGATACTAATTATTATACCATTTATACAGAATTCTTTGTAGGCGGTCAAGTGAAATAAATAGATAATAGTTAATTTTTTTTTAGGCATAAAGACATTGACATTGATATGAACGTTATGCTGCTTGTGGACATTTTTTCAATATTAACCTCGGACCAAATATTTTGGTCCGAGATATTAACCATTTTGTACCCCTTGAGTTTCTGTCAAGATGTAGGCTTTACTGAAATCTCATTTGGATCCCACACGGACATCATATGAGAATTTGTAATCTGCAATCATGACCCTCCCCTTTCCGCCAAGAAGTCCACCAGAGCTGCACACTCTTTTTTTTGAATAAAAAATTTATAAAACCTTTTTTCTTTATCTCCTTGTCAGAGAACGATGCCGATCGGTAACGTGAGCAAGGAGGCTCCGAAGAGGGACAACTACCGCCCTCCTTGGGTAAAGGATAAGGACACGGAAACCTTGCCATCTTGGACGCAGAGAAAGTTGAAGTCAGTGGAAGCAGCAAAGGCGGCTGATGCCGAAGAACCAGCAGCGCCTGCTCCTAAACCCTTGAAACGTAAGTGTTACTGCCAAATTATTGACTCACTGACTTACCAAACATCAAACACTTCCACTAAAATTGTAAAAAATACATTGTAATTTGATTAAGCATCAAACAAATCTATTAAAATTATAAAAATTACCTACATTTGTAATTAGGTTTATATGATAGACAAAGAAGCCTCCTGTGTTTTTTGCCAGCTCTTCTTGGTTGGGATTCTTTCCGGAAATCTCATACTTTTGTCTACACAAAAATTTTAGTTTTAGTTATCATTCCAAAAAATAACAAGCTTAACAAAAATAACAGCTTGGTCTTCGATGGTGGTTGGCAGGGGCGTATTTTTTTTTGTACTTAAAATTTTTGTTTTTTTTTATTGCTGTTTCCTACCAACCTGGGAAAAACTTCATATTCTCAAACAGAGCAGTCGCTTTGTATCCACTTAGTCCTTGATCATGAGCTGTGTGGTGGCGGCTCATAAATAGAATATTATCAAACCCTCCCTTAGGTGTTGTAAAAAGCGACTAACGAACTAATAACGGACTATAAACTGCACAAAAATTTAACAGCATAGAGCGGCGATGGAATCACCACTTAACACGCTGAACACATGTGTAGTTGTTATTTGGTGAAACGTGGACTATGGCAGTGCACTACTTTTGCGGCCCTCATTCCTTGTCTCTGACTAACCCTTGGGGGATATTGGTCGTGATTTTATGTAAGTGCGTACGTAATCACATAACAATCACACAAATGAATACACAACATTGTAAAAAGAAAATAATAATTAAAAACAATGCGTCTTGTTATGTGATGCCAACACATTTTAAAAGGCCGGCAACGCGTCTACGATTCCTCTGGTTTTGCGGGTGTCCATAGGCGGCGGTGATTACTTTCCATCAGGTGACCCGCTTGCCCGTTTGCCTCCTTCTGCTATTAAAAAAAAACACTGTGCACAGCTTAATATACGCAGCAAGCGGGGCCTGCCTGCTGCACTAGTATTCTGTACACGTAGTGACATCTTTTAATACATCATTGAAAGTTACACCATTTGCAGTTCACTTTATCTTGTGTTAAATGACATTAAGGTGGTGGTGGTAAAGAGAAATTCACATTTGACTCAAACCAACATTGTTATCATGACTCAATTGAGATGGTAATAGCTAACCAGGCGATCTTTTTTTATGTGAAAATGACTTCGATCACAATACAACTAGATGTCAGGTCGGCGCCCAAAATGTGTCTCGGTAAATAAGAGCGCACTTTGATTTTGTACGTGACGCGTTATCTAGTTGGTATTGTTGATCGAAGGAAAATGAGGCAAATATAAATGAGTATGAGTGACACTGTCGTAACGTAATACCCTCTCAGAATATCGGAGTGAAACAATGACACACGTTGATGTTGTGTTGTGTCCGGTGAGTGAAAATACCGGAGGCTCGTCTCTCGGAATTGTGGGGGAGGGGGGGGTCGTCCACATTTCCTACTCCTTTCTCAAAGGCCCTTCTTTTTCCTCAAAGGCCCTACTCCTTTCTCAAAGGCCCTACACCTTCCTAAAAGGCCCTACTCTTTCCTCAAGGTCGGCAACGCATCTGTGACTCCTCTGGTTTTTTCGGGTGTCCATTGGGTGGCAGTGAACTTTCGATCAGGCGACCCGCCTGCTCGTTTGCCTCCTTTCACATAAAAAAAATCAACTTCTGGGATGTCGATTCGATAATCGACATCCCAGAAGTTGTTTTTTTTACTGTTCTTAAACCTCCTAAGTCCCTATCTACTGACCCCGGTAGATAGGGTATCGCAACTGGAACTACGGGTCCGGTTATGTTTTCAGGGGTACTACGGTGCTCCGGTTCAAGCCCCCCGCTGGTTGTGCCTTGACCAGTGCCTCCGGCGGGATCCGGACGTGGGTTGGACTCGTAGTGGCTCGTGATTAGCTGTAGAGCTTGGGAATGTTCGTTTGTCCTGGTATTGTGTGCCAGGACTTCCAAACTCGTGCACAGCGAGCGGGGCCTAGTAGCGGTCTCCGAGGGGCCAGAAGCGAAAAGTCCTGCGGGGAACGTGAGTTTCCCTTATAGTTGGCAGCTTTGTCCGGTGGTTCTCACTGGACATTGGTGTTGACATCTCTGGTACTAGTCTGGATAACTAGTAGAGGCGGCCTCCAAGATGCCGTAGCCTCCGGTCTAGCCAGCCGCGTAGGACGTGGGAACTGGCTAGGCGCCTGAATAGGTTCCGAGAAGTGAGTGTGCTTACTACTCTGCTACCAAGGTGGACACTTGGGAGTCGACTTTAGAGTCGACGACCCTAGCAGTGGCAACTGCGAGTTGTGCCCTTCGTGCAACGAAAAGTGAGCGAGCTCGACAGCTCCGGTTACCTATCTGGACAAAAGGCAGTGAACTACACGTGTTCACGGGGAGAGTCTCCCGAGACACTAGTCTTATGAGTACCGAATGAAGAGCGCGCTTCGGCGGGCACTGATTTGGCGTCAAGACCTAACGCAGATGGTCTCCTGCGCGAGTGTTCTACTGGCGCAGGGACGTCTGGCACTTCTTGCATAACCTAACGGTTGGTCTCGAGGTGCCAGTACAAATAAAACTTAGTAAATAAGGAGAGGGGATGTTCTTAAACCGATGTTTAAGAACAGTAGACCATAGACAGACTAAAACTGAGTCCAACTTTATAATCACGACTATTATCCCCGATGTGTTAGTCAGAGACTATAGGCAATGAGGACAGCAAAAGCAGTCCTCTACAATAGTCCACTTTTCACCAAATAGCGACTGCACATGTGCTCGGCGTGACAGGTGGTGAGATCATCGCCGCTCTTTACTAATAACCTGTTCATCAAATAAAATCGAAAACACTTCCAAAATACATAGACACAAGTGTAAATGATAACATTATTTTCATTTTTATTACGTATAAAAATTATGTCAGATGGCAAGGTGTTAGTTAAATGAATGAAAACCATTCGTGACGACAGTTGGGCGGCGATACCCACGCGTGTTGCTAACAAAATATCTATTGACGTCTGCGCAGCAAAATATTGCTTTACGCTTTTACACGATCGCTTACAACGTCTTACAGCTGGGCTGGGGTGCGGTTCTTTTTTTTACTGTCTTAGACCAATAATTGTCAACTTGCTTTTTTTGAAACTTTTATTGGTTAGATAACATATAAACATACTTATTATACAAAGAAAACACTCCTAGACCCGAAATCATTTCAATAATAATCTCAATCTCTCGGGCCTAGGCCGAGAATCGAACCCTCAAAGATGGCAACGCCAGAGACGTAGACGTGCTAACCACTCTACCAAGGAGGTCGTTCAAATTCTCGTCGTCGATTTACTAATGCTCGATCGCGCTCACTTCAACCCCCGCGTTCAGTTCCGATCAAAAGTGATCTTTGTGACGGTAATGTCTAGTGTAGAGTCGAATTTAGAGAATGCGAATTTCACGATGACATGCTTGATCCGCAGCGAGTTATCAAATCCGCATTCTCTATAAATTCGACTCTATTTACTAAAGGTCACTTTGATCGGAACTGTTGGAGGCTCCACGCATGATTCAAGAAATAAAATTCAATGTAATTCATTTCAATGTTCAGCTACGACGATTGAACATTTGTAAATGTCACTAGGTACGCCATCGTTTCGTAAGTAGGGCAGGAGACCTTATGCTGAGAAGAACCGTCAAGAAACTCAGAAAAAATGGATTTGGCCACCCCTGTCACAAAAGGACACTTTCTATTAAAAATAAATCAATTAAATTAAAAAGAGACGCAAAGGAATATCTAGGTAATGAAATCACGGATCAAAGCTATTCCTCGCGACCTCGCTCGCGTAAATTCTTCGCGAGAACAAAGTATTCCTATAAATAAACTATAACCATCTTTAGGACCCCATCTCTCTCTTAGGTATTGACCTAAATTCATCAAAATTCGTTATTTTTTGATGCGTAAAAACAACCAAAACAAACAAAATAAAAAAAAAACTCTTTCAATGCATAATTACCTAAAACTATAAAAAAAACTATTAAGACCATGGAACTCTGGTGATTTACGAAGCAAACTCGACCTGACAACTTTACTTTCAACTCTGCATTGACCTTGTACGACAACCGCAACGACCCGGCGTTGGCTGGATGACAAGGAAATCGCATAATGACAGAAAAAAATGTCATGAATCGACTACTGTGAAACGAAACGTAAAGCCAATATCTTCCATTTTATTTGGTGGTTCTGAAACGCGTCACGTCCCTCGTGTGGGTGCGTAGCGTCGGCAAATAAGTTGATGGATGTCAAAAAATTAATATTTTTTTACAGTTTTTCAAAATAAAATAAACCGTGTCGCGTGGCGGTGAAAGAATACCACCACACTCTCTCTTCCCTTGGGTGTCGTAAAAGGCGACTAACGGACTGACAGACCGCACATACTTCTAACAGCATAGAGCGGCGATGGGCTCACCTGTCACGCTAAGCACATGTGCAGTCGCTATTTGATGAAAAGTGGACTATGATAGAGGACTGCTTTTGTTGTCCTCATTGCCTAGTCTCTGGCTAACCCTTCGGGGATAATAGTCGTGATTACATTATGTAATGTATATGTATATTATTATGTATAATAAATACTTACCATACTTCATCAATTCATCAGCTATATGGTGGCGGCACATTAATAAAATACTACCACTTTCCTTGGGTATCATAAAAGGCGACTAACAGACTAAAGACGGACTAAAGACATACCAACCACTTATCACCATGATGATATTTGGTGAAACGTGTACTGGGGCAGTGGACTGCTTTTGCGGGCTTATTCCCAACGACTCTACTGTATTCAAAAATTGTAAGTTTATACTTTTTTTTATAATAGAAGGAGGCAAACGAGCATGCGTGTCACCTGATAGTAATCTCCACCGCCCATGGACACCGGCACCACCAAAGGAATCGCAGATGCGTTGCCGGCCTTTAAGGAAGGAATAGGTTTTAGGAAAGAATAGGAATTGTGAGGGGGGGGGGGGGAAGGGCCTCCCTCACTGGCCGGACGAAACACAACAGCACCAAGTGCTATTTTCACGCCGGATATTAGTGAGAGGGTGGTATTACGCCGGGCTAGTCGGTCCAATGCGTGCTGCAACGCAGCTTGGCTCTACCGCTAAGATTTCTTTCTTTCATTTCTTCATTCCTCACGGGTCCACGACATTAAAAATAAAAAACATTTCTTTCCCAGCAGGTCAATGAAAATGTTTGGTACAATCAGCATTAAAAACTGGGTTATGAAAGGATAGACACTCGTACATACATACCTACATACATACAAGTTGTTGTTCTTCGTTCTCCGCAATACAAATAGCACTAACCCTCTTGTATCGTTTTTGTTGATTGTATAACGGATAAGTCTCGTGTACCCGTGGCAAATTCATATATGAAAGTTTAAAAATACATTAAAAAATTTCATGGACCCAGTGGTAATCGAAGAACAATAGAGTCGTGGACCTTTGGGAATAAGCCCTTTTGCGGTCCTCATTGCCTGTGTTTGTCTAACCCTTTGGGGGTAATACACCCGTTTCCGGAGGGGTAGGCGACACCACAGTTTTCCATTTGCTACGTTCCTGACACACATCCTTCTATTTGCTCTTCCTAACACACATCCTTCCATTTGTTACGTTCCTGGCACACATCCTTTCATTTGTTACGTTCCTGACACACATCCTTTCATTTGTATGTTCCTGACACACATCCTTCCATTTGCTACTTTCCTGACACACATCCTACCATTTGCTGTTTTTGACACACATCCTACCATTTGCTGTTTTCGACACACATCCTTCCATTTGCTACGTTCCTAACACACATCCTTTCATTTGCTGTTCCTGACACACATCCTTCCATTTGCTGTTCTTGACACACATCCTTCCATTTGCTGTTTCTGACACACATCCTTCCATTTGCTATGTTCCTGACACACATCCTACCATTTGCTGTTCCTGACACACATCCTTCCATTTGCTGTTATTGACACACATCCTTCCATTTAATACGTTCCTGACACACACCCTTCCATTTGCTGTTCCTGACACACATCCTTCCATTTACTACGTTCCTGAACACATCCTTCCATTTGCTGTTCCTGACACACATCGTTCCATTTGCTGTTCCTGACACACATCCTTCCATTTGCTACGTTCCTGAGCACATCCTTCCATTTGCTGTTCCTGACACACATCGTTCCATTTGCTGTTCCTGACACACATCCTTCCATTTGCTTTTCTTGACACACATCCTTCCATTTGCTATGTTCCTGACACCACATTCTTCCCTTTGCTGTTCCTGACACACATTCTTCGCTTCATTTGTTTGGATATTTAATTTCATAATCAAATCTTAGTTAAAGGATTCTGCTACAATTGCATTGTTGTGTTGGGGTTTGAATGAGACAAAATCTATTGAGATTACATAGAATAGAAGGCTTGAAAGTTTGAGGTCGGCAACACGCCTGTCATTACGTTTTCATGGGCTTCGTGTGAGTAAGCTTTTCATCAATCCGTATGTTTTACAAGTAATAAAAAAGAAGGTATTAAAAAAAATATTTACCAATCCTAGGATTTTTCAAGAGGAATTTCATTTCTAAAACAGCTAACATGGTATATTTTACGCTTAGAGCATTAGTTGGTTAATTGGTTTAATGCTCTTCACGAAATATTAATTTTCTTCGAAAAGTTATTAAAAAGCTAAGGCTTTTAACTGAGTATAAATTGTGTATGTCGTTGCAGTGCAATGTTGAACAATGAAATTAGGTATGAGTATGTTGCTATTTGCCCTTCAAAAACTCTATAAAGTTTCTCTCACTGACGCTACAGTTAGAGCCATATATCATGCACGTTATATTCGTAACTGTACTCGTAGCTGTGTTGATATATATATATTTGTGTATGTGTGACGTAAACACCTGAAACTTTGGCAGGAGACACGGTCCAAATAATTGACTCTCCGAAAGCGTTCAGCACTTTTTAGTCTGGAGTTTGGAAGCGGCTCATATTGGTGTGTGTTCGTGAGTGATCGCATTGGACATATTAAAACTCTTTCGATCCGAACTCTTCTGTGTTAAAGTGTGAAAAGAGTTTTGTTACCAAGTGAAATATATTTTGAAAAAAAAACATTAAAATTTCTGGTTGGTTTTTAACCAACTTCAAAAAGGAGGTTTGGAACTCGTCGTGAGCTTTTTTCTTAATTTCAAGCGGACGTTACAAAGTAGGTTGGTATCTAAACAACCTGTTGGCTTCCTATTTATTATACCAGGTGCGCTATTCCTCTCAATGTTGGCACTCTTCATTAGTTATTGATGACAAGTGCGAATAAATATGAATGAAATAGTGTGGGCGTAGCCTTCTTAATATGTGGTTACTCAACAGTAAAGAATGCTTTGTACTTGCAGTCAGCATTAGATCGTAAGTTATTAAATTAAACACTTCATACGCATTTACTCCACCGACAAAAGTAACCGTATTCTTTACAAAAAAAATGGCATTTGGATACAATGTTTTTGAAACGACCTGCTTTTTTATCTCCCTGTGACCAACATACCTTGAAAACTGTGTGAAACGTCACAATAAAAACATTTGTTAATTGAAACGTCTAGATTCTAGAGTTTTTCATTTCAGCAATTTGTCAAAAACAATAAGGCATTGAAGCAATAACAAACATAATTCTGTTTTTTTGCTAAACAAGTAAGTTTTTAGTCCAATCCAAAATACACCTTCATACTTTTTAACTTAAATGTGAAGACTGAAGATCTTTTCGCCCAATTAGTTTAAAGGATTCAATTATAACGGCACAATGTTTACACGGTAACTACTAAATAAAAAAAATACAAACGATATAAACATATAACATACATACATACATAATCACGACTATTATGCCCGAAGGGTCAGTCAGAGACAAGGCAATGAGGATAGCAAAAGCAGTCCTCTACCATAGTCCACTTTTCAACAAATATCGACTGCACATGTGCTCATCGTGACAGGTGGTAAGCCCATCGCCGCTCTATGTTGTTAGATGTATGTGCTGTATTTAGTCCGTTAGTCGCTTTTTACGACACCCAAGGGAAGAGAGGGGTTGGTAGTTTTTTTCACCGTTACGCGACACGGTTATTAAACACGCTTATCAAAACATGGTACAGTTATGTGTGTAAAAAATATCCAAGAAAAAAAAATGTACTCAACATTAAATGCACTAATTTGTTTAATATTCGTAGATGACCTTTGTAGATGACCATCCTGCTAATATCAAAATTTTCTTAAAATAGTGAAAAGACTCGCAGTTAACCGGAATAACACTTCAAACAACTTTTTGACGTGACAACGTCTTAAATTAGGTTGCGGCTGGGAGTCACTTATGAAAAAGTGTAACGCTCGGTAACGTTACGATGAGTCACCGAACGAGAGAGAGGCCCGCCGAATGCCTTGCGTCTCTCTCCCACTCAACTATGTTTTAAATATAATTCTTTGTTTAAATAAATGTTTTAAATTGTTACTATTATTTCATCCGTCTTCCTACTATACGAATGAATATTCACATTAAAATTATTTTACCACTCAAAGTCGTTGTCACGTAAAACTTTCGCCCGTGACTTACAGGCAACCAATTTTTTTTTCAATATTTAGTATACCTACCAATTTATGACGTCTTCGTATAATGGAGCGTAACTACTTATTCCACAGAATTCAGTCATCCCAACGCTTTTTCGCAAAGCTGTGTAAACATAATAATATAACAGACATATATATAAGTGTGTTGTTTGTGTATCATAATAAATAAATAAATGGAAATAGAAAACGTTACTTTCAATGAGGTCTTCGATCAACAATACCAACTAGATAACGCGTCCCGTACAAAATCAAAGCTAAATTCTGTCCACGTGAATAAATACTTTTTCAAAGCAATAAATTACTCCTGTCGCTTAAAAAAAGAAAAGACGTCAATAACATTTAGTGGTGAAATCAACCTTTAGAGGCAACAAATAAAGTACTTTTTCCTATTATGCCTTGCGAGAAAATAAGAGCTCACTTCACACGTGCGCTCTTATTTACCGAGACCCATTTTGGGCGCCGACCTGACATCTAGTTGTATTTTTGATCGAATTAGGTATATAAAAAAATAGTATAGGTATGACAAAAACATTTTAAGAATAAACTTTATTTTCAAATAAATGACATTGAACTGGCCTTTATCCAGCAGTGTCATAGTATGTTACCACACCACGTCTCTGGGGTCTATTGCCACTTCTTAGAGCAGTATTACTTTAATGTTACTTTGCAAAATGAGTATGGGATTTTGTATAGTAATATTAAAGTAATACTGCTTTGAAAGTTGGTTCCGTAAACGCTATAAATGAGACAGTTACACATCGTTAATCAGGTCTAAGCTCACCTATTCTATATCTGATCTTTGTATTTTTATTTAAATACAATACAATACACTTAGATCATTTATTATACGTAATCGATGACAACACAGAACAAAACAGTACAGTTTGATCTATGCTAAGAATAAAGGTACTTGTTTGAGTCTAGATAGATCTTTAGATAGGTAGGATTACTATAACAATATTTTAAAAAGTTATTTATATAAAAAAAAATAGTAGTTATTCTAATAATGGTGCATCTGTTTTGCGAAAAGAACAAGGTTACATTGTTAGTTGCATTCATGTTCTACGTAAAGAAGTAGAATATATAAATAGAAAACTTATAAGTATTTATTTATGTAACTATATAATTATGTATATGATATTGATAAAATTAAGCAAGTTTATTTATTTTTATTTGTTTATCTAATTCTAATTAATTTAAATTGAAACACCAGAACTGCCCTTTAAAATTTCACTTTCTATCCAGTCCAACACGGTTGCCTGGAAGAAATTGCTTTTTAGCGATAAGGCCGCCAATTGTATGTTAATTTGTGTTTGTCCTTTTGTTATTAATTTGGTGTAGAATAAAGAATATTTTATTTTTATCTTTATCTATTTTGCTACATGAACCAAAGTAATAAAAGTGCGAGACAAATTTTGAATCGATCTCCTACAAACTTTGAATCGAACTCCTGATAAGTAGTGATTACCTACGGATTGCTTGAGTTTGAGTTTTACTCCGTGAATATGTGAAGCACAGATGAATCGCGCGTTCTCAAACTTGCGTGTTGTAGCAGTATTTCGGGCGACGCCGACGAACGCTTGGATATTTTTAGACAGGACTTTTACAAAATAAACGGAGAAGTGGGATTATATGCTGATTTATAAGAGGCACACATCATTTCGTAATTATACGCTACGGTATTCAGCATTCGAATGGCATTTGTGAATTCGTTTAACCTATTTGGCCTGTTTTGTGGAAACGTAAAATGCTAATTGGTGCCATGTGAAAAACATACGTAAGTTCATACACACATAAATATAATCGGGACTATTATCGGGAATATTATCCCCGAAGGGTTAGTCAGAGACAAGGTAATGAGGACAGCAAAAGTAGTACTCTACCCATAGTCCACTTTTCACCAAATAGCGACTGCACATGTGCTCAGCATGACAGGTGGTGAGCCCGTCGCCGCTCTTTGCATTGCCGTTGGATGCATGTGCAGTCTTTAGTCCGGTAGTCGCCTTTTACGACAACCAAGGGAAGAGAGGGGGTGGTAGTATTCTTATGACGTATATATTCAGAGGCTAATAATTACTCTCCTTTCTCGGAGAGGTAGGTGGAGACTATGAAGCCAAACTATAATAAGTTTACGGCAGGGACCCCCAGGTTTTTATTATAAAAAATCGCTGACACATTTTTTAGCTTAAAAAAACTGCAACTGGAATCATCAATTGATTAACACATACTATAATTGGTGCCATGTGAAATACATACGCAAATATCCATACGCTAATAAACACTCCCGTTTTTCGAAGGGGTAGACACAGAGACCATGAACCTAAACTACAACTACTTACTCTGTGGTCCCTGCAGTGAAGGTTCACGGCAGATACCACAGATTTCCAAGTTTCCATTCTTTAAAAAGCTGACACTTTTTTTAGCTCGACGTAAAACTACTATCAGAGACAACAAACAACAACTTAACATATTTTTCTTCCATACATCTCGGTCATTGCCATCAAATTATCAAATCTCTTCTCATTCATGTCATCCCTCACACAATCCATCCATCAATTAGCACATAAAACTGACAGACAGCAAACAACTAATTTAACAAACTTAACAAATAAACAACAACATAACACCGATAATTTTTCATTTAAAATCATTCAGTGCTCAAGACGTTAAACAATAACCTGCAAAAATAAGTATAACACTTCTAAAATTTCATTTTTTTCTAAACTATGGAAGTTAGGGATTTAAAATAAAAAACGTTTTATAGCAATTTTTATCAGCTTTCTTTGAAACTATAGTAAATTATACATTAGTCACATTTTTAAGTTTCGTGTGTCTTGTTTATCTTGTGTACTTAAAAAGTTATTGCAATTTTAAAAGTGTGATACTTATCTTTGCAGGCCAGTGTAGTTAGAGATTTTTACATACTCACACGACTATCGTCCCCTAAGGGTATTCAGAGACTAGGACCGCATTAGTCCTCTGCCATAGTCTACGTTTCACCTAATAACAACTACACGTATGGTTCCCATCCATCCAGATTAGTCCAAAAATGTCCGGATTTTTAAACACTTGTCCGGATATTGTCCAACTTATAAACTACATATTTAGTAATATCAAATAAGTCTTAAATCTTTATTAACTTCTCATTTATCTAAAAACAAAATACTTATAAAAAGTGAGTATTGTTTCCATTTTGTAACTAAAAAGTCCGGACTTTTATCGAAATGTCAGGCTTTTTGTCAGGGCTTCTAAAATTTCTAATTGGCAACCCTAACTACACATGATATGTAGTGAGCCCATCGCCGCTGTATGCTACTTATTGGAAGTATGTGTAGTCTTTAGTTCGTTAGTCGCATTTTACGTCACCCAAGGGAAAAGATGGTTGGTAGTATCATTTTAATTAGCCACCACCACAAAGCTCGTGGATTGTTAGATTTGATCATTACTTATCCACAATGAAAATATTATCACTTTTAATATTATTACTTATCCCATCGAAATAGGATAATAAATTCATGCTTTATATTACAAATCTCCACTCTGCGAGACTAAGCTGAGTTCAGACGGCCGGCGCATCGCATTTTGTAGTAATTTTGTATTTGTCATTTTTATATCGAATAGAATATAGCTGGTATTTACCACCAGTATTTACCAAATTCGTACGTCCCAGTGCCACGGTCTGCGGCCGACCGACGGGGGAAGGGTGACATCTACACACATACAAGGAGCTTTTGCACACAACACTTGTATTATTATGTATTCTATGACACAACTGCCGTTCCTACCACGCGCGCCCCCGCTACCCGCGCTCTTTTTTCCCGCCCCCGCAACCTTTCGTCTCCTGTCCCGCAGAACATGGGATTGTCACGTTCGATTGAATTCGCCAGCCCTGTACCACCTCTATAATCCGTGATAAGACCAACGGTCAAGAGAGAAGAGGCTAAGAAGCCATAGCGATACAAATTTCCATTCCCAGCTGGTACATTTTAAGTTGGCCTGGCTGGGTACCATCTTATTTAAATACTAGCAGACCGCCAGCGACTTCGTTCTCGTGGACCCCGTACCCCGTGACGAATTCTCAAAATGACTCCCCTCCCAAGAACACTTAATGTGACGTAACTAAAATAGTTAGACATATGCTATCGCGACACTTTTTGTAGATAATGGTGTGTTCTGCAAAGCCATAGTACATTTTTATTCTATCATCAATAGTTTTCTTAGCGCACGCGATTTAAGGAATTTATTTGAGTTTTAGTAAGGATCCCTAATTTTTTTTTAAAATGTAATATAACCTATGTCATTCGGAGATAGTGTAGCTTCCCAACGAATTTTTTAAATCGGTCTAGTAGTTTCGGAGCCTATTCAATACAAACAAACAATCAAATGTTTCCTCTTTATAATAATAAAGAGTAGTATGATGTCGCTGTAACCACAAAATTTTAACTGATTTATTGTGTTGTGTGGTGTTGTGTTCTGTCAGCAGGAGATAAGATGGCCAGTTTCTTAGTAGTCGAGAATACCTGTTAAAGTGTAATTCCATTCATTCCATCTGCCTTAGTGTCACTTACCATCTTGTGAGATAAAGATATGGTACTCAATTACTTATTACTTATCCAGTCTAAATCTATCAACTAGTGATAAAATAAAATTTCGTCACTTGTGTGGTCCCCAATAATATTTATTTTTGCGTTACATCTCTTCCTTTAAACTTGGAAGTCATAAAACTAATTAGGTGTAGATGACAAATATGGAGAGAGATTTCGTCTTAGGGCATTTCCTCTCCGCTGCCGTCCGTTCTATCAGTTATGAATGAACCATCTCCATTATCAATAACATTTTATCAGCTTCAATAAATTAAAAATAAGAAAGGAGAAACTGAAATCGACGTTACTAATAATAATTACGTACATCTTTGTGCTCTTGTTTTAGTTGGACTTGGTTTTGGTTGTAGGACTTGTTAGTCCACCTGGCTGGCATCATCATCATCATTATCATCATCCACCATCTTAACTAAAGTCTGACGCCATAACAACAATGTTAACAACAATTTCTGTGTTCTAACAGTTAAGAGATAAAATAGCCAGTTCCTCCTCAGTAGTTGAGGATTCCGGGTGACGCGCGCTTCCACCTACCTACTTACTTATTATTACTTACAATCAAGTGAGACGAAGGCTCCTGTCCAGGGGCCTTACCTTCAACTCAGAGTAGTATTATTTTAATCTTGCGAATACCCATACGAATTTTGCATAGTAAGATTAAAGTAATACTGCTCTAAGAGGTGATAGTAGGGCCCCATGTCCGAATGAATTCGGGAGAATGAAGGCATACCTACAAAAAAACCCTAGTACATCTCCACACTTGCCGCTGGGGTCTGGGACCGCTGGTTAAGCAATCTCCTCCGATCTTTACCTCAGCGGCTTGACTTCCAATCCTAAATAGGACATTGTAAATACACGTAATTATTTTATAAATTAATGTAAATAATATCTCTCTTTTTTAGAAATATTTGTAAATTTATGCAGTTTCATTGCCAAGAAGTGTCGAAAATGATCCCACGAGCAGCCATTGAACTACCACATTCTGGATAATTATAGATTAGGACCACCTGTCTATTATTATAGGGCATCATGTTATATAATAATATAGATAGCCAGATTATCTTACAAATATAGCCAGATTATAGATCAGATTTTCCAGAAGATTAAAATTACCGCCTGTGGAACTTTTTGACACTATCTCTGTATTAACAAAAAACAAACAAATGTACCGCCAACCCACCTTGTAATGCCCCATACGCAGTTTGTTTCATAGAACATCTTTACGAATTGCAATTTTGCCGTTAACGTTACCAAATTTTGAACAAAACTCTGTAATCAATGTAAAACCCCGTTCCTCTGTACCCTTTCCTACTTTAACGACAATGCTAAGGGCAGCTTAATGTACAAAAGCAATATCTCTAGTGGCGCCATTCTCATCACCTGTCACGCTGGGTGCATTCGAAGTGGTAGAGGAACTCGGAAGATTTCTCGATGTAGCACAGTCTCTGACTAGCTACATCAATAGAAGCAATCGTGAGTTTTTACTGAAATTGTATTGGTATCTCTTTCTATCGTGACTGAAATAACATTTTAGATGAGATTTTTTACTCACAACTGGAAGCGCCTGTGGCTTTAAAGAGGTCACATTGAGCTAACCGATCTACTTAAAACAACATCTATAATGTAATATCGTTGTCAATTTGTGCGGGGTGTAACAAAAACCATGTTTATTTTCAAAAAATAACTTAAATTTTAATGATGTAAAATGAAGCCCAGCATAAGCGCCACTCTATCAAAGACACTTAAACACATTTTCTTTCTTGGTTGGCCTTGGTCTTGGGTAATCTTTCTTTAAGTTACAAAACGTTTTTGTTACACAGCATAATACACATAGATTCACGTATTGATTGGCACACAATAGCAATTTTATTCATAGTGGAGAAACAATTCCAATGTGGCCTTTTTCAAGCGGTCTTCAACTCACTGAATGATATATGACGATAAGGCCAAACGTAGAAAGTGCTCGAATTCTGGGTTTAACGAAGACTACACAACCGTATTTGAAGTTAAACTCGTGTTATATACAAATATTGTGTCTCTGTCTAAAAATAAAGAAAAATTGCGAGAATTTTTAACGAATTCTAACGTTAGATATAATGTTGTAGGAATACCGTGATGATTTTACTGCAAAACTACTTACAGACACAACATTTAAAACACGAGTTTAACTTTAAATACTATTTTGTATCAAATCCTTGAATTTTTTACTCTAGCTGCCGGAATAGTCATGTTACTGACATAGCAGTTGTTGCGGCAGTCTTAGATGAGATGATGGTAGCTAGCCAGGTGGACTTGGAATATACAGTACCACAAATCAAACCTGGAAATGACACCCAGATCGTTTGAGCATGAGACCTGGTGTAACCATTACTGGACCACAAAGATGGCCGACATTTAGGGAAAGTGTGTCAAGTGTCGTGTTTGCATTCTTGTTTTACTGTTGAATCTCGTGTTGCTTGTAATAGTTTTTATCTAAACATTTTATGTATCTCAAACAAAGATAAAATTTCAATAATTTTCAAGCCAATATTCAATATCAAAAAAATTTTGTATAAGTACTTAAAGAAATATTTCAAGACAATTTTGTTTCACTAAATTTCTGCATTTTGAAACTTTCTTTAATGTACTTACTTTAAATAGCATTCATTCAGTAGAATAGGGTTTTTTAATCTTGTCTGCACACTCTATAGAACTCTGTATTTTTCATGAACATAGGAAATATAGTTATTGTAATAAAACGGTAAATTATTGGGTTGAACATTTTTGAACTTTGACGTGTGTATTTGATACCAAAATACATAAAAGTATGTTATTATTGTCATCATCATCATCGTCACCCACAGCACGAATTCACCTGCAACATGTAAAACAGTACCTACATTATTAACCGTCCGTGTTTGTGAACGTGCATGAATATTGGAATTTAGAACAAAATTGTGTTTTGTATCTCCTAGGAACTCCTAGGAATTCGGTAAGATGGCACTAAAAATATCGGTAAAAAGTAAAAAAGAACGGAATAAAAGAGAAGGTACAGATCTAAACGTATCCAAACGTTTATAGTCTAGTTCATGGTTTATTACGATTTATTATTACTACGATTATCGTGTTAATAATGAATGACCGTTGGTTGATTTTTTTTAAATGACATAACTGATCTTGATATAATATAAAAAAATAATATCACTTAAAAGCATTATTCATAATTTGGTACAATTAGGTCGAGGATTTTCAGTGTCAAAATAGTCATCGGTGATTTAGAATACGAGTGGGAGCACTCTGCTTCTGTGATCTATTGGTTAAACCGGACCCAGAAGTCATGGGTTCGATTCCCACTTCGTTTAGTTGATGACAACCCCTGTTCTAAGTATGCCTGGTTAGCTACCATCATCTTATCTATTTCTGTTGCCATATGTTAGTAATATGATGTTATGTTCCTCAAGTTATAACCAGATCCTCACTCAGTACTTGAGGATTCCAGGGTACAAAAATAGCTTTCTTCGGCCAGTCACTTGTCATCAGGTGCCATTAAGAACAAGAGAAAACCAACGCAAACGAAATAATAAAAAAATACCATCAAACAACAACTGAAAAGTTTATTCAGTTGAAACATTCATAACTGCGACTTTGAGGACGGTTTTCATCGAATTTCCCTTGTCCACTTGGCCATATAATAGGGAATTGCGTGACGGCTGCGTTAAAATAGCGAAGGTCGGACATCTTGGCAGCGGCCATGTTTATTTACGAACGCGATGCAGCGCCGACTCGACCCAACACGTGTTTACATCAATTTCACTGTTTTTGATAAACATGCGCCGCAAATTCATTAATTAACACGCTTGTAGTATCATATTTAATAAAAAAACTAGGCACACGACTAAGGTTAATTACTTTCGTAATGAATTTTTGCTAATTCTGTTCTTGCATATGTGCAGTCGCTATTTGGTGAAAAGTGGACTATGGCAGAGAACTGCTTTTGCTGTCCTCATTGCCTAGTGTCTGACTAACCCTTTGGGGATAATAGTCGTGATTATATGTATGTATGTATGTAATTCTTAATGATTAATATGTTACGTTTAAAATAGTGTGCTTATGCCAAATCACTTACTTTAATTATAAAAGTAGAACAATAATAATTCAAACTTACACTACGGTCGTAGATTCTATTAAATGATGTTAATAGAATTGATGTTCTATCAAGCTTGATCTAGCAATGAATCATTTGATGACACTGTATTGTTTAAAACCTTAAATAATAATAAATAGGTAATCTTAAATAAATAATAATATACATTTTCACTGAAGCTAATGTATTTTTGTAAGAGGCAATTTATAGTAATAAAACTATCGAATAAATTTTCAAAAACAATACATTTCTATAATCAATAGTATAAGGTATTGAACTGACATTCCCACAGTCTTTACTTACATCATGCATTTTATGTTACAGCGGCCTTAAAAAAGCAATCAACGATTAGAGAGAAAGAGAAAGAAAAGGAGAAAGCGAAAGAGATAGAAAAAGAGAAAGAGAAAGAAAAAGAGAAGGAGAAAGAGAAGGTGAAATCAGAAAATGGAGTTTCAGAGAAACCAGAGCCTGTAGAGGAGAAATTAGTCAAGCCTTCTGCTGCAAAGCAAGCTGACAAGGCATCGAGGCCAGCAGATGAAAAGCCAAGATTTACAAAATCCAGCCTTAGATCAGCTGATAGGTTAAAATCGGAGGAAAAAACTAATGAAAAGCTACCTGAAAAGCCAACACTTAGAACTGTTAGAACTATAGATGATAAGGCTAAAGAAAAGTCCGTGACTATAGTAGACAGAAGGACAGCTGACAAAAATGGTACAGCCAAGACAAATCATACCTTAGGTAATAAAGTAATTGATAAGTTGAACGATAAGTCAAATGACAAGGTGGTCATTAAAAAAGAAGTCAAATCAGCCAGTAAGGCACCGAGCGTGTCTAAGGCATCAGACGTATCCAAGTCATCGGACGCTTCTAAGGCAGCAGACGTATCTAAGGAACCGGACGTTTCTAAGATAACTGAAGTGCCAAAGTTGCGTGACACCTCTAAGGCAATCGAATTGCCTAAGTTGCGGGACACCTCTAAGGCAACTGAAACTGCTAAAGCAACTGCACCAAAAAAAGTTGAAGAAAAAGTAGAAGAAACTAAAATGGCTACGAAGCCGCCACTTGAGAAGACTCCTTCTAAGGTATTTATTTTGTTTAATTTTGATAATTATCCTCCCTGCCTTGCCTCCCTTTGGGAGCGTGATGTATTTGTCTATCTTAGTTGGCTAATAAGTGTTCATAAAAAATGCTGCCCAATAGTAATATAGAAGTAGTAGCTCCTTGGAATTTTGAAGGCGAATCGGCTGGCTCATCGATTACGGTTACGATTTCCAAAATGCTCCCTTGTCTTGCAATCCGGGCGCATTTTACCGTTTTGGCTGCTACCAAACGGTAGATTGTTTTTTGGACATTATTATTTATCTTAAGATTTGATCTTCAAAGATTTTCTTTCTTTTCACACAGTTTAACTCATCGGGATCTTTAAAGTTAATTCATCTTTTTTCACTTTTCTTCATTTGTGAAAACCACTGTCAGGAGTGGCTGTAGTCATAGTTTATCACATAAATGTACTGTACTTTTGAAATATAACAATAAAAAACGTAACTTCTGCAATTCTAGCTACCACCGCGGAAGCCATCGTTGGCGAAGCAGCCGTCGAAAGACGAGCCCGTGAAGAAATGGCGAGACCCCCTGCACGAGCGCGTCAAAGACAACATCGACAAGACGCTCGCCAACGAGGTGCCTAAGGGTCACACCCTCACCAAGAACGAGAGCTTGAGGAGTAAGTTTTGATATAACATATTATTCATTATTTTTATTTAGACGTCTCAGCAGCAAAGTGTCATGCGATTGGTCCAATACATGACAGTTCTGAGCTCCTCTGTTCAACTCTCAGGTCAGGCTAAGTGTGTTTAAGATTTTTTTAGAGGCATAGGCGCATTTGGCAAGTGATGTGATTTAGCCAAAACCTATGAATTGTAGCAATTACTTTGCGATGAAATTTTAATTTTAACATTGAAAATGTTTTTTCGATCGCTCCGGTAGGGCCCCATTTTCGCTGAAAGTGTGTTTGCCCCGTGGTATATAGTGGTTTAGGGTCATGAAGAGGTATGAGAGCTCAAAAGACGCAGAATTTAAATGGTTTTCAGATAGTGAAAAAGTTTTCTGTAAAAGTTGCAAACTTTTTTCGAAAATTGAAAAAAAACAAATAAAAACCTTGATTTTATAACACCTTTCTTCGGAATATCTTCGATATCTCGTAAACAAGGTCGAAAATCAAAAAACTGAGAAAGACGCCTAGAGATATTAAGACGGGGAACATTTTACGTCTTATACTTTTTTTGTGGGAGTGATAGGGGGGGGCGGTATGCTCCCCCTTAGCGGTGCGTGGAGCGTCGCCGTGCGGTATTACTCGGGCGTCATAGCCCTGTGGAACTTCGCAGCTTAGAGATACGAAGATCTATTAAGACTTAATAGACGCGGAAAATTAAGGGCTTTGGGATAGTATAAACAAATTTTAGAAAAGTTGATTATTTCTTTTGAAAATAAAAAAAATAAAAAAATCAATGTTTTATACGAAGATCTATTAGGACTTAATAGACGCGGAAAATTAAGGGCTTTAGGATAGTATAAACAAATTTTGGAAAAGTCGATAATTTATTTTTGGTTAACTAGGTTTGTATAACTAGGTTCATTTTCAATGCCCTTTCAAGTCGTGTAGAGCACGAGATCTGTGAATTTTTTATTTATTCACTAGCGGCCCGACCGCGACTTCATCCGCGTGAAATTTCCAAAAAAAATCTTTTACACATACCTTGTCAATCACGAACAGGACAAAAAAAGAATCAGCCAAATCGGTCGAGCCGTTCTGAAGTTTGTACGCGACAAACATTTAGGCAATTTATTTTTATTAATAAAGATTTACTTGACTTGAGTTACAGCATCTAATCTGTAAGAGGTACCTACTGAACTGATCTGAGATTCCACTTTGATGACTCTTGGTGGGGTTTATGAGCATTGAATTTTTTGTAGTACCTACACAAATTGGCTTTATTTCATAAATACGTTTGCATACGATCTGCATTTCACACTTATTGCTCATCGGTCTAGGGTAACCTTTAAGAAGAACGTCTCCGATCTGGTGGAAGTACCTACGTTCGCCGAGGTCTTCTTCTTCCAATTATCCAATACACTATAGCCTCATGCACCCTTTTTGTTATTCTTTTTTATGAAACTATTTCTGACTAGCAGACCGCCGGCGCCGGCGACTTCGTTCGCGTGGACCCCGCACCCCGTGACGAATTTTAAAAATGACTCCCCTTCCAAGAACACTTATTCTGACGTAACTAAAATAGTTACACATATGCTATCGCAACACTTTTTGTAGATAATGGTGTGTTCTGCAAAGCCATGTACATTATTTTATTCTAAAAACAATAGTTTTCTTAGCGCACACGATTTAAGAAATTTGATTGAGTTTTAGTAAGGATCCCAATTTTTTTGAAAATATAATATAGCCTATGTCACCCGGAGATAGTGTAGCTTCCCAACAGTGAAAGAATTTTTTAAATCGGTCTTGTAGTTTCGGAGCCTATTAAATACAAACAAACAATCAAATGTTTCCTCTTTATAATTTTAATATAGATTTAACTTTAAAAACCCAGGTGAAGTACGTTGCTAATAGTTGTCACAAATTAATTGCATAGCAATTAAGTATATCCACCATACATTAAAATAAAATTTATTAAGAGCTAGAGTGATGTAGGGAGTTCCCGGTAAAAGGTCCTCCGTCATCCGCCACACACAACAGTCGACACTTTTTCAAGTATTTTTTACAAGTTTAAATTCCGTGTTGAGTGATTTTTCGAGATCTCCCACTTGACTGGTACCGCTGTCTGTGGTTGTGGTCTGTACTCTGAAGTTGGTTTTTGTGCAACCTCTGACAACGTTTTTCGCATTTTTTTTGTATTCAGTATTTATTCGAGTATCCAGTTCAAGTCCATTCTAGTATTTTTTTTATTGGGACAACTAGATCCATCAATTGGTTAATAATGGAGAAAACTAATTTATAACATTCCTAGGGTTATTTGGTTTCTAAGAAATTTCTAAGAAATCTTCTCAATTTTTTGTATTTTGGATTCTTATCAAAACATACATACATATAATCACGACTATTATCCCCGAAGTTAGTTACAGATTAGGCAATAAGGACCGCAGAAGCAGTCCTCTGCCATAGTCCACTTTTTACCAAATGTGCAGTCGCTATTTGGTAAAAAGTGTGCTAAGCGTGACGGGTGGTGAGCCCATCACTGCTCTACAATGTTGGAGGTATCTGCAATCTTTAGTCCATTAGTCGCCTTTTACGACACCCAAGGGAAGACAGAGGATGGTAGTATTCTTTCAGCGCTACATGACACGGTTACCTATTAAACACGCTTATCAACACATGGTACCTACCTACAGAAAAGTGTGTAAAAATATCGCCCAATCCAAGAAATAAAAATATTACACAACATTAAATTTACCACATCATTATATTACTTATCTAATGTTTAAATTCGTTTAATATTCGTAGATGACCTATCACTATGACTAAAAGATGTTTTTAAATTGTATTTTTACATTCACAATGCTATAATTACATTATCAAAAACGAAAGTACTCGTAGCACGTTGATTTTCGTTTATTTTGCGTGCTATGACAAATCAAGACAGAGAATACACTCGATGAGATATTCAGCGCATTAAAAAAGGTACAAAGGAAATGATCGCATCACAAATTGATTTAGCCCAATGATCCGTTTATGTGACACAGTATTGGCACAGTGGCACTTCTAGTGCACCTACATAGGTACAAGTATACAATCACGACTATTATCCCCGAAGGGTTAGTCAGAGACTAGGCAATGAGGACTGCAAGAGCAGTCCTCTGTCATGGTTAGCTTTTCACCAAATAGTGACTGCACAGCTCACCGTGACAGGTGGTGAGCCCATTCTATGCTGTTGAATGTATGTGCTTGCACTCACCGTGGACGTATACGAGTACAAAATTCGCAACTGCCCACGGGTGACTATACTCACCTTGGACGTATGCGAAATTTTTGCGCTCGGTGACTATACTCACCTTGGACGTGACAGTGGTTATAATGAGCCCTTCTGTTGATGACACTTTCAGTGTATTTTTATATTCTACTAGAGGTAACCACTTGGCCTCGATCTCACCTGCCCCCTTACTCTTGAAACCGATCCCGATCGATCGCGATTGATATTGTGAAGTTTCGTACTCCTAAGTTACGAGGCCTAATATGGATTCATATTGCGCGGATATTGAATAAAAAAAACTACAAAACTCAATACAATTTAGTTCACCCAATATGAATCCAAATTAAATAACTTAAAAAAATTGTTGTGATTATGTATGTATGTGTTTGGCAAGTTGCTACAGTGTACCTATACTTAATATAGCATCGTCCTTATAGCAGGGCCGTTGCTGGGCACTGAAATCGCGCTGGATTTTGTGCTAAGGGCGTGCTCTATGTTTTTTTTCGCTCGCTGGTCGAAGCACTAACAGATTCAGCTCAATGATCCATTTGTGTGACACAGCATTGACACAGTGACACTTCCAGTGTTGTATTATTAGATGTCGATCGAGAGCGGTGCGTTACGCGGATCGATCATCGATCTTGGCAGCGACTTTGTGTCGGCTTGCGTGTAATGAGGTTGTTATCCGAAGATATGTCTGTCGATATTATTAATTTACTTTTATGGTGTTTTTTAATGACTTTATGATATGGTGTAAGTCTTTTATCGTATGATTTTGTTACGACAATATTCTTTTGTAAATTTCTTTGGGTATGTGCTTTTTTAAAGGAGTAACTTGCACAAAATTATTATTGTTCACAGCTGAAAGACGTCCTGAATAATAGGCAAAAACTTTTCAATATTTAAAGTATCTAAAAGTGTAAATAGGAATAGAAGATCCGGGTAGATGCATTATTAGGATTTAAATTATAAAATATTACATTACATTTACTTCTGCAAAGTATAGGTACCCAATGACAGAAACTTCTTAGAAATCAACATGGCTATCTATCTGGAAAATCTCCCTTGCCAAATGAGTCTGATAAATGCAGGCTTCATTTAGATTTTTGGCTATTTCAGTGTGAACATGACGCGGTCACATCACAAACAAATAAATAATAACTGAGATGTCCCTAATGTTAAAAATAACAAGAGCAAAACGCACTTTTAGACGCTGTAATCCCAAAACAATATTGTTCAATTCTGAATGGAAACTGAAATTAACTTCATTTCGCCTTATTATCTTACAATAACTATCCGCACGATTGTTATTTAAGTTTTCGTTAGTAACATATCAGTCTTAGAATGACTATCGTTTGCAAAAGAAATTTATAAAATACATAAGTTTTTAAGCTAAAGTCCCGTATAATTCTGATAACTATTTACAATTATGCAAACGATTTCATCTTCTACCTTTGTATAAGCGACGTGAGATAGCGGATATTGTTTATTTTTTCAAAATTACTACGAATATAATTAACTGTCCTCAACTCCTCTCCAAAATTAAGTTCACCATCCCTACTAGGTCCCCTAGACATTACACATCCATTCATATACCATCGGTTTCGTCCAATTACCGCCAAAATTCATTTATGTTGCTAGCGAGTACAAGTGTAAACCAAATATACAACGATTTCAATTTCGACATGTTTCATTCTGGCGTGTCCTCGGCGAGGCGACTAGTGAGCAATACTTTCTTTTTAGAGTAAACTATTTATCATGATATTATTATGTAGCTTTTTAGTCTTACAAGTTTGTACTAGATTAGGTTTGTTTATGTTCCCACTAAAATATTATTTAGCTAAATTAATATTTATAAGCGAGGACCTTTTATTGGATATCAGTGTATACAATGTTACTTATAAAATTACTTGAAGCTGTTGGTTTTCCGAAAACTAAATAAATAAATAAATTTGTATTGTAATAATTTTATAAACAAGGAACAACAAGGTAGTGCTCTAACACTTTGCGGTACTCTTACAGGTATCACAATATAGTCTACTGTACATATTTTTAGACCATGCAAATAAATAAATTTATGACTACGATCTCATTAAACTCTGTACCGTACAGAATGCTCTAGCGAATCCACTGCCGTTTGTAATATAACTACATACGAATATAGCGCTTACCTTTTGATCTCTTGTGCGACAGTCTAGCTTTTGGTCTAAATACGGTCCAAAATAGTTCTCATACAGTTCCGCGTGTGGCGCTTGCCATCAGGTGCGAATGCTTTAGTCAAAAGTCAGATGCTACTTTCGATGGATTACTGTGATTCGTTCATCAAAAGTTCATCGAGCAATCTATGAAGATATAGTGTAGTTAAAGATAGAGGAAGTTGTGATATCAATATTGTGAATTGTGATTTGTAATTAGTGTTAAACGATGTCGATGGAAATGGCTGACGATGAAACAGGAAATCTGTTTAAAGGTTGTATATTATTTTTATGTGTACCTGAATCTTTGTGAGTGCTAAGATTTTTGTTTCAATTAGATTATAAAAAAGATTAAGAGAAATATACTAATTATTTTACTGACATAACTTATAAAGATACATTCGATCTATTTATCTTAAGTTCAAGATAGATGTAGTAGTATGTTGAGTTCCTATTGGTAATATTACTACTGTTGAACGAGAGGAATGTTCCAGTTAGAACTCAAACCCACGACCGTTGGCAATCGGGGCACAACCACAAATCTTTGAATGAGCTTTCATGACATTTGTTTTGTTTGACCCCTACTTTTCAAGTACGTTTTTAATACGATCTAACAGCTTTTTTTATCAACGTTAAGATGTCTTAAGACTCTATCAAACCTAAGACTGGCAATAAAATCTAGCCATACCATGAACAGTTAAATAGTATCGATCTCTAGGTCTAATCTCTCTTGTCTGTCACGAAGACTCCTAAAGGTTACTATTGAATTTCTATTGTGTCTGATTTCAAGGCAGCTGAGCTCAATCTCGTATATCTTGATTGTCTTATAGTCCCTTGACTGAAGTCATGAATAAAAACAGCTAAAGTCTGGCTAATGAAAGCTGAACCAGGAAAAACGCGGCAAATTCAAAAAAGTGATGACAGGGTCACTAACACAGCTGCAATTTTCTCAGAAAAATTTCAATTTGACATACGAAATGACACCTCAGATAGACACACATAGAGACAAAGTGTTGCCAATCAAATAACTACGAGGTTCAGTTTTATCTACTTTTTTCACGATTTCATAGTTGGTTTCACAGTAAAAGTTCTGTAAAATGATAAGCATAAACTAACATTAAAAACTGATTTAAAAAAATAAGTGTGTATCAGTCAGACAATTTATAATTATTAATAAAAATGCCACAAATATGTATTTTCTCGCATCATTCCAGAACCGGCTGTACCTATTTGGCAAATTCTTTTTTTGTCGATATTTTATTTTGGAAATACAGCACGTACAGAAAATTTATTGCCTAGGTAGATATATATCAGGGTATTGTAGCTATTTATATGATACTTCGTCCGCGTGAACACCCCTAATGCCGTAGGGACGATACCTAAGTATACCTTAAATTGATGAGCATGGATGATAAAACGTTAAGAGGGATTACGCATTTCGGTTTCCCATACAATCTTCCAAGTCGAAATTTTTAAAGACCAATAAGCCATTATTTATGAAATTTTGCATGCTTAAGTAAAATACAGGGATCTAAATAGTTTGTTGAAAACATTTTTAAAAAACGTTTATTAGACTGAGTTATTGCGATTGAAAGTCCACCATAGAAAGTTTAAAATCGCAATAACTCAGTTAAATACAGCGATATATACGTAAGTTAAATAAACGTTTCTTTTATAATGTTTTCAACAAACTGTTTAGATCTCTATATTTTACTTCAGCATGCCGAGTTATATCAAAATTGGCTTACGTGTTTTTAAAAATTCAACTTTGAAATTTGTATGAGAAACCGAATTGCGTAAACCCTCATAAGACAGTAAATAAAGCCAAGGAAGTATCAGGATCATAGCAAATAAAAATAGCTGTGGTCTTTGACTACCCCTCTGGGAGACAGAGGTGATTTAGGTATGTATGTACGAATATACATAATAATATGTAAGTAATAAGTAGATTTGTAATATTTGATTGTTTACGTTAATAACGCTCAAAAAACTAAAGACAAAAAAACGTAAAAAAAATGGTGTTGGTAATTTATTTTCAACTTCTCAATGTCTTAGTAATTCATGCCCCTACTATGTACTAGGTTTACTCAAACCAACACCACCACCGATGCCACCTCCGCTGCCTCCCAAAATGCCCCCGCCACCGGAGTTCAAGAAAGGGCCACTGGATCCCACGAAGCTGAAAAAGTTGGAGTCACTCCGCAGCAGACCGAGGAGGCGGCCCGACTGGACGGACATGATGAAGGAGGTGGAAGAGGGTCGAAAGCTGAAGCATGTAGTCTGCAACGATAGGCGAGTAGTATTACACTTATATTTTTAATTAGAGTTTTAATGTTTCAGAGAACGTCTTAGGCTAACTTAGAGAATTATCCCAACTAATGCTCTAAGTAGGCTGACAACGTTGATCACATGTCAGACAAACTTAAGTGGAAAGCCACCACTGTTAGAATGTCTTCTTTCTGTCTTGCTTTCTTCTTTGGGATTTCCAAAACGCAGAAATTCAGCGCGCGGCGATAGCACAAGAATACGCAGTAGGCCAACATACGCTGATATTATGAGAAACGAGAGAACAAACAGATATGCTACTAGATAGATAGAAATTAAGGTCCATCAAGTAAAAAAAACAATATAGAAAGCTGATACAGATTTAAAAAATATTTTTTTTATTTTTTTTACTTTGAAAAAAAACGAAATGTATTTTTTTATATTACCGACTTATTTTTAACTTTTAAAATTCCTTTATTCTCAATTTTTTCAGATCGAGTCCGATCATCACAAAATCAACGGTTGTGAAGAACAAAGATCAATTCATTTTCGAATCTGAAAAACCGAACTCACACAATAACCTTCTCAAAGAAATCAACAAAGGCATCAAACTGAAGAAAACCAAAACAAATGACAGAAGTAAACCTAACTTGGAGGGTCTGAGGAAATTCCGAAGACAAATGACGATAGAGGAGCAAGTTCAAAAATCAATGTCACAAGCCAACATCGCAGCATCGCCATCAGGAGTTTCAGTGGCTGAGGTAAACTATACCAATATTCTCCTCTTTTTCTCTCAAATATATACCAATATTTATTTAGGTATAGGGTTACCATCCGTCCGGAGTATTCCGGATTATGTCCGTCTCTTTAATTAGTCCGGATTTTGGAATATGAGTAACAAAACTACATATTAAGTTATATCAAATAAATCTTTTTAATCTTTATTAACTCATTTATCTAAAAACAAAATATAAAAAGTGAGTAATGTTTCCATTTTGTGTCTGTAAAGTCCGGGCTTTTACCGAAATGTCAGGCTTTTTGTCAGGACTTTTCGAATTCCTAAATGGTAACCCTGCTTAGGTAACTGTTACAGAAATTTCCTGCTGCACGGTTCGTAAATCGTACCATACCTACGATCTTGCAACCAAGGCAGCTATTGATCATCATAATATGATGTTGGTGATACCATAAATTATGGTTGCGAGGGTTGAACGGAGCTGAAGATTAGACTCTGGATGGCAATGCCAGCTTAAAACAGAACTTATGAACAAAAACAGAACAAATGTTACATAAAGAATTTTCAGTAGGTTTTATTAAACACAAAAATGTTTAACACATTTTCAGGTTCCCGGAGCAGAAGAAGAAGAAATTGACGAAATGGACGACATTGATAGAGTCCGAGACGATCTCCAGTCTACGAAGCAACTTTTGGCTATTGAACTTAGGTAATTTAATAAACTTGGTAGACTACACACGGGTTCTGATCTGTGTCTAAATCTGACTGTATAAAAAAACAAACTACAATAAATAATTCAAATAAATCTTTCTTATTATAGAAATAAAGACGCACAAGAAAGAGAAAACAAACGCCTATTAACGAGGATAGCTAATTTAGAAGCGGAGTTAGCTAGAGAACGAGCTATTATCAAACAGGAGCAACACAAAACCGTTATATCAGTCACAGACGCGTATGACGAAAGATTAGTTAACAGTCTCAAAATGGAGGTGGAAAAAACAAAAGAGAACGCTGACAGTCTAGAGAAACAGTTCTTGGATGCAGCAGAGGATAGGGACACGGCATTAACAGAGTTGGAAGATGTAAAGAGAAGAAATGCGGAGTTGGAGAAGAAATTGGAACAAGCTCTAGCGGTAATAGCTGTATACAATTTTATCGAATGTAACACTTTCAATAAGGTTCGAAATCTCATTGTCAAAAACTCACAAAAGTCTTCAAATCATAATTATTTTTTTTTATTATACAGTTAGAGTCATCTGGTTGTAATGTGATTACAAAAACGTTTACATAAATTTTAAGTTATTTGGGACTGTAGTCTGCAGTGCGAATTTTAAACCGATGACAATCATGACACAAGTTAAATCTCAAACGTTAAAAACTAAGCAAATAAATAGTAGATAATTCAAATTTCATAGTGATTCCTTTGTCATTAATTTTACATATCAAGCTCATGCTTGTAATAAAAAGATTGCACCCCTGCATTCACGTCGATACTGCTTATAGTGTGATCTCTTAAGCCCCTTATTGTCTTATTAGCTCAAATGCGGAATACCAGCAACTCGCTTATGCTTATAACAATAAATGTCTTATTTAATGACGCTTTCACTAACATAATTGCAGAACAACATTGAAGAGATGTATATTTCTGAAGAACCTCTTTCCTTCTATCAAAAGAGGCAGTTAGACTTCGAAAAACAATGCAGGCTACTGAACATCGACATAAACTCTGAAGAAGCGCAAGAGTTGAAAAGAAATAATGCTTCAGACAATAATAATAATAACTTTGCCGCTGCTAACGCTTATACTAACAATTACAACGCCGGCTATGAGGTAAATTTTTTTTGGAGTAAGTATGTTTTGATGACTAGACATAAAAAAAATTTACGTCTACGAACGACACAGCAGTTGCAGAAGCTGACATTTGACCACCTCCGTGGTTGAGTGGTTAGCACGCCGGTTCTGACGTCGCCATCTTTGTGGTTCAATTCCCGGTTGGGTCAATTTATAAATAACAGTTTTTGTTTTGTTCCTAATAGATTTCGGTTCTGGATGTTATTTAATTCTATTAGATGCTCAGTCATCTGAACATATTCTATTAATAAAGTAAATCAGGGTTATAACCCTGACTGACTGTTGTGATGCATGTTTAATTATCTTGATTGAAAGTACCTAACCTACAGTAGATGTAGTCGTATTGGTTTGACTAAAACGTTTTTTCACATAGTTTAAATTTTCTGCTATCATATTATCAGTAATATAAGTACGAGTATATAACCTATTTTATAATTATAATATATTTCTAGAATGATAGAAAATAAAAGGTAAATTGATAAAAACATAATTCTAAAGTAGAACTGATAAATTTCAGGGTATAATGCCTACGAGTGTCAATTCGAGAAGGTCGAGTCACGCCATTAAACAGCTGTCCGTCGCAAAAGATGACAGCTTCGAAGAAGAAGAAGAATCTGAGGAAGAGGAGGTAAAATGTTCTAGTCTTTACATATTCATATAACACATTTTATCACCAATACTTCGTTCTGCCTCAGAGTCAGAAGTAGTTCATCAGTTTAGTACCTTGTCACACCAAGTAATGCTCTCTCTCTCTCTCTTCATAGCATTATTAATCCCATCTGATGGTGGGTATGCTTTTCTAGTCAGTTTCTTCCACTTTGCTCTTCGCTTTGTTCGACGTATCGTGTCAGATACATTGCAGCTTCTTAGGTCTTTGGCTGTCCATCTTGATTTCGGCCTTCCTCTTTTTATGGGCGCAGGTAACTTCAGACTTTTTGCCATATTACTCATGTGGTCGGGAGGTCTCCTCTTCACATGTCCATACCACCTTAATCTGCTTTCTTGTCGGCGATATCAAGTACCCCGAGACTGCCGCGCATGTATTCGTTGCGTATTTTGTCGAGTCTCGTTACTCCGCACATTCACCGAAGCATTTTCATTTTTGCAACTTGGATAGCATGATCGTGGCGCTGAGTCGTAGCCCAAGTTTCACTCCCGTTAATGAGCACAGGCCTGATAATGGTTTTATACACCAGGCCCTTTAATTTCACGGGCATGTGCAGGTCATAGGTAACGCCAGTCACTTCTCGCCATTTGAGCCAGGCGGCAGCGATTCGGTGCTGTATGTTAGCCTCTGTATCTCCAGCGGTATGCAACATGGTCCCTAGATATTTATGTTCATCACATTAAGTAACTTGTTGTCCGTCGATAATGAGAGAGTTTTCATGTAAATCTAGTCCGTTACACACCATGTACTGGGTCATCTCTATGCTGAGCTTCAAGCCTCCCACCTGTAACTGTCGCTTCCATTGACCAAGGGTTTCTTCCATCTCTTCACGGGATGAGGTACAGACGGCTACATCATCTGCTTAAATAAAGGTCCATGGTGCCAGAGTTTGAGCATGTTCAGTTAGAGCATCCATAACCAAGCAGAAGAGGTACGGACTGAGTTCAGAGCCCTGATATATCTACCTGACCGCTATGGCTTGAGTTTGCCCCATCGTAGTTCTAATTGCCGACTCTACATCCTGTACATGTCAGCAGCAGCAGAATGTCACACCAAATAATGCATTCATACTTAATTATTTTACGAATGCGATCGTTCCGAGCGAGTTATGGCATGGAACTGATCACTGTGGAGTCGTATTGAAATGCTAAGTTGTCTGAGTATGAACAGAGAAGAAAAGATGAGTTCGACACTAAGCGGAACGAGCTCAAGGCCCGACCATTGGTGCCTATAACTATAATTATGTCGGAGCGTTACTGACTTGCAGTGAATATGATTGTCGCATATTCAAAGCATAAATCGGCTATGACAGTCACCTGAGACGCCCATGAACGTTGCTTTAGATCCTAATTCCCTGTAGCCGAATACAGTCGGGATTAAATTATTAAACTATTTCTGAGGCTGACAGTACCTACTGCACACACAGTTTAAATCACATCCCTGTAATGCTTTTGGTCTACATGACTATTTATGTATGTATGTATGTATCCTTCGATGATTATTTTTACTACTCTACAGTGGCGAGAGAAAGTAAAACCGTCAGAATGCGTTGCATTACGTTTTGAGCAAATGTGTGTTAATTACGCATACGCGCAATTCTAATAATTTACCAATATTTTCTGAAAATTCTAGGAGGAGAGTGAAGAGAAGAAACAAAAACGTATTGAAAAGGAGATCAGGAACATGAGGAACAAAATGAGACACCTCAAAGAGAAGCAAGACAATATGAAGAGGGAGCGCATGGCCTTCAAAATGTCTCTGAAGAACCAACAAGCTGCTCTCAAGTGAGTTATTGTGTTTTTTGCCTATTAAATATTTGATTTCGTTCTGTTCAGTTCTGTTTCTTTGAATTAAAAGTAAATGTATAACCTCGAAAATAGTATTTAGCCCATATATATACTGTCCTACTACTGGGCGAAGGCTGGCTCATTTAAAAATGTGATGGGTATTCACTTATCACAGCCAAACGCGTGTTGAAAATCATTAACTTGAGCTTTGTATTGAAAAATCAGTGTATTTTACCGGCTATGGATCACTTTGCATGACTTGAGAATCCAACCCAGGTCCTCTGAAATAAGAAGCACTGTAAAAATACTTCCAACGAAATTATTATTATTTTATGCAACAGGGAAGAAAAACGGAAATACAAAGAGTTGAAACGAGAAGTCGACAAGATGGCTGCCATGATGAAAGAGGTTGGTTCTGATGACGATGAAGAAGACGAGGAATCTGAAGAGGAAGAAGAGAAAAAGAGTGAGACCGAAGAAGAAACCGAAACGGAGACGGAACAAGACACCGAGAGTGAAACTGAAAGCGAGAGCGAACCTGAGGTACATAAAACTGTTTTAAATAGAGCCGTGTAGTGGTGGTTCATTATTTTAATTGTACTGAACCTCTTCTCTTGGGTATCGTTAAAGGCGATTAGCGGATTGAAGACAGCGTGCTGATACATCCAACAGCACAGCACAAAACCTATCACGCTTAACGCGACACCTGAAACGTGGACTGAGGCAGTGGACTGGTTTGTGGTCCTCGTTGCCTAGTCTCTGACTAACACTTTAGGGATAATAGTTGTGAGTGTGTGTATGTAAATAGAACGCTATTTCTTTAATGACTAATGTATTCATGATCATCAGGTGATTAACGTAACACATCTGGGCTCAAACCTTCCTAGATTGATCGAACCGCATTGGACACACAATGCGGGTAGATTTAATTAATGCTCAATTGTGGCAAAGTCTAGGGAATATCAACTTAACGTGCCTTCCATAGCGTGGAGGAGCTGGATATATTTGATTTTGGTGATCTGTCAGATAATTAGCATTGTAAATGTTTTTAACTTGTAAGATCTGAATGCGAAATGCTCCTCTTTATCATACTCCAAACAGTCGTAATATTTGAATGTTTGCTCTAATAATGCTCAAATAAACTCAAGGATAACGAAACGTCGAAAAATTATCTATCTCAGGTAGATAGGAATCGAACATACGTCCACCTAGATTGCGGAGGTTTCAATTCCCACCTGAGGTAGATTTTTTTTTCAACGTTTCGTTAACTTCGATACTCCAAACACGTAAATTAATAGAACATCTGTGTAGGGAATTCTAAAACTTTGTCGACAACATGACATGACATGACGTGTGCTAGGCTAGAGTATTACTCTAACATCAACAAAAAAGAACAAGTTTAAAATATTTTCGCCCTAACCTAAAAGATAGGTATTAAAGATATTTCCCAATAGTCCCAGTAGAACCTAGATTATCCATGATAGATTTTCAAATTGTACATATTTGACTCATTGAAGCTTTAGAAGCAAACTTAGAACTTTCTTCAACTTTCACTTTATTGCATTTCTGGTGTGGGCGTGATTTCAATTTAATGGTGTTGGCAGGATTTTAATGGCCTTTAATCTTTCTTTTCCAGGAATCACCATTACCAAATAAAAAGGAGAATCTCACGAAGCGCGTTAAACGACACGAAACTCGAGTTAATGCACTTAAAAAGGGCAATGCGCTCCTCATGGCTAATGTTGACCGCCTCAAAGACGATGTGCTCAAGCAGAGAGAAGAGTCTATTGCGCTGCAGAAGGAACTAGACTCTTTGATTGATGATCTGGAGTAGGGAAGCTTTAAAGCCGACTACAGGCCACAGACTTACCGTAAGATTACACATAACAGACTATGACGATAATTTTGAGATATAGATACGCTATGAATATTTTATTTAAATTATTAACATTTTGATTATATGATGTTCATATAACTTGAGAAATTTCTGTGTTAAAATAGTCTGCAGTAAATTCTTTTCCTTGTTAGATTATCACACTGTGCGAACTATTTGCTTACCTATTCAAACGTCTCATATCTGTTGTTTTAGTTGTTACTCCCCTGTCTGTCAATGCATTATAATTATTGAAAAACTGTATATTGCTTTGTATAATGTATACTTTACCATGTCAAGTACTTATAAAATTGTATTAAATTTAATAAAATGAAAAAGTATTACATAATCAAATAAAAATGTGACCTGCGACTGTAATTCAAGAATGACAATACGTTTACAATATTCGAGAATATTAGCAAATCAATCTTTTATAAATTATCCGACTCGAAGGACCAATAAGACAAGCTATTTTTCGTCGCACGCGCACCGTATTTTGCGTGAGGTACATAATATTGTAAGCCGTTACAAACTTATACGCAAAAAAAGTTAGTCTCAAAGGTTAGGCCACTTTTTACATTCGGTTACAGAAATGAAGAAGTTATATTGTTTTACTTTAATTGCATTTAAAATACTGTTAACCACGCTACAGCTAAATCCAAAAAAAAAACTTACTTATTTATTGTAGCTGTTTATTAATAGAATGTTACTGAGGTAAAGTAGAAATAGACAGGTCGATGTCACTATAATGTACTTATTGCTTCTAAAGTTCACGCAAACATTGAGAAAAACTATCTTATTTCACTTGTCAAGTCTAACACTGATTTGATACCTACGTAATCAGATCGACAATAAGCCCTTTCCTATTTATATTATAATAAATATTTACTTTGCCTACTTACCTGAGAGCTACCTACTTACTAGGATTAACTTACTACTTGTAGACGACAAAGTAGTAAGTTAATCGTTTACTTAATTTTTATGACACATTATTAATTAATATCCAACTGACTGAAATGGTAAAAACTAAAAAGGTTGTGGTATTTTGCTTCTAAATTTAATATTAACCTCTGTATATTTTATTATGATTGTAATAATTTTGTTTTTAATTATTTTATCATCATTATTTTATTGTACAAATACAGCGTATCAATATGCAACACTCGAAAAAGCCACGCGAAACCAGTAAATATGTAAAGTAATTACTTAATGTTTGGCTCGCTAAAACAACATTGTTCACTTGGGTACTTACGTTTATTTTATTTTATTATATATTATATTTTAATCTATTTAGTTAGGAAATAATAAATTATTTACAAACTTAATACATAAAATATCAGAGTTAGGTTTATTTTTTGTCATTTGAAGCCCTTGAAAATGATTTCACTAATCAGTAAAATAAAGCTGACTTTCTCCACCACGAGGTATTTATATTTTTGAACCAAAACAATAATGTAATCCTACAATTTGTACGGAATCAAACCAACGCATGCCATCTAAAAGTTGGTTTCAGCAGTTCGTTACCAGGTGTCGCTGTTTTGCTCCTAAACAATGTTGTAGGTTAAAAACTCGGCTTAGTATAATACTTTATAGCTTGTACGAAAGCGCTCTGACAGCATATTATTGAAAAAGAAAGTCCGGTTAATATTTTTAAGTACTAAACTATAAAACGATCCATGAAACTTACTACTATTTACTTTACCTACCAATATTTTTAAATTGTTTTGCATTCACGGTGATTATACTTACATCATGTATTGTATTAGGTACTTATCGAAAGTTAACAGTTCTAAAAAACAGCTGCCACCTTCTTAGATTAAAACTAAAAGGGAAGATACGGCATTAGCGTCTCGTGAGTGAGCCGCCAAAATTAGGCCTAAAGGCACAATTTCACTTCAGTTACAATTTGCCGAGCAAACAGGCTACATCGCCCTATTGCAGATATTCTACTGTGTAAAAAAGAGAAAGACGCTACTCCGCAGTGGCGTCGGAATCGGTCGTACGTACTCGTCTGTTGCGAAGCGACCGAGACGTCAACGCGCTACTCTCTGACTCCCTCGCGCTGACGTTGAAACTTACCGCTTTGTCTCGCTCGCTCGATTTACACTTTATAGGTGTGCGTGTGTGAGTGTTTGCTTAAGTAGTTGAGTAGGACTATATTTTGAATGACTACAAGTAGGAGTATGCCGTATCTTCCCTTTTTGTTTTAATCTAAGGCCACCTTAGATTAAAACAAAAAGGGAAGATACGGCATTAGCGTCTCATGAGTGAGCCGCCAAAATTAGGCCTAAAGGCACAATTTCACTTCAGTCACAATTTGCCGAGCGAACAGGCTACATCGCACTATTGCGGATATTCTACTGTGTGAAAAAGAGAAAGACGCTACTCCGCAGTGGCGTCGGAATCGGTCGTACGTACTCGTCTGTTGCGAAGCGACCGAGACGCCAACGCGTTACTCGCTGACTCCCTCGCGCTGACGTTGAAACTTACCGCGTTGTCTCGCTCGCTCGATTTACACTTTATAAGTGTGCGTGTGTGAGTGTTTGCTTAAGTAGTTGAGGAGGACTATATTTTGAATGACTACAAGTAGGAGCATGCCGTATCTTCCCTTTTTGTTTTAATCTAAGGCTGCCACAGATTACTTATCTAACAACAATAACGGCCGTTTCTGCAAGCGTTTGTTTTTTTACGCTTCTGTTTACTTACCGTATCGTACTTACTTACCCTAACTATACACAAATCGTTACTTAACAACATGAACATTAGTAACACTGTTTTCATTTAATGTGATTTGTACATATAATATTATTTTAAGCTTAATTTATAAAATAAGATTAATAATTATTATGTCGCGATGATCAGCACAATAAAATTTTACACAAAAAAAACATAATTTTGATTTACTACCCACAGTCAGTCCCGTATACCCGAAGCAGAAAATATAATAAAAATACGAAAAAAAAATTACTTATTTATTACATTTTACTTGGTACCGCATTATTGGAGACACTTTAGTGCATTATAATCTATATATAGGAGACGCGAATGGTTATAGGGGTGCTTTCTCCCAAAGACCGGGAGCACACCCGCAAACGGCCCCAAAGGGGCGATAACATTAAAGAATCTCAACCAAATCGCAACTGCCGCAGCCGTTCTGCCGACTTTGTATAGGGCTGTCGCGTGTGTAAAACGCTATAGCACTATAAGTATGTCTAACGGCTGCGGTTCAGTTGTGGTTTTTTCGAGATTATTTAGCGTGATCGCCCCCCAGTACGGACAACAGCAAGACTTCAGAGAACCTAGACAACTGGCAAACGCTCACCCCCTGTCTATTCGTAATTCGATGTACAATGCGCGCGATTCATTCGTCAACTCGCACACATGTGCGATGGCACCATTTGATTTTAGGTATTATTTGTGTGGTCAACTCGCACTCTCGTACAAAGTATAGTCGAATAAAAAATTGGAAACAAGATTATTGTAATGACTTGAAAATAACTAGGTAGGTAACTGTTTGCTACTTAAGTAGGTATGCGGCGGGGGCGCCGTGCCCGCCGGCGCTGCGACTCCGCCGCCATTTTGTTATTAGCCAGTGAGCGACGCGGGCGCCTTACTCGACAAGTTCTCACAAAAGGATAGCCTGATTTTGCATCGAATGAGTTAGAAGTGAAATTTGCCCAGTGCATTGAAAAAGTGGAAACTGACTGTACTTTATCTATACCAAGTATTTTTCGACAAACTGTTGCAGGGCTAAAAGACAAAGAAATCGACCTCGTCCAAGAAATTCCTTTATTTAAAAATGTTAAGAATAAGTTTTATCAACACCGAAACAATTCACTGGTTGTAAAAAATAACTGTGTTTTAACTCGATAAATGAAATCATTCTGCCTGAAAAATACAAAAGCTTTTAATTAGCTGATAACATTGAGAGAAACAGAACACTTGGCATTCTAACATCGGAGCGAAGTTATTAATATTCCACTTTTGCCATTTAAAAGCAATGATTCTCATAAATTTTATTTATACAATGTTGACGCAAGATACGATGGCCTTATTGGTAATGACCTTTTACAAAGTCTAGACGCAGTCATCGATTTAAAAAATCTCACTTAAAAAACTAAAACTATTAGTATACCTATAGTAAATAACTTAAATCACACAATTTACTTACCTTCTCGTTGCGAAAAGTCTGTTAAATTGACAACAGATCAATATTCTGGCGAAGCTATTTTAAATTTTATTCAATTTAATTCCATTGTTAGAATGCCAAGTGCATTAGTAAACAGCGAAAAAGGATACACAGTTATCCAAAATACATCTGATAAAACCTTACAACTTACCGTAACACAACCTTTGACAGTTATAAAATATGAAAATACAAATTGCTATCTAAATTATACGGAAAATATTTCAGACATAGAGACTGACGCATTACTTGAAAATAATTTACATAAGCTGCGACTTGATCATGTTAACGATGAAAAACAAAAAATATACAATCTTTGTCGAGAATATAAAGATATTTTCCATTGCGATCAGTTACCATTATCTTTTACAAATCATATGAAACATAAAATTCGTACAAAAAACGAAGACCCGATATATGTCAAACCGTATAGGCAATCACCCGCACAGACAGACGAAATTAACAATCAAGTAAAAAAAAAAATATTATTAGACAACATTGATAAAGAATCACATTCCCCTTGGAATGCTCCTGTACATCTAGTCCCTAAAAAGATGGATGCTTCCGGAGAAATAAAATACCGCATGGTAATTGACTACCGACGGCTCAATGACATAACTATTGATGATAAATACCCTCTACCCAATATCAACAAAACACAAATGCTGATGCCTTATCCAGAATTAGAGTAAATGCATTAGATTCAGATATTTCAGTTGCATGGAGTGTCATGCAAGTGAATGTTGATGAAGAGGACGAAAACTTACAAGAACATATTGAAGATGTTATCCTACTAATATTATAAACGCGAAAGTTTGTAAGAATGTATGGATATTTGTTTATTGTTAGGTAAATTAGGCCAATCTATCGAAATTTCAAATAAAACTACACCAGAGATTGTAAGAGCTTTAATGAAATATTTCTCTTTTTACGGCATTACCAAGAAAATTAGTTCAGACCCAGATACCGAATTCAACAATGAACTTATATAAGAATTTTTAAGTTTACATAAAATTTCACTTCACATTGGTACACCAACCCTAATTTTATGGGTTTAATTGAAAAATTACATTCCACAATCATTGAAATTTATCAAATCAGATTAATGTTTTATATTTTAGCGTTTTATTAACGCTTAAATATACTTAAGTAAAATTTTAAACACTGAAAAAAGACGACAACCTCAGGCGGGAATCGAACCACGCACCTTCCGCATTCCGGGCGGCTGCCTTAACCACTTGGCTACCGAGGCAGCCGCCCGGAATGCGGAAGGTGCGTGGTTCGATTCCCGCCTGAGGTTGTCGTCTTTTTTCAGTGTTTAAAATTTTATTTATCAAATCGCCAAATACCAAAGGAAATGTACTGATGGCGCATCAGTCATGCATGACATATACTATAATGGCTTACAATGACACAATACACTCTGTAACGGGGTTAACGCCGTTTGAAGTTGTCTTTGGACATACTGATACAGATAATCCATTTAACAATAATTTAGAAAGGCCTTATGTACAACAATTAGTTAAAGATCACTCCAAACGTACAAAATTCTTATATCAAAATTTAACCGATAAATAGGAAGTAAGGAAAAGATTAGAGACAAACAAGGTGGAGAAACGGGATTCCAGTTTCCCGAAAGACACCTAGTTTACGTAAAAGATGTTAATAAGAGAAAAGGTAAAGACAAAGCAAGATATTGCAAGGCTAACGTTGCAGGGAAAACTTGTAAAAATGTAGTTCTACTTAAAATAGGTGGTAGAGAGACAAAAGCACCAATTAAAAATATAAAACGCCCTCCACAGGTGGAGTATTCTGACCGTAGCGATGCCGGTGCTGGCCCTTCGTCTGCAAAACCTTGAAGGAAATCCGGACATCCTGCCTGTAAAGTAAGGTCAAGCTCATCTACAAATAGATAACTGGACACTTATAAAAAAACATAAATCTGGAAAACATTTATACCTAACGATTTTACCTATACGAAATCAAAATTTAACGAACACAAAATTTTAGTTACATTGAATTAATCATTTCCTCATGATTTTATTAGTATTTATAAAACATGCGGAATATCTTCGCGATATAACAATAGATAAATATCACCAACTGATGCCACAACAACGATTTAAAAGAGGTCTTATAAATCCACTAGGCTCGATCATTAAGATTATCTCAGGAAATCTTGATCACGAAGATGCAGTTAGATACGAAAAACTTATCTCCGAATTAAATAATAACCAAGTTGTTGTTTCCAAAAAGGTTACTTTTATTTCATCTATGTTAAGTAGTATTGTAAATACAACTGAAATTATTAACAATAACATGATTATCTTAGACACACGTTTAAAAGAAGTAGAAACTAGTTTAAATGAATTAATAAATAAGAAGAATGATTGGCTACTATCCTTATACCTAATGGGACTATATAATAATATTTGTTAGTAATTTCAGAACCATCTGTTGGTGCGAGAGGCACTAACATACGACGTAATCAAGGTTGTGGACCCAGAACGACAGGTTTGGTTAGGGATAAGGAAGAAGTAGGTACTCACGGGAAGGTGTCCGGAATCGCAGGAACCTGGAGGCGCGCTGGCGGCGGGCAGCGATGCAGGCGGTTTCTGACGCACAGTACACAGTTCTTTCACCTAATCACAGGCACTATATTCACAGGCACTATCATTAAGGGCAGTCCAAAGCGATATCAGGGCGCGTATCGTCCGTACGTCTTGCGATCAGCTGTTTCGTGCGCGCGCAGTAGATAGCTGGAGACGAAACTGGAACTGTCACCTTACGGGGCGAGCGACCGCGCGTCGCGCAGCGGTGGCGCCGCGGCAGGCCGGCGGACGCGGTCGTCAACAACCGTTGAGTCAACCGCCATACTGGCAGTATTATTTGAATGGGCGTCCCGGCCTTGGCGGGAACATCCTCCGGGGCCCAGGGTGGGCTCATCCAATGGGAGCCTGGCGATCCGGAATACAGGCCTCCGAAGATGTCCATTCGCGGTATCCAGGTCTACCACCCGCACGACGCCATCCTTCCCAGGCAGGGTGCGAGTAATGCGCCCCAGTCTCCAATGGAGGGCAGGCAGGTTGTCCTCCTTGATGAGGACGAGCTCGCCAACTCGGGGAGGGGAGGATGGGGACAACCATTTGGAGCGGGTTTGGAGGGTGTGAAGGTAGGACTGGGTCCACAGCGTCTAGAAGCGTTGGGAAAGGGCCTGTACCATTTGGAATCGCCTACGTGTGGAAATCGGCCTATCTTCCACGGATAGTTCGGGAAGGGCCGTTAGTGGGCGGCCTATAATGAAATGTCCGGCTGTAAGCGGCTCAAAGTCTGAAGGATCAGACGAAAGTGGGCAGAGAGGTCTAGAGTTAAGGACAGCTTCGATTCGAGCTAAAAGTGTGGAGAATTCCTCGAATGTGAGGTGTTGTTCGCCAATTACGCGATATAAAAGTTGCTTTGTTGATTTTACGTTGATCTCACGTAACGCACCGAACCATGGTCCCTTAGGGACGTTCAACAACCAAGTAATGTGCTGACCAGCAAGCTTGTGCGCAATCGTGTCATTATTCGAGGCAAGAAAGTTTTGTACTTCAATGAGCTGATTTCTAGCGCCTACATAATTTGTACCGCAGTCCGAGCGGATGAGAACTGGGGCACCGCGGCGTGCTATAAAACGCTGTAATGCCGCGAGGAACGCTTCCGTGCTGAGGTCCGAGACCGGTTCCAAATGAACCGCCTTAGTGGAGAGGCACACGAATATACAAAAGTACGCTTTTAAGAGTTTAACATTACGTAGGGTACTAGATTTAACACTAGATTTAACGAGGAATGGGCCGGCAAAATCGGTCGTGACTTGACTAAATACTGGCTGAGGCGTAACTCTATCGGCTGGCAGGTCGGCCATGAAGGGTGCTTGCGGCTGGGCCCGGCATCGAAAGCATCTAATGCATTTAAAGACTCGGTGTCTAATAATACGGCGCGCGGACAATATCCAAAATTGTTGGCGTAGGATAGCGTGTAAAGTGTCAGCGCCAGGGTGGCAGTGTATTTTGTGGTAGTGGTCAATTATGAGGTCTACAAGTGGGCTAGAGCTGAGAAGTATGAGCGGATGCTGCGCGTCATATCGGATAGACGCATGGGACAGTCGTCCGCCAACTCTAAGGAGCTTTTTTTTTATTGTGGCACGCCATAATGGCTTCACTCTGCCTGATGTAAAGCAGCCAGTGAAGCCCAAGAAGTGAAAGCGTTCATCACAGCGCTACCACGCTATGCCGAACGCTCTCACTATGGCGGCCTGCATAAATGCTTTTTCACACCCCGCTTAAATAATCCGGGAGAGAAAGAGGAAGGAAACACGTGTGCGGGAAGCGCATTCCTCATACGGGCAGTTCGGCAAAAGAACGATTGTCCAAACTTTTTGGTACGTGTCTTGATGGTCAGCACGGTATGAGGGTGGCTTCTAAGACCTGCACGCGTCGATCTGGAAAGGAAAGGAGAGGGAGGGATGAGGTCAAAGAGCCCCTCAGCATTCACCGTGGTAAAGGCGGTAGAAAGCACTAAGGGAAGCAATGTCCCTACGTAGCTGTAACGGCTCCAGACTGGTCGTAACGTCATCGTTACCGATAATACGGACAGCACGTCTTTGCAACCTGTCAAGAGCTTCGAGCAAGTACTTGGCGGATCCGTCCCAAAGATGAGAGCAATACTCCACGCAGGAGCGCACCTGAGTCTTATACAAAAGACAACGTTGCTCCGGCGTGAAGAACCGCTTCACCTTGTTCAGGATTCCGAGTTTACGTGAGGCTGTGGTTATAATGCTCTCAATATAGCTCTTCGGGTTGAGGTCGCTGTGTATGTCCATACCTAAGAGACTGAGACCAGTCTGGATGGGTAATAGGTTGCTCTGGAAGGAGGGTTGGGGGAGAAATGCGGACTTTTTGGCAGTGACAGCGCAGACCTGTGATTTTTTGGCATTGAACTGGACCAGGTTATCAGAGCCCCATTTATAAATGCGGTCTAACTCCTCGTCCAGCTCAATGACAATCTTCCGTCTCGACTCCACTACATCGGCCTGCTTTGCCGCACTGTCGTCTGCATAGCAATGAATGTTACCCAAGGATAACATATCATTGATATGCAGAAGGAACAGCGTGGGCGATATTATAGAACCCTGCGGCACTCCGGCGTTCACCTGCAGAAACTGTGAGGCACTGCTTTCGCAGAGTACGCGAATGCTGCGCTCATGCAGGAACCCGGCGACCCAATCGCATAGGCGAGGTGGCAAGCCGTATGACGAAAGCTTGGAGAGAAGCGAACGATGCCAAACTCGATCGAAAGCCTTGGAGATGTCCAGGCTAACAGCCAGTGCTTCTCCGTGCTTGTCCAATTGCTTCACCCCACAGGTGTGTTATGAACGCCAGGAGATCACCCGTTGATCGTTTCGGTCTGAACCCGTATTGTCGATCATGAATCAGGGAGTGATCTTCTAGGTAGCGAATGAGTTGTCTGTTTATGATTCGCTCAAAAACCTTACAAAGGACAGAGGTGACAGCAATAGGTCGATAGTTGGCTGGGTCAGACCTATCCCCTTTTTTGGGGACCGGCTGGACGTTCGCCTTTCTCCAAGCCTCCGGCACAATTCCAGTAGAGTACGAGAGGTGGTATAGGCGTGTCAGTACTGGAGACAACTCGGGAGCACATTTTTTGAGGACGACTGCCGGTATACCGTCAGGACCGCTAGCCTTCAAGTGACTTCATCAAGTGACTGCAGCACGGCACGGACGTCACGTTGTCTGATTTGGACGTCAGGTATTGAGGAACCACAGTGAGGGATGGCAAAATGGGTGTGCCAGTGGGCACAGAATGTGAGTGAGCTGATTCAGTAGCAGCCGAGATTGTATGAGCTGAGTATGTATCAGCTGTGTGGGCATGGGTTGACTGGGAATGGGCTAAATCTACCTCTTCGCTAGGGTGCTCCGTGATAGTTGGGAGTCATAATTGCTGGCGGCGTTCGCGGGGCCTACCTGGCGAACTGGACCTGGGCGGGCTGGCTCTGTGAGCAGAGCTGGATTGCACCTGTTTAGCCTGTGCGGGTTCGTGCCGCCTGCTGTGTCTGGGACGCTCCCTCGAGTGCTCTCTCAGCTGTGGTGGGGGTACATGTACTGACGACGAATGAGCTGAGTGCGTTGGGTCGTCTGGTCGATGGAGGGACGTGTGGTGGTTCGAGCTCCCACAGTCCTTGCATGCCCCCCTTGACCTGCACTCGCTCTCGTAGTGACGGCCGAGACAACGCTGGCAGCGCTCGCGTGCCTGTACAAAGTCCCAACGGCCCTGTGTTGGCTGGGCATTGTACCATCTGCACGTCATGAGCCTATGTCCCCTAGTGGCACAATAGGGACAGTAGGACGTCGAGCGTGAGGAAGAGGACGAGGACGATGATGAGGAGCAGCTTTCCTGGAAGGCCGAGTAGGGGAACGGGGAAAGGCTGTCTGCGAACCGGGGAGGTGGATGGGCGGTGACGCATTTGCTGCGCTGGGCGGAACGGCTGGTGAGTAGGCTGATCATAGGCGCGGAGAGGCAATGGAGCTGAGGAGCGGCCACGGTAATGGTCGGGTTGTTGCTGAGCCATCTGAGCAAAAGTGCGATGGGGGCAACTGAGGAGGCGCGCGGCTACGAGAAGGGCCGGGCTGGGGCTGAATGGGTTGAGCCATGGCTATGTTGGAGAACTCTGTCTCCACACAGCGCGCGTGCTCCTCGAGGTAAGAGATAAGGTCCCTTAACGTGGGCAGGGTGTTACTAGACCCGTGTCTGCGTTCAAATAGCGTGCGAAGCTCGCCCTTGAGCTTCCGCACCACTATTGACACAAACACGTAGTCGTCTCCTATTGGTAGATCTAAATTGTTGAGGGCACACTGAGCTGATATGAGCGGCGTGAGGAACAGTGTGCAGATGTTCGAACACGTATGGATGCTTGGCAGCCCTAAGATGATGTCCACAAAACTATCAATGAGAACCCGGCGGTTCTCGTACCGCTTGGTGAGGATGTCCACGGCTACGGCAAAATTCTCATTGGTGGCCTTTAAGTGGGACACCATACTTAATGCCTCACCGCTGAGACTTGAGAATAGGTAGTGGAGCTTGACTGCGTCCGACAGGGTCGCCATGTCGTCAGTCAGACTCCTAAACAGCGCAATGAAGGAAGGCCAGTCCTCTACTTTTGAGCTGAACCTGGGCAGCGCTATCTTGGGGAGGACGGCTGTGGGCGTATTGACGCCGAAACTGGGCTGAGCGCTATGGGTTGGGGATGACGTGAAAGAGGTTGAGATATCCTCCCTAGCCATAAGTATCCCCAGGTACGCTCCGGAGGCTATTGTGTGGTTCTCAGTGTATGTCTTCTCAATCACCTCGCCTAAGTTCTCTTCGTCGAGAATGTTGTAGTATACTGAGTCCAGCTTGTCCTTTACGCCTTGTATTTGTGCGAAACGCACGTTAAATTCCGTTATGGAATGTTTGGTGTCGCCAGCAATAATCTTTGATCGCACCTCTAGGAGCTGGTGTATAGCTTTGGCGGCCTCCCTAAATATCGCGGCTTGTGACTTGGTCGGCATCGCGATAATTAAAAGGAGACAAAAAAAATAAACAAATTTAAAAGCAGTAAAAAGAACAACACCCTGTATATATTCTATAGTTGGGCTGGACGTATTTGTTTACTAAGGTAAGGGCAAATGGGCTAAAATTAATGCAACAATAAACTACGTTGGGACGCCTTGTATGTATATGTCCCATGGGTGGGCAAACGCATGTGTATGTGTGTGTTTGTGTTTATTGAACGCGCTTACGTAATATTAGCCGACGGCAAAAGGAAAAACAACAAAAAAAAAATCACGTCATCCGTAGCCCACTAGTGGGCAAGCGCATGCGTAGTCGATGGCGGCGCATCCAATTAGCCGGGAAAGCGTTAAGAAAAGTAAAAGAGAAAAAAAAACTAATAAAAAGAAAGTGTGGGATACGTTATACGTAGCCCACAGTTGGGCAGACCTGTAGCGGAAACTAGCGTGAAAAATGAGTCGGTCGCAAAAAAAATATATACAAATAATATAAACTTAATAAAAAGATTGGGACACACTGTCTGTGTCCCACAAGTAGGCAAACGTGTGTAGAAGCGAAGGCGACGCACGCAAATAGCCGTAAGCGATTTAAAAAAAAACTGATGAAACTAAATGAAACACACTAAGCTCATGTGGTGAGCACGCACAAAAAATGAGCCGATCGCAAAGGCAAAAATTAAAAACAAAAAAATATATAAAATCAACACGAGCGAAAAAAATAAAGCACGCTACTTGGCACGCGTGGTGAGCATGCACGAGAACTGAGCCGATTTAACACGACAAGAACATAAAAAATTCAAAAAAATAAAACGGAAAAAACAACAAATTTTGCATACAATCTCTCGTTATAATACACAAGCGCGCTTAGTCAGCGACGTAAGACAAAATTGGTCACAAGCAAAACAAAAGCAATAATTAACACGTTGATGGACAGTACCGCCCACAGACGTAAATACTTAAAAAGTGATACGACAGTACGCCTCTCGACGTAAGAGTTTAGGTTAAGCCAAAGTCAGTACGCCCTAAGACGATCGATTTTTCATATAAATATTAGGAACGGCATACTGTAGTGTCACCGTAGAGGTAACTTAGACTTTTATACTGTCACCATGTAATGAATTGTAAAGGTTAAAAACAAACAAGGTCATGCACACGTCGCCATTTTTCCGCTCCCCCTCCGCACGCACACTACGGCCGTAGGCGTCCTGTTCTCATAGATTCAGTCGGGTAGTGCGCAGCGGCGGTGCCCCGCGCGTTGCTAAGTGCTTTCGCTCCAAATTCGCGGGTGAATCGTATTGAAAGGTTAGTAAATGTTTGTTGTAAACGTTATTTATGTTGTTTTTTATTTGTATTATACTATAATGTATCCGTAAACAATATATTTCCCATGTTGTATGTTTTGAGCAATATTTCGTGATACCTACTAAAACACATCGTAATTATTTGCAGATGGCGGCTAGGGATTCCTATGAGGAGCAACAAAAAAGATTACAAGACTTGTTTGATGCGGCTTCTACTCCTGGGTCAAGTGAAGATCCTTTTGCTGATGATGGGGAGTTCGGAAATGACCAAGATTATGAGCCATCTGGCAACGAATCGACAAGTTCTGATGATGCAACCCCAATCTCAGCAACAAGGCGTATAAGGCAAAGACCAGCTGCTTTATGTTCTGGTGAGTCCTCATCTTCTTCATCTAGCGATTCAGATGATGACAGAACTGAATGTTCTTCCAACTCCGAGGCAAATCGCAACGATATTGACACATCATTAGTACGAGCCCCTGTTTCTTCTACAACTGATACATCAACAAATGTGCAACCTAGTAATGATCAACAGCCTCAGAATGAGTCAATACTAACTGATGGACAGTCAACCTCGATCAATGCCGATACTAGGGAATCAGATATACCTGTTATGGAAGAAACGTGGTCTACTACAGTTACTGACATACCGGAATTCAATTTTGACAATTCAGCCACTGGCATCACCGTAAATATTGATGGTATCGAGCATGTTATAGATTTTTTTCACCTTGTGTTTCCGCAAAATTATATAGAATATCTAATAGACTGTACTAACGCTTATGGACATGCTCTCTGCAACAGTAATAGACCTCATACCAGACATAGCCGCAAAGCTGTATACCGTGAAACGAATTATGACGAAATGATGAAATTCCTGGGACTCAGTCTTCTCAAAGGTCAGATAAAAAGCCCTCAACAACGAAGTCTCTTTTCATTATCCAATGCGCTATATTATCATCCCGTATTCAACTATACAATGTCAGGGCGGAGATACGAGCAAATATTACGATGTCTTTGTGCATCTGATTTGAATGCCAAAGGAGAAGATAAGGTCGGTAAATTTATTGATATGCTGACACTTACTTTTAGAAAAGCTTACAATGCAGGTGAGGAATTATCATTGGATGAATCTCTTCTACTATTTCGAGGTCGTCTACATTTCCGCCAGTATATTAAATCCAAGAAAGCCCGCTATGGTATAAAATTCTATGAATTAACTACACATGATGGTTATGTACTGAATGTAAAAATGTACGCAGGCAAGGAAGCAGTAGATCCGAACATGCGTGAATCTGAGTCTAAGACAGAAAAACTTGTATTGCGATTGATGCGTCCATACTTGCTTCGTGGTCATCATCTATTCATGGACAACTTTTACAACTCTGTGAAGTTGACACAGAAATTACTGGACTTAAAAACTCATTGCACCGGTACCTTGCGCACTAATAGGAAAGACAATCCTAAACATATTGCGACTAAAAAGCTAAAAAGGGGCGAGCACGTATGGTCACGCAAGAACAAAGTATATGTTTCAAAATGGAAGGATAAGCGTCCTGTCTTAATGATTACGACTAAGAAGCATCCCTCAATCGTGGAAGTGCAAAACAGATTCGGCAAATCGAGGTTGAAACCAATTGAAGTTGAAATTTACAATAGATACATGTCCGGAATTGATCGTTCAGATCAGATGATATCGTATTACTCTTGCCCTCGAAAATCCATAAGGTGGTACAAAAAGGTGCTATTTCACTGTCTAGATATGGCAGTGTGGAATGCATTCTTTTTGTACAGAAAATATAAAAAAGACAACGCTAGCAATTACCATTTTGTACATTATAGAGAGGAATTAATCAGAGTGATGATTGACCTTAAAGATTCCAAACCAAGAGACTTGTTCAACAACTCAAACAGCATTCATGATAGCAGGCGTTTCCGTCCAAATATAACTTCAGCACCTATTCCTCAAGAAGCAAACGTCTCTCAAACTGAAAATACCATGCGCGGTCACTGGCCCGAACAAATGTCAGCTCGACCAGGAACCAAAAAAAAATTTGCTTTCCTGCAATGTAAAGTTTGTACCCAAAAAAACATTCGGCGAGAAACGAGCTATCGTTGCAGTGGGTGCCCAGATAAACCCCCATTGTGCCCATCTTGCTTTGAATGTTATCACGAAAACTTATTAGTCTAACTGATGATTGATAATGATCACAGAATGTTTATGTTGTGATAAGAAAAAACTGCTGTGATTTTACTCGTTGCTATCATACTATGTGTGAGATATTGTATGTTTAATTTTTAAAGATTTATGTGATTATATGATTTTAGTCATCACTTGAATGTGAATGCTTGAATAAGTGCCATTTTAATTATTGAGACTGATAAAGTAGAATAGAAGCGGATGTTCTTGTTAACTTATAATATGTTTTAAAATAAACACTATGTCGTTTATTTAGAAATTTGTAAGATTTTAAGAATTAAATTGAAAATTATTGAAGTATTGTAATTTTAAAAATGATTGAGACTGAGATCAAGACTCCTAATAGAAGTACCTGTTAGAGAATTTGTTAACTTAATAAATACTTAAAAATAAGCATTAAGTATGTAGTTTTTTTTGAGATTTCTACGATTGTAGTAACTACTTCAATATTAAAGACTCGAAAAAATGTCGCTATGATTATTAAGATTGCTAGTTGATGTATCTGTAAGTGAATATTTTTGTTAATTTAATAAATACTTTAAAATAAAACACATTTTTTTATTATTTCAACAACGTTAGACGTATACGCCTATAGACGTACTGTCATATAACATACTACAATATACGATATTACGTGAAAGTACGCCTTACGACGTATACGCCTATAGACGTACTGTCGTATTACATACATAATTTACTATGTGTTGTGACACTACGTCTATAGGCAATGTATGAAATAAAGTAGTGACAAAGCAGTAACAATCGGTACAGTAGTAGTGTCCATCAACGTGTTAAGCAACGTGCAGAAATAATTGCGTTAAAAAAATTTTGTATGTTGTGTGGTCGCAATCCTCACAGAAATCTTTTACGACTACCGACGAAATTTTTATTGGGGCAGGGTAAAGTTACGGGAACAAATAAATTAAGAAATGAAATGTGAAATTATTTTTTAGCGGACTGTAATTGAATGAGCTGATGGAACGTGAAACCCAGTTATGGTGAAATGGGAAACAGTTTACTGGTTACGGGAAGGTCGCCGGTTTTTTTTATTTACCGGTTCGAATGACCATTTATGTTGGTGCGAGAGGCACTAACATACGACGTAATCAAGGTTGTGGACCCAGAACGACAGGTTTGGTTAGGGATAAGGAAGAAGTAGGTACTCACGGGAAGGTGTCCGGAATCGCAGGAACCTGGAGGCGCGCTGGCGGCGGGCAGCGATGCAGGCGGTTTCTGACGCACAGTACACAGTTCTTTCACCTAATCACAGGCACTATATTCACAGGCACTATCATTAAGGGCAGTCCAAAGCGATATCAAGGCGCGTATCGTCCGTACGTCTTGCGATCAGCTGTTTCGTGCGCGCGCGGTAGATAGCTAGAGACGAAACTGGAACTGTCACCTTACGGGGCGAGCGACCGCGCGTCGCGCAGCGGTGGCGCCGCGGCAGGCCGGCGGACGCGGTCGTCAACAACCGTTGAGTCAACCGCCATACTGGCGGTATCATTTGAATGGGCGTCCCGGCCTTGGCGGGAACACCATCTTTATTAGACCAAGTGAAATTGAAACTGCATTAGCATTACGTAAAGGCTCTATATTACATCAGTCGACTATAATCTCAACAGAACTTTTGGCACATTTAAAGTTAATTTCCAATGTTGGAAAACTTGGTGTATATCCCTAATTAAGATAATTTAGTTAAATTAGAAGAAACTTTTATTGTAAAATCATATTTAAAAAAAAAAAACAGAAAACGTTCATAATGGATTTCCATTATGAACGTTATCTGGTATCAAGGGAATTTTCCCTTGATAGATAACATTACATATAATTATTTTAAACTGTTTTCCTTACCTGTATTCCAAAAAAAAATCGACTTCACTATATTCCCTAAATACTCTTACCTATTGGCGAAAGGTGTAAAATACTTACCGATTATAAAAGCGTGTCGCGGTCATGCTACCAGAGACCACTTCCTCTGTACGAATGATGACCGGGCCCTGTACCAAGATGTCACCTGTATAGAGCAGTTAATGAAGTTTGAAAGCAATCTCAGCATCAGATTCGCATCAAAGATGTAAAAATATAAAGAATCAAACTTGGAAATTGGATTTTATTCACAAAACTGAAAGAAACATTATAAAAAATGTAATGGCGAAATAAATAGATATCCAGTACTTGGGACTTATATACTTACCCTGGAAGATCCATGTGAACTAGAAATATCCGGTACTCAAATTCATCACCGCCAATTTATACAGAAAGGGACTATGTACTTGCAATTCCCGTTATCAACTTACCGCAGCTACGAGTGAAAACGACGCTATCCAGTACACGTGCACTTAACATGAAGGAGGTCAACTTAGATGAAATTAAATACATGTCAGAAGTGCTAAAACATAGTGAAGTGATCGACAGTGTTTCCAGTAGTAAAACCGATTCTAACTTCAGTGTTTTTATTAATGTTATATTATGTCTTTTAACTCTAATTTTACTTATTATTATTCTGTATCTTTAGATCTTTAGAGTCTTTAGATTTAAAATTATGTCTTTTATGAAAAATTGTCGAAAAAATGTTAAAAATAACATGTAGAGTGGTAGAGCCACGCTGCGTTGCAGCACACATTGGGCCGGCTCGCCCGGCGTAATACCACCCTCTCACTAATATTCGGCGTGAAATAATGGCACTTGGTGCTGTTGTGTTTCGTCCGACCAGTGAGGGTTCCGGAGGCCCCTTCCCCCCCCCCCTCCTCCCAATTCCTATTCCTTCCTTAAACCTATTCCTCCCTTAAAGGCCGGCAACGCGTCTGCGATTCCTCTGGTTTTGCGGGTGTCCATGGGCGGCGGTGATTACTCTCCATCAGGTGACCCGCCTGCTCGTTTGCCTCCCTCTTTTATAAAAAAAATAAAAATGATTCCGATAATTTTACAAAGTCAAATTATTTATTCAATGTAAACCTTTATAGGCACTTATTGACGTCAATACTAATAATAATAAAAAAACAGTTAACTAAATTATAGTTAAGACTTAACAACTAATCTAACGAGCTATAGTCTGTGCCAGATAAATGCGCATCGCTACCCCCAGTACCACTGCATGCCGAAACAGAATCGCGTCGAACCGAAATATAAGCCGTGGTCATAGAATTGTGTAAACATACGCATCCTGGTACGAGAAAAAATAGCGGGCAAGTGTCTCTCCCCTAGCGACACAAACGGCTAAAATTTATAGGTAATTTATCGTTTTTTTGGGATGAAAGGTGAAAAATGATAAATCATAATGAATTGTTACTTAAGTTATTACTTGGATGGATGGAATAAAATTAAATATGACCTCCAATTATCGTATTGATATTGTGGTAAGTAATAGAAATTGGAGAGTTTTTGAAATAAAATAAAGTAACGGCTGAAATGAGTTTTGGAAAACATTAGTACCTAACCAATAAGGTTGACATTTTTAATCATTCAAATATATTTTTTTATAAAAACTTAAGCATAAAAAAATGTCAAAAATTAACATGCATAAATTTGTGTGTTTTTAAATTGTTTCGTTTTTCGTCTTGGTACAAGCACAGAATAACTAATATTACTACCGTACAGAAAGTTCACCCTTCAACGACCCCCACGCGAAACCGAAACCCATCGCGTGACCCGAGCGTTCATATTCCGATAAGCACAGCCGACCCGATATCGATTTGACGTCCGTCAGCAGCGCAGGGTTTACGCGCGCGCGTAGGGATTACAAGTTAAGGCTAGATAGATCGCGCTTTGAGTTTTTTCAAACCATCTTAGACATAGAAAATAATGGTTTAAATTCTGGAAAAAAAAAAGTATGTATTAGTTAAGGATCCAATCTATTTAAAGTCTCATTCAGTTACAAGATCCAATGAACTTCACTCGATAGAAAAAAAAACATAATCAAAAAAAATACATCTGGGGATGGAGGAGTTATGGTACCCCCTTGCCCCTCTGTATTAAATTAAGAGGGTTTACATAGTCATTTCTACTTTAGTTCTAAGAAATATAATTGTTTAGGCTAACTCGACGGAGCCGCATCCTGCATGCCTTGTGACTCGAATAGAATCAGCATTAAATAGGCCTCCAAATCGGCAACACTCTCTAGTTTTTTTTTAATTATAATTTTTAGAAACTAATTTAGACTCTCCCAAAACTTGACTATGTACTCTATGTTGTTTACCTTTTATATTTTTGGAAGTTTGTTGTCTGTCAAGAGAGTTGGTCGTGAAAATATCATAGTTACTGTACTAGTATAGTAACTTTATGGAAAATATATATAATTCTAATTCTGGGTTCTGGATTCTGTAATTCCATTATCGAACCTGATCCCAGGTGCCCAGGTTAGTCACGGGCCCCGTATTACCCCTTTTTATTAGACGACCGTAACAGGACATTACTTGTTGCATCACGCGGTGATCAAAGTATCGAGCCTCACCACACGAGTCCGACTAAGTGTTCGACGCCTCTGCAAGGGACTTCAATGCCAATTTAATAAACGCCTGTTTGGAAAAAGGGATGAACTTCCTCGAGCTGATTCCTATTTTGCTGACGAGATTTAGAACGCATGCTGTAGGCATTACATCAGACATCATTTCTTCAGATTTCATTGGCAGAAGAAGATAGGAAATACCTTTGCTTTATATGTTGGTCAGAGAAAAGTGATATTGTCGTCTACCGCCACTGCAGAGTCGTGTTTGGGTTAACTTGCAGTCCGTTTTCGCATGCTGCCACATTGATTCATCACTTGAAGAAGTATACCTCATCTAAATACACAAATACCGCACAAACGTTGAAAGACTCATTGTACGTCGACAACTGCGTAACGAGCGTAGGAAGCAGAGAGGAAGCTGAAAAGTTTATAAGAGAATAGGGGTATCTCATGAACGAAGGGAAGTTTGACTTAAGAGGATGGATTATAGCCCTTACAGTGTGAAAATACTGACAAGTCAACCTTTCTGTACTTGGTCTGACCTGGCAAACAGAAGCTGATGATTTGTGTTTTAACGTGAACCCACTGAAGACTTCTAAGGAGGATGCCAGACGACGAGAATTGCTTTCAAACTGCAACCGTATATTCGATCCCATTGGTTTCACTAGTCCTATGACACTTATTTCTAAACTATTGTTACAGCGAACTTACCCCAAGTTCGCTGTAACAATAGTTTAGGAATAATCGTTTGCTGGGATACCAAGCTGCTGACGACATACACACAGAGTTTAAAACATTGCTGGATGATGTACATTGGCTGGATCAATGCAGAATACCTCGGAGACTAACATCAGAACCTATTGAGAAAGGCAAGAACACGTTGCACACGTTCAGCTGTGCAAGTAAACATGCATAAGCCACTTGTACCTTTTTACCTTCAGAAACCGATAAAGGGATTTCAGTACAACTCGTGCTGGCCAAGTCCAGAGTAACTCCAGTAAAGGAGATATTAATTCCACATCTGGAACTGATTGCTGCATTAATGTCGACACGGATTTATGTTCGAGCATGCAGTGCCCTGCGCCTACTAAATTGTAAAGCTTACTTCTGAACAGATAGCTCTGTTGCCATGACATGGATCACAACTGGTAAAGAATGGAGCATTTTTGTCAAAAACAGAGTTCGGGAAATCAGAGAAGTGTCCAAAACGGAAGACTGGAGACACATCAAATGCACGTTGAATCCTGCTGATCTTCCGTATAGAGGATGTAGTGGAAAGAAGTTGGCTGAATCCAAATGATGGGAGGGCCCCGCTTGGATAAAAGAAAGTGAAGATAGGTGGCCAGTTTCTATGGAAATGATGTGTAAATAGAGAGGGACGGTACGAGGTAGTCTTACCATGGAAGATTGATCGATCTGATCTCTTGGAAAATAGGTTGCTAGCTGAGAAACGTTAACAGTCGACAACTAAGCGACTAGAATCCTTGAAGGAGCTGCATAATTATGATGCCGTATTCAAACAATGGCTTGGCCTGGGAATAATAGAGGAAGATCCAGACATTACAGTTCCTGAATCCAGACATTACATTACTTGTCACATCACGCGGTGATCAAAAAATCAAGCCTCACGACTCGGCCCCGTATTACCCCCTTTTATTTGGCGACTCATAAAGATTATCCCAAAATCCACTCAAGTTACGAAATATTTTCCGAGAAAGCCAAAACGCTGTTCGGTGTGAATGATATCATACAAGAGCAGTGGCCGCAGGAAGCTGAATGTAACAAGGCGGAACGAGTGCGGGACAGTGAGACAGCAGATTCATAAAAGCAAGAATACGTGAAGCTAAAATTTAAATTCGAGAAAATTCACAATGAAGATTCCGGCTCGAAATTTGAGAGTGCGTCAGTCAGTGACAACGCAAAACATCTTTGACGACTGCCTAAGCTGGAATTGGTGAAGTTGGAAAAGCGAAAAATCGGCTTGGTTTTTGGACCTCATTTAAAAAATACACGGAGACCAGTCCATAGACGATGACGATAAGATGGCCTATCTTTTACAAAGCATAGACTCTGGAGTCCCTCGGCTTACGAGCTAGTCAAGAGCTTTCCACTGTGCGATGAAAACTATGCTCAAGCAATTGACCAGCTAAATCAAGGTACGCACGGGACGAGCTGCTCATCGAGATTTATGTCAAGGAGCTGTTATCGTTGGTGCTTCAGCGGAAAGAGATAACCTCCATGAGTATTTTTTCGTTATGTGATAAACTTAAAACGCAGCTCAGAGCTTTAGGAATCCTCGGAGTCACAAGTGACAAGTATGCCGCCATGCTCTACCCACTAGTTGAATCGGCACTTCTCGAATAGATGTTGAGAGTCTGAGAACGTCAGAGGGGCAAAGACGCAAGTACAGATACCCTCAAAGGCTTACTTAAGTTCGTAAGAGTTCGTAAAAATTGAGAGTAAAGAACGTATACAAATCGCGAGAACCAGCCTGAACGTAGACGACGAGAACGAGCAGACAAGAATACCTACGGCAGGTTGCTTAGTTGCTGGAGATGCGAAGGCCACATCTAAATCATCATCTAATAATTACGACAACGTGTGTCTGGTGTGACAAAACATCTCACAGCAGTCTAGAGTGCTACAAGGCGCAGAAAAAGACATTAGAAGCGAGAAATGAGATGATAAATAAAAATAAGACATGTACGGTATGTTTAAAACCGGGACATCTACATGTCCCGGTTTACTACGTAAGAAGTGTAAATTGTATAATTTGTCAGAAGAAACATGCCTTTCCTTCTGTGCCCAGAGATCAAAACGACAGGTTCAACAAGCTCTGACAATTCTGAACTGATGTTAGCTAGCAAAACCAACGGGACGACACTTCTTCAAACACTCACCGTCAAGATCGGCAATGAAACAGTGAGAGCTTTCATCGACACAGGAGCTCAAAGGTCGTACATCAGGAGAGATATCACCTCACGACTCTAATTAGTCCTTGAGGGCGAAGAAAAGCTAAAGCATTGCTTGTTCGGGGGAGTAGAAACCAAGGAAGAGTCGTATCAAGTTTTCAATCTAACCGTGAAGAGCATTACTGAGAAAGTTACTCTCAATATGACAGCATTGAGCAAGGAGAATATCTGCGGTTACGTGCCATGTATATGTGTATATGTATATGTCATGAAGCATTCATCAGCCAGAAGCTTTAAACAGCATAAACTCAGTCTGACTGATATTAGTGACAATACACCAGAAACAGGTCTTCTAATAGGAGCAGACTATGCTGACAGGATCAGGACTGACGTCATACCGTTAAATGAATATCTCTTTGCCATTCAAACCAAACTTGGATAGACGCTGCAAGGCATTGTCGCTCCGAAAAATGATACAATCATTGCCACGGTGGAATTGCACAGCCAAGATATTAGTTGTTTATGGAATTGGGAAGTATTAGGGATCGAAAAACCTTAGGACAAGATCTTGAAAAAAAGGACAGAGGAAGTAGCCATAGAAGCTTTCAAGGAAAACGTATGTGTAAATAGAGAGGGATGGTACGAGGTAGTTTTACCATGGAAGATTGATCGACCTGATCTCTTGGAAAATAGATTGCTAGCTGAGAAACGTTTACAGTCGACAACTAAGCGACTAGAATCCTTGAACGAAAAATGGAAATGAATGTAAATGAAGAAGCTATTAACAAAGAACTGAAAAAGTTAAAGATAACAGTTAACAATACGGTTTCTATTTTAGAAAATTTTACAACGAGCCTGATGAGAATGTCGAAGTACTCCAAAATAGTCCGTTCGGTAGCTTGGATATGGAGATTCTATATAAATTGTAGAGCCTTAACAAAAACGATAGGAGACTTGACGCTGGATGAAATAGAGCACACGGAAAGAACTTTGTTATGGGTGGTCAAAAAAGAATCGTTGCACAATGGAGGAGAAATGAAAGGAACAAAAGATTTTAAAACTTTCGTGGATAGCAACGGAATACTTAGAATCAAGACAAGACTGACGCTGAAGGAAAAAAGTGAAATCTTTAAAGCTCCAATATCCTAGTGAACGGGAAACATCCTATCTTCACGCTGGTATGCATATTCTGTTTCCACACTCCGTAATGAATATAGGATAGTAGAATGCAAAAGAGTAGCGAGAAAGATTATTGCGAGATGCGCAGTATGCAAGAGATTTAAAGTGGCAAGCTATAAAATGCCAACTGCGCCTTTGCCGGACAACCACGTGGAGAACAAGTTCCAAGTAACGGGAGTAGACGCAGCAGGGCCATTGATGCTGAACACGGGAGAGAAATCTTGGATGATTCCGTTTACCTGCGCAGTCTACAGAGCCATATACATAGAACTCGTAATATATATATGTGGACTGAGTGTTTTATTATGGCATTGCGCAGATTTACCGCCCGTAGAGGCCGCGTCCAGATAATTTATTTCGACAATGGAACAAATTTTGTCGGTGCTGAGAATTTATTTTCAAATGTTGATTGGGACTTAAGATTACTCAACAGCCTACCGGATAAAGTGGATTTTTAATCCGCCCGCAGCTACCTGGTGGGAAGGATGGTGGGAGAGAATGATCAGAATGGTCAAGGAACGGCTGCTGCAAGGAAAGGCGGAACCTCGGAAAAGCATCGCTCACTTTAGTTGAGCTGGAAACGTTGCTTTGCGTTAAAGAGAGCGTGATTAATTCGAGGCCATTGACTTAAGTTGCTGAGAATGACACACTTCGTCCACTGACATCCGAGAGTTTCCTTCATAGCTTAATAGGGCATAGATGCATTTGCATCTATATTATCATTATATCAGGCTATTTAGCCTGAATGCCCAACAGAAGTATGCACAAAGACTAAAGGTACGCTTACACGGGCAATGAAAATTGATCAATTATGAGCAATACTAGGCGATTGTGACGTGAAAAAATATTAAATATAAAAAGCATTATTTTGGCGAAATGTCTTATACTAATGTGAAACTAGATAATACCACGCAATACTTTCATACACGTACAAAACTATCGCTCGCAATGAAGCGATTTTTTATTTTTTTTTTAATTGTTTAATGGCGCGCTCGATTTGTGCTTTAGCAAAGGCACAGTAAAAAGTTAGGAAGCGAATTATTTTTTATTTATTAAATTTTAAAAAGGAAATAACGGAATTAAGAAGGAAAGCATTAAAATAGGATTAGATAGGAATTAATGATTGATTTAGATTTTAATATAGTTAATTGAAAAAAGAAAGATTATGCTTTGTAAATATGAAAATGATTAATTGTAAATAGTAAATAGGTTATAGAGGATGGAAAGGATACATGAAGTGATGGGATTCGAAAAAATCGGAACGATCATAATAAAAGGCATGCGAAAAAGATATGATTAAGGTCACCAGATGGGCAAGAATGCAGACATGTCCCAGCCAGCCTCATACGAATAATACTTGATGAAGCACTTTGACTAAGTTGAGCGATTTTCTTGCAGCGGAAGCTAGCAGTGCTTCTTTATTTGAATCACAAGCAACGGAAAAAGAAAAGGAACAGACATACCTAATTTGGGTACGAACGTTTTTAGAAAGACGGAATCAATCATCATTGTGTTGTGAATTAGATGATATTATATATGCAAATAAGATCAACGTCCACTAAAATCGAATCTGCAGTAGAAGTGCCAATGATGTATAATTTAATTATTGTAAAATTAGTGGACCTTAGATTAATGATTGGTCTCGCTGCGCTCGACTAGATCCTCCGTCGTACTTGTCAAATGCGGCAACAAATACTACGCCGAAATCGGCGTACCCGAGCCAGTCACACTGACAGCTGTGGGTGACGTGTATGTCCTGAATGTTTTATTCAATTTTGGGCTTAATTCAAACTAAAATGCCAGTTTGCGTAGTAAAACTGTGTAAAAATAATACTTCTAAAAATAAGAAGGACACTGGGATCACATACCATCAGTAAGTATCGTATAATTTCGAAATCTCATCATGAAATAATATGAACAATAAACGCCATTCAGTGTTACCGCTTATACAAGAATAAAGTCCCCGTGGTTGAGATTTGAGATTTATTATGTGAATTTATTGTTATTGTTTTTATTTTAAAGGTAACCTATTTCATTTGTCTTACAAAGCTACTATATACGTAACTTAGTTCTGTTATTTCATGTTAACTTATATTTGTGATCTATAATAAGGTGTAAAAATGTTAGCTGACACTATATCAAGGGGATTCTACCGATGAAACTGAACAACTTTCCATAAGGAACATGGGTCATGAGTCTTTAGTCCATTAGTCGCCTTTTACGACACTGAAGAGAAGAGAGGGGTTGGTAGTATTATTTTAATGAGCCCATCGTCGCTCTATGCTGTTGGATGTATGTGCAGTATTTAGTCCGTTAGTCCCCTTTTACGACATCGAAGAAAAGTAAGGGGTTGGTAGTATTATTTTGGTGAGCCCATAGTTGCTCTATGCTGTTGGATGTATGTGCAGTCTTTAGTCTGTTAGTCGCCTCTTACGACACCGAAGGGAAGAGAGGGGTTGGTAGTATTATTTTAATGAGCCCATCGCCGCTCTATGCTGTCGGATGTATGTGCAGTCTTTAGTCCGTTAGTCGCCTTTTACGATACCCAAGGGAAGAAAGGGGTTGGTAGTAATAAAAAAAAACTACAAGTGAGGTCTAATCATTGCTATACATACCTACCATTTTTCTACAGAAGAAACCTAAGGGGTTGGTAGTAATAAAAAAAAACTACAAGTGAGGTCTAATCGCAACAACACCACATCACAACAATAGGAACGCAAAGACATAGTGAGCCTCTCGGTTGAGCGAACAATAGAAATAGCTTGTGTGGAGTTGGAGCAGTTTGTTGTATTAAGTGTGTACAGACCTCCTTCAGCATCATATGATTTTTTCGAAAAAGTTATGGATGAGGCATTACAGAAAGTCCGTAATGTGGGTAAAACCCACGTAAAACCATAATTGTTTGCGGGGATTTTAATATTAATTTGTTAGAAAATTCCATATTGTCAACTAAAATTAAAAACCTATTTCTATCATATAACTTAAATTATTTATTTTTGGAGCCGACAAGAATAACTGCCACTTCGGCCACCTGTATTGATAACATAGGGTGGGCCATGAATTAGTTAACATTTGAAAAAATCGTATAAAAAAAACCATTTAACATATTTTAGAAATCGTTTATTTACGAGAAAGCTAATTAGTTGTAATTTATTTTTTAAAAATTATTTCGTCTAAATGACCACCGTTTCGGTTTTTGCACTCATCTAAGCGAGTCCTAAAGTTTTCGAATACTCTTCTGCAAAGAGGCCGCGAGATCGCCGACATCTCTTCGATGATTTGCAGCCCATACAGTTACCTTGGGAGAGTGAAGTGGCCTCTCATGTTTAGCTTTAGGATTTTCGCTGCTCCTGCAATTCTGTTTGTTTACATGTCCATTTAGGTGGCAATGGGCTTCGTCAGAGAATAAGATGTTGTGAAAATTACTGAATCGAGTTAACATTGTTTCGGCATATGACTTACGCAAATTTAAATCATTAGGGTTTAGTTCTTGCACTACCTGGATCTTATATGGATGTAATTTCAAATCTAATTTCAAAATACGGCGTAATGATGTGCGGGATAATCCTAATTCAGCCGAACGTTTGCGTGTCGATAAATCTGGATCACGTCGAACAGAAGCGGAAACTTGCTGCACGTTCTCTTCGCTCCGAGAAGTCCGCGGGCCGCCGGTTTGTTTCTCCCGTCTCTTCGAACTTCTTCACCCATTTCTTTATTAAAGGAGCACTTGGACACTGACTTAAGTCGTGTAAACCATATTCAACGCGAAATAAGCGTCTCACAGTAATGAGCGAAAAGTTGTTTAAATAAAACTGTTTCACGCAGTAAGCGCGTTGCGGCCCCGTGAAGCGATCCATTGCGACTAAATTTCCAAGAAGCGAGCTAGTGCCCCCGCCCGCGCCCGCGCCCCGCGCGGCAATAGTTTGCGCGGTAAGTTACATTTAAATGTTAACGAATTCTTGGCCCACCCTGTATATACAAATGTAAAACCACTGGCTAAGCAAATTATTAATAATCTGGACTCTGATCATTGTGGCCAAATGGTCAGCTTTCCACACCAGCGTAAACAAGTGACGAAAAAGAATATCACTGTTGTACCAAAAACTGCAGGTCGGCTGGAACGCTTTAAAAGCAATCTAGATACAAAATTAAATTATTTAGAATACAATGACAACCCTAATGTCTTTTATAATATTTTTTTTAACATTATTGTTCAGAATTTAATAAAACTTTTATTCCAAAAAAGATCTCAGTTAGTGGTACTGTAACTTTTAATGAATGGGCTACAATTGGTATTCACAGAAGTAGGAAACGCCTTTATGAACTTTATGGTGAACGCAACTATAACACCAGCGATGACTTCAAATCATATGTTAAAAATTATTCAAAGTTATTCAAAAGAGTATGTCGATTAGCCAAGGCAAACTATTTGAGTTCTAAGATTAAGAATAGTAATGACAAAATAAAAATGACATGGAATATTATAAATAGTGAAACAGGAAAGGTCAAAAGTCGTAATAATGAGTACAATTTAAATTGTGATAATAAAACCTTGACTTCTGATGCTGATATTGCTGCAGCATTTGAGAGGTTTTTTACTGACATTCCAGTTTCAACTACAAAAGCCTTGATTTCCTCCCCCACTGTAGCTGAATCTGTTTTGAAGGAGAATGTTAAAGATTACGAAAGTAATTTCAGTTTTCAAAAAGGACATTGTACAGAATTGGCTTAGCGCGGACAGACCTTTCAGAAAATAATAAGATTACGATTATTCCTCATTATTTTTGTAAGATTTTCTGACCATTTATTGGAGTGTAAATATGTATAATTAAAAAGTATCATTTAATGAGTCTTGTTATTCAAGTATCCTTTATACGGGTAAACAATGTTGCCATTTGACAAAATTATATTACCCTGTAACTTTATTTTTTTATTTTTGGAAGAAGTTTTTTTATTATTTTAATGCAGAATAAAAATATGTAGCTGCATTATCTATAGGTAACCTTCGTACTTTTATTATTATACACAATATTCAAATTTTAATTATAATAAATAGATTACAGGTAATATGTTTAAAAGTTACAGACGATAATGTTATTCTCGGTAATGGTAACATTTTACTACTTCATTTATAGTAAAGTGCAGTGAAGGGAACTTCCATTAAATAATGACTTCATTCATTCTACGACTGGCTAAAAAGGACTCGCATTCAGAGCCGTAAAAAATAATATAAAAAAAAATCTTCCGGTTGTCAGTCAGTGGTGTGAATGTGTGATTGACACTTGCTGCTTGTCTGCTAGTTACCGGTGTTCTTGTGTTCCTTATTTTATTTTCTTTTCGATTCGACGTACGCTTTGATAATAGACTCCGATACTACTCATGACAACATTTGCCTGAATTTGGATTCTGATACCCCTGCTCAAATCAACCCCGGCCCGACCATGGATTCCGATGATGATTTCTTTGACGATACGGGCTACTAGCGACAACCAATCCACGTCATGCCACTCTAGACCTTGCTTGATATGAATGATTGTTTTAATTGAAATGAAGACATTGCCAATCATCATATTTGGCAGGAGGGTTGTAAACTTGTGATTGTTGCAGTGCTCAAACAGATTAATGCTGCTACTGTCGTTATCTAGAAAAGTTTCCTCGATCACTACATAAACCCCCTATTAGATGAGATTAGGCATATTAATATTGTTCTATACTACTATAAAATTCTATTTTCACGTAATTTGCATATATTTTGAACTATAAATAAAGTGAACCAAACCTCAAAATCAGCTATTATCAGCACGTATAACTATTTATCAGAATTAATTGGTACAAAAAAACATATCAAAACGTATTATTCTAATAGTAATCTATCAGGTAAAAATACTTTTGGACGTATTCCAGCCTGTCCGCACTGAGCCAAGCCTCCATACAATTTGTACAATGTCCTTGTGTTATAGATATAATAAAAACATTTAACACTCTTAATAAAAAGAAAACTGCTGATCTGTGGGGTAATTCCGTGGACGTCGCTAAATCTGTAATTATGACAATAGCTCCAGTTTTAGCTTGCATATTTAATGAATGCATTGACTGTGGTGTTTTTCCTGACCTCATGAAATATAGTAAAATAATTCCATTATTTAAATCAGGTGGCACTTCTGACCCCTCTAACTTTAGACCTATTTCTGTGCTACCCACATTTAGTAAAATTTTTGAAAAGTTAATGCTAGACCAAATGCAAATTCATTTTTATAAAAATAAACTTTTACATTGTAAACAATATGGTTTTACTAGGGGTCGCTCTACAACTGACGCCGGTGTTGAGCTTTTAATCCAAATATTTGATACCTGGGAGGAATCACAGGATGCCCTAGGGGTATTTTCAGCACAAAGATAGTTTGAATGTCGTACTGATTTATCCAAGGCTTTTGATTGTGTTTTACATGAAACTTTGGTCAGGAAGCTTAACCACTATGGAATTAGGGATGCTTCTTTGAGCCTTCTAATCTCATACTTGAGTAACAGGATTCAAAAGGTCGACATTAACGGTAAAAGATCTCCGGGATCAGTGGTTAAAATGGGAGTTCCGCAGGGTTCAATACTTGGTCCATTCTTGTTTTTGGTTTATATTAATGACTTACCTTATTTTGTAAAAGACAGTCATGAGATAGTATTGTTTGCTGATGATACTTCACTTTTATTCAAAGTGAAACGACGACACCCAAATTATGACGATGTGAATAATGCGGTCTCTGTTCACTGGTTTAGTGTTAATAACTTGCTATTAAACCAGGGAAAAACCAAATGTGTAAGATTTGTATTGCCTAATGTTAAGCAGGTAATAACTAGTGTACAAATTAAAGATAAGAATGTGAATCCTGTGGACACCACTGTGTTTCTAGGCATCACATTGGATGCCAAGCTTCAGTGGGGCCCACATATAGCTAAATTCTCGAATAGACTTAGCTCTGCGGCTTATGCAGTAATGAAGATCCGTCAGTTAACTGACGTTGATACAGCTAGATTAGTTTACTTCAGTTACTTTCATAGTGTAATGTCGTACGCCATTTTACTGTGGGGAAATGCTGCCGACATTCAAACTATCTTTGTGCTGCAGAAGAGGGCTATTCGAGCAATATATAACCTACAGGCTGGTGACTCTCTTAGAGAGAGATTTAAGCATATAAGTATAATGACAGTTGCATCACAATATATTTATGAAAATCTTGTGTATGTTCATAAAAATATTGAAATGTTTTCAAAAAACAGTGATATTCACAAATTAAATACTAGAAGTAAGAACAAATTAGCAGTGCCTTATACTAGGCTCCATAAAATAAATAATTCTTTTAAGGGTCTGTGTGTACGATTATACAACAAAGTACCAAATGATATTCAGAAATTAGATCTTGATAAATTTAAAATCAAAATCAAAGAAAAGCTTTATAAAAAAGCTTATTATAAAGTGTCGGATTATACAGAAGACAAAACAGCTTGGGTCTGAAATGCTCCAAGTACCTACTCCAACAGCTATTTCTAATTGTCTATAATTAATTTATATAGAGCACCATATTTAATTAAAGTATTTACATTCAAATTCATATTTTGTATTTTGTGACCTGGTAACGACATATAATATATATATTTTTTGTAAATGTCGTTGCTTCTGTGCGCTGTGGTTTCTTGCGCCCGTTCTTTGCCACAGTTAAAAAATGATGTCCTGAATGGGTGGTAGGTTAAAAAATATTTGGACGTTTCAAAGTACTTATTAATTGAGTTTATTGAATAAATATATTTTGACTATTGACTATTGACTATTGACTAATCATTGCTATACATACCTACCATTTTTCTACAGAAGAAACCTATGTCTAACCTACATAATAATATGTACAATTATATTGATACATATTCGCTTTTAATGGGCGATTTTCCGAGATCAAAAAAAAAAAAGAAATTGGTTCGTAAATGACTTCATAGATGGCGCTTAGCACAGATTAGTATGGCGCTTAGTAAAAGGCGGGTTCATGAAGAGCACGTGTATGGCTGCGTAATAATTATTCTATTCCAAAATAGAAATAGGTTCTGAATGTCCTGAATATAAATAGGTAAGTAAATACTATTTTTTTATTCTTTTGGTAGACAAGTAAAAGTGTAGAATTTATTACAGCTTATAAGTAGCCCAGCTTTCATAAAACGACATCTATCGAGTGTTTTTGAACTAATTTTTACTTTTTAATGTGGGCTGTCAGAAAATCGCCCATTGTTAATTTTTAAATATTTTCTGAGCTACATTTATAACCGGCAACTTAACTAATACATCACAGCAAAAATATTTTTCCCATTAACTCGGGTAACAGTTGAGCAGCTGGCAACAAATTTTTCACGCACACTAGCATCCTTGCATATTGTCTTATTATAACACACTAAAATAATGAGTTGCCGCATTTACGGAGCTGTGGTTTATAGATAGCGCGGTATCTAGACGAGCGCAGCGAGACCAATCATTCATCTATGTAGTGGACCTATTAACGAGTATATTTGTTTATTTGTTTTACTTATTACACTTTTTTTATCTGTCGATAGCTTTTGCATGTTTATTTTCTTTTTTTAAATTGATAAAACTAATTTATCAGTTAAAAATGAGACTCGTAGATTAGTGACAGTATAAATATTTTATTAGTAGTCAACACAACCGTTGCTAAGAACATTGATTGACATAAGTTAAAGTTGTCCAAAAGTAAAGAGGTTTTAGTATAAAAGAATCCTTAACATCCTCCCTTTTTGGCAACCTTTAACGAACCATACCAATTTTCATTGCTATTGCTTCAATCCGTGGCTTAAGCAATGCCTTGGTTAGAAAATCCGCCAGTTGGAACTCACTGCGAACATATTCTATGCATATTTCACCATTAGCTACGAGTTCTCGTACATAAATGTCTAATAGCAATATGCTTGGTCCTTCTGTGGAGTTCTGGGTTATGTGAGATCTTTATGGCTGCATCATTATCGACCTTTAGTTTGAGTATCTCCTTCAATTCGGATATTTCGCTAAAGAGTCTTTTGATCCAGACAATCTCTCAAGCTGCTTCACTGGCAGCTACCAGTTCGGCTTCGGTGCTGGATATTGCAACACATTTTTATCGTCTACTCGCCCAAGATATTGCTCCTCCAGAGTATAGGCATAAAATACCCGACGTCGATCGTCCGGAGCTTTGGTCTCCGCCATGATCTGAATCGCTGTAACATTTCAGAATGCCAGCGTTGCATCTCTTCTTAAAAATCATGCCATAGTCCGAAGTTCCTTTGATGTATCTTAGGATACGTTTCATCTTCTGGATATCTTCTTTAGAAGGATTTTCTAGAGTTCGTGATACAACGCTCATAGCGTATGCTAAATCAGGTCTGGTTCCAACAGTGTATGCCAGTGCTCCCACAGCTTCTCTATATGGAAATGAAGTAGGCTCTACCATCTCTATAACCAGATCTGGCAATCCATCTTTCTGTATTGGAGTAGTGACAGGTTTTCAATCACTCATACCAAAGCGATCTAAAACTTTTAGAGCGTAGTGCTTCTGTGACACTTTTATACTACCGTTTTGGTCTAGTATTTCTAATCCTAGAAAATAGAAAGCATCTTTTATAGTGATTTTGAATCTTTTTTTCAACTATCTAATAAACTTTTCAGAATCTTCCTGATTTGTTGCAGCAACCAGACCGTCGTCTACATATAGAGCAAGAATGATCTTGTTACTTCCACGGTTTCGGATAAACAGGCAGGGGTCAGAATCACTTTGTTTAAATCCAATAGTCTTCAAATATCTTTATTGTTGAAATTTTGCATTCACAATGCTATATAGACATAGGATAAAATGTTTACTAGAAAAAAATCAACCAGTCTCAGGAAGCTCGAGTGAGATTTGAACCACTCGAGCTTTTCAACAATAAAGATATTTAAAAGCAATTACGTCTTTATCGATTGTTAAATACTTGCAATATTATTTCTTTCGAATGTGAGGGTAGACTTCACAGTGACGTAATACCGCTGGCTTGCAGCGTAAATGAAACTATTAGGAAAAATTCAACGACTCTTCTGGGGTCTCGGTAGCTCAGCGGTTAGAGCAGTGGACCGGCAATCCAAAGGTCGTGGGTTCGAATCCCACTCGAGCTTCCCGAGACTGGTTGATTTTTTTCTAGTCTTCAAATAATCCACCATGCATTTATTCCAACACCGAGGTGCTTGCTTAAGGCCATACAGACTTCTTTTAAGTCTACACACCTTCTTTGTTCCATCTGAGTAGCCATCAGGTTGACTCATATAGATTTCTTCGCTTATTGAACCATACAAAAATGCAGTTGAAACATCAAATTGAGTGAGTTTTAAACCTTCTTTTCTTCTTCGTTTGCTGCAACACTTAAGACAGATCTAATTGTCGTCATCTTAGCAACTGGACTGAAAGTCTCATTATAGTCGATGCCTTTTTTCTGTGGATACCCTCTAGCAACTAGTCTTGCTTTGAGTTTATCTAGAGAGCCATCTGCATTGGTCTTGATTTTGTATATCCATTTACAGGATATAGGCTTTCTGTCTTTTGGAAGGTCAACCAGTATCCAGGTTTTGTTCTCCTTTAAAGACTTCACCTCATTTTCCATTGCTTTGACCCACTGATCTTTATGAGGACTAGAAATTGCTTCCTTGTAGGTTTTTGGCTCATTGATCTCATTAAAAAATCATCTGACATCATAACATAATCTTCAAAACGTTTAGGTGGTCAAATTGTTCTTCTGTCCCGTAAAGTCATTCTTGTAGCTATATCATCTATATTATTTCTTGGAGCCTCAGCATCATCATTATCATCATCATCTATAGCACCTTCATAAAGGGTGACCCTGGCTGGGATTCTTCAGAGGACGGTTCAAATGATTCCGTACATCTGTCTTGGCTTCCTACTTCCTGACTCTCAACATGATCCGACAATGTGGGAGGCACAGTCGAACTAGGCTCATCAGTGCTACTTGCAGTGCGATCCGAGCTGTTTACATCGCGATGCTCATCAGTACTACTCACAGTGCGATCCGAGCTGTTTTCGATGCGATCATCCCCCCTTGCATCACACATTGGTGGTTCTGAAAATGGAAAGTAGATCTCAGCTGAGTGCTGCTCTTCCGAAGTATCTAGGCCAGACGAAGTAATTACTAGCTCATTAAATATAACGTCTCTAGACCTTATGAGTTTTCCACTTTTACTTAGTCAGCGGTAGCCTTCATCACCGTCATATCCAATTAGGATGCATTTTTCAACCTTTTTAGAAAGCTTTACTCTCTTTTGTTGAGGAATATGGGCGTAACATTTACATCCAATTATTTTTAGGTGACTTATTCGTGGTTTTTTCTTAAACCACAATTCAAATGGCGATTTACCATTTTCTAGAGTTGGGCCGCTTCTGTTTAAAACGTACGCACAGTGTTTATCAATTCTGCACCTGTAGCGAGAGGCAATTCTTCATGAGCGTGCATCATTGTACGGGCGGTTTCGACTAAGGTTCTATTTTCACGTTCGCTGAGACCGTTTTGTTGCGGTGTGTAGGGCATCGTGAGCCTTTGTCTTATTCCAGCTTCTCGTAAAATACACCTTACGTTCTCATTATCAAATTCACCTCCGTTATCACTCAGAAATTATTTTACAGAGTGTCCAGCCACATTACAATCCTGTAACATCTGTCGGAGCTTTAGGTGAACTTCCGATTTCTGTCGCAAGAAATAAATGTGACGATACTTGCTGTAGTCGTCTTTGAATAGAACGAAGTAACGGAATTTATTAAAGGAAGGCAGAAATGGACCACACACATCAGCGTGTATAATTTCTGCAGGTTCTTTAGCTCGTTCTCTTGTTCCAAACATTTGCCGGTGAGTTTTTCCGTAAATACATCCGGTACATATTTCAGAATCTAGACGAACTTTAATTCCGAGTTCCCTTTAATAACTTCGCTGACGTGTTTCTTATTCTGGTGGGCTTAACCGTTCGTGATAAAGTTGTAGTAGGTTATCCGTTGACAAGGCGTTCAGATCAGGAATTGACTTTGTAACAGTTTCTACATTAAGCTTGTATAAACCCCCGTTCTTAGTTCTTTTGCCAGTTAATATTACATGTCCTTCAACTTTCACCGAGCATTGTTCCATTTCAGACATGAAAACACTATTGTTTAGTCTGTCTTGAGTAGCTAGCACAGAGAATAGATTTCGCATAATATCAGGTACGTACCAGACATCACAGAGTCTTAGCCTGGATTCTTTGCCATTAATAACAGTTTTCAAGTCAACAGTACCTTTGCCAATAGCTTTGACAGTAGCTCCATTAGCAGTAGTCACTGTACGAGTATCCTTAAAATGCTCGAAACTAGAGAAAAAATCTTTACAGCAAGTGACGTGACTAGTCGCTCCATTGTCAACAAACCAACTTGCTGTATCATAGTTCGTAAGCATTGAGTTTACATCCGCAGTTACTTGCGTGGCAAAGAGCATTAAGTTCAAATTGCTTGGTGTCTGTTTGTTTTCTGACTTGGCTGGTTTCCCGTCAGCTTTCCATTTATGACACTGTCTGATCTTATTACCGACTTTTCCACAGTATCCACATTTCTTCTTCGCTTTATTGCTATTCAGTAGCGCCAGAGCTTCTGCAGGACCTTCATTCTTCAATGATATGGCACGCTCATAGGCACAAAGTTGCGTAGTCAGATTTTCTATTGTTTTGTCAGTCTTTGACATCAACATCCAGCTCGATTTAAAAGAAAAGTAGGCTTCAGGTAGAGTATCGAGAATTTTACAGATTAACAAGATATCTGGTAATTCGGATTTGTCTATCTTGATTAATGGGCGATTTTCTGACAGCCCAAATTAAAAAATAAAAATTAGTTCAAAAATACTCGATAGGTGGCGTTTTATGAAAGCCGACCCGTTCTTACCTAGGGGCTGTAATAAATTCTACACTTTTGCTTGTCTATCAAAAAAATAAAAACATAGTACTTACAAATTTTTATTCAGGATCTCCAGGACCTATTTATATTTTGGAATGGAATAAATATTACGTAGCCATACACATAGGTTGATGATGATGATGATGATGACACGTGTTCTTCATGGACCCGCCTTTTACTAAGCGCCATACTAATCTATGCTAAGCGCCATCTATGAAGTCATTTACGAACCAATTTCTTTTTTTTTTTATTTTGGAAAATCGCCCATTCACTTTTCAAATCTGACCAAATAGTTTTGATTTTGGAGATGTGAGTCGTATAATACTGCTCTCAATCATTACAACAAAATTGATAGTTCCGCATTACTACTGCTTACTGCAAATATGTCAGATGAAACCCTAAAAAAATCATGCGTTTTAACTCATCCAAAGATGTTTGGGACGAACTACATCGTTTATTCGACGGCAAGTCTGAAGACAAGAGTTACGCACTTTGTATGGGGTTTTTTGGCCATTGTATAGATCCGTCACATGACATCACGACTCACATCTCCAAAATCAAAACTATTTGGTCAGATTTGAAAAGTGAATGGGCGATTTTCCAAAATCAAAAAAAAAAAGTGTATGGCTACGTAATATTTATTCCATTCCAAAATATAAATAGGTCCTGGAGATCCTGAATAAAAATTTGTAAGTACTATGTTTTTATTTTTTTGGTAGACAAGTAAAAGTGTAGAATTTATTACAGCCCATAAGTAGCCCAGCTTTCATAAAACGACATCTATCGAGTGTTTTTGAACTAATTTTTACTTTTTAATTTGGGCTGTCAGAAAATCGCCCATTCATAGACTTGTTTTCACTAACCCTATCAATACGGTTAGCATATCGTCGACTTACCGCATCGAAAGAATAACCAAATTGATACAGTTAATTAGGGTAAGCACTAACCGCATCCAAAAACCCTGTTGAAGCTAACCCTATAAAAAGGGTTTTAACGCGCACAAGCGATTCAAGCTTCTACGTGCAATGCATTAGACTTATTATTGCATAACTGTTTACGTGTGTAGCTTTCAACAGAGGCCCCCTCGCGGCGAGCGTGCTGCAAAATATCGCTTATGGCCGATTTACACATCCATAAGTAAGTAAGTAAGTAAGTAAGTTCAACTTACTACTTCCTTGCTTACTTAATCGGCAAGTAGACAGCAACGTCCAAACGGTGAATTTTGCTTATCGGTAAGTAAGTACAGAACCTTGCGACGATGGACGCGAGACACGTCCTGCCAACAATGGATTGCGATGAAGCCAGCACTTAAGGCTACGTGTTAGTGAAAAATTAAAATAACACGCTCTTAGAATTAATTTATGAAGTAGTAAACAATAAAATTAACATCTGCGAAAATTATAAAATGTTGTTAAGGCTTTATTCTGTGGAATACACTCGATGGAAACACGATTTGATAAAGTAGGCGCGATAGAATAAATTCACAAAGTTTATATTTTTGTGTCATTTTATCTTCTTTTCTAGGTTTTATTCTTAAAATAAGTAATTTGATATTATGAGTCATTTACCAAAATGAAGTTCATAGATAACTTAAGGGCTTATAACCGATCGTTTTTTTTATTACATTACCAATTCTTCTAAATATAAAACGCGATTATTCGCGCCTCTTCGCTGAGAGCGAGAGAGAAGCGCTCAAAATACCTCCTCTTAAGTGATATATTGAAAGAATTATTAAATGTGGTTATAGAAGAAATCTAAAATCAAATAAATATTGAACACCAAAATCCTATACGGACTTGGGAACGAAAATGGATTAGCAGAAGGAATGTTCATGGTGCAAGCTATCAGCTGTTCAAAGAATTGTCTGTAGAAGATCCACGGGAACTGAAGGACTAGGTACTCGCTTAGAATCTCTTGGCGCCTTGGTCAGACAGCTATTTTAGAAGTTTGATAGAAATCTTATAGGTACGATAGCTTTCTGAGGTTTAAGCGAGCACTACAAATTGAAATGAAACACTTTTTAACGGATTAACTCGCGTTTAATTTAACCCTTTACAGGGTCCGTGGTTACCGGGAGACTGGTCTCCCTGTAATATATAATATAAAAAACTATGTAAATAGTAAATTAAACGCGAGTTAATCCGTGAAAAACTGTTTCATTTCAAGGTACGACAGTTGTAAATCCACGTGATTTTAATCGAGTCGTAGGTAAGTACCACAGAAATATAGTACTTAGGTACCAACCTTGTTTGCAAACAGGGTAGGTAATCGTAGGGGCTGCAGCCACTACTGTAGGTAGGTAGTCAATTTTTAAACCTTTTAGTAGATTGCAATATTTGTATGTATGCTGTGTATTGTCCACGCATGGAAAAATTGCGTGAACAAACATACAATCATAATATAAATACATACCTACATATATACACATATACAACAACAAAATAGTAAATAAATAAAAAGCACTGCACGGGCGGCAGGCAGACAGAATGCGTTTCGTTGTGTGTCTACTTATGAACTTACTTACTTGTGCCGTCCACACGGCGGCAAGTTAAGTTGGCGAGGAGCGTGAGACGTAGCGGGAGGGGTTACGCGCTACTGTCCTGTCCAAAAAATAGAACTGGTTCCTATCCTGCGCGAAGTCGCTACTTACTTACTTACTTACTTGCCGCCCGGCGTCCACACGTAGTATTTGCTTACTTACTTACTTACTTACTTACTTATGGATGTGTAAATCGGCCAATACTCGTAAATAAGTTATTCGCACTAAAGTTAATTTTCGTGTGACTTGTCAATCAGTTTACGTTAAGACCTGTCGCGCGGTGCTTGCAATGCAGCTTGTTAGATTTTTACAAGATTTAATTTCGTTTCACCTGTCCGTTTGTCATCAAATCTAGCAAATTAAATTTTATCCACTTCCCGGTTACGAATTGAGCTTAAATTTTGCATGCATGTGTAAATCGTGTGACAATGCAATATTATGATGACATGGTGCTGATCTGATGATGGAGCTGGAAGGTGGCCATAGAAACTTCGCAATGAAACGACACAACCTCATCGAGTTTGGGCTCGTTTGAATCGTCTTAACGAGTAGATTGTCTTTTAATGGCTGATGATGGAACTGGAAGGTGGTCATAGGAACTCAGTTAAGAAACGACGACACCCCATCGACTCTCGGCTCGTTTGATTCGTCTTGACGAGTACTTTGGTGCTATATGGTAACCAGGGTCTGATAATGGATCTGGAAGATGGCAATAGAAACTCAGTAATTAAACGACATAGCCCCATCGAGCATGGGCTCGTTTGATTCGTCTTGACGAGTACTTTGGTGCTAGATGGTAACCAGGGTCTGATGATGGAGCTGGAAGGTGGCCATAGAAACTTCGCAATGAAACGACACAACATCATCGAGTTTGGGCTCGTTTGAATCGTCTTGACGAGTAGATTGTCTTTCAATGGTAACCAGGGTCTGATGATGGAGCTGGAAGGTGGTCATAGGAACTCAGTTAAGAAACGACGAAACCCCATCGACTCTCGGCTCGTTTGATTCGTCTTGACGAGTACTTTGGTGCTAGATGGTAACCAGGGTCTGATGATGGAGCTGGAAGATGGCAATAGGAACTCAGTAATTAAACGACATAACCCCATCGAGCATGGGCTCGTTTGATTCGTCTTGACGAGTACTTTGGTGCTAGATGGTAAACAAGGTCTGATGATGGAGCTGGAAGGTGGCCATAGGAACTCAGTAATTAAGCGACACAACCGCGTCGAGTTTGATTCGTATTAATGGGTGGACCATTTTTTATTGATATGTTAAGGTATTAAAATATAAAATAATACTAAAAAGTTAAAATTAAAAGAAAAAAAATATTTTTAAAAACAAGCTTTTTTCATGTTCTTGATGATAAAATGAACTAAAAATTTAAAAATAATAATTTAGTCCTGATAAGAAAAATATCATTTTAATAGGTAATGTAATGTTTTATAAATAAAAGGGTGTTACATTGTGATTGCAAAAAAAATTATGACGGTGTAATAATGCTAACTGTTCTTTAATGCTCTATCACAATGTTATTCTTACGCTTTTATTTTAAAAAATTGGGTATGTGATAAAAACGCAAAGATTTAATACAAGGTGTAAAGTTCTATGGTTTAATAAAAATGTCTAATCTAATAGGTATGTACCTACCTACTTACGATATTTGATTATTGTGACGTAGACGAATATGGTTAATTACCATTAAAGGTTGCAATGTAGGTATGCCTATTATAATGATACTTTTCTTATCAGGTTTAAATTTATTATTTTAAAATTTTAGATCTTTTAACAACAAGAACATAATAAAAGCTTATTTTTAAAAAGTATAATTTCTTTTAATTTTTATTGTTTTTGTCCGGATAAATCCATGGTATATGATAAATGAATAATGTATGGTAATCCTATGTTCATGGACGTATGGCAGCTCTAACAACAGCATCATCAGCTTACTAACGTCCCACTGCTGGGCACAGGCCTCCCACGTGGACAATAGAACGTGGGGATATTGAGCCATAACCCGCCACGCTGGCCCAATGTAGGTTAGTGGGATCATACAATTGTACATTATTAAGGTACCTACCTATATACTATGTGGTTTTTTATTCTTTCAAAGTCTCTATTGACTGAGCAAGATTTGTATGGAAAAGTAAAAATAATATCTCGTGTTTTGGCCTATTTCTTGGAGAAAATTGTTCAGTTTTATGGTCTGGTCAACCCACCGGGGTCTAAGACAAATAAAAACCACGTTATTATTTGGAAACTTGATAAGTCCCTACAAAAAATCCGGACATTAAGCCAAGGCAACTTGACCGTTCTTCCAAGCCTTACAACATAAGAGTAGCGAACTTGATTCCTTTGCCTGTATCAGTCATGCAGGGCCGTCTGACGTTCGTACGTTCGGACGTCCGGCCTCACCCGACTACGGTTACCATCTGTCCGGATTATACCGGAAATGGACTCCGTACTTTTAAGACTCTAGTCCGGACTATGTCCGGCTCTTTAGTTTGTCTGGATTTTGGAATATGCAAGTGATCAACGAGTGATCTTCTAGCGTACGTTACTCACGCGTGGGGTGAAGCGACGGAAAAGCATGACAAATCCCTGGCAGTTAGCCTTGATATCGCAAAAGCTTTCGATAGAGTCTGGCATCGTTTCCTTCTTTCCAAGTTGCGAGCCTTCGGTGTGCTGCCCCGTTTGTGCGGCTGGGTTGCAGACTTTTTAGTGGAGCGGAGGATTCGTGTTCTTTGTGAGGGTAGTTCCTCTACGTTTTACAAGGTTAATGCATGAGTGCCGCAGGGTTCTGTACTCTCATCTACTCTATTTCTTCTGTATATTAATAACATGTTGTCCTTGGGCAATATTCATTGTTATGCGAATGACGGTACGGTGCATGAGCGATACTTGGGACATCCTGCGGTAAAGCGTGCCGATATCGTTGTGAAAAGGCAAAAACTGGTTGCCAAGACGTGGCGGCGTATGTATCTTATGCAGGGATCACTATGCATTTAAGAAACTTCCATTTCTTAGGGAACTAGCAATTCAATGTTCATTTGAGTGTTGTGGCATTGAAATTCCTCAAATTAAATGTATAGTTGTCTGTATTTATCGAACACCCAGCTCTAACTCTCATATATTCCTAGAGCGGTTTGAGAACTTACTCTCAAAACTAAGATATAAAAGAAACACCAAAGTAATCATTGCCGGTGACTTCAATATAAACACATTAAAAGAAAGTGATGTTCAAGAAGAGTACATTAGATTAAATCAAAACAATGGAACCATAATACACATTAAAGTACCAACTCGTTGGAAATCTTGCTTAGACCAGATAGTAAGTAATATTCCTACAGCTATAGGAAATACTTCCCCAGTTGGATTATCGGATCATGACACTTGTCAAATACTCTGCATCCCAATACAGAATAAAGTAAAGCAAAATAGCGCACGGTACATTTACAGATGGGATTCAGCATTGAAAATATGAAAAAATTTTAGGAAATTTCATCTGGTTTGTCTTGGTCAGATGAATATGAGACTACTGATCTAAATACATCATTGAGATAGACTAATAGAGGAGCAAACCTCATTACCGCGCGTCCTAAAAAATGTAACCACTTGAAAACCGCGACGACGTAGCTTTGAAACCAATAAACATTTTAATGTAAAGATATAACTGTCTCATATACACAAGTCGCAAGAACCATGCTGTCTCTAAAATTAGACAAAGACAGAAACATAGTCATGCGCTGGCGAGCCAGTGTTGCCTGCCATATGAATTTTACCCCAAAATAAGAAAAAAAAAAATTGAATATTTTTGAAAGCAATTGTTTTATAAAATACATGAATTTAAATAATACTATTATTATAAAGAGGAACGATTTGTTTGTTTGTTTGCATGTAGCCGATAAAGTCGGGAACTACTGAATCGATTTAAATATAATTTTTGACCATTAATATGCTACTATTTTAACATAATTGAAACTATGTTAACAGGACAGGGCCTCAATCACATTAAGCACCAACGATATTACCAAAACTATACCTTTATCGTTCAGCCGACTTCGTATAGCGCTATCGCATGTATCAAACGCTATAGCACTATAAAAGTACGTCTAACGACTACATTTCAGTTGTGGTTCGGTTGAGATTATTTAGCGTGATAGCCCCCCAGGACGCGATGCGTTTTCTGAGTGAATGCTTACTTACTGCTTGCGGTGCTGCGGCCGAAATGTCAAGCAGTACTAAGTAGGCATTTGCTTGCAATGTGCGTCGCGATTTATCCCGTTGACATAGTTTTAATATGATGTTTATATGTATTTAAGTATGGATATCCGTTAACTAGCCGCCATAGTACAAGCACAGAATAAATAATAGTACTGCGTACAGAAGTTGCACTCCTTTGATGTTGAAGAAAGCCGCCGTTTTAATAACCTACAATATTAGATAGGCACCGTGTGCATTCAAAATAGGACCTTATCGCTCTACGCGGAGAGTAGTTAATACTTTGTGGTGCGCTTTGTACCGAACGTACCTACGCCGTCGACTCGTGTGTTAGGGATGACAGCAAATAGACTAAATAAACATATCTACGCAACCTTAGTAAGTAATTTATTCTGTGATTGCACACCAAGTAAAATGTAGTTCTGTAAGTTACTTACTTACCTATTTACCTACTTAACAAACAAGCACTCAAAGTCTTAGAAGAAACAAGCAAACACTGCACACGATATGACGAGTTGAAGATATAACGAAACAAAACGGAAACCACATTTTATTACGTTATAAGACGTTACATAATTATATTCTATTACCTACATCATGATCAGTACTGGCAATTTTAATTCTTACGAACTCACTATAATGCCTGGTACAAGCTTCGGCTTAGTTTGGGGCTAGCTCATTGGTGTGATTGTTGAAATATATTTATTTATTTATTATTTACTTTACGAAGATAAAGTTGCGAGGAACAGCTAGAATTATTTAAATAACATGTCTTGCTTACTAGATACATAAAAGTAAGAATAAGTAATGAAATAATCCTCCTGCCCCCGAAATTCTATCGTTTTCGCTAGTAAGAAGTTGTTATATGTGTTCTGAATTACTAAACATAGTTCCATTTTTTCATTTTGAGAAGTTAAGTAATTTATATGTCAATAATCTAGTCATAATCTAATTTTATGTAGGTATTTCCTCATGCTGCATGATAAAATGTCACTATTTTAATGAAATAAATTATAAATGTTCTCTAATAGTTTTTGCCCAGTGAATGGACATTTATTCGGCATATACAGACATTTATCGGGCATTTATCTAATGCACCCAAAACGCCCGGGCGTAAACCCATCACTAGCCATAATGGTAGTTTATTTATTCAAACAGTAATCAAACTCCGCTATGAAGCATTAGTTTTGTGTTTAGTCTCTTTTTTGTATGTTTTCATGCTATAATCTTGTTTTAGATATTTCTTCTCACGGCGTCCTGCATATTTAGGCAACCTGCAAAATTGATCATATTAAATAGAAAATATAATATGATTATTAGATTATTAATTGATTAAATATACTACAAATTAATAAGATTGCATTTATCTTTTGAACGAAACTTAAAATATAATTACATATTATTATTTAAAATCGGAGGTTACAACTTCATCCAATTAATTTGTTTCTCCCATTAAAGTGGGAAACCAAAACGAGGTTTTTAATGGCAAAACTGAACATAAATCACAATATTTGTTATTTAATTATTTTTTTTGTGTGTTTTTACGTCAATATCAATACATTTACAATGTACATACGTATGGAAAGTAATTCCGCTTGAGATAAGATGGTTCTGTGACCTTTAATCGCACTCTTTCACTATGCATTTACGCATTTTCCGTCCGGTTCAACCTGGGCGGCATCACACTGAGGACTGAACTGACATTACTAGGCATAAGGCTGTGGCCTTATGTGAGGTGGCAACGCTTTCGCGCGGTAATTGCTAATCTAGTGTATATACACACATCAAAAGTGTCTAGGGATCAAGCATTTTTATGCGGATTTCTTGAGATTGAGATGTGGCTTTGTAATAAATTTATGATTTTATAAATTTATATGGATCCTTTTTGGTGCATTTCATAATTTGAAACAGGAACTTTCAATCAATTTCTAGTAAAAGATGAAAATCAGCTGTCAATATTTTCCCTATAAAAACATACAACGCATTGAAGACATTATTAGTGCTACTGTTTCCCTACTACTGATTAAAACCAACGTTATTATGGAGCGGCGACGTCATTTAAGCAGGGAAGAAATGCTCAGAGCCGTGGGAATGATAGAAGCTGGTTCCCGGCAACGTACTGTGGCTTTAGCTCTGAATACAAGTCAGAGTGTTATCAGTCGACTTTGGACACGTTACCGAAGCACTGGTACCGTGGCTGAGCGCCATGGAGGACGGTATCGCTGCACCACACGGAGACAAGACCGATACATTCAAATCACAACTCGAAGAGCTCCAACAATAACCGCCATGATGGTAGCCGTGAGGCTTCATCACTCTTCAGGGAACTTAATTAGCGACCAAACAGTCAGAAACCGCTTGCATGAAGTGAACCTTCATTCCCGAAGACCGCTAAGGGCCACCTATAGCAATGCACAATCGTAGGATTCGATATCAATGGGCTCTTGAACACAGAAATTGGGCAGAAGAACAATGGCGTTTCGTGTGCTTTTCTGATGAGTCTCATTTTGGTATGAGACCGGATACAAGACGTATACGACACTGGAGAACCCCTGGACGCCAACAGCGATTAAAATCCTGCCAGGAAGTCTATCCTTATAGTGGTGGAACCATCATGGTATGGGCGGGTATTTGGATCGGCGGAAGAACTGAGTTGATTTGGATCAGAGGCAACCTCAACGCTCAAATTTATGCTGAGACGATTGTATCAGACGTCATCGTTCCTCTACAAGTGCAAATCGGTCCCTTATTTCAGTTAATGCATGATAATGCACGACCGCACACCGCAAGAGTTGTAAGACAGACTCTCGCCGCAGCTAACATCAATGTCATGCCCTGGCCTGCTCAGTCGCCAGACTTGAACCCGATTGAGCATGCATGGGATATGCTACAGAGAAGAGCTCTGCCGAATATGGAGGGTATCCAGTCGCAAGAAGACCTTTTTTTGTTGTTGCAACGAACATGGGCGGCTAAATACTGATGACTCTTTACAAAATACAACATTCCAGTATATATAATGAAGGGAGAGTAAATAAATTTAATTTTGGGAACAATTGCCTGCATGATGTCATTGGTGTCACGTCACATATGGCCCGAACGCATTGTTTTTGTGATATGAAAGCCTTATTCATGTCGACTGAATTTTCCCACAAAAGTATGTCATATTTAAGGTTTGATGCCACGTATCCGTGATAAGCCATCATCATCATCAGATATTTAAAATTATAAGATCCCTCAGTATCACAACATCGGTGGGCTATGGCGCACTACCCACAAAGATTCTTAAATGCTGCGCACTAGTTCTTTCTGACATATTAAATTATTTAACAAACCTTTCAATGACTGAAGGCACATTTCTGGAAGCCCTCAAACTATCAATCATAAAACCCATACATAAAAAAGATATTGATGTAATGGATAATTACAGACCTATTGCATTAATACCAGTACTATCTAAAGTCTTTGAAAAGGTTATGCACAATCACAGACATTATAATATGTCTGTGTGCACAATAGAATTTATGACTTTTTAGAAAAATTTAAAGTATTAGCCAAGGAACAAAATGGTTTTCGGAAAGGTAAATCAACCACATTAGCAGCCTTTAATTTGATAAAAAATGTTACCGAAAATATTGACAAGAATAACGATACAACAGCCGTATTCTTCTAACTTTCGAAGTTTCAAAGTTTAACGTTTTAAAGTTTATTTAAGTTTATTTATTTCGACTTTGTCTCACATGACATACTTTTATCTAAATGCGAGAAATACGGTTTAAGAGGAAATGCATTAAAGTGGTTACAAACTTACCTTAGAAATCGTACACAATATATCGAAGTTAATTACGTTAATGAACAAAAGGAAGAAACTTCTGCAAAATCACTACTTGTCCGAAATAATGTGGGTGTCCCACAAGGGACTATCTTAGGACCCTTATTATTCATAATATACATTAACGATCTACCTCCTGTTACTAATTATCAGTGCAATTTATTCGCTGACGATATATCTGTGGTAATACCAAAACTCCAGACCGAAACTTTAATGAAGATATTAACAATACTATTAATAATATTGCGAAATGGCTGACAGAGAACAATTTAAAAGTTAATGTAAACAAAACTAAATATATACAATTTTATAACAGAAAACATAAAAGTCTAAATCTATCTGTGCTTCTTAATTATGAACCAATATCGAAATCAGATGAAGTCGTTTTTTTTGAGCATAATAATTGTCAGTTAGTGCATATTCACAAAACATATTAAGAAATTATGTTCTAAAATAAATAGATTTGCTTACGCGCTGTGGCGACTGACGACGCAAATCAACCAAAAAACCGCATTGATGGCTTATCACGGATACGTGGCATCAAACCTTAAATATGGCATACTTTTGTGGGAAAATTCAGTCGACATGAATAAGGCTTTCATATCACAAAAACAATGCGTTCGGGCCATATGTGACGTGACACCAATGACATCATGCAGGCAATTGTTCCCAAAATTAAATTTATTTACTCTCCCTTCATTATATATACTGGAATGTTGTATTTTGTAAAGAGTCATCAGTATTTATTTATTAATAAAGATGTAAATACTAGTGACGTATTATTCAATATAATTATATCGGCTATAATCTATAATTAATTATTAGTATTTTTTTTCAATTCTGTTTACCTAATTATCTTCATTCACATGCCCTGTGTTGGCAAAATAGACGAACATTGTTATAAATTACCATCTTTTATACCTACTCTTTTTTCTGTGATTAAATTATTTCATTTCATTTCCAAACTGAACCTGGCTCTCGATCGTACACGTATCGATCGCTGTACAAGACTCAGGTGCGATCGAGTATGGAGTATTGTTCCCACCTATTATGGGACGGCTCCGCTAAATATCACCTCGATGCACTTAATAAACTGCAAAGGCGAGCGGTACGCATCATTGGAGATGCTGAGGTTACAGCGTCTCTTGAGGACCTCCAGCTGCGTAGAGACATTGCTCCTCTCAGTGTCTTTTACCGGGATTACTACAGAGAGTGTCTCTCCCGGACTACACGTGCTGGTCTTAGAAAATACCATCATACTGTGCAGACTATCAGTACTCGTATCAAAAAATACAATAGGTGCGCTTATTTCACGGTGGGGAGCGCTCTCATTATTTTGGATTGCATCGGCTGCTTACCATCAGGCATGATGCAGTCACTATGACGACTCAATAAAAAAAAACCATAAAACAACAGCACATGAGTAAAGAAACGGAACAGAGACAATGCTTCTAGGGAGCATACGAAAATTCTTACTTATTTTAGTAGGGTTTCAAAAGAGAATAAAATAAAATAAACAAACTTTTATGAGATTTTTATTGGTAAAAGTTTATTTTTTCTTTTGAGCGCATTAAAATAAAAGGTTTTTTACTTCTAATTTATTTTTAACTTTTTAGTTAATCTCAGTGAACGTGTATCCAATATTTGTTCACATCTATCAAACCACCACCACTCACCACCCATCAAAACGGTCCAACCATTAAGACGAATCAAACTTTTCGTTTGTTCGTCTTAATGGTTCGTTCCTATAGCCACCTTCCAGCTCCATCATCAGACCCTGGTTACCATATAGCATTAAAGTATTCGTCAAGACGAATTAAACGAGCCCATACTCGATGGAGTTATGTCGTTTAATTACTGAGTTCCATGGCCAACTTGCAGCTCCATCATCAGACCCTGGTTACCTTCTAGCACCAAAGTACTCGTCAAGATGAATCAAACGAGCCCATACTCGATGGAGTTATGTCGTTTAATTACTGAGTTCCATGGCCAACTTGCAGCTCCATCATCAGACCCTGGTTACCTTCTAGCACCAAAGTACTCGTCAAGACGAATCAAACGAGCCCATACTCGATGGAGTTATGTCGTTTAATTACTGAGTTCCATGGCCATCTTGCAGCTCCATTATCAGACCCTGGTAACCATCTAAAAACAAAGTACTCGTTAAGACGAATGAAACGAGCCGAAACTCGATGGGGTTGCGTAGTTTCATTACAGAGTTTCTATGACCACCTTCCAGCTCCATCATCAAACCCTGGTTACCATTGAAAGACAAAATACTCGTCAAGACGATTCAAACGAGCCCAAACTCGATGAGATTGTGTTGTTTCATTGCGAAGTTCCTATGACCACCTTCCAGCTTCCAGCTTCCTTAGCGCCATGTCATCATAATATTGCATTGTTACGCGATTTACACATGTATGCAAAATTTCAACTCAATCGGTAACCGGAAAGTGGATCAAAATTAAGTTACAAGATTTCACCCGAACAAACATGCATTGCAAGTTAAATAAAAAACTTGTATAGTAATATCATAGACAAATACCGTTTCGGCGCGGTTGTATGAAGCTTTCATGTGACAACAGCGGGCGGCGCGGCGGCGGCGGACTGCAGTCCTCCGCCCGCAACCCGCCGCCCGCTGTGCGCGAAAACGAGATAGGAGAAAATAGGGTAACCTTATTAGTTGATAAGCGCTTAAAATTACCGTTACAAATACCCTATTTGATTTGGTAAGTGCATTGGAAGCAGTTAACCTTATTCAAAAAAGTTACCGCTACGAAAGACTAACCCTATCAATAGGGAAACCCTATCGTTCGGTAACCTTTTGATGGGGTTTCCCTAACAATCGGCTTAACCAAAAAAGGGGGTATTCCGGTCCCTGGATAAAACTAATTTATCAGTTAAAAATGAGACTCGTAGATTAGTGACAGTATAAACATTTTATTAATAGTCAATACAACCGTTGCTAAGAACATTGATTGACATAAGTTAAAGTTGTCCAAAACGTCGCCCTAGTGCTTGTGTGTCCTATCGACCAAATTATCGAAAATGACTTTTAAATGCAGCATTTTGAAGATTAAAATTTTGGTCCTGTTAGTCAAAAAATATTTAAAACATTTTTCTTTTAACACAACTAAAAAGGTATTTAAATTTTATTTGTGTCATGACACCGTAACGAAAATTCCGTGCTTGTTTGTTCTATGTCCAGTTTTGGTTGTATATCCAACATCGTAAAAAATGTTGAGTGCTTGAGTGTTCTATGTCCACTCAATCGACCAATCATAGCCCGCGACACCATCCCCGCCATTTTGTTTTATTTGTCAATGTTGCTGGAGACATCACCAGAATTGAGGAAAAAACTGGTTTATTCGTTGTAATTGATGAGTTTTTAATATTTAATTGTTTCAGACAAATGCCAAATTATGTCTAGAACATATTGTAAAAGTAATTATAATCAGACGCAGCCGCAAACTGAACAGAACATACATTTTACTTCAGTGATGAAATTCAAACAGGGTGTTGTTTTAACAACGTTTTACAACCTCCAAGCTCAGTCAATTTTACCAAACTATTAGTTATATTAAAATAATTGAATAAAGATTAGTTTTGGTTTAAGTTTAAGTTTTTATTTAGACGTCGCGTCACGTAGTAAAAACATTTAAGTTAAATACATAAATCGGAATAAAATAATAATACGGTAAAAGGTGTTAAAATACTAACATACCAGCAGGCCTATTCTCTAACTCAACTGACAGTTAAAAATTATGAACACCCAAGGAAATTCGTTTTACACTGCTGTGTACTATGCTAATTGCTAGTGAAAAATACATATCGCACGTGCAATGTACTACGAATTTCCTTAGGTGTTTATCATTTTAACTGTCAGTCGAGTCAGGGAATAGGCCTACAGGTCGGATGCACCACCAACTATGCTGTATAAAAATTGGATAAATTTTATATAATATGAACTCAGCTGCCGTGAAACCAGGCACAAAGAATTCAGTTTATAGACATCAATAAACGAAACTTTAATATTTCAAAAAATGCATTCGTTATTTATACTTAGGTACTTTAAAATCTAAAAGAAAGTTTTCAAAGACACATGTTTTATGCCAGTCAGTATTAAATTGAGGCTCAGAAAACACGAAGCAATCCAAAAGTGATAAAACTGAAACTGAGTTCCTTTTAATTAAGTAATAGTTAGTTTAGTGATTTATACACCATCCTGTATTTGGGACATAGAACAAACAAGCACGTAAAAATAAAACTGTCACTTTATCCTATCTCCATAGAGGTATTGTTCTAAGTCCACCTACGTAATTATTTTTGGGCATTTTGTCCTATCTCCACATAAAAACTGTAAAATAAGGTATAATTGATTACCATCTATAGATGACATTTATATCAAACAATTCATAAGTAAGTTATGTATTAAGAAAAACCTTTAAATCTATAAACTATAGCTTCCTTATATTATAGAGCATAAAACTCGTCTACTGTAAAATTGAAGAAATGGAGATAGGACAAACATGCAATAGGGCGACGAAAAGTAAAGAGGTTTTTTAGTATAAAAGAATCCTTAACAAAAATGCCTCCGTAACATCATAAAATACCCAAATGGCTTGTAAATTTCTCCTTCTCTCATACTTACCAGAATGGATCGAATCTTCTTTTTTTAAATGCATCCAAAATGCTGACATCAATGTCTCTTTCTCTTTTTTTTGTTCCGAAATTTCATGCATCATTGACCTTAAAACATCGTAGTTACCTAAATTACTACCTACTATTTACAAAAGAGTGGGCTGTCTCGGTCAGCGATTGGTGACGAACTTAACAATGGGCCATTGTGTGAACACCACAGGCCACGGCACGATACGCCACGATTATTTTGAAATGTGCCCAAAAAACCGACAACTTCCCGATTGCGCGCCACGAATGGCGATGGCCTGCAATGGGCCAGCATACGGCATTGTGTACTGGGGCCTTTAATAAATGTTGGCTGAACGAGAATGTATCCCTTTATCTGCTTGTAAGAAGAGAACTTAAAAAAAGTTGAATATTTCAAAACAAACGGACAAACTTTGTCAAACAGAAACAAAACTTGTGTGTGATTGTGAATAGTAATCTATAGTGTTAATTATTATAAAACAACAATAAAAATGCCACCCAAAGACGCAGACGTACCACAGATGGTAACAATGAAACCGAATCCTCGAAATAATCCAACGATGTTCAAGATATTTCAGAATGTCCAATACAATGTAGTACAACACAAAAAATATGTGAAAGAAATGATAAAACTGTACAAGAAGGTATGCAAATTCATATAGCTTACGTCTATAAACAAGAAGCTTAACTTCTACTAACAAAAACAACTCTTTAAGCCCTTGTCTGTCACAAAGACAAAGGTTAACTATTGTCTGGTTTTGCGGCATGTAAGCTCTTAGCTACTACAAACAGTACCTAGGTATATAGATAATCTATTTTTGTAAAGTGACCAATAGGTAAATAAATTATTATTATATGATTTCAGATAGATGAAGACTCATTTCGTGAAAGCTTCAAGAATGCTCTACAATATCTGTTCACTTTTGGGGACACAAGCGCTAACGTGGATAGAGTTGTGCAGTTCGTGGCCTCATTCAGCACTTCCCTTGATGACGAGGAGGAGTTCTTGATGTTTATATGTGACATCATTTTTCAAGTAAGCTTACACTTTAAAATTTTAAACAAATATTTAGACGGGAAACACTAAATACTTATCCAAATTAAATCATAATCTCTTTATTCAAGTAAACTTCTTACAAAAGCATGTATGAATTGTCAAAAAAAATTTTTTAGACCTTTTATACCTGACATTTTGACTAGAGTTTCACCAGTCATGGTTACAGGCAGACAGACAACTAGTTATTGTTAATACCCTATATATAAATGTTTGTTGCAGTAAGTATTTGTTAATTTTAACATTTGCCCGGACTGCAGACTTACCCGGATGTTTATACACAAGTTCTTCTTGTTGTGAGACTCCAATATTTGGAATTGGAATTTGCATTAAAATTATTTTAATGACAATTACCATATAATCCTAAGTGTACTATTACATAATATCCGTGCATGGAGTGAAGAACTTGATAAGTCCAAAATGACAATTTTACATTGCAGCGATTTTAATGTTTGACATTTTCTCCAAAATCTGTTTTCATCTGGGACTCATGTTTATAGCTTGATTTATGGATAATTTTATGTCATCTTTCAAATTATTTTACGTATTCTCGTAAAATCTGCTTATTTTGTAAGGTATTAGACTTATTAACATACTACCCAGAGATTTATCAACTTATTCCCCATACATTAGTGCTCAAACCAGTGTAAACATTGTTTAATTTTCAAACATTTTTCAATTTTTTTTTTAGATTCCTTAAAATCAGTTTTTCAGAGTAATTAAAATGTCTAAATTGATTTAAGAGTAATTTTAGATGGTTTGTCAAATTTGGTTATGCTTTTCTTTCTTATTATCCTATTATCCATAAGTAATAATTTACTTATCAAGATGTTTACCAATCACCCCTTACTCATATACCTATACTTATCAACTTAATCACCATAGAATTGGGTATCAATAATAATACACATTTTTCGTTTGATTATCTTGTTTTGTCAATTTACGTACCCTATAAAGTATAAGTTGATATTATTATGGATATATTACAATGTTATACATTTTTTGTAACTTATTGCAATGATATCTCGATTTGTTAAATAAAATTCGCAAAATATGGATATTTGCATATACTGTCACAGGCAATATCTCTAAAGTACCGTAGATAGTGAGTTGTCAATTTTTTCCCTACAAAACCAATGCCGTAGGAAGCCATTGCGACGATAAAATAAAATCTTGTAAGTCGAGTTATCAAGTTCTTCACGCCAGGCATGAATATAATACTATTTGAATTTGGGTTGGGAAAAACAGCATTACTATTAAACACTTGACCGTCATTAGAAGCTTATAATATTGAGATAGGCATATCCGTTTCCCGTCGTATTTTCCTTCTCTTTCTTCCGGTATATCGCTGTCTCTCTCGCTCATCCCACTCAGTGGCGTCACCAGGTGGCGCGGTGGGGGAACCAGGAGATTTCACCCCCGTGCCCATTTGTTCATCATTGGCGTGAAATTTCCCGTCGGCGTAACTTGTGCACTACATAGTGATCAAGTGACAAAGAAATAGAATTATTTTTATTTAAACTGCAACACAGTTCTCGTGAGTTTCTACAATACACGTGAGTACTTAGAATAGTTTCTTAAATTAACGGTGTTACCGTTCGCTGAATTTATAATTTAAACTTATCTGGTATATCAAACTTTTTATTTTACTCGCAAGGGATGTAGATACACCTTTTCTTTTAAGATAAGAAAGCATTCGATTAAAGATAGTATTTTTTAAAACTGTTTTTTGTATTTAATATGTGGTATCTACCCTCCAGGCACTTTTTCTTTTTATTTTAGATAAGAAACCGATAATTAGTGCTTACATTAGATAATGAGAAAAACGAATTGTAGCTAAGCGGCTATAGCTGGTCCTTCTAACAATCCCGATCGTATCGGCGAAGGTTGAGTTCGAGTTAGTCGTCATCGTTCAAAGAAGCATGGTCATTGTACCCGCCTTTCATGACGATAACGACAATGTGTCTGCTTTATCGGACGTTAGAGGAAATCTTACAACGATTGTTGCACCTCGCAGGTGTTATCAATACTGACTAAAACAGTTAACAATTTAAATATTCCGTGTAGTGATCTAGATTTGATTTTTGATTTTAAAAGTAAACTAAAAGAGCCAGCTAGGCCTTAAGCACCAATATTCTGATAAATCTTGTGCACCAATAACTTTTGGTATTTTAAAACTAAAAAGATATTTTATTAATTGTCTGCGCAGTTTACTAGTTGGTCGCAAACATCTGATGCCTCTCTTAAAGGTCTTATTTTCAGTGGTGATTAGATTGTAGACTGAAACTACAAATATACGAAAAGAGGATAATACTCATAAACATGTAAAATACCCTCTAATGCTTGCTACTTTGAATAAGATTCTACCTTCAAACACACATTTGTTTAATTCTGAACAGATTACAGTTGCATTAAAAAAAAAAAAAAGAATTGTCCTGTTAGAAAACTTTTTGGCCAGTTATTAAATCTGGTACTGGGAATGCCTCGCAAGCAAAACCTGTACTAACAACAAACGGTTACCTGTCGCAAGGGCAAACTTCTTATAGTATACCATCGCGTTGTTCTTCTGGTTCATGGGACAGACACACGCACAGCATGCTGTGAACCACCCTCGCAGGGCGCTTACCAAAATCAATGTCCTCCGCAAGGACATACTTATGGCAGCCACGAACCATATCGTGGCTGTAATCTGCCCGCCCTCGCAGGGCGCTTAGCAAAATCAATGGTTATTACATGAGTGTTCGCGGTTTTGCGAGAAGATGCATATAATTATGTTAATATAACGCTAAATGTACCTTATTTAATTTAAATTTGATTTTGAATAATATGTTTAATTATTGTAATTGGTATTTAACCGTTTTAATAAAATTAAATAAATAAATGTCCTCCGCAAGGGCATGCTTATGCCAGCACGAACCATATCGTAGCTATAAACCGCCCTCGCAGGGCGCTTACCAAAATCAATGGTTATATTACTTGAGTGTTTGCGGTTTTTGCGAGAAGAATGTTAATGTAATGCTAAATGTCCCTTATTTTATTTGAATTTGAATAATGCGGTTAATTGTTGTAAATGGTTATGTAACCGTTTTTAATTAAATTAAATGAATAAATGTCCTCCGCAAGGACAGGCTCATGCCAGCCACGAACCACAGTGTGGCTATGAACCGCTCTCGCAGGGCGCTTACCAAAAACAATGTCCTCCGTAAGGACATGCTTATGCCAGCCACGAACCACATTGTGGCCATGGACCGCCCTCGCAGGGCGCTTACCAAAAACAATGTATTCCGCAAGGACATGCTTATGCCAGCCACAAACCACATCGTGGCTATGAACCGCCCTCGCAGGGCGCTTACCAAAATCAATGTCCTCCGTAAGGACATGCTTATGCCAGCCACGAACCACATCATGGCTATGAACTGCCCTCGCAGGGCGCTTAACAAAAACAATGTCCTCCGCAAGGACATACTTATGCCAGCCACGAACCAAATCGTAGCTATAATATAAACAACGGAGGCTGTTCTTACTTTCGATCCCCAGGATCATAGGCTTGGCAGCTCTTTCAATCAGGACAAAAACGTCCATCTTCTCTGCTAACAGAGGTAACAAAAGACATAGACAATGACGCTCCGAAATTTTGAGCCAGTCAATTTGCACTTTATCGACACCGTTGGGACTAAATAGGTGCTCCAAGTATCATAACACAAAGGTATCGAATACCGTTTTACCTGAAGCCATCGCTCAAGGTTCCAAACGTTACAATCGACAGTTGTTACACGCTTGTATTGGACAAAATGTCTGCAATGCTGACACAGATGAAAGAACAGTTCTCTAGAAACAGTAAGTTTTTTTTTTCCAAACTTCGTTTTAACCCAGTTCTTAGTACCAAAGAGCACTCAAGAAAGGTCACTCCGTCCAATTTTTAACCTGAAGTCGTTAAATTATTATATGAATTCCGGACTGTGTACGGCCAAGAGACGGGATGTACAAATTACTTTTCTCAGACCTAGGTACTACCATCTGACTATAGCCAAATCTCACAATGGTTTCTTCGTCTGTTCTACAAAGGCGAATTACTAAGAATTATATGCCTTCCATTTGAGATGAGCACGGCAATGTTTTCTTAGACTATTATCTTATAGACATAAAGACCAGATGGTTCTGTCCAGACATGCCAACATTGTAATAGAAACACTTACTTATTTTGGTGTCTACATAAACTTCAAAAGGTCTGTTTGACCGCCCTCGCAGGGCGCTTACCAAAATCAATGTCTTCCGCAAGGACATACTAGGATACATGGAGGAATCACAAGCGTCCATACATACCTACATATGCTCACGACTGTTATCCCCGAAGGGATAGCCAGAGACCAGGCAATGAGGACCGCAAAAACAGTCCTCTGCCATTGTCTACGTTTCACCAAATGATAACTGCACATGTGCGTGACAAGTGATGAGCCTATTGCCGCTCTATACTGTTGGATGTATGTGCAATCTATGGTCCGTTAGTCGCATTTTACGATACCTAAGAGAAGAAATAGGCGGTAAAATAGACTCTACCTTACGATGTAGTTAAATATATTGGTAGCTAAAAATAATCAGAAACACCAATACATATACCTCCACCAAAATTCTTTTTGACAACTGTTGCTTCAGGATTGGGGGGTCACAACTCAACAATTCTGCCCTATCGGGAAGGTGGAGTGCATCCCAACAAAGCTGCACTGCAATCAAAAAGAAAAGCGGGCTGTTCTAAGTCTTAGAATTACAAGCATCGAACACGAAGCCTGCGACAATTTTATTTTAATCCTCCAAATTGCCAACCAACAAATGACCACCAACCAAATTGTGGTCAAAATTCATTACATTCCAGGGAAATTAAACAGCCATGCAGATCAACTGTCTCGACATAGCCAAGCTCTAGAGTGGCATCTACTGCCAGAATTCACACAAACGATATTCGCGAAGTGGGCCTGGCCAGTAATTGACCTGTTTGTATCCAAGAACGCTCGAGTAGTGGGTAAACTATGCAGATTTATCTCAATGATTACGAAGCGATGTTTCACAGTGCTTTCAGCCTGAAGTAGAACGCTTCCCTCTGGCTTGGAAATTCGCACCACCTTCCCTCATCCCCCGGGTGCTAGCACACCTCAACAGCAATTTATCTGATTGTGGTACCCCTTGCTGCCTCATGCACAGTATGGAATTCGAAACGTAGACGCCTGGTAGACATAACCACAGGCCTGCCAACCCCCAAGGTTCAAGACATGACGTTGAAATTTGGTGTGCTTAAATGATATATCGTTATGGAACCACAAGCAAATTTCCCTGCTTAAGCGTCCGGTTATTATAAAAACATATGAGCACTTGTGCTTGGTCCAGTAGTACAGGAAGGGCGTAAGCAGCAGCAGCGGCGCCATCCACACGCGGAACGCGTACCAAATGGGTCCAGTCAGTCCAGTTTTTGGCAGATTTACACTTAATATTTTAAATCTTTCTTACAATACTATACTTAACTTTTGGGGGTTAAAGTTGCTCGCGTCCGTAGGTTTACCCTTGAGACCCTACACGTGATCCCTGGGTGGTGCTAAATGAGTAACACTGACTGAGTGGTAGAGCCACGCTGCGTTGCAGCACGCATTGGGCCGGCTCGCCCGGCGTAATACCACCCTCTCACGAATATTCGGCGTGAAATAACGGCACTTGGTGTAGTTGTGTTTCGTCCGACCAGTGAGGGTTCCGGAGGCCCCTTCCCCCCCCCCCCCCCCCTCCCAATTCCTATTCCTTCCTTAAACCTATTCCTCCCATAAAGGCCGGCAACGCATCTGCGATTCCTCTGGTTTTGCGGGTGTCCATGGGCGGCGGTGATTACTTTCCATCACGTGACCCGCCTGCTCGTTTGCATCCCTCTTTTATAAAAAAAAAAAAAAAAAAAAAATACACTACCATAAATTGTCGTGTCGACTTTATGCAGCGCACAATTGTATGGGAATCTTAGTGACGAGGTAATAGTTAAATATGTTTTAAAATCAATCTCAATTAAACATTTAAAAACAACAAAACCTCCTTTTTCCAGGTTTTAGTAATATTAGTCTGTAGACCTTTGTAATGTATTTCAAACCTAGGATCAACTAGATTTCAAACAGTTCGTAACACTGCAATATTATTGTCGCATTGCTCCTTTGTTACCTTGCTGTGGACACCAAACATTATTTTGTTCAGGACAATGCAGTAATATTAAGGCGACAGTTTGGGTCAAAGACTTACTGTAGGGACTACAGACAAACACGCTGGAAATTGCTATTGGTTAAAAGGATCAATAAATATTGTACAAAATGGCTAAACTAATTTATTTAAAACTTCGAGTGGTTCACCTACACCTGTTTCAAGCACTGTGGTAGCTATAGATGGATATTACAGCCACACCTGGTTGTATTTTGCTCCGCTGTAGCATCTACTAACTAGATTGATATGATTTACCCATTGAGGATATACTAACTATTGCTAATTGGAGATTAGTTAATACTTTTCACAAGGTTTATTGTCGTGAAATATTGATTCAGGCGTCACGAAGTTTTTCATTTTTTATTTTTACCCTCTAAAGTTATTGAAATCAAATAGTAAACAATATTTATTTCCTAATAATAATAATGTTTACATTGTTTACAAGCTAAATTATTTGATTTTTCATCAATGACTGGCCAATTATTTTCTTACATGACTTAAATTGTAAATAATGAGTACTTAATTAAATTTCTTATTATAACTTTTTGTTTAAACCATAATCATATGATTAACTCGCTCGCACTTATAGTTTAATTTATTTCTCACATTGGCGTTTTCACCAGGCGATAACAAACAGGTCTCAATATTATAAGCTTCTAATGACGGTCAAGTGTTTAATAGACGCGTTTTACCTGAAATAAAACGCATATTAAATACTTACCTCATTAGAAGCTTAGTTTTTATTTCCGCCTGGTGCTTAATGTATATTTCGACGCAATGATGAACAAATGGGCACGGGGGTGAAATCTCCTGGTTCCCCCACCGCGCCACCTGGTGACGCCACTGAGTGGGATGAGCGAGAGAGACAGCGATATACCGGAAGAAAGAGAAGGAAAATACGACGGGAAACGGATATGCCTATCTCAATATTATAAGCTTCTAATGAGGTAAGTATTTAATATGCGTTTTATTTCAGGTAAAACGCGTCTATTTAGTTTTATCATATTTGTTTTATCAATTGCCTGACCTGTTTCTTATTTATGCACAGTATTCATTAAACTACAGCATGTCTGCTGGGAAAAAAATGTCAAAGGGCACACCACTCATACCAGGATATGTTCATGACATGCTAAAAATACCTGGATATACTTGTGATGCTGTATCGGTAACATCTCAGGTTTTTTGAATTGTTTTCAGAAATATGATATAAATTATTACTGTTATTATTTGCTCTAACTCAAGTAATACATACTCTGACCTTTTCCAAATAGTGTCAATGTGTATCTGGCCAATCTGTGCGGTACCGAGCTAGTCAGCTGCTGGCGGCTGTACTGTCTGCCCTTGGGGAAGATGCTTCGCTGGATGATGACCTTTGCGATAAGCTGCTTGCTTCTCAAGTAAGTTTCCTTTTTTAAATTAAATAACAGACCTCATTTTCTATTCTCAGACTAATCCTTAGGGGATATTAGTTGTTAGTGTATGGATGTAAAATCTTGTTGTTCTGAAAGAGTTCCGAGTGCTCAATACGAGTTTTAAAGCTCCCACAAACCAAAAGCAGGTCAGAATCAGTGCGGGACACAACATGATGAAATCTGGGTTAAGCTGTGTTTGCCTGTTTTTATTTTGTACTGCATTTTAAGAAAATATTATAAGTAATTGTGTGTTGTAGTCTTTGTTAGACTATGTTCTAGTGTAAAAAAAATCCTAATCCAAATAATCCTAATAAAAATGTCCTAATAAATAAACACACTCATATTGAATCTACCCAGATGCAACGCCTCCAAGACACACGCGGTGCGGTCCGCTGCCGCGCGGCGCTGGCGCTGCAGCGGCTGCAGAACCCTATGGAGGCGGACGACGAGGTCACGCGTGCATATCGCTTCCATATGAGCTGTGACCCTAGCTCTTCTGTGAGGAGGTCAGTAACTCATCAGGTTATAAATGTTCCACTGCCGAGCAATAATTTTCCCACATGTACATGGATTGGTTATTGCCTAAAGCGGCCACAATTAGCAATAATAGACAACAAATACAGTTTACGTCTAAATATCTAAAGATTTTTCTATAATGCACTACAGAGCGTGTTTTGTGAACTTGGTTCTAAATTCATTATAAATAAGGAAAAACTTATAAGGGCAGCGCTATTGCGACAGCACACTCTTAAGAGGGTTTCCGCATTTCGGTTTCCCATACAAACTTCCAAGTCGAAATTTTTAAAAACCATTAAGCCAATTTCAATGAAACTGCAAGCTAAAGTAACATACAGAGATCTAAATAGTTTGTTGAAAACATTTTTAAAAAACGTTTAAATAACTGAGTTAATGCGATTTTAAACTTTCTATAGTGTACTTTAAATCGAGCTAAATAAACCTTTTTTATTAGTATTTGGCTTTAGCATGCAAAGTTTAATTAAAATTGGCTCATTAGTTTTTAAAATTTCGACTTGGAAGTTTGTATGGGAAACCGAAATGTGTAAACCTTTTAACAAAAATTGGAGAAATGGTTGGAATTTGCAAATAAACCTTGTGATCCGTTTTTCCCAGAGCGGTGGTGATGTCAATAGCGAAGTGCTCTCGTAACGTGCCGTACGTTTTGGAGCGATTGTGTGACGTGGATGAGGCGGTGAGACGGGCCGCCTTTTTGTACATAGCTGGAGTCAACGTCACCCAACTGAGGGTCAGACAGAGGGTTTTGACCCTTAAGGTGAGTTTGTTTTTATGTTGCTGAGCTGGCCTAAATATTTAAATAAAATATTGCCTTAGATGGGAATCGAATCCACGTTCTCCGCAATCGGGGCGGCTGCGTCGACCACTCCGCAAACGGCATTGGTAAAGCCGGTCGAAATTTTTTAACGCTTTTGACTTCGTTTTATTGCTATAAACAGTGACAGCTATACGAGGGCGGTTTGATAAGTCCATGACTTTGGAAAGAAGAAACACTCTTTTTGCATATATTATTATATTTTTTTATTTTTTTACATAATCTCCTTTCAACTCTACGCACTTAGTCCAGCGATGTTACAACCTCTTCAACCCATCAAAAAAATATATTTTGTCAAACCCTGAAAAATAGGCCTCAGTTTCGGCTACCACCTCTTCGTTTGTCTGTGCCCGCCAAGCGATTTCTTATCATGTTTGGGAAGAGGAAAAAGTCACAGGGGGCTAAATCTGACGAATACGGAGGGTGTGGCAATAATTCGTATCCTAATTCGACAATTTTTGATGTCGCGATTGCAGACGAGTGGGCCGGTGCATTATCCTGATGAAATAGAATTTTTTTCTTTGCTTGATGCGGTCGTTTCTTGATCAACTTTTTATTGAATCTATCTAACAATGCAGCATAGTAAGCTCCGGTTATTGTCTTGCCTTTATCCAAAAAAACGATGTAAATTACTCCTTGGCTGTCCCAAAAGACTGTGGCCATCACTTTACCAGCCGAGCAAACAGTTTTTGCGTTCTTTGGGGCACGTTCCTCGGTAGAAGTCCATTGCTTTGACTGTTGCTTAGTCTCTGGTGTATAATGATGGACCCACGTTTCGTCAACTGTTAAGTACCGACGCATAAACTCACTCGGATTGCGATTATACATGGCTTGGCATAACTCAGAAGCTGTTTTAACGATTTCGTTTCTGGTAGACTGTTAGTAAACGCGGCACCCATCTTGCAGAAAGTTTTTTCATGCCCAGAATATCTTACAAAATATAAAAAACTCGTTCAGTCGAGATGTGCACAGCATCACTTATTTCGCGTATCTTCACTCGACGGTCTGCCAAAACAATATCATGTATTTTACTAACCATGCCCTCCGTAGTGACCTCAATCGGCCTTCCTGGGCGCTCCACGTCATTAGTGGTAGTACGTCCACAACGAAATTCAGTGAACGACTTATGTACCATCCCATGAGAAGGCGCAGAATCACCATAATACTTTTTCAATTTTTCTTCGGTCTGCTTGATAGTTTTACCACGTAAAAAAATAGCGTTTAATTAGCACTCGAAACTCGCTTTTCTCCATTTTCAAAGAATGAATACTTAGAAGTCGCCTAACTTTTTTGTTTCTAAAAAGCTTGTTTTTGCGCCAAATTTGAAAAAAGAACGGCATGCGCTTCGCAGTGAGTTTCCAAATATGAGACAAAAAAAATATTAAAAAAGTTTTTATTCGACCTTAGAGTCATTGAGTTGCCAAACAGCCCTCGTAAACAGCAAGTGTCTTATCATTTTTTTTTCAACGTTTCAATATCTTAAAGTATATTTGAGCGTTAGCGCAAAATAATATCAAATATTACGAATTAAAGGCTTTGTAATCTCTTTAAGGGGGTGCCGCGCGATCGCTAAAACTGACATAAGTCTCCTAATGAACTTCAAAGCAAAATCAATCATATTGATATTTATAATTAGAGCAATTCTGCTTTGAAGTTTCAGACCTAGTAATTTAATTAGAGCAATGTTTTTATTCTGCAAAATGAACAAAACCGCGCTTGTATTAAAAATTTAAATTTACTTTTTTAAGAAGGGCAATGCGGAATATCAACAAATATTTACATGTAAGAATTATTGTTTCATGCGTAAAATTAAGAAAGTTGTCGAAAAAATATGTTTTAAGGCAGGGACTGAATAACCCAAAAATTAAGGTACCTTTATATAGCGGTATGGCGTCATACCGAAAAATAGCGGTTACCGGAATATTCCGATATCCAAATTTATATCGGTACCGTAATTTTGAGTTTTTAAATAATAAAGGTTTATTTCGGTATGAAAGAGACGGCTAACAACCGTTTCAAGCATAAGCAACTACTGGCTTTCTTATAAAGCTTTAGTTTGGATTGTTCTCGTTGTCAAAACACGTGCGCCGCGCATAGGTTTGAATTTTTAACTAAAAGACAGGATATACCCACAAAATATTCTTTTCGGCCAAAAACACAAACAAGATTAATTTTGTCAACCTCTAAACTTCACTTACACTCTAAAAGTCCGTTAGTTATGTGTGTGAAAATATATAATAAATTACCTACTTCTTTAAAAAATATACCCACATAAAAATAATTCTTTAAAAAACTGAAAGACCTACTTATTGCAAAATGCTACTACACGCTGGAAGATTACCTAAAAGATCGCCTATAAAAATATAATAATGTATAATAATAAAATAATTATTGATAAATAAATAAAATAATATGTAGATAATATTTTGTATATGTATATATATGTATGTAAATATATGTGCATATGTGTGTATATATATATATATATATAGAACAATACTTGTACCAGATTGGATGCAATTTTATTCCTATGTACAATAAGTCCTACTCTCGCCTTACGTTATTATATTTATTTAAGTAGAATCACAGAATAATATTGTAGAACAATGCAACTGCCGTGCGCACGGACTTTTAAGAGTACGCTTGCCGGTAGGTATATTAACGCCAACTCAAGCTAGTGTCTACTAATAAGCGGACGGACTTTTACTTAACCCTTAACCGATTCATTGCGTATCCCTCTTTTAATGACTTTTGTGCATGGCGGCTAACAAATATTCTGTGACGCCTCCGTGCGTCAGCCGCCACCCATTAAAGTGACGCGCTTGCGCGTCTTCAGCCATGAGTGAACATATTTTGCTTTTTGTTATGATTTTGGCTTGTTTACACGTGATTGCATTCAGTCGGAATCGGATGTCAAACGTAAAGGGTTTGCTAATTCGTTTAGTGTATTGTAAAGTGACTTATCTACGCGATTTTGCTGGAATGGCTGCTAAGTGATTTATTTGGATCAGTGGTTGTAAACCTTTTGTGTATTTTTAGTAGAAGTTTACAAAAGGGTGTGAAAGGAGTACCTTTATTTAGGTTCTATACCGTAGTGTTGCGATGCAGCCACTATAACGAGTCAAAATATAAAAAATAAAAAATACGCATGAGTAGGTGTCGGAACTCTTGTTCTCATTGTTAATGAGCAATGTAGTCCAATGAAATGGAAAATGGGTCGGGTGGTTCAACTTCATATTGAATAATCGCTTGAATTTGCGAATAATCGAACTTCCTTATAAAATCAGTTTTCAATCTAGCCGTTTTTAATAGTAGATTGATACACAAGTTGCTAAAATGACATATTAAAACGAGGTATTTTAACTCCCGAGCTTAATTCGATTGCAAGAAAATAAAATAATCCAATACAATATTTAAAATAAATAATGTACAGCCACTCAGGGCTTGTTCATTCGGTTAATTTTCAAACCTAGTCAGCAGCCAGTTCATAGGGACCGTTTTATTAAGGTTTTTTTCTTTTAAACAAGGAGAAATCCTATTTTCGGATACACAGCGGGCCTGAGGAAGCCCGCTGGTTATGTGGCGACTCTCCCCCCAACGCCCGGTTCCCTGTCCAGGTCCGAAGGCCTCGACAGGGACTCGGGTGAAGAGGGGCCTTACCCACTAAAACTCCTTACACCATCCCATCACTTTTTTTTTTTATGGGTTGGTTTGTAACTTAGGGCTTTATTAGAAGGCAAATATTTCCTTTTGTGTGTTAATTTGGGAGTATGGGTATTTCCCCGCATGGGATAAGCGTAGGCTATTAAAGGATGTTGGGTAATTTTGGGATAAAGGGTTTTGAGGATCAATTTGGATTAGGGTTCGTTTAAGGATATTGGGAATTATTTAGGGAAGTAAGGGAAAGCAGAAATTTAGAATCTATTATTTAATGCCAAAATTTTTGAGGTGGACTTTAGAGTCCTATATTTAAATTTAAGTGGACTTAAGGTCCACTTCTAGTCGATTGCGGGTCACAAATAGTTAGGAAAGAAAGATTTTAGAGGTAGAAGGGAAAGAAGAAGTAAGGATAAGAATAAGGAAGGAATTTTTAGGGTTTTATGGGATTATTTTTGTTTATAAGCTTTATTTGCGTTAGTTTTTAGTCTTTAATTTAGGCTTAAATTTATTTATTAAGTCTTCATTCCGTATTATTATTTTAATTTAGTTTTATTTTAATATTATTTATTGAAGAATGAATTTAATTTTTTTACGTTTTTTACATAGTTTTGAGAGATTTATAATTTATTTATGTAATAGTTTTTATATAAAAAGGCTAGGCATTATACTTGCATATTTTCTGCCAATTTATTTTAGGTTTGTTTATGTGTATTATTTGGTCAAAGTTTTTTATTTTAGACTAGGTAAAAATTTTATTAAAAGTTTTAGGTTTGTTTTAGAAATTTTTAGTGTTTTACTTTGGGCCTTTAAGTGTAGATTTTATTGTGTGTTATTATTTAGGAACAATCTGTGATAAAATTTATTATTTATTTAAATAATATGATATTATTTATTTAAAGGTGTTAAAGTTAATTTTATTTTTTTTTAAGATTTTATTATGAATATTAGGGTTTTAATTTTTAGTGTAGATTATTTTAATGTTATTTTAGTTATTCAATTTAGGTAATTTTAGTTTATAATAAGTTTTGATTTCAAAATATGTTCAATTTCCATAGTCTGTTTGGTTCTGCAAGCGCAGAACCATGGATTTGATTCGGGGGCACTCTTTTCCATTCGTGGCATTATGGCTGGAGTCCACTTTAGTGCCCATGCGCAGGTTGTGTGCGGTACAGTTATAACATTTGGGTCTGTCCAGTTTGTTTGGGCACTCGGTGATCTGATGTCCTGGACTAGCACAGTGGGCACATGGTTTTTTCTCCGCCTTGCACTTGGACTTTGTGTGCCCGTATTGCAGGCACTGGTGGCACTGCACAAAGCGGCTGAAGTCCTCAACGTGGACCCTGCTATGGTCCACGTTGAGCCTCCCGAGAGCGAGGATGGTCTTACGCATCTCGGGAGTGACCTCCACAACCGCATTGTACAGTGCCGGGTTTCTGTTTGAAGTCAGAAAGCAGATGAGAGAGATGGCCACGTCATTTTGGGTCACAGCGACCTCTACCAATTCCTCGCGGGGGATGTCTTTCGAGACTCCCTTCAGGATTAGAAGTGGTGGTCGCTGCTTCGCCGGTTCGGCGACGAAGTTAGGGCTCTCGTGGTGACGGGCAATTGTCTCATCGCACTGCTCTCTGCGTTCAAACTCGACCCTTAGTTTTGAGTGCGTGATCGGCAGAATTTTGATGGGGGCATATTTGTGCCTCCGGAATGATATCTCTTTCTTCCACATGGACATCACTTCCGGAGGCTTGAGGGAGGCGTCAAATGGGCTGACAATAATTGCGGGGTAGGTTTCGGGAGTTGGGGGCAACCAATTGCTCCAAAAACCACCACCACTTATGCAAGCGTTACTGCTGGCATCCCATCACTTGTCGTCAGGGTGGTTCGGGACCACGGACAGCAGACTCCGAATTCCACCCTACGACGGCCCGCCAGTGGGGAGGATGCCCGGGATAGTTTGAGCGCCCTGCAGATTCCCATGAGTTTCATGCAATGCGGCTATGGGGTCTCCCACCCCACAGTCACGCAAGCCTCACTGCGGTGGAAGGAGGTGGGCAAAATGCCGCCTTCTCCTACCGACTCGCCTGCGTCGGATCGGGTCCGCATGGAGTTGCTCCTCGCGGACCCTCTCCGCGGCCTCCTTCTGTGAAACAACCGCTTCACTGATCAAGGCCATGGCCCTCCATGATCTGTCGCTGTCTAGCATGGCTTTTACCACGCTAGGCAGCGAGAGTGTCTCCCCCAACGACCGACATCAGACTGTGGCGCTGCGCAGCCCACGACCCGCACTCCTCAAGGGTGTGCGTTTCTGTGTCCTGCGCAGCTCCACAGCTGTGGCATTCTGACGTCGACTCCCCTCGGTGCAGGTAGTATCCAAAGCATCCATGCCCAGACAGCATCTGCTCCAAGTGGAAAGATAGAGTCCCATGTCGCCACTGTAGCCATCTCCCCAATTCTGGTTGGATGGCTCGGCACAACCGGGAGCCGTAAGTCGATGACCGCAAATCATCGGCCCATTTGGCCAGCAGCTCTTGGTCAGCCAAATCTCGAGCCTGTTTAAGCTCTTCTTAAGTATGGTTTCTACCCTGTTCTTTAGCCTCTGCCCGCTGTCGGTACAGTTCCGCCAGCTTCACTGCCTCCAACCCCCATGGCGGGATGCCAGCCAGCGCACAAGCTGCAGCATGAGACACTGTCCTGTACCCTCTGATGGCCCTCAACGCTATTATCCGCTGTGCGGCACGAAGATGTTGTTTGTTGGTAGCGTTAAGGGCAGTCGCCCATATAGGGGCCCCATAAAGGGCCATCGAGCCCACTGCTCTAGCATAAAGCCGGCGAGTCAAAGCGTTCGGCCCACCAACATTCGGCATGTTGCGTCCCAAAGCGGATGCCGCACTGACGAGAAGAGGGGAGAGTTTGCGAAAGTGCTCCTCGAAGCGCCAACGCCCGTCCAGAATGAGACCCAGATACTTCATCCGGACCCCAACCCGGATCCTATGCTCGTCTTTATCTAGGTGGGTTCCAGGCGGCGGTCCTCGTCGAGGCCCATGGAAAAGAAGAGCCTCAGTTTTACCGATCGCTACCTCGAGCCCCAACATATGGATTCTGTCCACCACCAGAGATGTTATGACGGTGACCAGTCTCCCTGCCTCTGCGCAATTTCCGCCCCGGGCCGTGATCAGAGTATCAACTGCATAACAGATTACATCGGCCCGTGGGCCTACCCAAACATTAAAAAAAACCTGTTTCTAAAAAAACAATAAAATGGGTTTTGAATCAATTAAACGGTTTATAGAGGTTTTTTCTTCTTTTTTAAGTACCTAAACACACCGGGACAACGCGAGCGCGCAAGTGGCAAAGCGAATAGCGACCTTCCATACGTAGACATGAATTCTATTTGCCTGAAATACCGCTCTCCCAAAGTGAGCGCGCGAGTTTTAAATCGACTTGCGAGCTAATGTCTACACACGGAAGGTCGCCATTAGCCTAATCGCCTCGCCAGCAGTAGGTACATTTCGCAGCTTTGGATTAAACTGGTTTATTTAGGTTTTTGAAGCCCTCTCATTTACATTGGAAGCGGTTTTTGTAAAAACCTTATTCAATAACCGGGATTTTTTAAACCGGTTCGAAGCCCTATCGTCACTAATTCAATTTATAATTAGAAAATATTAATAAAGGAAAGATGGCGAGCCAGTTTAAACCTTTACATCGTTGTTCCATAATAAGTCTTAACGCGTCAAAAACGTATGCCGCATAATCGCGTTTATCGTCCGGCATAGAAAATCGCGTAGCGAATTATTTATTACATCAAGCAAATCCTCAATATAATGAAAGTTCTGCTAATTAGCACTCCCTAAAAAGTAATTCTACAAAGTTTCAGTGGAATTTTCTTTATGACGCTATGTGGCGTCATACGCCATACACAAAAGAAGTAAAATTAGGGAACAAAAAGGTTGCAACCACTGAAGTTTTTTAACTGGCGCTATCTCCTAAAACGTTCAATACAGGCATAATCTACGTGTCGAATAATATAAGTTCTGTTAATTAGAACTCTCTAAATAGTCATTCTATAGAATTTCAGAGGAATTATTTATGACGCCATTTGGCGTCAAACACCATACGTAAAAGATATCAATGAAGCTCCATGGCGTCATACGCAATGAATCGGTATGCATGGCAAATGGCAACACGTAATGATGGACTAGTGCAGTAAGTTGGTTTTCACAGACGAGTAGACTAATGTAAGGCTTACTATTGACATGAGTTTGTAAATACCAATTTCCGCACTAGTGTAAAAAGATGTTTACACGCGCACATTTTTTACACATTTTTGCGCGCGACACGCAACAAAAACAGGTTTTTACTTGTCGCCTCGCAAGCAAAAGCAAGTCTCACCCCTCACCCTGCGCCCCGCAACTGTCAATGCAACGTTTTTCGGTACCGATATCGCTTATAGGTTAAATAACGGTAAAGCCTTACCTTTATTTTATTAAGGTACACTTATTTTTTACCGGTAACGTAACCTTATACCGTAACCGCTTTCAGTCCCTGTTTTAAGGAGTCATTAGATTTATGTATTGTTTGTTATTGTTTAAAGAATTTGTTTCAAATTTCAACAAGGCCATGACCTTGTGCAATTATCAGGCTAACTTACATAAGTTATTTTAATGTATTTAACTAATTCAGCGCTGTACTTAAAAATACGTAAATTTTCACAATTTTGTGCAGGACCCCCTTAAGTCAGGCTGGCTGGACATAGACTGTGCATATTATACAGTACCATCAGGAGATACGGGTTTTAAAAAATAATATTTCTTATTTAAACGTTGAACCAGGTGGGTCTAACGGAACGCAGCGTGCGCGTGCGCCGCGTGGTAGAAGAGATTCTTGTCCCGGGTTGGCTGAGCACCTTCCAAGGCAACATCGTGGAGCTACTACGAGCCATTCGTCTAGACAACGCGCACGACGCGAAGGACTCGCAGTACGTCGCCGGGAAACTGCTCGACTCGCTGTTCAGGTCAGATTTTTTTTTCTTTTAATTAATAGCTTTGTGCGGTCAGCACATTTTGCCAGTGTCTACTAAGATATAATAGTAAATATTTTCTTTAATATAGTCTTCGAGTAAGATATAATAATAAATATTTTCTTGCATATAGTCTTCGATCAACAATAAAAGGGTTATCTGCTTTTTTGTAAGAGGCCCGTGAAATGCAAAACCTTTTATTTCATTTTCCATTTAAAACCTATGACGTTGTTTATGGTTTTTTGTTGCTAAAGAATGTAATTTTTGTTATTTGTTTTTGTTATTTAAAGAATTATAAAATAAAGTGCGTACGACTGTACACGAATTTGACAGTTTTATTTCCGACATTGCAATACAAAGACATTTTGAAAATCAGTCATTATGGGAAAAGTTTGTTTTTAGATTTGCATTGTGTAAACGAGTACATAACGATGTTCAGACCAACCCGACCGGAAGGAATACAACTACTTAGATGTCAGGTTGGCGCTAAAAATATATAACAGGAAAAAGTACTTATTTGTTGCCCTGTAAGGTTGATTTCACCACTACATTTATTGACGTCTTTTCATTTTTAAGTGACAGGAGTAATTTATTGATTAATGTTTTATATTTTAGCATTTTATTAACGCTTAAATATACTTAAGTAAAATTTTAAACTGGCGGCTGCTTTAAGGGGGCTTAGGCGGTCAGCGAAAATTCAGATTCCGCGCCTGAGGTGAGGGGGGACGTCCCGCGCACCGCACCGCCGCGCGCCGTCGGGCAAAGAAAATATACACTACCGTGGTAAAGGCGAGTGTTTCGGACTTAGTAGCGTATTGGGATGAAATGAATTAGGTAGGTATCTAAGTATGTACATAAGTAATAAAACACAACATGTAATAAGTAGGTACTTATTGTACATATGATAGATTTTTATAGGCATTTACAAGCAGCAAAACATGGTAATATTATAAAAAATAGAAAATAATGTAAACAATCCACGGATCCATCATTCAATTACAAGAAAGCATCGATAGTAGTAAGATTATCGTAAGTATTGTTCATGTACCTACATTATGAAAAGTCAAAATATGTAAGGTAAACGACCCAATAATCGGCCCCTCTGTAGTTTCCTACAAGTGGTACAAGTTTATTATGTACATAAAACCTATGTTTTGAGCAAAATAAAAATATACAATGAAAGTATTACTTAGCTTACAATTAAAAAAGATAACAATAGTCAAATGACAAAGTTTGTATTGGATAAAATGTTTACTAGAAAATATATAGCATTGTGAATGCAAAATTTCAATAATAAAGAGTTTGTATTTCTTGTTTAGTTAATAATTAATTTGTTTTGTATATTTATGTAGTGTAGTATGTTATGTGTGTGTATATGTATGTAGTGTGTATGTGTGAAATTTTTCAACGCTTTTGACTTTATGTTTTTATAGCAACAGTGTCTTATCAAACCTCTTAGAATTTACATTCTTCATTACATTAGATCTGAATGAAAATATTTTACAATATTTTAAACATTCAGTAAAGGTAAGACTGCTTTAAAGATTCGTAATATTTGATTATTTGCTTTAAAAAACGCTCAAATAAACGACTCATCGTTTGGCGTCATATATTCATACGCACGGAAAACATTTCACCGTCATTGGGTAGAAACTAGTCACGGATAGGCATGTTCCTTGTATGCCGAGGATCGCACAGTTCCAATAAAAAATGATTTTTATAGAATGACACGAGTTTATCTTTCATTTTTGTTTCCCAAAATGTATCGTCGCGATATATGGTCTCGAGTTTCAAGTCTTGTTCGACTCCAGACCACACTGCAAAGATGCATTTTGTCCTACGTGTCACGTGCATCTGACCTTGAATTTGTATAAACCATGTATGATTTTCGTTCACTATTAGCAGCGCATCTCCATGTTTAGGTTTTTTCCAAAAATTCACTTTTCCACTGGCAATTGCTTCCTCTAAGCTATATTTATAGGCTGAAAAGGGGCATTTTATTTCGACAATGGTATCGTCACCTATCAAACCGTCAGGTGTTGCACCCAAAAAAGGAATTTCTGGATCAATAAATAGGCCACAAGGCCTAATTTGTTGTCCAATTTGTCGCTCTAGTTGCTCCAAAGCAATTTTTTCATTGACGATACCATGTTGCACTGATGCAACATGGCTAATATCTCGATTGTATATTATGTGTTTTACAAGATTTTTGGCACTTGTAGTCTGCTTTCTCTTCACCACTTTTGCAAAATTAGAAGCGGTGATCAGTTTACGTCGGACCTCCAACCACTCGCTTGAATCACGCTGCAGTACGGTGTTACGTTCTATTACGCGTATTTCCTCGTTTGTTTTATGCAAGTTTTTTAAAAATTGTTCTTTGCATTTTGAAAGAACGTCATCAGGCATTCCAGCCGGCCAGATGGCCGTACACATGATTCCCCATAGTGCTGATCACTGTTCTTTTGATGAAAAATACGCCTTTTACTTTTTTTCTTTTGTGATGTTCGGTTCATCCTTCGAATTTCCAGACCTTTTAATCTCATAGGACTTTTGCCAAGAATACTTTTGTGCAAAGTGTACAAGGGTTTTTTTGAATTGACAGATACAACAGCAGCATCGCAACGTGCTTGGTAACCGCGTTTTAGTGAAAAATTTACGCGCTTACCACCCACAAATTTAGCAACGATGCTGTTAAAACATTCGACCCTGTTGCTGTCAACGTCGCATATGAGGCTGCGGGATTTTGCTGCCACGGATGTAACAACTGTTTTGATCCTGAACCATATTGTTGAAGTTTTCAAAAGAAGAGTCAAATCTTCGCTCATCCGACTACTTTGGCAGTAGTAATCTTTGCAGAAGTCATGGTTTCTGTTCCATCGGGAAAGGTATGCGAGGTTGGTGATGATGGATGGCTCCATGGCAATGGTAAATAACGACTGCGTCTCTTTGCGTGATGTTGTATATTTACAGTGACTACATTGTGACTAACTTATTATCTAAACCTTACAAGACTATTTATACAGTAATACTACGTAGATGTTCGAGGGAGGATGCCGTGACATATCTTTATCGGATCTGCACGCGTTTAGGAATGTGCTTACAAACTCTTTAACCGATACGTGATGATAATAAATTATGTGGCGACAAAGGGCGCCACAGTACTCCCCCTCTTGAAAAAGGGAATGAAAAAACCATCAGGTCTTCAGCTTGGAGATGCCAGTGATGCTCTAATCCACGTTAAGTCGTGATGAGCGTGCTCAAGTCTTCATTGACAAAACGAGCGTTCTCCGGTCTACGTGACTCGAGACGAGCGTGTGCTACCATGTCTGCTGTGAGTCGAGACGTGTGGAGTGCGACGGTACTTATTTTGACCGTCGAGTGATGCCGAGGATCCAGGAAGCGTTACGTTGCTGCGATGGAACCTTATGGCTGGCTGGCTTGCTGAATGCTGTTAGGAGAGCTGTTTCCTTGTATTTGAACAAAATACTTATTATAGGTATATCTTTTAAAAACGACCGATTACACGAATAATTTTATAAAAACCTAGATTTTTCTTTAAAATGTATCAAATTCCTCTCAACATCATAATATTTTTTCTAATATTTTTATCACGTTATACCAAGATTATATTTACACACAATTAAATTTTAAATGACATATGTACAATTTATATTACGCATATTCTTACAATAGACAGGTTAATAATAAATTGAACTATTAGGCTTAATAAACAGACATAATACCAAAACATTAAAATTAGAATTGACTAACATTAAACATTACATATTACTATAGATAAGAGATGTTGCATTCAATATATAAGGAAATACGTACCTATTCAAAAAAATGAAATTAAAATTGACTAATTTTATTGTTACATTAGTTACCCTAACATGGTTCATTTTTGTGTTTATTTATTGTACTGTAACATCTTTTTGCACAATCAAAATATTTTGAACTTGTCGAATATCTTCATTATGAGTATATACTTCATAAAAGCTTCATATTTATCCTCGGACTGGCGTATTCCTTGGCTCTTTGTCAGATAACCGGAGAAATCAATTCGCACTGGAGGTAGCTAGTAGCATTTAAGTGTCTTATGAAGTGTAATAATATCTCATAAAACAATCGACTGGTAAAATAATGCTTCTAAATATCTCTTCCCGTAATTATAAATAACATACCTCAAACCACTTTGTCAGTCGGTAAAAGTGAGGCGGTTAAACGGGTGAATACTCGTTGTATACATATTATGCTTATTTCTTTGGATTCAGTTTATTTATTTCTATAGCAAAATCCACAGCTCTATACAAAATTCTTTCCGTATAGCGGCATTCTTGACCTTGCGCAAGCGTAAAGCAAACGGCGAAAAGTGCTGCGTCGGAAATTCTTGCGCGTTCGCTGCGCCGCACAATTTATGACATAATGTGTGCAGTTATGAAATCGTTAGTACATTTTATTTCGCATTGTTTTTCTGGGTACCTTATTCCTTTGCCTTGGTCGATGAAACGTTCTTGATACGATGTGCCGGAAAGGAAGCCAAAGTTGTGGGTTGGGAGAGCCGAGAATGATCTTAAATGACGTAGTCGTAGCTCGGTGTGGCTCGGTGTAGTGAAAATCTTGTTGTGTCCGTCGCTGAATAGAATTTTGCTGCCATGGTTAATGTGTAGATGTTGCAAATGACTCACGTGTTCTTTTCGGGGTACTCCGTTGGAAGGTTGCTTGTTGCTTGAGCGGGGTCACCAGTGTTCCATCGGGAAAGGTATGCGAGGTTGGTGATGATGGATGGCTCCATGGCAATGGTAAATAACGACTGCATCTCTTTGCGTGATGTTGTATATTTACAGTGACTACATTGTGACTAACTTATTATCTAAACCTTACAAGACTATTTATACAGTAATACTACGTAGATGTTGGAGGGAGGATGCCGTGACATATCTTTATCGGATCCACACGCGTTTAGGAATGTGCTTACAAACTCTTTAACCGATACGTGATGATAATAACTTATTTGGCGACAAAGGGCGCCACAGTTTCCAAAAGCGTGAAAAATTGAGTTGGTGATATCTGTGTAAAGATTGGTGATTTTTTTGTTTAATTCGCAATCTGTAGACTTATGTTTCTTTATTGCACAGCAAATGACTTTTCTTACAGCTAAAATTCTCTGAGTCGTAATCTTTTTTCTAAGCTGTAAGGGGTATTTCACATCTGTAGATACAGCTTTAAGCTTGGAACACATGTTTCTAAAAATATGGTTTCGACATTCTATTTTCTCGACACTAAAATTGGGATAAACCCGAGCCTCAGATATTTTTTTGAAAGTACTGCAATCTCCGTCAGCCACCATCCGCGCATAAATTAGGCTGTGGGTTCCAAGAGATTGCTTAAAACCTTCCAATAAAATATCCGATTCCATACATGTCGACGAACCGGAGTAATTCTTGAAACATGTATGTGTACCTGGGATCTCATTTTTGTTTTGAGCTCGCGCACAAACAGAACAATATTTGTTCTTCACCCCTACAAAAAGTACCTCACCAAATGTTCTACCTATTATTGCAGCCGCTCCGGAAAGAGCCGAATAATTGGTTTTATATGAGCGCTTGGACCAACACCCATCTGCAATTACATCTATGTAGGGTATACCATCCTTTGTCACGTCGCCTCTTTCTATAGCAGCGTCACTTTCACGTTTACCAGCAACTAACATTAGATCAGCAGCAGTTTTCTGCCATTCATCGCAAACCTCATTATGTAATCTATCAAAATGTTTTTGATTTAGACTAGGCAAATCCATTGATGTACACAATTCTTCAAACTGCGAGAAACCTATACCAGTGGACATAGCCCCACTTATTGCAGCCTTATTTAAATCCAGTTTTATATCCGGTTCATTAGTATCCACGAAAAAATGGTCGTTACACATATTACAAGTAAATTTTACATTTTTTTTTCGGACACAAGAACTAAATTTTGAAGACCGCAACCAAAAGTCGGGCTGTGCATGGATATTTTCTTCAGGTTTTTCAAAAACAAATTAATAGATACTATTCTTCGCCCATCTATATGTAAATCGGCTTTCGAGGAGTGGCCACCAGTTTCAATTTCAAATTCAGTTTCTGATACACTATGTGGCTGTTCTTCGTATCGGTCTTCTGTATTCGCTAAACTAAAACAAATAAGAACATTCATATATAAAATGCTGTAACTTGCGTATGGACAAAGTATGTGTGAAGTTCGCGTGAAGGATTGAAGAAAGTTATGAACAGAGATCGGAATTGTTACTCAGAATTGTTCCCACTATTTTTGCTTAACACTAGTGCTTGACATGTCGATAAATTCGTTTATCGATATAACTCATAACTGGCCTCAGCTTTCTACACATAATGTGCAAAAGTAACGAAATACCGAAAGTATTTTGTTACAGTTACACACATATTTAGAAAGCTGATTATCTGTATCGTAAAGTGAATTTATCGACATGTAACTACACGCAAAACACTAAATAACATTTGAAATAGCAGGAAAAAGTCCGACCTCTGGTTATGAAATAGCTTAAAAATACGCATATGAAAATAAGAATGCATAAAATAGATTTACTTACGTGCTTCGATCACAGTGTATTTCAACTGTTTGCAATTTTTCGGGAGTCTCACATTGTATTTCCAAGTGTGAAGATGTTTCAGCTACATTTTGTAATTCAGTAAAAGTTTTTCTGAAACCAAGTTATAGATAAATAAATAAACAGAATTTTATAGTGCGGACATTATCAACGTGCAGTTTGGCTTATAAATCATTTATGTTGGACCTCTCGCTTGCTCTTGCACGGCTTTTAGAGTTGCGCTAGTATTGTCTGTTACTGACAGTTACCTCATGCATGACGCATCGATCGCCGCACGGCGCTGCGCCTGCCGACTTTCTGCGTAGGTATGGAAGATGACAAGATGTTTTGCCCGTTGCACATTCTTATTGAAACAATAATTTACGACAAAACTACACGTTGATAATGTCCACACCATAGTATTAGCCATTCACCCTATTTTTAAATAAGAAGAAATATACCTAGGTACCTGTTTATTTACTATGTAGGTATACTAAGATGATACTTACGTAGCATGATCGTGTAACATGGAGCTCTCTGGTATGTCCGTTATCGGTGCATTTACCCTATTGTAATTAAACAAAACGCTGATGAATAACTACCTACCTTTTACTGGTGGTAGGTTTTTGTACTAGATGGGTACTATCGCAGTGCCAGAAATTTCATCGTGAATTAGGAGCGCATTAGCACTTCTGTGTTTCGGGGAAAGGGAAAAACCTAACTACACCAAGGAATGTTTCGAAATTACTAGACCCAACTTAAGACAATTTACCCTATTTTTAAACCAGAATAAATCTACTTTGGTACCTCTTTATTTAATGTAGGTATCTACCAATACTGTGATTACACTTACGTAGTTTGATCGCGTTGCATGGATCCCTCTAGTATGTCCGTTGTTGGTGCATTTACCCTGTTGTAATGAAACAAAAAGCGGATGATTCGATGTAGGTATGAAGCTAACTACACCTAACTCAACATTTTGCCCTATTTTAAAACAAGCAGAAATAGTAGAAATCTACTGAAGTATTGAGTTACCTAGTAGTTGGTATACGTAGGTACTTATATCGATTGCTCGCCTATTTTTTATAAAAAAAAATCAAGTGCCTACCAAGTCGGTTACCAGGGTATACAGGAGTAAACTATAGATAGAACTAATAAAAAGTTGCTAACCGTAATATCTCATTAGCTCCCAGTTCTAAATTTTGATCGGTTGTCATGCATCGACGTTTTCTGAAATCATATAAATAATAGATAAGTAGCTAATTAGAAATAGTTACCTTAGTAAAGCAGCAATCAATCAAACTAACTACTTAAGTAGGTACATAAATATCTCAGTAGATACATACCTCAGCACCTCATTCATAGCTTTGTACGACCTTTTTCTGCAAGTACTCAATTTAGATAGCGATTTTTTTTATTTCCCATATTAACAGTAGTTTTTCTACTCGTACTTTGGACTCGTAATCGTCGCGCGTTCAGCGTGGCGTGCGACACATCCCTTGCGTGCGAATGTCGAAGTGGGACTGGGCCTCGCGAGTAGTGCGCGGTGCGGGGTCCGCGGTGACTATGGAATCAACGAGCTCGAAAGTAAACATCGTAAGCGCCATTCACATTTTTTTCAAAAAGTTAATAAAAATGTTTAGGTTCTTGAAAATCCGAATCGGTCAAGAAATCGAAAAGGTAAATACCTATGTGTCTATGATTTTATAGGAATTATTATTGTAAAACACGGTCGTAATGTGCATTTTAATGAAATTTTAGAGGTAACTTCAGGATTTTTTTCTATCGAGCATAATGTTTCCAATCGTGTTTTGGCTTCGTTCATCCCCTCACACATACGTTCTATAATACACATTGGAAATTTCAGTGCGAAATATCTAACATGTTTTGAATAACAGCTAATGGAAAACCGCCAATTTTTCCGTTTTCACCGCCTAAGGCCCCTTAACCACTTGGCTACCGAGGTCTGGCTTTCAACCGTCGAAATTTGTCAGTGCTTGATGCTTATGTTTTTAGTCAACATTGCTTTATCAAATCTTACAAGTTTTCACCTCTGAGATTCGAAAGAAATATTTTTACAAATATTTAACATTCGGTTAAGATGAAGCTGCGTTTATAGATTAATGTTTTATATTTTAGCGTTTTATTAACGCTTAATTATACTTAAGTAAAATTTTGCCCTACTCCTGTAGGTCACATGGTTTTGGTCATTTCACGGAACCAGTTCTGGTATTTGTTCAAATCCTTTTGTTTTTTTTTTAGGGGAATTTTGAGATTTGTTTAGGGGAATGATAAAATCGTGTTGTTAATTTAACATCCTCCGTGATTTGTTCAAATCACTTAGGGAATTGACGAAATCTCTGTTTTTATCATATGACTGCGACATACATATTGCTATAAAATTTCACTTTACATTATCTACCACAATATTTTTCTAATATGTTTATGAGTGAGGAGCTCGATGGCGCAGCGGCTAGCGCGTTCGGCTTGCGATCTTGCCCGCTAAGCAACTTTCGCAATGCCGGGTCGCTGGATGGGTGACCAATTAAAAACATATCGAGCTCCTCCGTGCTTCGGAAGGCACGTTAAGCCGTTGGTCCCGGTTGTTGTCGTAAGATGACAGTTAAAACCCACCAACCCGCATTGGGCCAGCGTGGTGGGTTATGGCCCAATATCCTCACGTGCTATTGTCCACGTGGGAGGCCTGTGCCCAGTAGTGAGACGCTTATAGGCTGATGATGATGACTTTTATGAGTTACAAACTAAGTATTATACCATTCCATTCACAGACGCCTCCCTATCTCCGAGTTGCTCGAATGGCTGCCAACTGACAAGACCTTGCGCCTGATACCAGCAGACAAGTTGAACAAAGAGACTGCATGGTACTGGCGCCATCTAGCGGAGCATTTGCAGAAGATAGAAGACGATGAAACTTTGGAAATGGTGCTGCCAGATCTGGTGGTGCTCACGGGATATATTAGAGCGTGAGTTGGAATCATTTTTAATCTTATATGGAGGCCTAGACACGCAGCGAGCGAAAAACATAGAGTTCGAACCGAACGGCTATAATGGTCACAATTAAAAGTATTCCGGGCTTGTATTTCTAAATTCTAATTCAAAATTCTGACAATTACCGTAGGCATCGCTTAGATGTTTGCCGAGTGACTAACAAAATTAAATGAAAAGTTTTTATTTATTAAATGATCCTGTCTTGATTTATTAAGAGTTTCTTATAAAAATGGGGCTTAAAATAGCTAAACAGACAGAAAATAAACATTTTGCTCAGCCATAGCGTTGAGCATACGCAGAACACGCACGAGCGGCATATATTATTATCATGGCCACCGAATCCTTTAGGTATAAAAAAAAATCGATTCAAGATTGGGCAATAACCAACCTCACTTGCCTAATGCCTTTAGCTTGCATGCATAACTTTAAACATCACTGACTGTTTCTATAATCGTCGAATTTCCCTGCTCCTTTGAGAGTGAGGATCCGATAGGGTTCAGCGCGAGCTGGTCAGCATGCTGCGGGTGTAAGACGATACAACGTATTAGCCACTCCTTGCGATTTTGTGCTATCTTCTATTTCATCCTAATCCACTGTTCACTTCGACAATATCGTCTGACAACCACACATCTTTGCCGAGCGAATCTTTTAGCCTTTCAGTCCAGAATGTCAAATTCCCAAAAATCAAGTGACCAAACCTTGAAATTTTGAAACCGCTTGACATTCTGGACTGACAGGTCTTTTAGGTATGAATAAAACTCTATAAATTGTTTCTAGAATCGTCGAATCACCCTGTCCCTCAGAGAGTGAATGTGTACGACGCGACCAATCCCCCTTATTGCCACTGCTTTAAGTATTGTATAGTAATTGAATTTGGTATTTTGAAATTTGACATTTCGGAACTTGACATTCAGAAACCGCGTGACATTTTGGGAATTTGTCATTTATTACATATATTTAGACTTTATTGCCTACAGTACAGCAAATGGACTTAATGCCATGAGGCATTCTCTACCAGTCAACCAGATAAGATGTACAGATATTTTTTGAGGCGGTGACATCTAGAGACTACTTGATTAAATTAAAAAATATATTAATTTTTAAACCTTTTAAAGATTCTAGACTGAAAGGTCTTTTAGGTATAAATGATAACAATTTGAAAGAAATCTTTAGGTATAAATAAGACATGGGGAGATTTTGCAGTAACCCATCACATTTGCCGAATGCCTCTAGCTTGCATGCATGCATAACTTTATATATTTATTCTATGACTGTTTCCAGAATCGTCGAATCACCCTGTCCGTCCGAGAGTGAGGATCCGATCGGGTTCAGCACCAGACAGTACAGTCTGCACGAGCTGGCCAGCATGCTGCAGGTGTACGACGCGACCGATCCCACGGGCCGCTTGTCGCTGCAGACACTCATAACTGACGTGCTTACTGGTGAGTGATAAATAGATGAACACTACATTGCACATACACAAGGAACAATTACACTACACATGACATAAACTTAAAACTAGTATGTACAAAGGCGGTCTTATCGCTGACAGCGATCTCTTCCAGACAACCTTTTGTTAGCGGAATGTGATATGCGATTATCAGTTTTATTACGTAGTAATAAGGTTTATTGTTCAATGTTTATGAAAAAGAAGAATCGTTAAACACAAGTATTTTCTTGGGTTATTTTTGTTAATGAAACACGATGATACGCCAATAACATTTAATACGTCTTGGTTATTAATCACAACAATAATGTACAATTTATTGTAGGTAGTGTATGAAATTCACTGGTCTTGTAGTACCTAGCTGTTACTGCAATTAGTGTTTGTGTGGCAGAAATTATTTAGAGAACCTATTGTTAAGTATGTAATGAAATATTGTATCTCCCCTAGCACACGAGATAAATCTCCGTGATTTTTTGTGTGTTTAAAATGTTTTTTAAGCTTATATTTTTGTTTAGTAAAGAAAAATAAAAATAAAAATGTATAAACCGAGTCACAATTAGTCACAGGGTCAATGTAGCGATGATAAAAAAACATTTTATTCTGCCTCCCTCCCAGAGAAACCGGAACAACAGAGCTTAAAATAAGAAAAATGTATTTATGTAAATAAAATTCAATTCCCACGAAATTCCCAAATGGCTTAGGTGTTCCCACATAATAATATGCATACTGGGCGATTGGGCATTAACCCGGATAACCAGGACCAACGGCTTAACGCAAGGCTTCCGTGTCCCGCCCCATAGTTGGAATTTAAGAACCGATGGCATAGCTACATTCATAAGTGCTCAATTATTGTAGCCTAAATTGAATATTATTTTAAACTTTGACTGCCGTCGACGTGACGTGACAGGTGAACGGCAATTGCAGTTATTATGTCGTCTGCAAACTACTGTTCGACTGTAAAAGCGCTAAGTAACTCCCCAGGTTACTACGGCCTCCTCAGCGAGGATGTTATCCGCGCAATCGAGTGGGCACTGACACTGGTAGGGCCCGACGCGAAATCAAAATCAACTCAATAAATTGAAATTTATTCATTGCGTCCATTCTATGACCTTAGATTGAGAGCACCAAATTATAACGCGCAATGGTCAGCGGCAGGCCGCTTGTAGACGGATTGTTATCCGGTGCATTTACACACGTTCATTATAAACACTGCGAGTCCGGCGAGAAAAACGGACCGTCACGTCGTCCAAGCGGGTAGAGAAAACGGAAGTATACAAGCGGCCGCAAGCTTGTGGTAAATAACTTAGAGCCATTGTGTATATGTGAACGCACCCGGTTAAATATAAAAATGATGTACAGTAGGCAAATAACTTCTAACTATGAGACGACCAACACTTCAGTCTCCCTGTGACCACGGACCCTGTAAAAGGTTCGAAGCGTCAGGACTAAAATAATAAACGCGAGTTATATCCAAAAACAGTGTTTCATTTCAACTTAGAGCTAGCTAACACAAACTAATCCAACAGCTATTTCTAATTGTCTATAATTAATTGGTACATTATTTATTATTTTTTAAATTCATATTTTGTATTTTATTATATTACCTTTTTTTATATATTTTTATTGTAAATGTCGTGCTTCTGTGCGCTGTGGTTTCTTGCGCCCGTTCTTTGCCACAGTAAAAAAATGACGTCCCGAATGGGTGGTAGATTAAAAAAGATTTAAACGATTCAAAGTACTTATTAATTGAGTTTATTGAATAAATATATTTTGAGCTTGAGTTTGAATCCCCTAGGTGACTACGGCCCCCTCAGCGCGGACGTGATCCGCGCCTTCGTGTGGGCGCTGACGCTGGTGGTGCCTGATGCGGCGGCGCGCGTGGAAGTAGTGGGCGGGGTGCTGAACGCGCTGCGGGACCCGCCCGAGGCGGAAGCGCCCGCGCCGCCGCCGCCCGTCGACTGCGCGGAAGTTAAGCTTCAGGTTAGATAGAAAAAATTCTTTAATATTTTTATTATTGAAATTTTTGCATTGACAATGAATGAATACATATACAGGGCGTCCCACGGACATGCCACATGGAGGGAAAGTACCTTGAATATTGTAGATGGAACATTTTACTGAAAGAAGACATTATTTTAATTTAAAAAACAATTTAAACTGCATTCATAGATATTTAAATAATTACATGGTTGAACCGGGAATCGAACCCGTTACATGAGAAAAATAATCATTCTGTAGCTTTATCATACCGATCGAAAGGCTTCATCTTACGGATTATTTTTTGCTATATAACAAATAAAAGGAAGACCATGAATTTTAACATTTGATGTGGAATTTTGTTCAGAAAAATGAAAAGCTGACATTGCCGTAAGGACATTACAACTGACATTGAAATAAATACATACATAAATAGATTAATTTTGTATTAAAAATGTTAAAATTCATGGCCTTTTATTTGTGACACTATGTTACTTAGCAAAAAATAATCCTTATGATGAAGCCTTTCGATCGGTGTGATAAAGCTACAGGATGATTATTTTTCTCATGTAACAGGTTCGATTCCCGGTTTAACCATGTAATTATTGAAATATCTATGAATGCAGTTTAAATTGTTTTTTAAATTCAAATAATGTCTTCTTTCAGTAAAATGTTCCATCTACAATATTCAAGGTACTTTCCCTCCATGTGGCATGTCCGTGGGACGCCCTGTATACTCCAGCCAAATTCGATGACGAATGTTTGTAAACAGATTACTGTCATTTCTTTGTGCAAATACCTAGTTTCACTAGAAATTTTACTTTTTCTTGAGAGACATTCACAAGAAAACAGTTAACTATTGTGTCTTTATTCCAAAAAACTGTAAAAATCCGAGTGAAGCTAGATATTTGCACAAAGAAATGACAGTAATATGTTTACAAACATTCGTCATCGAATTTGGCTGGAGTATAGGATAAAATATTTACTAGAAAAAAAAACATTCACTTTGACGTAATACCGCTCTAGCTTGCAGCGTAAATCACAAACTACTAGAAAAATATCAACGTCTTCTGGGGTCTGGGTAGCTTAGCAGTTAGAGCAGTGGAGCGGTTGGTTGCTTTTTTCTGGTAAATATTTTATCCTGTGATACTATTGATGGCTAATGATCAGTGATAGGAATAATCAGACTGTATTTACCTAAAACTCCGGGATTTCTTATTCTACTCAGTACCAGTGGTTGGAAGTGTTTGGAGACACAATGGTTTCTTGGCGGCAAAGTAAAATGTCCTGGTGGGCTTCTTACTGTCACATCTTGAAGCAGTAATACTTTAATCTTATTATGCAAAATGTGTATGGCAAATTGACATAGTAAGATTAAGGTTAGGTTGTCTGGGAGAGATCGCTTTCAGCGATAAGACCGCCTTTGTAAATACTACTTTTAAGTTTATGTCATGTGTATGTGCAATAAAGTGTTTATCTATCTAAGATTAAAGCTCCAAGAATAGTCAGGCCCTTTTGTCTGTTCGCTTTTGGTTGTAAATGTTCACGTCCTTAATGTTTCTATTATTTTCTTTGTATTTAGCGAGCCCGCTTGCGCGTATCGTTAAACGTAGCGATCGAGGCTCAAGAGGAGGCAGTGAGAGATCAAAACTACGCCCTCGCTGCTGAATGCAAAGCTAAGGTAAATAAAACTATAAAAAAAATATGTAACATAATCACATAAGATTTAAAAAGGTGATAGGAGTATTCGTACCGTTTGTCTTCTTAAAATTATTCTGTGTATAATAAAATAATATGAAAATACATTGCGGAATTTTAAACCAGTTTTTTTGTAGAACTTCTAATGTAGTCTTTTCTTAGATTATATGTAAAACCTAGATCCACATTCAACGCTCTCTAAACGGCCGCACAAATAGAGTACCTAGTGACAAATGTACGTAGGTAGGTACGCATTACGTTTTGTAGTGTTCGAGCTAAGTGTCAACATGACAAAAAGCTCCTCCGAAAATAGCTTTTTCTTCTAAAACAAATACGGGGACTTCTTGGCGGGAAAGTGAAGCGTCATGTCTGCAGTTTTGTTTTATTTTCTATAATTTGAGTTTTGTCGAATTTAATGTGAAATAATGGTGGATTATTTACTGTTCGTATTCGTTCGTGAACGTGCATGAATGTTGGCAAATAAAACAAAACAGTGCAACATCACTTTTCAAATTCTCTCAAGAAGTCCGTGTGAGATCTCAATAAAGTCCCACAGCTTTATTCAGTCTCGAGGGGTTTGGGGGAATATCATTTACCATTATACGTTAATTATCACTCATTATCATCTACTTAATGCAAATAAAATAAAAATTATTATATCTTACTTGACACTGGCTAAATGTGCTGTTCGCACGAAGCCATTATTTAGGAGAAAAAAAAATTACTTACATTTCCGCTACGATTTAGTATGGGATTGTGTATCTGGTTTTTATAATGTGATTGAAGAGTCTTTTACAGTACCAACAGTAGTTTAGTTAGTTTATAAGTATTTAATAAAAACTTAGCCAATAAAAGATTTTTCCCGGGAGTTTGTGACCTATGTATGATTATTTTGTACTTATTTTATTTTCATTTTTAGGTTGAAGATATTCAAAAGAAGTTGGAAGAGTTCAACGTCCAACCGACGCCGGCGCCTGCGCCCGTGCCGGTAAGCTTTTACCTAAAAAAATAGACTTATGCCGAAAACAATTTTTGATAATAGCTATTATGATATAATCATATATATTTATGATATATCTATTCCTAATAGGAATAGATGTATATTAATGTATTAATGCGTTATCCATATTTTGACATAAAAGAAAGAATAACCCACAATGTTTTTCAGTCATTTTTCGTACTCTGGAATGGCAGTAAACCTTTAAATGAAAAAAATATACCTTCGCCAATATAACTATGTATTATTATTACTACGTAGTCTATACATATAATTGTTATATTTTAAAATAAAATGTATGATGGGTTCTAGTGGGTTTATATACACCGAGATTTTTCATTGGTTTTGTAGCCGAAAACGTTATAATAAAAAAAAAAGTGTTGTAACTATTTATGAAATAATAATCGCTTTACGAGCAAAGAAAAATAAGTTGTAAAAGTGACTTTTTGTCGAAAACACGTAGTAACGTTTCTCCTTATCTACTCGTACACCGTGACCCCTATGAACTTTCCCGGCTGGCCGCCTGCCGTTTGAAGCGCCTCGGTCATTGACTTAGGCTTAGATCTATAGATCGTTCTTACACTTTACTCAGACTTATCTAGCGAGCTAAGACAAAATTGGAATTTATAATCAACTCTTCGACGCTGGCTCAGCACAGACTTAGCACAGGTTAAGTCACCGAAATCGGTGACTTACGAAAAACTCAGGATATTAACCGAACGTGAATAATAGCACACTGCGTCAACAGCTCTACGGCGTTTCCGTGCCTTTTTAAATTTTACGGGTTATCTTTCTGTCAAAACAAGATATCTTTCTGTCAAAACAGTATCTCTTCAATTAATTGATTTTATTTAAGGATAGTTATTGTATTTCATAGCAAATTGATTTAATTATACGAGACAATAGACTAAACATTCGTTATGGATCGTACGGATCGTAAAAAACAACGCCCAAAAGCCAATTTATTTGACTTGACAGACTGCAGTTGTCATGTCACTGTCAGAGGGGCCAGTGCGTTCCGTTTCAAAAAATATGTTAGCCAACACCGACAAAAAGTTTTTGACTTATTTTAATTAAGTTTATGAAAATATTGTAATTTATAACTGTTAATGATTCAAATTAATGATTAAATTTAGTACAAGTTAAAAGTACTTTTTAAATCAATTTATTTTCTTCTAAGTTTAAAGAACAATTAAGAAGGTTATGCTTGAAATGGAACACTAAGCTCAGCCTAGTCTCAACTTTTGTATGACTATCAATTCGAAATCAAAGCTCGTACTTAGTATGCACTGAGCCAAGTTCGCCATAAGTAAAATCAAAGTTTCTCGTAAGCACGCTCTATAAATCTCACCCTTAGATAAGATCGTCCGGTACTAAGGGTTCTTACATTTTATATTGATATTTTTTTAATGATTTTTTTATGCTCATATTTTTAGTCTCACAAGCTAAATAGCTTCTACTGATGATAAACATGAACAGGGTTTCGGCTCCAAAACCAATGAAAAATCTCGGTGCATAGTCAATAATGTCTTCAAACCAAATGCAAATGTATATTTCTTTCGTGTCAAGACGATAAGGGAAAAGATATCGGACGCGGCGACCCTCAACAAGTGTCTCACGATACTGAACTGCGCGCTGGACACGCCCCAACTGACCAACGTCACGCCGATGCTGCAGATGATATTCAGCGAGCTCGAGGTAACAACAGCATGTACATACATCATCATCAGCCTATAAACGTCCCACTGCTGGGCACAGGCCTCCCACGTGGACAATGCACTAGGGGATATTGGGCCATAACCTACCACGCTGGCCCAATGCGGGTTGGTGGGTTTTAACGACCATCAACTTACGACAACAACCGGGACCAACGGCTTAACGTGCCTTCCGAAGCACGGAGGAGCTCGAGATGTTTTAAATTTGGTCACCCATCCAGCGACCAGGCATTGCGAATGTTGCTTAGCGGGCAAGTTCGCAAGCCGAACGCGCTATCCGCTGCGCCATCGAGTTCCTCTTATATGTATGTATGTACACATATAATTACGACTATTATCCCCGAAGGGTTAAACAGAGACTAGGCAATGAGGACAGCAAAAGCAGTATTCTGCCTAGTCCACTTTTCACCAAATAGCGACTGCACATGTGCTCAGCGTGACAGGTAGTGAGCCCATCGCCGCTGTATGCTGTTGGATGTATGTGCTGTCTTTAGTTCCGTTAGTCGCCTTTTACGACACCCAAGGGAAGAGAGTGGTAGTATTCTTTCACCGCCACGCAACACGGTTGACAACAGAATGTGTATAGTGATAACATGTTGCGTACTCTTTAGACTCTTTTCACATTTTTTTTGACATTTACCGAACCTCCCCATGTAATGTTGTCTATGTGGGTGCCCAGCATTAGGACATGTATAGGCTGATGGTTTCAATGATTTTGGCCAATTCAAAAGTTTTCTGTTAAGTTTCCTTGATTAAAAATAGTGTGGCTTTTTTGCAATCGCACACTACGTTCGTTTAACTCGATAACAGATATATTTAAAAATAATTCGACTTTTTTTCACTCGCACGCTACGTCTCGATAACAGATAATTTTTTTTCAATGATTTTTATTAATGTGCGTTTAACACATTAATAATAGTCCTGTTCGTCCATCCTGTTAATCTAAATGACTGTGTCGGAGTGGGTTCACGTCAGTAGTCTGACGGAGCTACGGGGATTGAACCACGATTTCACGCGTTTCACCCGAACATCTATCCGCTCGGCTACCAATGCCTCAATTATACTAAATATACTTATTATACATATAAGACAACAAATTTAATTTAAAAGCAGTTATTTCTAAATTGATCCAACCGGCAATTGAACCCCGGCCTCTAGTTTCTGACAGTCACTGTTTTTCAGGTGGATATATTTCAGAACCCTGAAATTTTGACAAACGCCTTGGAAACTGTCGCTTTGTACGGAATGTTGGATAAAGAGTTCGCTAAAGAGAACAAGGCTTTCTTCTTCGCAAATGTAAGTTAAACAATACTTCTTAATTATAACGTAACTGCTGGACATAATAAATAAAAGATTTGATAAAATTGTACTTAGCATACACTTCCTTCGAACAGAGTATTGACAACAGCAATTAAGAAGCGTCATAAGAAAATAGTGAATCCGAAAATTGAACATTATAATATTTTAGAGATGGGCTGAATGTGGTTTGAACCGAATACGAACTTCGGCCGAACATTCGGTAAACAATCAAAATTCGGCCGAAGCTCGGGTTCTCTTCACGGCGCTCTATATTACAACTACAACACGTTCTAACTAGTTTACGCGCTACCTTTAATTCTTGGTATTGCAACCCGCGACAAATCCCGTCCCGGCCCGCCCGCCGGTCATTAGCAAATTCCGTTATCCACGCGACAATTGCGTTATTCTTTACATTATTATCTACGTGATTTTAAGTGAATTAACGACGTAAAGTAATAGATATATTTTCGTGTTGCAAATACAATGAGTGTAAGAAAAGATCAAGTGTTATTTTATAATATTTTTTTGTACCGCAAGTTCGGCATTTGAACCGAATGTCGGCCGAATGCCGAAGTTCGGTTCAAGCTGCCGGAATTCGGTTAAACCGAGTGTAAAACGAATTTCGGCCCATCCCTAAAATAATTATGTTTTTAAGATATGAATTTAAACTTTCAACGTGGTTTAACTCAAACTACTTTATCTGCCTCTCTCGTCAGTTTCATTTTAATTAGCACTGCTAACTATTGCCATCGTTTGCTATCTAATAGACACGTCCAACGAGCCAGTTGTGACAACAGTACTGAAGTGCAACACTGCTAACTATTGCCACCCTTCTCTAGCTAATAGACACGTCCAACGAGCCAGTGGTGACAACAGTACTGAAATGTATCGTGGACTTGCTTTGTGTCCACGGCGCTCGGGTGTTTGAGGACGAAGCGACTGAAGCCACGCAGCGGGACGAGTCGAAGACGTCAAGAAAGAGAAGCACTTACCACTCTATAGATGCGATCGATGAAAACGGTGGGTAGACCTTAAACTGTTAGTAATAAGAGTCAAAATTCACAATATTTATTGTTTTATTCAGATGATTTTTAAATTTTTTACCTTTTATGTTACTACGCCATTGGTTTATAAATCTACGAGACGGGAGACTTTGTACTGACTGAAGAAGAATAACCGGCAAAAAATTCCTTGCGTAGAACGGCAATGGGATTTCATTTCCCCCTATAAATCAAGTCAATCAAGTTAAAACGATCAACTGAAAATTTTGTACACCATCAAACGAATACGTAAATATTTGGCTTCTTAAAAATTTTACAGCGCATTTGGTAATCCAGTACATTTTAAAATCGTATACGACTGCCTGACTTTTCACAGCGCGGCGCAACTAAGAACTTTGGTAAAGTGTCTGTCAAATTCTAGACGTCTAGCAGCGCCTATAATTTGTTATTGCATGTTAAATAAAAATATATATACTTATATTATATATTACGAATATACCCATATCACAAATAAAATAAGTTGAAATGAAACGCCTTTTCTCGGATTAACTCGCGATTAAATTCTATGTTACTGGTTATTTTAATCGTAATGTTTCAAGCCCTTTATAAATACCTTAAGTTTATTTTGCAGGTAGCATCTCTGAATCGGTGTTGTCACTATCTCCTGCTCATAGCACTGTAATAGAGCTACTCTTGAAGATTATGGACAGCACGGTAAGTAGTTCTCAATCCGTTTCCATGTGTTTAAAGTGTGTATAAAGTATTTCAAAAGTTTGATTGTGCATATAGCGCATAATCGGTATTAAAATCAATTTATTGAGAGTAGATTCCTTTTGCTTTTTATTCGGCTTTTTGGCACTGCCACTTTAAGCTGCTGTGTACGACATATAGTTACACACAATACATCTCCACCCAATATAAGCTGTGTACTGTATGTTAGTTTTTTTATTGAGCTATAGAATTTATAATTTTTATTCCATTTGTATTTTATCTTTGTAGGTATGTAACTTTGTGTAGGTTTTGTTATGTAATTTTCGTCAACAACTCCAATTTTTTAATAATACTTATTTTTTTATGTTTAATAACTTTTTTTTATATTCAATAGTTATATTTTACAAAAAAACACAATGTACTTATGTTTTGTTTTTTTTTTATTTACGGGGGAGTAGCATATATGTGTGTAACTATGTGGCGTACACACACTACAAGGTTCTTAATATTATATATTGCTTGAGTTGAAAACGTCACGGGGTACGGGTAGTTGTTGCGGACGAGCCGCTTTTATAATATACACTATGTTTCGGTACTAATGCCAACTGCGTGTGTGTTGTGCAGTGCGCCACGTACCGATTGATCATCGTCGAGGGCCTGTGCAAGCTGCTGCACCTTGGCCATCTGGAGTCGCCCGCCATACTCAGTCGACTTCTGCTGCTATGGTTCAATCCTGCTACTGGTAACTTTTTCTACGTCTTTTCTTAAACAATTGCTTGGTCAAACTAAAAAAGCTTAAACATTCAATCGGTGTCAAGTAAGAGGGAATATAGGAAATATTTTATTTGCATTAAGTAGATGATAGTGAGTGATATTATGAATGTCTAATGGTATATGATGTTCGCCCCCAAACCCTTTGAGTAACGGTAAAGATGTGGGATTTTACTGAGATCTCACACGGACTTCTTGAGAGAATTTGATGTTGAAAAGTGATGTTGCACTGTTTTGTTTGATTTGCCAACACTCATGCACATTTATAAACACTTAACCGAGAAGTTCTACAGGTAACTTATATTTAATTTCGCGCATAAGATCCCGATGGGACGACGTGCTGCTGCAAGGGAGGGACCTTGGCACGCCCTACTGAGATAAAACATAATGATATAATAAATATGACGTGTAGCAACGACTAAGATATTCAATGTGAATTCATTGGGCAAAAAAGGCGGATTTTGCCAATAGAGATATTGTACGTGCCATATAACATTTCAGTGGAAGAGGACATGCTCAGGCAAACCATCGGAGTGTTCTTCCAAACGTTCCCGACCACCGTCGACGGCGCACAGGAGCAAATACAAGTAAGCTAGTTTAAAAAAAAATCCACCCAAACTATAGTCTGACCGCTACCGCTGTACCGCGCCTTGGGTATGTAAGCGGCGAGGCGGGGGGGCGAAACAATTGCTCCATTTTGTCATTCTGCCGTCATCGCTCACGGCGGCAACTAGTGTGTCAGACGCACATGAGATAAATCTAAAAATGGGTCGTGCATTATCTCGAGATAATCAAGACTGTCATTTTTAAAGTGGCCGAATATTTTAAGAAAAGAAAAGCAAACAAAGAAAGTTTATATTATATATTTCCAAGAATTAAAGATTTATTTCATTTATATTGGTTCTTTAATTGTACTTATCTAAAAATCATACTGGACAAAAACGGTTTGGATGTAATTATACTCGTAAATATAAAGCTTCAATAAACTGTGCTTCGATATCGTAAGATCTGCCTGACACTACGAATATCAGGTGAGTTCATGCTCTTTACTTCCCACTCCCCTCACCACCCGCGCATACCTAAGGCGCGGTACAGCGGTTGCGGTCAGGCTATAACAGAATATCTAAAAAAAATTTTTTATTCACGTAAGCTAACAGAACAACTAAAAAAAATTACGCATTTCTGTTTATACTCGACTTAAGGTTGTGACGACCACAAGTGACCACGACCGGTGCAACTCGGTCTAAACGTCGGGTATAAAAAGGTTTGCGTAGGATGCCTTTATTAAGTAGTTAGCGTCAATCACCATCTAAATGTTTGTTCATAGTGGAACGCAAAAGTTTAAGGCTCGTGTTCTAAAACCAAACTCACACTCTAATCTCTGCTTGAGTACAGTTAGAAAAGGATGGTGCTATTCATCGCATATATCGCCATCCCTTTCTAACTGTTTTCAAGCATGGATTTGATTGTGAGTTTGGTTTTAGAATACGAGCCTGAAAGTGTGAATAGAGGTGAGTGTACGTATGAAGAAATGTTTTTCGTTCCACAGAAAGCGACGTTGCCAACGCTCCGCGCGCTAGCGAACGCGCCGTCCAGCTCCCCGCTGGCGGAGATAGACCAGGAGGCGGTGGTGCGGTTCATCGTGTCGCTCACCAGGGTCAACCACGAGGTTGGTGCTATAAGTATAATTTAATTACGTTTAAATACAGCGTGTTTCTTGTAAGCGGTGTCAAGCCGATGTGTGGTGACATGGGGGTTCAATAGATAGGTATGGTAGTAACCAAACGATTTTAAGAAAGAGATTTTACGATTTTTTGTAGTTTTAGAATTATAATTTTTTTTCGTTATTTTATGATTTAACGACGCTAACACACAGACAGCTCTAAAAAAAATTATATCTTTTTTATGGGTCGACTTTTTTTCGATGTTTTTTTTTAATGCAATGTCTATTGATTGCACTTTTATGAGTAAAAAAATCTCCTTCCATCTTTAACATAAGGTACTAAAAATTTGATCTAACTTAAAAAATTGGGTTAATCAGAACAGTATGGAATTTTCAACTTTAATAAAAAAAATAAAAAAAGATTTTCCATAGCTTCTGACTAGTCTTAAAAACTGCCCAACCAAATATGCTTTCATATTAATACAAAAAAAGATGTACTAAATGGGACTTTTTTTGCTGAAATCGGTCGTTGAACGTGGTAGATCAGAAATTGTGTAATTTTCATCCATACTAATATTATTAAGTTTTACAGTTACAGTTTTAGTAAGGATCCCTAATTTTTTAGAAAATATATCGTAGCCTATGCCACACATCTTTCCTCTTTATTTTAGAAATTTTTAGAACATTTTTTTTTCGTATTAGTATGAAAGCATATTTGGTTGGGCAGTTTTTAAGACTAGTCAGAAGCTATGGAAAATCTTTTTAAATTTTTTTTTACGTTGAGAATTCCATTTTTCTGATTAATCCAATTTTCAAAGTTAGGATCAAAAGTACCTTAGGTTAAAGTTAGGAAGGAGATATTTTTACTCATAACAGTGCAATCAATAAGCATTGTATTAAAAAAAACATCGAAGAAAAGTGGACCCAAAAAAAAGATAAAAATTTTTTTGAGCTGTCTTGTCGTTGAATCATAAAATAACGATAATAGAATTATAACTCTAAAACTACAAAAAATCGTAGAACATACATGGGGGTTCAATAGATAGGTATGGTAGTTCCCTATCACTACACATCGGCTTGACACCTTACAAGAAACACGCTGTATAATTTTAAGGTCCAGAGGTCTCTTAACCGCCTCTGTGGGCTTTCAAACGTGAGTGTGTCCGCATAGCCTGGGTTCGATTCCCAGTTACAAGATGCAGTGACACCACACGGCGCCGTTGGTATACCCGCCACAATTATGCTGTAAATAGGCAAATTCATTAGTGACAGTCCCCAGCCGGCCTAGCATGCGCAACACGAGAACTCTTCTCGACCCGTTTTCACGTGTTTTATTCATTTATCTCTAATGTCTATCGACACTAAAGACACATGGATGCGCTTAGAACTCTACATAATATGTCAAAAATAGACTAAATAGTAGTTTTTGCATAAACTGTGGTATTTTTGTCTACAAACCTTAACATGGCAACTTAAAATTATTTGTCGTCTCTCGTCTGCGACATATCTCGTGTTGCGCATGCTAGGCCTACTGGTCTGCGTGACGGGGGACGAAATAATAATAAAAATAATGAATTTGCCAGCTTAAAGCTAAAAGGTAAATCTATGTATTAATTATATCAACAATAATTAAGTTATGTATGAATATTCTGTGTTTACATATAATGAAGCAGTGTATGAAGATCAACTCGTTGTTTCACTAGTCTTTTCCCGCTTCCTACAGTACGACGGTGTTGTCGTTTCACATAACACAAGTAATGTAACTGTTCCAGCTGATCGACAGTCAGGGTGCGATGGCGCTTACAGTATGCAACTCCATAGTGCGGCGCCCCACCGCCGCCGAAACGGGGCTGGCGTGCCGGCTGTTAGCGCTGCTATCACCGCCCAGAGACGGGCATCTAGCCGCTGAGCTGGCTGCTATGCTGAGGGACCTTTGTCTGGTGAGTGTATATAATCACATCATCGTACAGGCTATCGCAGTGCCGGCTGCTATCACCGCCTAGGGACGGGCATGTAGCTGCTGAGCTGGCTGCTATGCTGAGGGACCTTTGTTTGGTGAGTGTATATTATCACATCATCGACAGGCTATCGCAGTGCGCGCTGCTGGCGTTGCTATCACCGCCCAGGAACGGGCATCTAGCTGCTGAGCTGGCTGCTATGCTGAGGGACCTTTGTCTGGTGAGTGTATATCATCACATCATCGACAGGCTGTCGCAGTGCTAGCTTCTGGCGTTGTTGTCACCTCCTAGGTACAGGCATCTAGCCGCTGAACTGGCTGCTATGCTGAGGGACTTTTGTCTGGTGAGTGTATATCATCACATCATCGACAGGCTGTCGCAGTGCCGGCTGCTCCGCCGCTGTGGCGGAGCTGACGTGCCGGCTGTTAGCGCTGCTATTACCGCCTAGGGAAACTGGCTGCTTTGTTAAGGGACCTTTGACTGGTGAGTGAAGCTTACCGCTGCCGTGGCGGGTCCTGGGTTTCTCTACCCAGTGATGGTCAACTCGCTACAGAGCTAGCTACTATTGCTGCGCGACTTTTGTCTGGTGAGTGTATATCATCACATCATCGACAGGCTATCGCAGTGCCGGCTGCTGGCGTTGCTGTCGGACAAGTCCCTACAGAGCTGTCTGCTATTGCTGCGCGTCTTCGATTTTGGTGAGTGTGGCTTATCATCATCCTCGTTATCAGAAGACTATCACAGCCCCGCCGCCGCTGAGGCGGGGCTGGCAAGCCGGCTGTTAGCGCTGCTATCACCGCCCAGGGAATCTGGCTGCTATGTTAAGGGACCTTTGTCTGGTGAGTGAAACTTACCGCGGCCGAGGCGGGTCCTGGGTTTCTCTACCCAGTGATGGACAACTCGCTACAGAGCTAGCTGCTATTGCTGCGCGACTTCTGTTTGGTGAGTGCAGGTTATCATCATCCATGATCGTCGTCATCATCAGCCTATCACAGTGCCGGCTATTGGCGTTGCTATCGCTGCCAAGGAACGGACACATCGCCGCTGAACCGTCCCCTATACTGCGGGACCTCTGTCTGGTTAATATATTCTGGCTTTGCTGCCACCTCCAAGATACGAGCATCTAGCCGCTGAACTGGCTGCTATGCTGAGGGATCTTTGTCTAGGGATTATGAGTCATCTCATCATCAGTGCCGGTTACTGGCGCTTTATCGCCGTCAAGGAACGGACACTTTAAGTCTATGCTGCACGACTTTTCTTTGGTGAGTGTGGCTTTTAATGATCATCGTCATAATCATCAGCCTATCGCAGATCTACCGCAGCCAAGTCGGAGCTGGCTTGCCGCCTGCTAGGGCTGCTATCACCTCCCAGAGGTATCTAGCCGCTGAGCTGGCTGCTGTGCTGAAAGACTTGCGTTTGGTTAATACTGTGTCTGGATCATCTCATCATCATCATCAAGCTATCGCAGTGCTGGCTACTACTGGTCTTATTGCCGCTAAGGAACGGACACTTCAAGGCTATGCTGCACGACTTCTATTTGGTGAGTGTGGCTTTTCATCATCATCATCATCATATCATCATCAGCCTACGCGCGGAAGCTGGCGTCAGCTGAGCTGGCTGCTATGCTGAGGGACCTTTGTCTGGTGAGTGTGGGTCATTGTCAATAATGATCATTTACCTATAGCCTAAGATAGCGCAGTGCCGGCTGCCGGCGCTGCTGCATCAGCATAAGGACGGGCACCTCGCCGCTGAGCTGGCCACTATGCCAAAAGGGACTTGCGTTTGGTGAGTACTGAGTGTGGATCATCTCATCATCATCGTCGTCATCATCAGCCTATCGCAGTGCCGGCTGCTGACGCTGCTGTCTCCGCCAAGGAATGGACACCTCGCCGCTGAACTGGCTGCTATGCTGAGGGACTTGTGTTTGGTAAAGGTGGATTATCTCATCATCATCAACAGCTGCTGCTGGCGCTCCTTTCTCCACCTAGCGATGGACGACTTGCTACAGAGCTCGCTGCGTAATTCTGTGTGGTGAGTGTGGCTTTTCATCATCATCATAGCCTTCGTCATCACTCATCAGCATAGCGCAATGCCAGCTGACGTTGCTATCGCTGCCGAGGGACAGACACTTTGCCGCCATGTTGGTAGTCATACATTCATATAATCACGACAATTTATCCCCGATGGGTTAGTCAGAGACTAGGCAATGAGTATAGCAAAAGCAGTTCTATACCATAGTCCACTTTTTACAAGTTATTTAAACGGTTTCAACTTCTTCGTGTTTACAGAAACTGCCGGACAAGCAGTCGTGCCGAAACCTGACGCGCTATTTAGGTTCCTTGGAAGCGATGGAACGAGCGAGTCTTAACAAGATGTCGAATGCTGGTAACTATAAACGATTTGCAATACTAATGTGCAAAAATTAACTTTGTGCACATATAAAAATCCCCTAAACTAAAAACGTCCAAAAAAAAAGAAAGTCCAAAAATAAATATGTCCAAAAATAAAAATGACCAAAAATAAAAATGTCCAAAAATAAAAATGTCCAAAAATAAAAATATCCAAAAATAAAAATGCCCTCTATAATAAAAATTCCCTAATATAAAAATACATACTTACATATATACATAATAATTATAATAACAACTATTATCCCGAAGGCTTCGTCAAAGACTAGGCAATGAGGACAGCAAAAGCAGTCCTCTACCATAGTTAACTTTTATTTTATTTTATTTTTTATTTATTTTTTAGGACAACCAACAAGACAAACACTGATACAAGCAAAAATTGTAGAAACAAACATAAACTTAAAGCTAAGTGTCATCTTACTTACAGGTTGCCACGGCATGCAAAGTGGACTATAATTTACAATATAAAAAAACAATTTATTAATGGATAATATCTATTGTAAAGGAAGCATTATATAAAAGTATTTAATGCTTCCCTTCCAGGGCCAACTAATGCTACAAAAACACATAATTAATAATGGAGTACATATATAAAATCAACAATCGTTTGGCGCTATATCAAATGACTCTAATATTAACTCTAACTTTTCACCAAATAGCGACTGCACATGTGCTCAGCGTGACAGGTGGTGAGCCCATCGCCGCTCTATGCTGAAGGATGTATGAGCAGTCTTTAGTCCATTAGTCGCCTTTTACGACACCCAAAGGAAAAGAGGGGGTGGTAATATTCTTTCACCGCTACGCGACACGGTTAATATTAGTTAAAATAGTTAATATAAAAATATCCATTGAAATGTAACACTTTTTTACGAATTAACTCACGTTGAATTTGACTACATTATATAGTTTTTTAGTTTCCTGACGTTTCGGAACCTTTAGGGCGCTTGTTGACGAGCTAATTTTTTGCCGGGCCTACAGAGGGTCATAAACCGGGTTTGCGTCCGGTCATCAGTTGGGTATGATAGACTATGAAGGTATGTTCACGAGCCGGCGCTAGCGCCGGTCCGGCTCGCTTCTGCGGCCGGCGCGCGGTCACGTATGACAGTCTATGAGGGTTCGTTGACGGTACCGGACGTACGCACGGCGTGTGCCGAAGAAGCCGGATTTCAGCAGGCTAGCCGTCATTTGCGAACCGGGCACAAACCGTGCTCGTCAACACCGCGTAGCCGGCACCGACCCGGCGCCGGACCGGGTAGAAACCGGCTCGTCAACAAGCGCCCTTACAGGGTTCGTGGTCACAGAGAGACCCATGTAGTCAAATTAAACGCGAGTTAATCCGCAAAAAGTGTTTAATTTCAATGTGTAGTGCTCGCTTAAACCTTAGATAACAATATAAAAATATCCATTAAAAAAGCCCTTAAATAGAATTTACCAAAAATAAAATAATTATAATTTTTATAATAAATTAATTAGACTATTGGACGTTTTTAATAGTGATTAAACGATTACAATTTCGATTAATCGTAATCGACGGTTATTGATAAGTATTTTAATGATTAACCGTAATCGTCCAATCTATCGATTGTTTAGCGATTACTTCTGATATTTATTTTCCTCAAAAAAACTACACAATATTGCTTTCTAAAATATCTCAATCAAACCATCGTCTGTGGCGTTGAAGAGGTTATTCTCTACTGCTGGATTAATTCAAACCGAAAAACTGGACAGAATGATGACCGAAAAGCTAGAAATGTTGTTTCTTGAACAAACATTTGAAGTAAGTACTTCAATTTTAATTTATGATTTTTTATAAATTTAGATTTTTCATATGGTAATAAATCTTATGTTGATTTATCGATAATTTGTTTTATTTATTAGTAAAACAAATAATCGTAATCGTCGATTAATAGGTACAATAATCGTAATTGTGATCGTAATCATTAAGTGATAATCATTTCATCACTAGTTTTTAAAATTGGACATTTTTCGTATTGGACATTTTTCGTATTGGACATTTTATAATTAGACGTTTGTCATATTGGAGGTTTTTAAAATTGGATATTCTTATAATTGGACGTTTTTCATATTGGACCTTTTTAAAATTGGATTTTTGTCGTGTTGGACAATTTTATAATTGAACTTTTTTCGTATTCAACGTTTATCAATAATATTATATCAAACCCTATAAACGTAGATGGAGAATGTAATTTCCAACAGTTAGTATAAATAAAGATACTTCGTCATTATATGGCCAGTGCAGTTAGCATATAATAAGGATATTAGAATGTTGAAAAAAAATACTACCTCAGTAGAGAACCCACATCCTCAGCTTGCCGGGCGTCTGCACTGACCGTAGTATTTTTTTCAATGTTTTAAATCCTGAAGTAAATTTTAGTTTTATTAACACTAAAAACATTAAATATTACAAATCCTTTAATTTAATATACAAAAACATACTCAATTACATAGCAGTAAGGTTGGTTTTTCTTTACTACCAAGATATTTAAGACCATTTATTATGTATCGACGCTTATTAATTTATCATCGGGCCATTCATATTTTTTTCAGGTGTGACAGATGGAACTATTCAATGTGAGGATACAATAGGAGCTATCTCCGGAAGAGCGACTACGTCATTACGTAAGTAAACTTTATATCCTACATAGATTCACGAATATTGTGGCGGCGCCACCTATCGCATACGCCGCACGTTATTCGACACGAAGCATACACCTTCTCAACCGTGGCAACAGATGGCGCCACAAACGCATACCAACGAAGTCGCGATACTACGACAATAAATAGTATAGGAAGCCTGCATCGCGGTAGCGAAGTTTTACCATTTCCTTCGCTATACAGGGTGGAAAAAAAAGACCGTGGTTGGAGGAAAAGTACCCTTAATATTGACGATAACAATTTTACTGAACGGAAACATTCCTTTATTTTGTTTAATGATTAAAACTGCATTTAATTATTTTTGAAAAATCACCTGCTTGAGCCGGGAATCAAACGGGTGAAATGTGAAAAAAAAACAACAATCCTGTATTTTATGATGCTATCCGAAAGAGTTATTCGTAAGGATCTGTTTCTTTTAAACAACTTAGTATCTTAATTAAAGAAAAACCAAGATTTTTTTTTATTGTAAAGTTTACTCACTATCTAAAGAGTCTGGGTCTCATTTTGACCAATTCCTAAGTTAAGTGAAATATTTTTTTTAGATAGTATAAGTCAGCTTTACAATAAAAAAATATATTTTTCTTTGTCTTTGTTTAATCTAAGATACTATGTCGTTAAAAAGAAATTGATCCTTATGAATGACTCTTTCGGTTGGTATCATAAAATACAGAATGTATTTTTTCACATTTCACCGGTTCGAATCCCAGCTCAAGCAGGTGAGTTTTCAAAAATCTTTAAATGTTATAATTATTTTTGAAAATAAAGGAATGTTTCCTTTCTGTAAAATTTGCCATCATCAATATTAAGGGTACTTTTCCTTCAACCACGATCTTTTTTTTCCACCCTGTATATAGCACCTCCAACTTACATCCTTTGGATCCATCCTACCTACCATGCGCATTTAAAGGTTAGATTTTAAAGGTTAGTCAGAGGCTTCTACACCGAGATTTTTCATTGGTTTTGGAGCCGAAAACGTTATAATACAAAAAAAGTGTTGTACTTACCTATTTATGAAATAATAATCGCTTTACGAGCAAAGAAAAAAAAGTTGTAAAAGTGACTTTTTGTCGAAAACACGTAGTAACGTTCTCCTCTGACTACTCGTACACCGTGACCCCTATGAACTTTCCCGGCCGGCGGCGGGGCGGGGGGTAGGCGGAGCGTTTGAAGCTCCTCGGTCATTGACTTTGATAAGATCATCCGGTACTAAGGGTTCTTACATTTTACATTGATATTTTTTTAATGATTTTTTTTATGCTTATATTTTTAGTTTTACAAGCTAAATAGCTTCTACTGATTATAAACATGAACAAGGTTTCAGCTACAAAACCAATAAAAATCTCGGTGTATACAATGAGCACCGCAGAAGAAATCAACTGCCATGGTCCACGTTTCACAAAATTACAACGGCACATGTGCTCAGCGTAATAGGTGGTGAGCTGGTGAGCCTTTCGCCGCTCTATGATGTTGGATGTATGTGCAGTCTTTAGTCTGTTAGTCGCTAAAGACTGAGGGGTTGGGAGTATTCCTTTAATGAGCCGCCACAGCTTAGCAGCATAACATTAACGTACATACATATAATCACGACTATTATCCCCGAAGGGTTAGTCAGAGACTAGGCAATGAGGACAGCAAAAGCAGTCCTCTACCATAGTCCACTTTTCACGAAATAGCGATTGCACATGTGCTCAGCGTGACAGGTGGTGAGCCCATCGCCGCTCTAAGCTTTTGGATGTATGTGCAGTATCTAGTCCGTTAGTCGCCTTTTACGACACTCAAGGGAAGAGAGTGGGTGGTAGTAATAATAGAGAATAAATAAATAGACTCTATTACATCTCGACATTTTTGCGTAAAATGGCCAATTTGCGCGAAACAAAACACATTAGCAATTTTTACTTAATGAATAGTGTAGAATAGTTATTGGCATAGTTCGTAGCGGCCTCGCTTTTGGCAAATGTTGCTTAACTTTTTAATTAAACCCAAAATTACAGAGAAATATTTTCATAAAATGCGCAAGGGCACTTTTTTGAGCTCCTAGATTTAACTAATGTTCTAAACAAATTAATTAAAAAATATTGAATGTTATCTCTTTTATCGTTGTATAGTACGTAGCGGCCTCGGAATTTTTAGTTATCATTGATTTTAAATAGAAAAAAAAATCTTATTCTAAACCAAAAAACTTCGAAAATCGCTTTAAGTCAACTGTGAGTCTCTCCTATCTACGATATTATTATTGAGCAAAATTCATACCAGAATAATCGTTACTTCATGAATAATAAACATTTCATAATTTATTTATTATCCTATTTTGATAAAAACGATAAATACAACTGCAATATTACTACAAAATGCGAAAATGGGCATTTTACGCTACAATCACAGTCGAGATGTAATAGGTCTCTTAAGACGGCGAGTGGTTGTACAGGTGGCTTCTCCAGTTTTCGGTTCAGTCGGCCCTCCGCTGGTTGCTTCAACAAGTTTCAATCAAGTATGCTGATAATTATAGCTTAATTAACTCAGTTAGGAGGGTTTACGCATTCCGGTTTTCCATACAAACTTCCAAGTCGATATTTATAAAACCCATTAAGCCAATTTTGATGAAACTTTGCATGCTAAAGTAAAACACAGAGATCTAAATAGTTTGTTAAAAACATTTTTAAAAAACGTTTTTTTAGCAGAGTTATTGCGGTTTAAGTCTACTATAGAAAGTTAAAATTCGCAATAAATCAGTTAAATAAACATTTTTTTAAAATATTTTCAACAGACTATTTAGATCCCTGTGTTTTACTTCAGCATGCAAAGTTTCATCAAAATTGGCTTATTGGTTTTTTTAAATTTTGACTTGGAAGGTTGTATGGAAAACCGAAATTGGTAAACCCTCTTAAATAGCTCACGTATCGAATTTATAGTGTCATTTACATAGATAGATTCAAGACTATTTTCCCCAAAGGGTTAGTCAGAGGTAATGAGAAACAATAATTGCAACTGCACATGTGCTCAGCGTGATAGATGTGGTGAGCCCATCGTCGCTTTATGCTGTAAATGATGAATGATTCATGTATGTGCAGTCTTTAGTCCGTTTGTCGCCTTCGCTTTACTTTCACAAATATTAAACTGTATGTTGGCTATCATGTTCTTTCTATGGTTGTTAGTGTTAAAGAATAAAGTAGTAAACCTGTATGTTGAGATAGAATAAAATACAATATTATGTAGGTATACGCGATCTTTGATTATATACATGTCTAGATAGAACCTGGGCGTAAAGACGTAGAAAAATTTAAGAGCCCGTATTGATTTGAAGCGCTCCTGCCGGCGGTCAGTGTCATTGTGCCGTCAAGCAGTGTTGCTGGTATCAGAATGTAGAATTCCCATTATTGGTGGCAGAAATAAAAACCAATAATTATAATAAAAACTCAGTCTTTATGTTAGTATTTATGCAGGGTCTTGTTGTAAATAAAGTAAATACTTACATTAAATATAATTATTATTGAAACGCTTTTAAAGTTATTGCTTACAATTTAAAAGAATTAAATTTCTAATTAAAAAAACTATTTTGATTATTAAATGTAAATCATCCTGCCTGTCGCTCCTCTTTCGTCCCTATTACAAACATATCACACGCACGCAGGCTTCCATTAGCGCATTATTTTATTGTAGGTACTCGCCCTCGCCTTTAATCATCCATTTATTCTAAACACACCAGCTTCTTTTATGCGTTATATCTACATATACGATAGGTATACCTAACTTAAAAAGTTATGTTATAAATCATTTTAAAATGGTATTGTGCATAAATATTTTTTCCCTACTTTATCAGGAATTAGGCATTCGCTGGCAACTTTTCGCGCTAGTGTCAGTCATAACATAACTCATACGCGGCTGTCACACACACTACAAATTCAATACAAAAACTGAGCGGATTGGGAGAAGCACTTGAACCGCGATGCTCCGTCTAGACATGTACGAGTATATAGTCAAAGGTATACGATATACTAAATCATAACTGGAAAATAATGTCTAGTATACAAAGAGCCTTTGTAGATCTGCTGATTTTTTTGGCCGAATGTACACTGTATTCCGTTCAAATAAGGTTTATATTTCTTCTGACCCATTTCTATAGTAACATTAGTTCTGACGTTTCCAGCTCAACCCCTGGCACGTAGTACTCACGTTGTCATCAACGAGACGGTTGAAGAAGAAGTGGAGATAGACGAGACATCTCCTCCTGAAGCCATCAGTCGAATCTCTGAAGGTAACCTAATGCAGTTTGTTGTGGACTGTATTGAATATTAAAGGTATTGTTGAAATAAAAGTTTTAACATTTAAGCATAGAATATAAAATAATACAAGTATAGAAGATTCACTCCGCAAAGTTATTTAAATAAATAGCGACTCTTGCTAAGACACAATAAAATGCAATTCAGGACGCATACCGTTCCCATACCTACAGTAAATTAACTTAGAAGTTGCCTCTCTTTCTATCGCGTACTCTTATCTCTTCTAAGGACTTTAACTACTTATCGTGTGTCCTGAGCGTTCATATTCCGTTAAGCAACGCTGACCTGATATCGATTTAAAGTCATGACGTCACAGAGCGTAGGGTTTACTTGCGCGCGCAGGGATTACGAGTGTTGCGACTCGGTGCTCGGTGTGCGGTGCTATGGCTTGCGGCAACCTTTACTGCCATACGCCTAGGCGGCCAAACTGCGGAGGCGCGCCAAACGAACCTACCTAAACTGCGGAGTGACACCCCACTGGTTTAATGTAATCCTACTAATATTATAAACGCGAAAGTTTGTAAGTATGTATGGATATTTGTTACTCTTTCACATAAAAACTACTAAATGACTTTGGAGGAAATTCGGCATTCAGATAGTTTATAACCTGGATTAACACATAGGATACTTTTTATCCCGATATTCCCACGGGCACGTATGGATGGATGTTTGTTACTCTTTAACGTAAAAACTACTAAATTGATTTGGATGAAATTCGGCATACAGATAGTTTATTACCTGGATTAACACATAGGATACTTTTTATCTCGATATTCCCTTGGGAACGGGATCCACGCGGATGAAACCGCGAGCGGCCGCTTGTAAAATATAAATGAGAAGTAGAACGCTAGTCAGCTATGAAATGGAAAAAAAAAGAATATAAACTATGAAAGAGGTTGCATTGCCATCACAATCTATTATCTTATCTTATCTTATCTATATATATAAAAATGAAACCCGTTTTCCGTTGTCACGACATCACGCGTGAACGGCTGGACCGATTTCGCTAATTCTTTTTTAGTTGTGTTTGTTATTGTCAGGAGAAAGTTTTTATGAAAAAAAAAACACTTTTTTTTAAATATTCATAATTAAGGCAGGGCAACGTCTGTAGGGTCAGCTAGTTGTTATATATTTTTACGTATTTTGCGTTAATAACGCTCAAGATAGTGAATCGTTAGAAAAAAGGACTACTTCAGCTGGGAATCGAACCACGCCCTCCACATACTGGGCGGTTGTGTTACTACTCCGCTACCGACATGTTGAAATTTTTTATGGTTTTCGGTACTTAGATATTATTATTTTTTCCTTTCTATAACGCCATAACTTTTAAACCTTAATAATTATCAAATCACGAAGTTCGGGAGGAATGTCCATAATAAATGTATACGTTAAGTCTTTAAACGTTCGCGTTGCATTGTATCAAAACTATGTTAACGGTAGTAGATAATGTAGGTACTTTCTTACAAAATTAATCTTGTTGAGTCCCGTTAACATAGTTTAAAATATACCTATACGTTTCAGATCATTGACCCTAAAGTAGATTTTTACCTACTCCGACCTCTGTTTATATACTAGAACGGGACACAAGCATGTTTCAGAGCCATATTAGAGTGCTATTTAGTTAAAACTGTTTTAACGGGACTAAACACGATTAATTTTGTAATTAAGTACATATCTAATTACTGCTTGACGTTTCGGCCGCGATGCTGCGGCCGTGGTCACAAGCGAACTGGCGGTGCGCGGCGTCGTCGGCTCGGGCGGGTATTTGTTTCTTCATCCACCCTCACACGTTCACTTAACAAAAAACAAAATTAATCGTGTTTAGTCCCGTTAAAACAGTTTTAATGCAATGCAACGCGATAGTTTAAAGTCTTATGCTATTTAGTTGTTTAATAATACAATTATTCATTACATTAGCGCACACATTGTAATTGTTATGTGCAAGCAAAAATTATCTTTAATGCTATAATAATGCATATAATCACAAATACCCCGAAGGCTTAGTCAGAGACTAAGTAATGAGGACCGCAAAAGCAGTCCTCTACTAAATAGCGACTGCACATGTGCTCAGCGTGACAGGTGGTGAGCCCATCGCCGCTCTATGCTGTTGGATTTGTGCAGTCTTTAGTCCGTTAGTCGCCTTTAACGACACCCAAGGGAATTGTGGTAGTATTCTTGCACCGCTGCGCGACATGGTTAATTAATGCTATAGCAATATAAAGTTATTTTTTTATTGTCGTATAATTTACTATCAAAATCGCAAGCTAACTAATAATCAACATTTTCTAATGAATACTTTAGAACCACCAACGACTGCGGGTGAAGCGAGCAGTGTGGATAGTTCAAGCTTGGACAAGCAATCATCAGAAGTAGTGGAAGCGGTGACTGAGGAGCCCGCAATACAGTCTGACTCTAGCAGCGGCGTCTCTCCTGTTAAGAAGGCTAAAATGACTAAAGGTAACTCTTAACCCCTTCTCTGTCACGAAGACTCCAAGAGGTTGCTAACAATTCGACTGTAAATAAATCTAAATAAATAAATCTTTCCTACAATCACACCAATTATGTAGCCCAAGTGAAGCTTCTAAGAAGCTCGTTAATTGGTTACTAGACAACGGATAAACATACTTAAAATACTTAAATACATACTTATTATACATAGAAAACACCCACACCCGAGACAATTTAGAAAAACAATAATTTCTAAATTGACCCGACCGGGGATCGAACCCGGGACCTCAGAGATGGCGACACGATGAAAACCGGTGTACAAACCACTCGACCAAGGCGGTCGTCAAAGAACCGAAACTTCCCGAAGAACAGCGTCATATCTGCGATACGACTATCTTGCAGATATGACGTTATTCTTCGGAACCTTCGAATTGAATTTCTATTGTATCTGGTGTTTGTCAGTTGAGTTCTTAAATACTTAATTCTCTGGTACATAATTCACATGCATACCGCCTCTGTGGTCTAGTGGCTAAGAAACCGGTCTTAGCACAGATATCCCGGGTTCGATTCCCAGCACGGGTAAAACTATATTATTTATCTTCCTTACATATAATTTATACCCTATGATTGACTTAATTATATAGAATTATTTATTTTACATTCGATGGGTTCGAATACCAGTAGTAAGGTAGGCGATTTGTCTTAAATCGGTGAATAGTACTCATTAGATTTTTTACATGCAGCAAAGAAAAAGAAGTTGTCGCTGAGCAAGCAGTCGGAAGATGCCCAAAAGATTAGCAAAGGTAAAAAGAAAGGACAGGCCAAAGACGAAGAGGAAGAACAAGAGAAAGGTGGGATTAAAAGAAGTCGCTCGCAAAGATCCTTGGTCGATGTTGAAAGAGGTGCGTATATTTCGGTTTAAACTAATTGGCCACTTGACAGTTCTCGGAAAAGTATTTTAAAACTTACAAACGCTTATTTTATACCTTTTGCAATATTTTTTTCTCGAAAAAGCTTTTCAAAATAACAATTTTTTCTTCATTAATTTCGAATTTCGCGCGAAAAAGGCTGACACGTGACATATTGCCCTGTGACGTCACACTTCAATAAACAAACTAATTTTATCTTGAAACCTGACAGATAATTTATGTTTATTTTGTGAAATGTGACGTCACACGAAGCTCAATCATGGCCGCCCGTGTTTCGGGTCTTGTAATCCACAGCTAAAAAATCGCTAATTTATTTTGTAAAAATAAAATATTTACAAATTAACTTAATAAAAACAACTATTTGATAATTATTGTTTAATTATAAACTACCATATCCGACATATTTTATATTTTATTGTTACAACTGTCGAATAGCCAAGTACTATAAGATGAAAACGTTGAAAAAAAATACAACCTGAGGTGGGAATTGGACCCACGTCTTCCGCATACCGGGCTACTGCATTCTTTTATTATGTATCCCCTTGTCTGTCACGAGACTCCTTACCTTACTAAGGGCCGCTTGCACGGAAATGTTGAGTTAAATAAATAACTCCGAGTTAACTAACTCAGGGTTAATTTGTAAAATCTTTAACTCGGACCTTGCATTGCATCCATGACAATAAACCCGGAGTTAACTAACCCGGCAATTCGGTTTTGAAGGTTGGCATCTGTTGACAGTTATTTTCACATTCATTCATTCTATTCACATGCGGCCAAATGAAACAGAGCGAACGATGAATGAATTAAGTATACATCTCTCTTTTACTCTTCAGTAAATAGCTTATGTTGGTTTCGCTTGGTCGGATTTAAAATTACCATGCCGTTTTAGTCGTGTTTGTGTTTATTGTCATTCGGTGTTTGGTTTGGATGTTTTGTTTCTTTCTCGCCTTGTGTGTTTATTTGTGATATTATTACTGATTCTCTTTACAATGCATATGAAAAAATATCGTTTACGTGAACCATATTTTTCTAGTAGTGACAGTTCGCTACTTTGTGGTATTAATTATTAAATACATACTTTATAGGTTACAAACCCATACAACATGAAACAAGATGAAGATGGTTTACCTGTTGTGTGTAGGCTGTTTTAATTTATGTTCAATTTTAGTTAATAAATATGAATAATTTTCTTTTTCTATTCGAAAGCGTCGATGAAACGCTTTGTCTCGTTGTAAATTGAAATTGTCAATCCTTTTAGACACTCTCCGATTAAAAAAGTTAGAACTTTATACATTCAATAATTTCTTCATCGTCGTCGGAAAATAATTATTAGTCTAGAAGTCACTCATGGTTACATTTAGTACTAAAAAACTATTTTATATCTTGCACCGACCGACAACAAACTTACTCTAACCTCACAAATTTAACATTTGGCATAAATAACCCAGAGTTAAAGACCTTAACCCTTCGATTTGGCCGGGTTAAATATTTAACGTTTTAACCTGGAGTTAACTGTTAACCCTTAGCAGTGCAAGACAAATTTTTGAATTAACCTTGGGTTAGCACCTAACCCTGAGTTAAATATTTTAACTCTGGAATGCGCAAGTGGCCCTTAGGTTACTTACTTAACCTTCCTATACTCGCGCGTTGGTCTCTTAGATCCTTCGATCAACAATACAACTAGATGTCAGGTCGGCGCTAAAAATGTGTCTCGGTAAATAAGAGCGCACTTGAGATGTGAGCTCTTATTTTCTCGCAAGGCATAACAGGAAAAAGTACTTTATTCGTTGCCTCTTAAGGTTGATTTCACCACTAAATGTTATTGACGTCTTTTCTTTTTTAAGTGAAAGGAGTAATTTATTACTTTGAAAAAGTATTTATTCACGTGGACAGAATTTAGCTTTGATTTTTACGTGACGCGTTATCTAGTTGGTATTGTTGATCGAAGCTCAGACCAACAAATCAATAATTCGCATTTTTCTCAAAAAGTATAAACACTGTGACTTTGCGGTTTTTATTAGCTTCGTAATATGTGGTCTGCCGTTTAGTGCAGTGCCAGCGCTGCTGCCGACTAGACATGTGTATTTTTTTATAATAATCGGTCGAGCATGGAGGTACGGTGGTATGTTCTGATTGTTACACCAATGAAACCATTAATGGTTCATATGTTTTTATGCTTTTTTATTACTCTTGTAACTTTCAATTATTACATTTCAAAGTTTGTTTTAAGTTTTTTTAATATATAAGAACGAGGCAAACGAGCAGGCGGGTCACCTGAGGAGAGTAATCACCGCCGCCCATGGCCAAACATATTCAAAAATACTAAAACGATGCATACTACAGGCAAAAAAACAGTCAAATAATAAATATATATTTAATAATAGTAAAAAAAACACATGTAAAGCTACTTGGAAAATTATACACGAAGAGACGAATACCAAACCGATATGTAACAATTATATTGAAACTATAGACTATAATCAACATAATATAAATAATCCAATAGAAATTGCCAATAAGTTCAATGACCATTTTATTAATATCACAGGTGTCACGCATAAAAAAACAAATAATGACTTGCATGGGAAAACAGGTAATCTGATAAATTCTATTTATCTGACTCCTGTTGATGAGTACTGTGTTAGGAAAACAATTAAGTCCCTCAAAAACACAAACTCTGAAGGGTATGACAACATATGTACAAAGGTTCTGAAGACATGTAATGAAGAAATAGCCCCTGTTCTAACGTTTCTTATAAACTTATCAATATCCTCTGGGACCTTTCCAGACAGGCTTAAGTATTCACTAGTCAAACCCTTGCATAAAAAAAATTCAAAAGCAGTAGTTGACAACTACAGACCCATTACACTAATCTCAATCATATCAAAGGTTTATGAAAAAATTGTACTTGAGAAACTGATGGTGTTTTTTGAAAAGTATGGTATACTAAATCAAGACCAATTCGGATTTCAAAAAAAGAAATCCACAACCCATGCCATATTCAACCTAGTGAATGAAATACTAAAGAACATAAATGAAAATATGTACACAACAGCTCTCTTCCTTGACATGTCTAGAGCATTTGATTATTGCTTACATGACACCCTACTAAAAAAGTTGGAAAACAACGGCATTAGGGGGACGGCATTAAATTGGCTAAAAACTTATTTGAGCAATAGGATGCAAGCCGTTGAAGTAGCTAAACTCGATAAAAATAATATAACCCAAAAATATCTATCTGAATTTAAAGAAATCAGGTTTGGGGTGCCTCAGGGGAGTGTCTTGGGCCCATTTTTGTTCCTCACTTATATAAATAGCTTACCAAAACTGACAAAGCACCGCTGTATCTTATTTGCGGATGATGTCTCAATCATAGTGACTACAAGTAAGAAATTGACATTAAATGACCATATTAATGAAATTAACAATACAATCAACTTAGTAATAAACTGGCTTAAAGATAATAACCTTTTAATTAATATTAACAAAACTTATTTCATGAATTTTAATAATACACCTTATCAAACGTTAAATGTACATTATCAAGGACTAGGACTACATGGCACAAATATAACTAAGTTTCTGGGTATAGAAATTGATCATAAGTTGGACTGGAAGCAGCAGATCACAAACATATGTTGTAAAATAAATAGATTTACTTTTGCACTATATAAACTCACTAAAGTAGCCTCTCAAAGTGCAGCACTCACAGCATACTTTGCATATATTGAGTCCATCCTCCGTTATGGTTTAATCGTATGGGGCAACAGCACAGATACAAATAAAGCATTTATCGCTCAGAAAAAATGTATTCGGGCAATCTGTGACACTGCACCAGATGAGCCATGTGCACCCTTATTTAAAAGGTTAAAAGTCTTACCTCTGCCATGTCTATACATTTTTGAAATAGCCAAATTTGTCAAACTCAACCAACATTATTTTGAAACAGCAAAGGCTATGTATCCCCGAAACACTAGAAATGAGAATAGGTTGGTGTCGGCCTTTGTTCCAAAAAGCACTCGTATGCAAAAGAATTGTTTCTGCATGTGCATAAGTATTTTTAATAAATTGCCTGAAACAATTAGAAAACTTATTGTAAAACAATTTCTAGCAGAGTTACATAAATGGCTTATGGCACACCTATTTTATTCGGTGCAAGATTTTCTTACGCATACACTTAATAAATGTAAGAAGTGTACCTAGATAGCAAGCAAAAATTTTTGCTTTTACTTTACTTATAAGTTAATGACATATTATTTTCTTTTGATGTCCTAAAATACTGTTCACCTTGACCAAACTTGATAAATCACTTGACTTTAATTATTATTTTATTTCTGTATTTTTTAACTAGATTGCCAATAACTTCTGACAACTGTGTAACTTTTCACAAACTTTTCTTTTTTCCTCCATGGATGGACTGCCATTTTTTTTTTTTTTATGTTTAATGGCGCGCACGATTTATGCTTTAGCCAAGGCAAAAATGGACTGCCATGGAGAAGTAAGGTTTTTATGCTCCACAGACTTTAGGTTGCTAAATTGATTTGATATATTTTTGACATTTTATTGATTATGGTTAATTTATAGTATATTAATTTTGTATTTTTATTGTAATACTAATATAATTGGTTTTTGACAATTTGGAGTACCTCTTAATTTTGTATTTTGTATGTAATTAGAATAGTCATTGATAACTAGAAAATAAAAATGTTAAAGTTATTTGCATGCTACATTGTCAGCAGAGAAAGAGAAGAAAAGTAGAATAAGACCAAAAATGTACCTTTCTCAAACGCAAATTAAATATTTCATTTCATTTCATATTTCATTTCATTTCATTTCATTTCCGCAAAACTAGAGGAATCGCAGGCGCGTTGCCGGCATAAAAAAATTAAACTTTCTTACAATCACACCAATTATCTAGCCCAAGAGAAGCTTCGAAGAAACTCGTTAAATGGTTACTAGACAACGGATAAACGTATATAAAATACTTAATGCATACTTATTATACATAGAAAACACCCATACCCGAGGCAATTTAGAAAAACATTAATTTCTAAATTGACCCGACCGAGGATCGAACCCGGGACCTCAGAGATAGCGACACCATGAAAACCGGTGTACAAACCACTCGACCAAGGAGGTCGTATAGGGTTAAGGAAGGAAAAGGAATTGTGAGGGGGGTGGAGGGTGATGGGCCTCCGGAACCCTAACTGGCCAGACGAAACACAACAGCAACAAGTACCTTTATTTCATGCCGGATATTCGTGAGAGGGTGGTATTACGCCGGGCGAGCCGGCCCAATGCGTGCAAGTGAACAAAAGAAAAATAATTAAGTTAAATATTTAACTCATTTAGGCGCAGAATGTCCAATTCGCATAATGCCCAGCGGTCGCGAAATGTCCAGTTCGCAGAATGTTCAGTTCGCAAAATATCCAGTTTTCAAAATGTATAGTTTGCAAAATGTCCAATTCGCAGAATGTCCAGTTTGTTCTAACGGACTAAAGACTGCACATGTATACTTGCAACTGCATAGGGCGGCGATGGGCTCACCACCTGTCACGCCGAGCACATGTGCAGTCGCTATTTAGTGAAAAGTGGACTATGGACTGCTTTTCAGTCCTCTTTGCCTAGTGTCTGACTAACCCTTCGGGGATAATAGATTAAAAGTATGTATGTATGAATTTCTATTTTGTCTGCTTTTACGACAGCTAAGCTTATAAATTATGTTACTTCATTGTTTCAGCACAAAAAGCGAAATCCTCAACCAAGGCCAAACAGAAGGCGTCCCAAAACGTCTCCTCGCCGCCCCTTTCTCAAAACACAGACGCGAAAAAAACGGAACCCAAAAAAGACACATCTAGCGATTCCTTATCGCCGTTCCAAGACTTGGACTCTTCGAATGTTACTGTGCGTCGGACTACTAGAGGTCTGCAGTCAGGCTCTAGCACAGACTCAAATAGCTCCAAGAAAGGCGGGAAGAAAGAGAAGAGATCGTCTGATGGTGAGTACAACGATTCTTAAATTTCGGAGTATTTTTTTTTTTACTTTGCTATTATTAGTATGAATACTTATGTTTGCTATAACCGTTCTAAGTAGGCTTCCTAGTCTACGAAAGGGCCCCCCTATTCCATAACATTTAATTAGTTTTCATTTGTTACGGAACTGATTGTACCTACATAATTGTGTATGTTCTAAATATTTTTTACATCATTTCAAATACTATTTTATTACTTACTTCAGTATAAGGGCGCATATTGACGGTGCCTAAGTATAATCCCAGAGATGGCACATCCGTGATTTTCAGTTTTTTGTTTAATTGTCTTCTACTGATTTAACTCTTATCGGTCTATGAAACAAACTAGTGAAAAACTTCAATAATTATCTAGATTTCGAAGTATGTCAAATACTATAACTGCAAATTAAATTAAATTCTCCGCCGTAGTATGTCTGAAGTGCCACAACTGGAATGATACGTCGGAGCGTCACTGCGCGAGGGGCCTCTCGTATAAGTACCCTAGTGTCAGTTGCGTTTAATGTTTATGTGATTTGGAACTAATTATGTAAATTAATAAAGTTTATTTTAACATATACCAACATTTGGCTACCGAGGTCTGGCTTTCAACCGTCGAAATTTGTCAGTGCTTGATGCTTATGTTTTAAGTCAACATTGCTTCATCAAATCTTAGAAGTTTTCACCTCTGAGATCCGAAAGAAAGGTGCGTGGTTCGATTCCCCAAGTTCATTCTCCAAGTGGTTAAGGCAGCCGCCCGGAATGCGGAAGGTGCGTGGTTCGATTCCCGCCTGAGGTTGTCGTCTTTTTTCAGTGTTTAAAATTTTACTTAAGTATATTTAAGCGTTAATAAAACGCTAAAATATAAAACATTAATCTATAAACGCAGCTTCATCTTAACCGAATGTTCAAATATTTGTAAAAATATTTCTTTCGGATCTCAGAGGTGAAAACTTCTAAGATTTGATGAAGCAATGTTGACTTAAAACATAAGCATCAAGCACTGACAAATTTCGACGGTTGAAAGCCAGACCTCGGTAGCCAAGTGGTTAAGGCAGCCGCCCGGAATGCGGAAGGTGCGTGGTTCGATTCCCGCCTGGGGTTGTCGTCTTTTTTCAGTGTTTAAAATTTTACTTAAGTATATTTAAGCGTTAATAAAACGCTAAAATATAAAACATTAATATACCAACATTACAATTTATTTTATTTGTCTAATACCCTATCTTAAATTAAACCAATAAGTTTTCCGAAAACAAAATCATTAAATACCATAAACAAAATTTGACGTTGAGCAACTCGCCATGTAAAATTCAGTAAGTGTCATTTGATTTGTTAAATAATTTGTATTATCCGACGTAAAGTTCAGTAAGTGTAAAATAACTTAAACAATATTATAAATCGAGTTAATATATGTTCAGTACATTCTTAACTTAACCTACTATTTATTTGCCTAATTTGGTAATCAGAGCTTGTAAATCACAGCTTGTATACTTTTAAAGTTACTGATAAAGACACTTTCAAACCGCTCTCCTTAAAAATTTGCGATTTTCACCTATGGGATTATACGTAGGGACCGTCGATATATGCGTGCTTTTGAGCGTGCGTGTAGTTTATTACATACATAAAATCACGACTATTATCCCCAAAGGGTTAGTCAGAGACTAGGCTATGAGGACAGCAAAAGCAGTCCTCTACCATAGTCCACTTCCACCAAATAGCGACTGTACATGTGCTCAGCGTGACTGGTGGTGAGCCCATCGTTGCTCTATGCAGTTGGATGTATGTGCAGTCTTCGTTAGTCGCCTCTTACAACACCCAAGGGAAGAGTCTTCGTCCCCCTTGGTGATACGTGGTGAGGTTTAAGACCTAACCAAATAATCACGTGTATTTTTTAGTACCTACCTAAACTATGATAAAAACGTCTAGACAGAAAGGTTGCAGGTTGTTTTTTTTAACGGCGTTTCAAGGTCACACGCTTTCGGTAAGTAGAAATCGCGCGTTTGACGAAAAAATAAATACACGTGATATCTTACTACAGCCTCCCTCCCCCCTTGTGATATTTCATGATTTTTGCCGAACCCTCTCCCCCCCTTTCGAGCCTCACGTGATTAATGGACGGCCCTTTGGGTGTCGTGATAGTATTCTTTAGCAGCGGACGCGACACGGCAGTTTTTTTATAAATCGCGCCGCTCTATGCAGTTGGATGTATGTGCAGTCTTTAGTACGTTAGTCGCCTCTTACGACACTCAAGGGAAGAGACGGGGTAAGCCGCTAAATTAATATTGTGGTTCACATTTCATATGCGCTCGGCTCGATATCTGGAGGTGCCAGGTTCAATTCCCAGCCCCCTTACTCTTGAAACCGATCGCTATTCGATCGGATTGGTATTGTGAATTTTCGTACTCCTATTTTAGGACACCAGAGCTAATATGGATTCATATTGCGTGGATATTGAGTGAAAAAAATGCAAAACTCAATGCCATTTAGTTCGCCCAATATGAATCCAAACTAGCGCTGGTGTCGTAAATTAAAAATACGATAATTCGCAATACCAATCCGATCCAATAGCGATCTGTTTCGAGAGTAAGGGGGCAGGTCGGGCGAAGTGTGTTTTTGGATTTCTTCATGCATAGCCCGGGTTTGTGATCACCAAGCCGCATTTGGCAAGCGTGGTGATTAAATGCAATTGGCTATATGACATTGTAACAATAAAATATGAAATATGTCGGTCAAGGTAGTTTATAATTGAACAATAATTATCCAATAGTTTTTTTCTTGAGATAATTTGTAAATATTTTATTTTTGCAGAATAAATTTGCGATTTTTTTTATCTGTGGATTACAAGACTCGAAACACGAATCATGGCCTTAGATTAAAACAAAAAGGGAAGATACGGCATGCTCCTACTTGTAGTTATTCTCAAAATATAGTCCTACACAACTACATAAGCAAACACTCACACACGCACACCTATAAAGTGTATATCGAGCGAGCGAGACAAAGCGGTAAGTTTCAACGTCAGCGCGAGGGAGTCAGCGAGTAGCGCGTTGACGTCTCGGTCGCTTCGCAACAGACGAGTACGTACGACCGATTCCGACGCCACTGCGGAGTAGCGTCTTTCTCTTTTTCACACAGTAGAATATCTGCAATAGGGCGATGTAGCCTGTTCGCTCGGCAAATTGTTAAAATTGTGCCTTTAATAATTTTGGCGGCTCACTCACGAGACGCTAATGCCGTATCTTCCCTTTTTGTTTTAATCTAAGATCATGGCCCATGATTAAGCTTCGTGTGACGTCACAGAAATAATTAATTGTGCAAATAGTTAAGTAATGTAATCGGACGCCGGGTGCGGGCAGCGAGAGCGTCGACGGGGACTATGCGATGACGTCACGTCACGTCAGTCGAGTGCCAGCGAATTAAGCGAGATAGTAGGGTTTTATTCAATTATTTATGTACAATATCTTTTCAAATACTTCTCGTATCGAAGTGAAATAAAAAGTGTTGGTTTTAGTATAACGACTTCTATAATGGTATAAAGTAAAAATAAACTTTTTTTCCTTTTTCCCAAGTCTTCAGAGGCCTTCGTCCTGCATTAGGACTGAGCAGTAGTTGTTGTAACTGTTGACAGGCTGTACTTTACTTTACATCAACGTGAAAATTATACTATTTCATGTTGGCGTTTGTTTGCAGCTCCCACGTCCCGGCGCGCGACCCGCTCGTCTATGAGCTCAAACCGCAGCAGCTCACAGCACTCGGCGCTGGAGGACTCTGCGGACGAGACGCAGCTGCACACCATCGTGTATGACCAGGGGAATGTGAGTCCATACATACTGTAGGGGAGCGGTTGGCAGGTAGGATGGATGCCACATTGTAGGAAGGCCAAAGGGCAGATCTTCCTCCGAGCTGGGTCAATATAGCTCGGGGTAGTTGGAGGTGCTATATATAAGGTGACTGCTAGAAACTGCAAGAAACTTCAAGGGCTGGTCAGGCCAAGTGTTATAAACATGACAAAATAGGAATTCGTGTTTTTATTTTAAATTATTCATTTTGTGAATTTTAATTGGATAGTTTTAAAGGAATAACATAAGAAAAATAAAATGAAAACCATTAAAAATAACGATTATTTACAACGCGCGGGCAACGCCCGGCCGCCCGGCCGTCTGTTGACCCGACCGCGTCAGCTGGGCGATAAGTACCTAACACGAAGTCCTTTTTGTCATTTTTTTCATGTTAAAACACTTGTACTGACCAGCCCTTGAAATTCCTTGCGGTTTCTAGCAGTCACCTTATAGACACCCTTAATTTTTATCCGTTTAAATGTAATTAGAAAGTTGGCGGCACTAGGGGAGATCCACTTGAAGGCACTGTGGTCGGTGGCTATGGCCTGGGGGTACGAAATGACAGAGGCGAAAAATTTCTTCAATATTGCATAGAAAATCAGCTAACTATCATGAACACCTGGTTCGAAAACCATCCAAGGAGACTATACACATGGACTTCTCCTCATGGCCATAGAAACCAGATCGACTTCATAACAATTAAGACCAGATGGCGATCGTCGGTCACCAATGCCAAAACACTCCCTGGCGCTGACTGCGGTAGTGATCATCAACTTGTAATAGCTGACTTCAGACTTCGCCTGAAAAGGACTCTACCGAAACCTAAACAGACGTTTCTTCTAAATAAACCGGCTCTAGACCATTTTCGCACAGCAGTAGATATAAAGATCAAATCACTTGAATGGGATCCGTTTGACTCCAGCGAAGCAGACTGGAATACCCTCAAGGAGGTGGTTCTAGAAACCGCAAAGAAGAGTTCGGATCTATTCAAAACTGTACCGAGAAAGGAAGAGTGGATAAGTAAAGAATCGTGGGAGCTGATTGAGGAGAGGAAAACACTTAAGTGTGAAGGTCTGGAGACTAAAAGTAGTTTAGATCGCTATAACCGGTTACATGCTGATGTGCAAAGATCCACGCGGAGGGACAGAGACAGGCACATAAATAGGATATGCAGTGAGATTGAGGGACATGCAGACAAAGTGCAAACAAAAGATCTCTTTCTTAAAGTGAAGCAATTGACTGGCACCTTCAAACCAAAGAGTTGGATTATTGATGACAGTAGAGGTAACACCTTGACAGAGCTGGAATACGTTCTCGATAGATGGAGGGACTACTGTTATGAACTCTACCGGGATGAAGAGGGACATAACGTCGAAAGGAGATGGGACGATTACGATAGGGAACCAGATATATTGCTTTCCGAGATCCAAGACGCAATTGGAAAATTAAAACACAAGGCTGTGGGTCCTGACGGTATTTCTGCCGCCATGCTTCAACATCTGGGTGATAGAGGGACTAAGATCGTCCACCAGATATGCAACAAGATTTGGAGAACGGGGCAATGGCCGGATGACAGGACACGATCCGCAGTTGTTCCGTTGCACAAAAAGGGCTCCACAAGGAAATGTGAAAACTACCGTACCTTGTCCCTCATGTCTCACGCTGGTAAAATTCTCCTGCGCATTATAAACACCCGACTCTCATCGTTTGTCGATCACCAGATACCGAGTGAACAATCCGGTTTTGTAGCCGGAAAGGGTACTCGCGAACAGATTCTGAACGTTCGTATTGTCATTGAGAAATGCCGTGAATTTAACAAGCCGCTGGTCTTGTGCTTTATAGACTATGCTAAGGCGTTCGACTGTGTGCAGTGGAGTACGATGTTTGATGTGCTTGTAGAGATGGGCGTGCCACAACACCTAACTTTCCTGATACAGAATCTGTACCTCAATGGCTCAAGCTTCGTAAAATTGGAAAACCAGATGTCCAAAGCTTTCCACACAGAACGAGGCGTGCGCCAAGGCTGCATTCTGTCACCAAAGTTGTTTAACCTGTACGGCGAATACATCATGCGCAGAGCTCTAGAGCACTGGGACGGCGGTGTTGCAGTAGGTGGTCGAAGGATCAGCAATCTAAGATACGCAGACGATACGACAATAGTAGCGTCAAGCGAAGTGGAAATGGCAACCTTTCTAAAGAAAATTGAGGATGAGAGTGCCAAACTCGGTCTTAAGATCAACCATTCGAAAACATCACCCACCACCACAGTAATACCACCCTCTCACGGATATCCGGCGTGAAGTTAATGGCACTTGGTGCTGTTGTGTTTCGTCCGGCCAGTGGGGGTTTCGGAGGCCCACGCCCCCCCCCCCCCCCCTCACTATTCCTATTCCTTCCTTAACCCTATTCCTTCCTTAAGGGCCAATAACGCGCGTGCGATTCCTCTGGTGTTGCGGGTGTCCATGGGCGGCGGTGATTACTCTCCATCAGGTGACCCTGCTCGTTTGCCTCCTTCTACTATAAAAAAGCAAATATCGCCGAAAAGTGTTCGACCGGGAACTTCCTCGACTGTACATGAATTCACGACTATTACCAGTGGGGTGTCACTCCGCATTTTAGGTTGGTTCGTTTTTTTTTCTCTTATATAATGGCTTCGTGCGATCAGCACATTTAGCCAGTGTCAAGTTTTTAATAATAGGTAATTATTATTTTCTTCACATAAAGTGGATGATAATGAGTGATAATGAACGTTTAATGGTAAATGATTTTCCCCCAAACCCCTGGAAACTCAATAAAGCTATGGGAATTTATTGAGGTCCCACACGGACTTCTTGAGAGAACTTGAAAAGTGATGTTGCATTGTTTTGTTTTATTTGCTAACACTCATGCACGTTCACGAACACTTAACAGTAAATAATCCACCATTATTTCACATTAATATTCGACTAAACACAAATTATAGAAAATAATACAAAACTGCAGACATGACGCTTCACTTTCCCGCCAAGAAGTCGGTAGGTTCGTTTAGCGCGTGTCCATGTCTACAGCTTCCTCATTCGGCATAGAGAAATTCTAAATATGCCATATTTTTGTGCATATTATGTGCAATCAAACGTGTCAGTCCTAATTTTTGTGCCACCACAACTTCGTTACTATGAGTTGTTTTATGTGTGTAAGCTGGAGACACGTGTCACCAGCTCGCACACGTCCGTTAAGACAAACCAGTGAGGATAGGGTTTTAGACTATAGCCAGAAATTTTGTGCATAATTTGTGCACTAGGAACAAAAAAAACTAACCATCATACTCAAATACTGTTGAAACTACGATCATAAAACTGTGTGCGAGCTGGAGACACGGGTTTCTGGCTTGCACAGCTGTATCTTCGTAATTGTTTAAGCTACGGTTATGAATTATACCTCAAAATTTTGTGCCTAATTTGTGCATAAGGCACAAACATTTTCAAAACTTTAACTCAAAAGGTTTTTGAGCTACGAACCGATAAGTATGTGTAAGCTGGTGACACGTAACACGGGCTAACACATGGTGAATTACTGTAACTGTATAAGATAGCCTTTCGTTTTAAAGATCAACTAATACGTTATAATTTGTGCAAACACGAGGCAAAATTTCAAAACTCTGGGCCTCTTAGTTTAAAAATTATAAGCCAAAAACTGTTTTCCCGCCAAAAAATTCAAAATAATGGCTCGGAAGTGGCTAAGCGCGCCGTTGCCTTTCCGTGCGCTACACGATTGCAATCGAGTTTGAACTTAAGAGTCATTTTAATTTGCGCTCTCGTTTGTTTTAATTTATGTACCGAGAATTTTAGACTAGGAGCCGTTTGCTTAGATTAAAACAAAAAGGGAAGATACGGCATTAGCGTCTCGTGAGTGAGCCGCCAAAATTAGGCCTAAAGGCACAATTTCACTTCAGTCACAATTTGCCGAGCGAACAGGCTACATCGCACTATTGCGGATATTCTACTGTGTGAAAAAGAGAAAGACGCTACTCCGCAGTGGCGTCGGAATCGGTCGTACGTACTCGTCTGTAACAAAGCGACCAAGACGTCAACGCGCTACTCGCTGACTCCCTCGCGCTGACGTTGAAACTTACCGCTTTGTCTCGCTCGCTCGATTGCGTGTGTGAGTGTTTGCTTAAGTAGTTGAGTAGGACTATATTTTGAATGACTACAAGTAGGAGCATGCCGTATCTTCCCTTTTTGTTTTAATCTAAGGCCGTTTGTTAAAGCGATGCGCGACGCGACTAATTTAGTTTCACTATAGGTACCTAATTAACTAATTAGTTGTTAAGTCTTAACTATAAGTTAGTTAACTGTTTTTTTATTATTATTAGTATTGACGTCAATAAGTGCCTGTAAAGGTTTACATTGAATAAATAATTTGACTTTGACTTTAGAATCGATAGTATCGACCAAGTTCAATAGTATTACTCAATTTTCACCATCGAAACTATCGATAGTACCGCAGCATTTCGATATTTTCGATAGGACTATTCGCGCTATCGACTAGTTTTCAAGGTCAACTATCGATAGTGAAACTATCACTATTGCAACAACTAGTACTGGGGCCTTAAAATAAAAAGTAGGGTAGGTTTAGGTTAGTTAGGTACCTATAGTGAAACTAAATTAGTCGCGTCTCGCATCGCTTTAACAAACGGCTCCTAGTCTAAAATTCTCGGTACATAAATTAAAACAATCGAGAGCGCAAATTAGAATGACTCTAAATATTGCTAGCTCTTAAGTTCAAACTCGATTGCAATCGTGTAGCGCACGGAACGGCAACGGCGCGCTTAGCCACTTCCGAGCCATTATTTTGAATTTTTTGGCGGGAAAACAGTTTTTGGCTTATAATTTTTAAACTAAGAGGCCCAGAGTTTTGAAATTTTGCCTCGTGTTTGCACAAATTATAACGTATTAGTTGATCTTTAAAACGAAACGCTATCTTATACAGTTACAGTAATTCACCATGTGTTAGCCCGTGTTACGTGTCACCAGCTTACACATACTTATCGGTTCGTAGCTCAAAAACCTTTTGAGTTAAAGTTTTGAAAATTTTTGTGCCTTATGCACAAATTAGGCACAAAATTTTGAGGTATAATTCATAACCGTAGCTTAAACAATTACGAAGATACAGCTGTGCAAGCCAGAGACACGTGTCTCCAGCTCGCACACAGTTTTATGATCGTAGTTTCAACAGTATTTGAGTATGATGGTTAGTTTTTTTTGTTCCTAGTGCACAAATTATGCACAAAATTTCTGGCTATAGTCTAAAACCCTATCCTCACTGGTTTGTCTTAACGGGCGTGTGCGAGCTGGTGACACGTGTCTCCAGCTTACACACATAAAACAACTCATAGTAACGAAGTTGTAGTGGCACAAAAATTAGGACTGGCACGTTTGATTGCACATAATATGCACAAAAATATGGCATGCTTAGAATTTCTCTACGTCGAATGAGGAAGCTGTAGACATGGACACGTTTAGCGCGCCTCCGCAGTTTGGCCGCCTAGGCGTATGGCAGTAAAGGTTGCCGCAAGCCATAGCACCCAACACCGAGCGCTGAGTCGCTTAACTCGTAATCCCTGCGCGCGCAAGTAAACCCTACGCTCTGTGACGTCACGACGTCAAATCGATATCGAGTCAGCGTTGCTCAACGAAATATGAACGCTCGGGTCAAACGATAAGTTTCAAATTCGCGTGAAAGTCGTTACAGAGTGAACCTTCTATACGTAGTACTATTAGTTATTCTGTGCTATTATCCCCGAAGGGTTAGTCAGAAAGTAGGCAATGAGGACCGCGAAAGCAGTCCTCTACCATTGTCTCCTTTTCAACAAATAGCTACTGTACATGTGCTCAGCGTGACAGGTGGTGAGCCCATCGCCGCTCTATGCCATTGGATGTAGTCTTTAGTCCATTAGTCGCCTTTTACGACATCCAAGGGAAGAGACGGGTTGCAGTATTCTTTGAATATTGAACCGTCCATTTTTTTTATAATTGTTTGTTTTCCATCTTTGTTCATAGGAACAATCTCTACTCAACGACTCAAGCGAGTTAGCTGACAGCAAGCAAGTGTCAAAAGGCAACGTGACTATTCCTGAAACGCCGGACGCAAGTGATGAGTAAGTGTGTTATGGTTACTTAATTATACATACAGTCGTGGTCAACTAATTAGGGACATTCAAGATAGTGAAGAGCAATAACCGGTTATGTACATATAAATATAAAACCCTATTGATTTTTCAGCACCTATTATTTGCGTAATTTGGTCCGATTACTATACTATAAATGGCTGTAAATAAGAGAATAATTAAATAGAAAAAAGTATTTAATATCAAAGGTTGAACATGTATTAAATTTTAAGGTATAATTATGTAGCTGGACATTTAATTAAGGACAGTAAAGTATAATGATGAATAGAGTTAAACAAAACGAATAATCTCCAGTATTATAATATTTTTAAAAGCTCCATTTTATTACGTGTAAAATCAGTACCCAGTAGCAAAACCTTTGTTAGTAATTACCGCTTGACACCGATGTGGCATAGACATTATCAGTTTCTGACATGTTTCGATAGGAATGTTTGCCCATGCCTCACAAAAAGCTTGATTAAGTTGATCTAAAGTTGTGGTACGATAAGTTGAAACTTTTTTCTTGATTTCGTGCCAAAGGTGCTCAATTGGGTTGAGGTCCGGGCTATTTGCTGGCCAATCTAGCACCGATACTGACTGACTGGTAAGAAACGACTTGACTGAACGGGCGGTATGTTTCGGGTCGTTATCATGCTGAAACGTCCATATAATAGGGAGATGCTCCTCAGCATAGGGAAGCATAGTTTCCTCCAATATTGTTTTGTATTGATGTTGGTCTAAGTTACCCTGAACTTTTCTCACAGGTCCCACTCCACGTCCAGAAAATGAACCCCAAATTTTAATGTTTCCACCGCCATGTTTCACCTGCTTTTTTGTGAATCTTCGATTCATTTCCGCTTTTACAGGACGCCGTACGTATTGCCTTCCATCTGAAGAAATTAAATTAATCTTGGTCTCGTCAGAGAATAATACATGTTGCCATTGGGTGTAGGTCCAATGTCCATATTTACGTGCAAACGCCAAACGAGCATTTCTATGTTCTTTCTTCAACAACGGTACTATGCGAGCCACTCTTCCGAACAACCCTGCTTCTACCAGACGTCGTCGAACGGTCCTCGCTGATACACCGGCTCTTTCGTCTGCCCCAAACACTTCGTGTTTAATTAAAATAGAGCCTAGAAACGGATCTTTCTTAGCTAACCTGGTTATCATTCTATCTTCTTGCGGAGTTGTTTTTCTCGATCTTTTTGTCCTGGGCACATTTAAAGCTGTGTTATTGCGCCTGAAATGTTGCACTGCATTGCATACCATAGTTTTTGAACAATTTAAATGTTCTGCTATCCCTCGGTATGACCAACCACGCTCGACAAACTTCATGATAATTGTTCGTAGTGTTGGATCGCAACTTTTATTTTTGCCCATATTTCTTCAAAATAATTCTCAAAACTTAAAATTAAAAATCTGGATTGCCGCCAAAACTACCACAAAACAATAAAAGAAGAAATAAAAAAGTATTGAGATTCAAATTTTGAAAATAGAACGCAATATCTCAGTGTCCCTAATTAAATGGCCAGCCAGCATTCTTTGAACAAATAGCACACTGATAATCTATCAGCTATACTGTAAAGAGGTTTAATGTTTAAGAAGTTGTTATTGTTTGTATAATCGGGCACATCAATGACTAATTATACTTACGTGTAAAAGATATGGAATATTGTTAAGACTCGTTGGAAAATAAAAAATAAATTCACAATTTGGCTTAACTAGAGATTGTCCCTAATTAGTTGACCACGACTGTATATACATACATATAATTACGACTATTATCCCCGAAAGATTAGTCAGACAGGCAATGAGGACTGCAAAACCATAGTCCACTTTTCACCAAATAGCGACTGCACATGTGCTCAGTGTGACAGGTGGTGAGCCCATCACCGGTCTATGCTGTTGGTAGTATGTGCATTCTTTAGTCCGTTAGTCGCCCTTTATGACACCCAGGGGAAGAGAGGGATGCTAGTATTCTTTCACCGCTACGCGACACAGCTTCGCTACATGGTTTCGGTACACATTTAAGAAATCTATAACTCTGTCTCTGACTAACCCTTCGGAGATATAGTCGTGATTATTATGTATTATGTATATGTATTTCTTTAATATAAATAAGTAAAAAAATATTTTGACCTTACCTTAAAATTACTGTAGTAATTATGATCATCAGCCTATAAACGTCCCACTGCTGGGCACAGGCCCACGTGGACAACATCACGTTGGGAGGTTGGGCCATTACACACCACGCTGGCCCAATGCGGGTTGTTAGTATAATGCAACGAATCATTTGTTTTCAGATCTGAATCCGAACCTGAGCCGGTAGTCACCAAGTCGAAGAATAAACGTAACGGGAAAAAGAAGTAGTCTTATGTGCTTTGAGGGTTTTAAGTCTAGTAATATAAATAGAGATTTTAAATTTCTTTATGGCTTTTTATTTATATCGTAGACTACTTATAAGTTATTGAAACTTACTTCTATATAAAGTGCAGCTATGATAAATGTAGCAAAACTCGCATTAATGTGACATTAATTTGAATTGGTACAGCTATGCGATTCTCTAAGCGACACATAGACGCTGCGCGCATGGCTGTGATCTGCTGTCTCTTTCCAATTCTATGAATATGAAAGAGACAGAGTCATTTGTCAGCGCTGCGGCAGCCGCAGCTATCAAGGCTTTAGCTTAGAGAATCGCACGGCAGAATCACTAATTAAAAAGTTATTTAATGGGAAACTGGATGTTATGCGTAAAACCAAGGACGATACAAAATTTATGTAACGGTTGAACTCAAATATGTCACTTTCGACATTTATAATTTTCGGAATTTGCCCTTTTCGGAATTTGCTTTTTCGGAAATTGTCTATTTTGGAATAGACGTTTTAGGAAGTTGTCGTTTTCGGAACTTGTCATTTTAGGAAGTTGACGTTCTCAGCCTGAGGGTCCCGCAAGTAGTTCTTAGGTCGAACATAGCACAGCAGCATTACTGCTTGGCATCAGAATTTGGTATATAGGAGGTAGCCATCCGAACGGTTTTAAGTGCCTATTTAAAGACAGATAGATAAAGAATTTATTCACTACAATACCAAAAACGCTGGCCTAATGCGGGTTGGTGGGTTAAAAATCTAAAGATAAATTAAAACAACCAATTTTTTACTTACACTATTAATTTAATCTTACAAATTATCAGTCTTACTACCTAGAGTACGGGCGTACTTGCGGGCTGTTCTGTTTCGTGTGCCAGTCGACGTTCTGGTTGGCGGGCTTGTCCCAGTGTTGCCAGTTCTTGTCCCACGGTTTCCACCTATGGTCCCATCGGTCTTGCCCTTTGCTTGCCTGATTATCTGTCAGTTTCGCTTCGTTGCTGGCGTAGTCGTCGTAAGCCCAACTGTAAAGATAGTGAAGTTAGCTGGTGCGAACACGTGAGTTGGTGACAAACTGAGTCGATGAAAAACTGAGTTGATGCAAAATACTGAGTTGACAAATATTGAATTTTATTTTTACAAATACTGAGTTGGCCACAAACATGAAGTGACAAACAGAGTTGGCGACAAATACTAAGTTAGTGAAAAATATAAGTTTAGACTGTGTTAGTAATTTTATAAAAAACTTAGGCAGCTTTTTCTGTTAGAAACCCAACTAACCAATTCGTTATTATGTTTAAGGTTTCTTACTCCACGTAAGATTTACCTGTTGTCGGTGCAAAGTGAGTTCTTGGTTTTATAAGTGTAGGATGTGTGTGCGCTGTGTACGTAAAATTAGATAAAGATATTGCAAGATTTCGGCTTTTATTAAACCGTCGTCGCAGAACAATGCTACTAACATTAATAACATGGCGGTAGCTAGCAAGGCATATTTAGAACAATTTCTAACACCAAGCAAAAAATGCCAATGTACAAACAACCCCGCTGTAAATTGAACCCAGGGAATCATGTCGTTCGACGAAAGGCAACCTGTTGGTATTTTGTAAGGGTGTCAAAATAGGCTGTATAAAGTAGAGTCGCAGCGAACCCTAATTTTACCTGGACCGCCGAGTCGCGAACCGTTTACTTTAAAAATACCGAACTGTACGCGACCCGGCCGAGCCGACTCGGTATTCGTCTAGGCCGTTTGGCGCGCAAACACGTCGATGCATAAACGCCGCGCGATGAGCGGAGGGCGAGTCAAACCGTCTTTCGTCATTCTCGCGTAATAAATTTCATTTCACGTCATGCTCGGGGGTGTCATAGATTTTTTTTTTTCGTTTTTATTAATTACGTTTATTGTTATTGTGTTTGTTTTGTGGTAGTCAAACAAAATGCCAAAGGCGCATAAAACTTCTTCGGTTTGGCAATATTTCTCGGAAATACAGGTTCGGCCGAACCGCAAGTCAAGGTTCGGTACTCGGCCGAACCTCCTAAAAAGTTCCGAACCTGCCGGGTACCGAACCTTTGCCGGCGCCGGGCCGCAACTCTAGTATGAAGTGAAATATTCCTTGCAACATCTTAAGTATTACATAGTGAATATTGTGATATTTTATATAAGGTGTTTGGTAATAGGTAGCTATTATAATTTAGCAACTGGGCCATTTAATAAAAAGTGCAAAGAACCACTATTATTGTGTGGGAACAACTCTGAAATTGCGAAAAATCAATCAGAGCTGTTCCATACATGTATTTTGTATACTTTTTGCATTATATGCAAATGAAAGATTTTTTTCAAAATTTCAGGGTTGCTATCATGCTAATAGTTGGTCTTTGCACTTAATAACGCGGTTGCGGTAGTTCCACCTTTTACCATAAACCCTGTATGCAGTGTAAAAGGCACGATGACTAATGTGTAAACTTATAATGTTGTTTCAATAGTCAATAGTCAAAATATATTTATTCAATAAACTCAATTAATAAGTACTTTGAAACGTCCAAATATTTTTTAACCTACCACCCATTCAGGACATCATTTTTTAACTGTGGCAAAGAACGGGCGCAAGAAACCACAGCGCACAGAAGCAACGACATTTACAAAATATATATATATTATATGTCGTTACTAGGTCACAAAATACAAAATATGAATTTGAATGTAAATAGTTTAATTAAATATGGTGCTCTATATAAATTAATTATAGGCAATTAGAAATAGCTGTTGGAGTAGGTACTTGGAGCATTTCAGACCCAAGCTGTTTTGTCTTCTGTATAATCCGACACTTTATAATAAGCTTTTTTATAAAGCTTTTCTTTGATTTTGATTTTAAATTTATCAAGATCTAATTTCTGAATTTCATTTGGTACTTTGTTGTATAATCGTACACACAGACCCTTAAAAGAATTATTTATTTTATGGAGCCTAGTATAAGGCACTGCTAATTTGTTCTTACTTCTGGTATTTAATTTGTGAATATCACTGTTTTTTGAAAACATTTCAATATTTTTATGAACATACACAAGATTTTCATAAATATATTGTGATGCAACTGTCATTATACTTATATCCTTAAATCTCTCTCTGAGAGAGTCACCAGCCTGTAGGTTATATATTGCTCGAATAGCCCTCTTCTGCAGCACAAAGATAGTTTGAATGTCGGCAGCATTTCCCCACAGTAAAATGGCGTACGACATTACACTATGAAAGTAACTGAAATAAACTAATCTAGCTGTATCAACGTCAGTTAACTGACGGATCTTCATTACTGCATAAGCCGCAGAGCTAAGTCTATTCGACAATTTAGCTATATGTGGGCCCCACTGAAGCTTGGCATCCAACGTGATGCCTAGAAACACAGTGGTGTCCACAGGATTCACATTCTTATCTTTAATTTGTACACTAGTTATTACCTGCTTAACATTAGGCAATACAAATCTTACACATTTGGTTTTTCCCTCGTTTAATAGCAAGTTATTAACACTAAACCAGTGAACAATCTTTGAGACCGCATTATTCACATCGTCATAATTTGGGTGTCGTCGTTTCACTTTGAATAAAAGTGAAGTATCATCAGCAAACAATACTATCTCATGACTGTCTTTTACAAAATAAGGTAAGTCATTAATATAAACCAAAAACAAGAATGGACCAAGTATTGAACCCTGCGGAACTCCCATTTTAACCACTGATCCCGGAGATCTTTTACCGTTAATGTCGACCTTTTGAATCCTGTTACTCAAGTATGAGATCAGAAGGCTCAAAGAAGCATCCCTAATTCCATAGTGGTTAAGCTTCCTGACCAAAGTTTCATGTAAAACACAATCAAAAGCCTTGGATAAATCACAAAATACCCCTAGGGCATCCTGTGATTCCTCCCAGGTATCAAATATTTGGATTAAAAGCTCAACACCGGCGTCAGTTGTAGAGCGACCCCTAGTAAAACCATATTGTTTACAATGTAAAAGTTTATTTTTATAAAAATGAATTTGCATTTGATCTAGCATTAACTTTTCAAAAATTTTACTAAATGTGGGTAGCACAGAAATAGGTCTAAAGTTAGAGGGGTCAGAAGTGCTACCTGATTTAAATAATGGAATTATTTTACTATATTTCATGAGGTCAGGAAAAACACCACAGTCAATGCATTCATTAAATATGCAAGCTAAAACTGGAGCTATTGTCATAATTACAGATTTAGCGACGTCCACGGAATTACCCCACAGATCAGCAGTTTTCTTTTTATTGAGAGTGTTAAATGTTTTTATTATATCTATAACACAAATTTTTTGAAAACTGAAATTATTTTCACAATCTTTAACATTCTCCTTCAAAACAGATTCAGCTACAGTGGGGGAGGAAATCAAGGCTTTTGTAGTTGAAACTGGAATGTCAGTAAAAAACCTCTCAAATGCTGCAGCAACATCAGCATCAGAAGTCAAGGTTTTATTATCACAATTTAAATTGTACTCATTATTACGACTTTTGACCTTTCCTGTTTCACTATTTATAATATTCCATGTCATTTTTATTTTGTCATTACTATTCTTAATCTTAGAACTCAGATAGTTTGCCTTGGCTAATCGACATACTCTTTTGAATAACTTTGAATAATTTTTAACATATAATTTGAAGTCATCGCTGGTGTTATAGTTGCGTTCACCATAAAGTTCATAAAGGCGTTTCCTACTTCTGTGAATACCAATTGTAGCCCATTCATTAAAAGTTACAGTACCACTAACTGAGATCTTTTTTGGAATAAAAGTTTTATTAAATTCTGAACAATAAATGTTAAAAAAATTATTATAAAAGACATTAGGGTTGTCATTGTATTCTAAATAATTTAATTTTGTATCTAGATTGCTTTTAAAGCGTTCCAGCCGACCTGCAGTTTTTGGTACAACAGTGATATTCTTTTTCGTCACTTGTTTACGCTGGTGTGGAAAGCTGACCATTTGGCCACAATGATCAGAGTCCAGGTTATTAATAATTTGCTTAGCCAGTGGTTTTACATTTGTATATATGTTATCAATACAGGTGGCCGAAGTGGCAGTTATTCTTGTCGGCTCCAAAAATAAATTATTCAAGTTGTATGATAGAAATAGGTTTTTAATTTTAGTTGACATCGTGGAATTTTCTAACAAATTAATATTAAAATCCCCGCAAACAATTATTGTTTTACCTACATTACGGACTTTATGTAATGCCTCATCCATAACTTTTTCGAAATAATCATATGATGCTGAAGGAGGTCTGTACACACTTAATACAACAAACTGCTCCAACTCCACACAAGCTATTTCTATTGTTCGCTCAACCGAGAGGCTCACTATGTCTTTGCGTTCCTTTAATTTAAACTTCTTACTAACAATAATTAAGGAGCCACCATGTATTGCATTTCTTCGACTGAACGAACTTCCTACCAAATGATTCTTAAAATTGAACATGAACTGATGGTCTTTAAGCCAGTGTTCTGTTATGCAAAGAATATCAATTTTATTACAGTTCATGAACAAGTCAATCTCCAAATCTTTGCCCATCATTCCTTGGATGTTCTGGTGGACAATGTTTAAAGATTGTACATTTTTTAAATTTAATATTTGACATGGGCTTTTGCTAAAGCTATTTTTACATTCATTTAATTTCATTTTAATAACAAACATTTCGCAAGAGTTTTCCTCTTTTGTCATATAATTTAATTTAAATAATTAATTGGAATGTCAGTAGAAACACTACTGACGTCTATGTCAAATATACATTGCTCAATAGAAGCAACTTGTTTAGCCAAGTTTTTGGCTGACGTTTGAATACAATAGGATAGCGATAAAGCTATTTGTCGCTTAAAATAATTTGGCAGATAATAACTATCTCTTGTCAAATAAAAATTACTAACATAATTGTTAGTGTCAATTAAATGCATTATGTCATTTTTGCAAAATAAATGTAATGTCAGGTTAAGCTTATGTCTAATAGAATTTTCCTCCTGTGGCAAACTACTACAATAAGGTAATGTAAACAATATAATTTTCTTTACAATTAACTTATTCAAACATTCTAAACATTTCAGAAGGCTTGTTTTGTTCAGATTACCTCTATTACCAACAAATAATAATAAGGTGCTATTGGGTTTATATTTATGTTCTACAGCTTTTTTCAAAATATGTTGATAAGAAGCACCCGGTATACAATAATTGATAACTGAATGTCCCAAGTCAGATAACAACCGACCCATGTTTTTACCAAATTCATCACTAAATATTACCAAGTCACTATTACAATCTGTCTTACATGGAATCTGGTTGGTTGGTATAAGTTGTGGTACATTTTTAATTGTGCACTGAGTAAGGGAACCTTTGGAAGAAACATCAATCAATTCGACAGAGGAAGAATCACATGGGATTGATGAACGGCTTGGTAACTGTTTACATTTACAATTACTTGTGAGTGAATCAATCCCTTCATTGTTACCATTACACAGGACTACCAGTTCATCAATGGCCAACATGTGTTCTTTTATTTGACCTTGTGAAAGATCATATTGCTTAGTAATAGATATAAGCGAGTCCTCTAGGTGTGCAATTTTAGTTTGTAGAATTTGTGTATCATTTTTATATTTTAAATTTTTATTGTGTAGTTGTGACGAGTATATATATCTAATTTGTCAATTAAGTACAATCTTTCTCTATTTAATTTTACATTTTTAATAAAAAATTTGTGCTTCTTAACTAATTTTTGCGTTTTCTTAATGTACTTATTTATCTTAATATATTTTTTTAGTTTATTTTTGCTACAGCCAACAATCTTCACTGAGTGGTTGCTATTTTTATTTTCCTCACATGTAAGATCTATAGTGACAGTGGGCTGACTGCTAGCTGTCGCAGAAACCATGGAGGGGGCACAGACTACCAACTCATCGAACAAGCTTTGATTTAATGAGGCAGTCATATTAAGTTTTGATGTTTCCAATAAAGTAATTTTGTTATTGGCCTCATGCAATTGTTTTTTCAACTCATCTATGCAGTTCAGAGCCTGGTCATACTCTGAACTACATTGGTCGAACCTGTCCACAATGTTTTGGAGCCTGTCTCGGGCATCAATAGCATCGATATAACGGTCATTTAACTGTACCAACTCATTTTTTAACTTTTGATGCCTGTCTAATGATTCCAAAAGTTCCCTTTCGTTGTCATCTCGCTCTCTGTTTAGTTGATCACACAACTCTTTCGAAGCCTTCAATTCATTTAATGTCAGTTGGAGTTTGGACTCCTCCTGACGAGACAAGGCCTTGCGAGTCATCATTATGGGAAAACTTAAAAATTGAACCGTATAAAAGAGAAATACAAATTTTTAAATACTATTTAAAAATTTGTATTTCTCTTTTATATTTATTAGTCGCGTAACCAACAAACAGAGGTTATGTTTACGTATGTTAATCGCAACTAAAGTGGTTGGAATTAAACAAGATACGTATAATAATTAACAAATCGTCAATTTATGCAAATTTATAAGATTTTAAGTGAAATAAGGGTAGGTACCATAAAGATGACAACGGTTCACTTACATGCCGGTAACTGTCACTAAACAGTTTTACTTAAATTTTTGATTTTGCACATGAAATACACTAAAAGTGAAACGCTCACCACTAAAACACAACTTAACTTAATGATTGAATTGGAAAATGGGCGTAAAGTAAAATGAGTAAATAATAAATTAAATTTCGAATTTTACACAGGAGACATTCAGATCAGCTGTTTACAAAAGTGTTGCCACAGAAGAAAAAGCCAAGTTTGTATGAGTTACCCCCGTTGGATGTCGGCGAGTGAAAGTTTACGGAGGGGAACCTTTTCGATGGTCACTGTGTAATGCGGCTGTCTGTAAACCAGGGTGCCAAGTGAGACTTTTCTCAACTTCGAGTTAAAGTTAAGTAGGTACTCTACCAGACAAAAGACACCCAAAACGTCAAAATTCTGCAATTGATTTTGAACTGGACAGGATAAAATTGAAATTCAATTGAAGAATTATTACAGTTTTTGTATAAATTAAAATGCTGTTGTGTGTACTATTTATTTATTATATGATCCAAGCAGCGGCATGTAGCAACCATGGACGTAATGTAGCAACAAACTTGTTTAATAAACTAGTCACAAGATGGCGTTGTTTCGGTCACTAAAATAGCTACAAAATGTACATAGTTAATTTTAACTCAATGTTGGAAAATACTTTCACTGCTATATGAAAGACGTTAGATATTAGTAGTATAGAAAGAAGGAAAAGCAAAAGTTGGCAGCAAACTACACAAACAAGAGAAAGATAGAATTTACAGTAGAGGATAGTAATTAATAGGTAAAACAAGCTTTGAGTACCAAAATGGACTTAAATTAATTTATAATTTGTAAAATACGTTCAACGTTAACCGTGTCGCGTAGCGGTGAAAGAATACTACTTACCACCTCAAAAAAAAGTAGACTAATGGTAGAGGACTCAATCAATCAATCAAAATCATTTATTCAACATAAACCTTTACAGGCACTTATTGACGTCAAAAACAAAAGTAACAGTTAACTAACGTGCATTTAAATCTTAAAAGCTAATCTTACTAACTAATCCACCTGTCATCCTGCATCCACTGCTTTTGCAGTCCTCATTGCCTATAGTCTGACTAACCCTTCGGGAATAATAGTCGAGATTATATATATGTATGTAATACGTTTGGAAGTAATTGCTTGACTTTATAATAACTTAACTAATAGTACTAGGTACTATCTATCTGAAAAGTTTGAAAAAAATATGAAGCATTTTATAACACTATTATACAACGTAGTCTGACTAACCCTTCGGGGATAATAGTCGAGATTATATATATGTATGTAATACGTTTGAAAGTAATTGCTTGACTTTATAATAACTTAACTAATAGTACTAGGTACTATCTATCTGAAAAGTTTGAAAAAAATATGAAGCATTTTATAACACTATTATACAACGTGCAGATTTGCATTCTCGCCATAAATTTACAGCTGATCGTAATTGGTATACTTACCTAATAACTAGAAAATACTTTTAACACCAAACACTAATACCTATGTCAATTTTACACGTAAGAAAACTGGCCTATGAAAAAATCTTATAAAAAACAAAATAAATACATACGTAAATATAATCACGACTATTATCCTCGAAGAGTTAGTCAGAGACTAGGCAATGAGGACATCAAAAGCAGACCCCTACCATAGTCCACTTTTCACCAAATAGTAACTGCACATGTGCTCAGCGTGACAGATGGTGAGCCCATCGTCGCTCCATGCCGTTGGACGTATGTGCAGTCTTTAGTCCGTTAGTCGCCTTCTACGACACCCAAAGTAAGAATTCTTTTACCGCTACCCGAACCAGTTACAAAATAAATACCTAGTTAAAAATACAGCAGCGCCAGAGCATTCGACGGCCTCCTTGGTCGAGTGGTTTGTACACCGGTTTTCATGGTGTCGCCATCTCTGAGGTCCCGGGTTCGATCCCCGGTCGGGTCAATTTAGAAATTATTGTTTCTGGTCTGGGTGTTTTCTATGTATAATAAGTATGTATTTAAGTAAGTTTATCCGTTGTCTAGTAACCATTTAACGAGTTTCATAACGAAGCTTCTCTTGGGCTAGGTAATTGGTGTGAGTGTAGGGAAGTTCATTTATTTATTATTTATATTGTACGATTAATTACGAATAGACACGGGGTGCGAGCGTTAGCCACTTGTCTATAGGGGCTTGTCTATTTTAGGCTCGTGATGAGTTAGCGGTACTCACCGGTCGCTCTCACCGCTGGGCTGGCCAGGAGTGACCTGCTCGTCACCGAACCGGTTGATGATGCCATCGGTGGGGCTCCGGTTCATCAGCTGGTAGCGGGTGGTGATGAACTCCGCCGCCCGCTCCGCTATCATCACTGTGGGGGCTGCCGTGTTGCCTGAAACACGAAAATGAAAGAATAATATTAGATTGAAAAAGGAATATAATAAATCTTAGTAGGTAGCTGTGTAAAATTGTGTTAGATACTTATTTACATTTTAGCTTAGATTAAAACAAAAAGGGAAGATACGGCATTAGCGTCTCGTGAGTAAGCCGCTAAAATTAGGCCTAATGGCACAATTTCACTTCAGTCGCAATTTGCCGAGCGTACAGGCTACATCGTGCTATTGCGGACATTCTGCTGTGATAAAAAGACAGCGCAGACTCCGCAGTGGCGTCGGAATCGGTCGTACGTACTCGTCTGTTGCGAAGCGACCGAGACGTCAACGCGCTACTCGCCGACTCCCTCGCGCTGACGTTGAAACTTACTGCTCTGTCTCGCTCGCTCGATTTACACTTTTATAAGTGTGCGTGTGTGAGTGTTTGCATATGTAGTTGAGTAGGACTATATTTTGATTGACTACAAGTAGGAGCATGCCGTATCTTCCCTTTTTGTTTTAATCTAAGCATTTTAGTAATAGACAGCCCATATTAAAATCTTTAGGTACCTACAAAATTTTTAGTAAAGCCGGTTAGCTTAGTACAAAGCAATGTCTAGAAGAGAATGGCTTTTTTTGGAAAGTTGAAAACACAAGTTTAACTTAAACAATGATAACTGTAGGTATTCTGATTCTCGGTACTGATTTGACTTTTTTATTTTTTGACAATAATTATCAAATAAACATTTTCATACCTTGTCATTTTTCCTTACCGACATTATTCGCCTAAATATTGTGTACCTACGTACAGTCTTCTCAAAGGTTTACATAGATTACTTTAATTAAAATTAAAACTTTATACGATACGCGAGTATTACTTATAATATAATGGATAGTTTTATAAAGTTACCTACATCTATTTATAAAACTAAATACTTACTAGTTACAACGGTGGGCATTATCGAAGCATCAGCGACCCTCAGACCTGAAAACAGACAAACAGTGTTAAAATCAGGCTATAGGTAATACTTAATTAAAGATACTTATACCTAGGCAAGTGAACGACGGACCACCTTGTAGGAGGTCTACCGGTACCCACATTGCGTCTTCCGGTGCGCGGTCACCACTTAAGAATCGTTCTGCCCCAACGGCCATCGTTTCTATATATTCGGTAGGTATTGTAGAAATTAAAATCATAATTAAAAGGTAACATCTACCTTGAATCCCATGCACTCTCAGTTGCATGTCGACCACCGCCATAGGGTCAGCCTCCGGCCCCATCTTGCAGGTGCCGACCTGGTGGTTCTCCGGCGCGGTGTGGTGCATAGCCAGGCACCTGAAGAACTCGTCGGTAGGGGCGCTGTTGTCCCCGCACTCTGACCCGTAACCCTCGGTGGGGGTCATGCCGTATTTCTCGCGCATTATCTGCGTCACATTAAAAATATGATATACACCTTTAATGTTTTTATATGTTTTAGCGTTTTTAACGCTTAAATATACTTAAGAAAAATTTTAAACACTGAAAAAAGACGACAACCTCAGGCGGGAATCGAACCACGCACCTTCCGCATTCCGGGCGGCTGCCTTAACCACTTGGTCTCGTTTTCATCCGTCGAAATTTGTCAGTGCTTGATGCCTGTTGACAGAGGGTCAGTTTAGGTATGCCACTCGTTTAGACCCTATGTTATACCCTATGGCATAGAATACATAAAAATACGAGTCCTATAGTAAAAATCCAACAAACGTCAGGTAGGAATCCTTTTGATTTTGAGGGAGGAGATCGCGAATCTACCACAAATGACTTTGACGATAATATGGGTGACGTCACTGAATCTACGTTTAATGCTGTGCGCTTCTTGCATTGTTTAAAAACCGTACCGTAGTATTGGCGAGCCTGTACGCGATCTTCGCAGCGTCGACGATGACGTCCAGCTCGTGGTCTTCCAGGAAGTAGTTGGGCTGCATGATGGGTGGCTGGAGCGGCTCCACGGACTGGATGCTGACGTACCCGCGGCTGCGGGGCTGCAGAGCTATGGCTGAGATCCTGAGTAACGGGAACAAATAGGGTCAGTTTTTTTTTTGAAAAGGAGGTAAAGAGCAAGCTGGTCACCTGGTGGTAAGATATCACGTATGGTATTACGCACACCCCCACCCCCAAAACCAGAGGAGTCACTTCAGTGACTGTTCGCTTCAGAGTTTCCGGCCTTCAGCAAGGAGTAGCATTTCGGTATCTGATACTCCTTCGTAGGATCTAAGTACCCGGAGCCCAGATAGCAGCTGCAATATCAGCAATATCAGCTGTTCCATACAAAACTACAAATACTTTTCGGCCTAATATATTCTGGAACAGCTGATATTTTTCGCTTTTTCAGGTTGTCCCCATACCAATATTTGATCTATGCACTAAGGGTGGATTCGACCAAACTGGAATAAGGTTTTATACCTAGATTAAGCGCCGAATTTGTTTAAACTTTACATTTGTTTAAAAGTCTTATTCCAGTTTGGTCGAATCCACCCTAAGTAGGATGACCCAGTTGTAAGATTATATACTTACTCGTAGGTATTGATTACCATACATTCAGTATAGAATTAAAATTGGCATTTCGTTGCTAACTGGAATGTTGTAACAATTTGTTACAGTCATAATTATTACAAGATCATACTGTTGATCTTCCTAAATAAAGAAGCACTCACTCGACTTCTCTCTTATCCTCGATGCTGTCGGCATCCTTAAACACCCCATTGCTGCAAGAGGCGTAATACCCCCCGAAGAAGAACTGCACGTCAGGTTGCCTGCCACCCGCCGCTGCGTAGCGGGAGTTCACGATACCGGTCAGCTGAAAGCAGATTGAGGGTTGACTTAAGAGTAGGTACAGTCTATACTAGTCAGCTGAAAGCAGAATAAGTAGCCTCTTGTTACTGAATCAGGGGCGTAGCTACCGCCGTTTCAGCTGTATGATACGGGGCCCAAGTGCTTGAGGGGTCCAGAACATGTGATAAAAAAATCTTAGGACTTCTATGGGACAGGAACAGTTATCACACTTGTCATTATCTTCTCTCTATTAACTGAAATCAGCTATAGATGATTTAATAATAAGGCCAGACAAGTTTACCGCTTTGAATAGTTACACCCCCCCCCCCCACACCCCCCAAAAAACAAAAATGTAAAGAACATCCCTACTTTTATGCACTTAACTATAAAAACACTTTGAAAAATACATTTGTACTCACTTGCAGTGAATCTATCAAAGATTTGATTTTGTAACTATTAAATAACCTACATATTATAACGGGTTGTTAGTTACATCGTTTTGATGTTATTTTTGCGAAGTAGTCCTTTTGCGACTTTTGCGAATTAGTCCTTTGGCCAAGTATGGAGTATTGTTCCCATCTATGGGACGGCTCCGCTAAATACCTCCTCGATGCACTTGATAGACTGCAAAGGCGAGCGGTACGCATTATTGGAGATGCTGAGGTTACAGCTTCCCTTGAGGACCTCCAGCTGCGTAGAGACATTGCTTCTCTCAGTGTCTTCTACCGGAACTACTACGGAGAGTGTTCTGAAGAACTTTTTGATCTTATCCCGCCCTCTCCTTTCCTCTCCCGGACTACACGTGCTGGTCTTAGGAACCGCCATCATACTGTAAGACTATCAGTACTCGTACCAAAAAAATTGGCAAGTCGTTCCTCTGTAAGACCATTCGGCTTTGGAATTCTTTGCCGGCGCATGTGTTTCCCAGCTCCTACAGTCCCGGGTCTTTTAAGCGGGGCGTGAAACGGCATTTATGCAGGCCGTCATGAATGGGTGCGCTCGTTATCGAGCTTATTCCACGGTGGGGAGCGCTCTCATTATTTTGGACTGCATCGGTTGCTTACCATCAGGCAGGATGCAGTCACTATGACGAGCCATTATAAAAAAAAAGAAAAAGTATAGCCATTCTGCGAATTGGTCCTTTAGCGAATTAGGTATTTACGCGAAGTAGTCCTTTCGAGACTCTGTTGGCATTTTGCAAATTAGGCATTATGCGACAAAACGTGGAAAAAGTATGAGATATAGTCCAGACTATTTTGTGCATTTCCAGTGAGTTAAATAAATTCAATACTTACATATAATCACGTCTATTATCCCCGAAGGGTTAGTCAGAGGCTAATAGGCAATCAGGACTGCAAAAGCAGTCCTCTACCATAGTCCACTTTTCACCAAATAGCGACTGCACATGTACTCAGCGTGACAGGTGGTGAACCCCAACGCCGCTCCATGCTGTTAGGTGTTATGTGCAGCTGTTGGATATATGTGCAGTCTTTAATCCGTTAGTCGCCTTTTCAGCACCCAAGGGAAGAGAGGGGGTGGTAGTATTCTTTCACCGCTACGCGACACGGTTAATAAATTAAAAAACCCACCAAAGCGCATGGTGGGATATTTCCCATTATCTCCATGTGCTGTTTGTCCATGTGGAAAAGCTTGCCCAGCTGGGAGACGTTGCATAATGTTGGCAAAAGTTTACAATCATACTTTGAACCTTAACCCCTTGATAATGCTTTAAAACCAATGAAAATTTTTTGGTTAATTCATGCATTTAAGGGTTAAAGGCGGATCTTTACATATTATAAAGTAAAGTCGCCGTTTTACTCTGTCTGTGGCACCGCACTACTCTCCTAAACCACGCAATGGATTTTTATGCGGTTCTCACTAAAAGATAGAGCGTTAACTGAGGATAGTTTTTGTTAATAATTTGTAGATATATTTTTTTAAATGGCTGAAGTATGACTGTTTTTCTAAGTTAGCGTGGACTAATGAATAAAAAAATATTCACCTGCGAAAGACCAGTAGCTGACAGCGGGCCTTGCCTCAAAAGCATGTACTCCATCGCCGTCGCCCAGTTCAACTCCGGAATGTCAGGCTGCTTCATCAGAGTGAAGCTTAGGTGCACCCCCACGTGGTTCTGGAGGTTCTGCCCGACTCCTGGCAAGTTCTTGATCACGGGAATGTTGAATTTGTCCAGAGTCTCTTTAGGCCCGATGCCGGAGAGCATTAGGATTTGTGGGGTGTTGATGGTGCCTCCGGAGACGATTGCCTGGTTTTAACATTGAAGGTAAAGAAACGTTTGAAAAAATGACTAGGTACAGTCACCAGCATTAGGATGTGATGATGCAAAAATATTTGATCATTGGTGGAAGGCATATTATAGGCATATATGCCTTCCACCAATAATCAGATATTTTTGCAGGCCGTCGATAGTCATCACATCCTAATGCTGGTGACTGTACCTCAGGTGGTAATTGAACCCCCTTCTTGCTCAATCCGGGCGAATGTGTTAACTACTTCGCCACCGAGGTATTTGGTTAGGCCTGTCGAAATTTTTCAACCCTTTTGACTTTAGGTTTTTGTAGCAACAGGGTCTAATCAAACCTCACAGAATTGACATTATACGAAATCTGAATGAAAATATGCTAGCAACTCTGAAAATGCAAAAAAAAACAGCTGTTCTATAAAGAACTGCAATTACAATTAGATTTAAATGTATAAAAAAGCTGTTTCTTTTTGCACATTCAGAGTTTCTATGAATCAAAAAACTGTATAAGACGGACTTGACATAAGGTTATCTCTAACTTAGCCGAGGTTGCGGGATTTTATAGGTACCTATTACAAATCACTTTGTACATGCCTTACCTTAAGTCTCCTACATCCTTACCGGTTGACTGGTAAACAATGCCTTATGGCGTTAAGTCTGCCTTTTGCAGTTTTTTATGTGCAATAAAGATTGGCGATACTTTATCTCTTTCCTACCGACATACATGTCGAGTTTGTCCATTAGCATGCTATTTGTATTATTATTTCACCAATTAATAATATGGTACAATTTAAAGTGCAATGTTGCTCTTGTTTAAATAACCTAAAAGTGATGTAGGCTATAGTATACCTCTCTCCTAACGCCGACATGTCTTGTCTGTCCATCCTTAATGTACTCCACACCGGTGACCTTCTTGGTGGCGGGGTTCACCACGATCCTAGCGACGTGCGCGTTCAGAAGCACATGGAGGTTGTCGCGGTGTCTCGCCGGGCGGAGGTAGGCGCGCGCGGTGCTGTACCGCGACCCGTTGCTGGATAAGAAAGCAACGATTACTCCAATGTTCTTATATATTTATACGTGGCATAGCAGACGACTCCACTCCACCTGATGTTAAGTGGAAATAGAATCCAGGCGCCAAGACAACTGGTGCAGCGTTAAAAAGACGAATCAGCCCACAAAGTGCCTCTTTACGCCTCGTTTGAAGAACCCTAAATTATAGCAAGGAGGGAAATGTTCTTTACTGGTAAGCAATTGACTTTCATCTTAACTGATGTTAGGTGATGATAAGGCCGACAGTGGAAGCGCACGTCATCTGGATTCCTCAACTACTGAGGAACCACCTTAACTTTTACCGCCTCTGTGTCTAGTGGCTAAGCCATATAAGGTCTTAGTCCCAGAGGTTCGATTCCTAACGGGAGGTACATCTTTGTGTACTTGGTTTGGTAGGTGGTAGAGCTTGTTAAGTCAGCCTGGGCTAGCTACCACTGTCACAGTTCACGTTTCACAGTGACAGGTGTGCTCAGCGTAACAGGTGGTGAGAACATCGCCGCTCTATGCTGTTGGATATATGTGCAGTTTTGGCGTGTTAGTCGCCTTTTACGACACCCAAGGGAAAAGATGAGGCGTATTCTAATGAGGCCGATACCAGCATTACCAACATAGTCTATTTCTAAAAAGAAACATACTTGTTCTGCGTCTGGGCGATGGTGAATCCTGTGATCGACTCCCCGTTGAGGTCGCTGGTGGGCGGGTAGCCCAGCTCTATCCCAGCGGCCACCACGTCGTGGGCGAATTGGGGTGCGTAAGGGAACTGGGAAATTGTCAGGAACAAAATTTCAGCAAATAGCACCATAACAATATTATAGTAGATCATGTGATGTTTGGTTTTTGTCTCATAATTAAAAGATTATATCATTTAGATCAATAATAATAAATTGTATTGGTTCATCTCATTACCTTATTAATTCTATTGGTTTCTGTAAAGCTTATCTATTAAATAAAGAATCTCTGGTAAACTGTCATGTAGTAGGTATATCATTAAATATGTAGAAAAGAGTAGTCTCGCTTCCCCCTTCCCCCCCCCCCTCCCCCCACGTGGAGGTCTACTGCCCTGTCACTCTTTGTTATCCTCATTCTTCAAAAAATACGGTACAACTTTGTACTAGGACCAGCCCTTGGCGTTAGAAGTGGAGGTTTAAAAGCCGAAGGCTATGATTATAACGTTGATGATCTAGCTAATGATAGTAATGATGCTGGTGATGAAATGCACTCACCTTCGGCACCTGATTGGTTAATGGCAAAAGTATTCAATGGAATAGTTGGAAAAAGACCCGTGTCGCGTTCGCGTGCCACCTGATAGAAGCAATAAAAGTCACCCATGAACAACCGTAATTCAGTAATACCCGAGCCAACTGTAAGAAAAGAGTAGGCTAGATTCTCGAAAGTCCTTAAGTCGTAACGCATGATGAAATTTTACTATTTTCTTCACCGCCTCCAGTGGATCAGCTCTCTATTGGACTGGTACAGGTCAGACACTCCTTGCCAGCGCTTGACATAGCAGTGCAGGTTGACTATTATAATGTTATAACATTTTAAACTTTCATGGTCACTACAATTGTTTTTATAAAAAAACGGGATTTTTACCATTTAAATCGGGGACTCAAAAACAACAACTTAGGTTGATGATGACTTTATTTAACAGATGGCAAAAGAGCCAGAGATTAACTTGATGGAAAACAATAACCGTCACCCATGAACACCCGTAATACCAGAGCTAAGCTAGGATAGAGTATATAGGCTCGCTTTTTGAAAGTCTCTAAGTTGTAAAAGGGGGCGGTCCCTCTGTGGATCATGTTCTCTAGTGGACTAGTTCTAGCCGGACACTTCCTGATCTTTGGCAGCATCAATAAACGTTTATAAGCTGAGGATGACGACATGGTGTACTCACCTTCTGAACCGGAATCGGCCCGCCAGTGGAGTGGTACTGGCCCGACACTCTGGTGCCTATCTCCTTGTTGTCCTCACTCTTCAGGAAGTACGGCATCACGTCGTACCAGGACCAGCCCTTGGCGCCGTTGACTGCCCACCCGTCGTAGTCGGCGGAGTGGCCGCGCATGTACATCATGCCGTTTGTTACGGAACAACCACCTGGAAGAAATCAGTAGGGTATGGTTATTGGTGGACCTGAAAAATCCAGAGATACCTAGTTTAGCGCAGAAAGGTATTTTTGTTTATGTTTTATGATACGTCCCCAGCAAGCAAGCTTATTACAAAGCGACTGATGGTTCGCAAGTCAAAAAAGAAATAGTAAAGTAAGAAGAATAATAATATTTACATTTACAGGAGGAAACTTACCTATGACATGAATCTTAAGAGAAAGAATCGCCCTAATTCTTTTTCCAAGTAAAAAAAACCAAAAGATCTTTATGTCAGTTCTTCTATAACTTCGAGTCCTTGTTAAATATTTGCAACACATTACACAGCAGTTATTTAATGTAGCACTTTTGTTACGGCTATGAAATACTTACGCAATACAGTCATTAACCTAGCCACTTTGCACAAAGGAGCTTGAGCGGGATGACTAGTTTTTGCTCAGCGTTGCAAAAGTTTTTGCGATCGTTAGCTGTCGTAGCTCCTCCAAAAAACTATTTCAATTTCATTCGACAGCGGGGAAGCGCTTGTCCTTCATCTCACCTGACGATATGGCTGAAGATGGAAGCGGACATAACCCTGAATTCTCAACAGATGAAATAAAACTGAGTAATTGGCTCCCTATCTCATCTCTTTACTGTCAGAAAAATTTGGTACTTAACTTAACATTGTTGTTATTGGGAGAGATTGAGTTAATAATATAATTATGGTGATGGAGATAACCAAGCAGAAGCAAAAAATTGATGCCTTACATTAACAAAAACGAGTCCGCAAATGTGTACAACCTGCTTGGAATTGCACCCTATGAGACTTAATAAATCTTACCGCCGTACTCAGAGACGTGAATTAAGTTTTAATGTCAATTATTTGCCTTTCCTCTCTATTTAGCACTATTATACATAAGAAAGTGACAGCAAGAGACTTAATTGTCATTAAAACTTAATTGACGTCTCTGAGTACGGCAGTTAGACACTAAAACCGGGTGTCTAAACTAAATAGCAAAGAGGCAGATAATTAGCCTTCACTTATCACAATCTTTGCACTAATCTGGGGTCTAAGGTCAATGGTCTACTAGACTTGATTTCAATGATAGACTGTACTTTACTTTTCAATGATTATGATTCAGTCTATCTCACCTAACATCTTCGCCCTAGTCCAGGAGCATTTGCCCCCTTCGGCGAGGCAAACCTTCTGCTGAGGCTCTGTGTGGTATATCCAGTCTGTGTCTTTCCTGTTCCTGTATGCTGTCACCCAGGCCGGCACCGGCGACTGGGTATAAGACTATTTATTTAAATTGGTTTTGATTATGATGAAGTCTATCTCACCTAACATCTTCGCCCTAGTCCAGGAGCATTTGCCCCCTTCGGCGAGGCATGCCTTCTGCTGAGGCTCGGTGTGATACATCCAGTCTGTGTCTTCCCTGTTCCAGTATGCGGTCACCCACGCTGGCACCGATGACTGGGTGGGCTCGTCACCTCCCGCCTCTATTAATAGGACCTGGAAAAGGAGGAGATATTCATATAAAAATTTATTGTCACAAATACGAATGTGAGGATCGGTGACCAAGTAAAAATATACATACACATAATAATATTTTCACCGAAGGGTTAGTCAAAGACTAGGTAATGATGATCGTAAAAAGCAGTCCTCTGCCATAGTCCACTTTTCACCAAATAGCGACTGCACATGTGCTCAGCGTGACAGGTGGTGAGCCAATCGCCGCTCTATGCTGTTTGATGTATGTGCAGTCTTTAGTCCGTTAGTTGCCTTATACGATACCCAAGGGAGGGAAGGGAGAGGGGATGGTACTATTCTATCAACGTTACGTGACACGATTAAATAAAAATATTTCGAGCTCTTCGTGGTTGGTAACGGTATTTGTCATTAAAATAAAAACCGAATCAGGCAAGTGTGGTGTGAGTGTAGCAAGTAAATACCTGAATGTGTATTGTGTCAGAAACGTGCAGGTTCGAATGATGCTTGTGGAAATGTTTCAACATTTTCCAAATTGTACCAAACTCTTAAATTTTATGACAATATTAAGGGGGCAAACCAATTTTTTTCATAAACCTATTTGCAGAAAATGTTCACGTCTTAACCTAACATTATAAGTGCTTTCGAAGTACAAGTAAGTTTGTTTGTTCACCCCGTTTGTACACACCATTCACTCCGTCTACACAATGACGATCTCCGGCAGTGGGCCAGCATACGCCACTGTGTACTGGGGCCTTAACGCTTTCTCACGTAAGTCTATCGCTTAACTAATTTGGTTTAAGTAGATAGAAAGGCTCTGGAGATGGTTATTTTTGGCTACTTTTTCCCCCGATTAATTAACTCGAGCGTATCCACGGGCAAAAGCTAGCATGTATACGATTATACGTAGCGTATATAGTGTGTAGCTATACTGCTTAAAAGGTATTGAGTACAATAACTTGCGCAAAAACATAAATTACATGTTCTTAGATAACCCTTGAGCTTGCAAAAAAGGTTGTGGTTTTATGGTATCTCCGTCAAATTACCCATTTATAATTATTTGCGCTGGCCGCACTAGTTTTTGCTTGATTTCGTTCTGTTTGTATAAAATAATCCTTTGATGAGCACGTTTCCTTAAATAATATGTAAGTTTAAATAATATTTAAGGAAAACCACTTAAAGAATTACAGATAGGTAGTGTATTATTTGGTATTGTTAGAGCAAATTTTGGAAAAGCATGGAAGAGGTTTTTACTCAGCATTGGGTAGAAAAGGGCTGAAGAAGAAGAAGGGCAAATTTTACTCCATAACGAAAAAGCACTTAACCTTTATCTCACGAATGAGTACAGGAATATAGCCGCTGGAAATCGAACCCGGCAGTCTGAGACAGGTAGTCTTTACCACGAGATCACAGAGGCGGTTGTGACAGAAGCAACACTGCTTGTAAAAATTAACTGATTCGCAGTAACCTATTGACTTTTCGACGGATTTTTGGGTTCCGCGAAAATTACTTTAGAAAATTAAATAACAAAAACAAATTCAAAATTAAGCTTAAAAAAGTATTTCATTAATAATGTAATGTATTTATTTATATTTTATTATAAGTAGTGTAAAATAGTATAATGATATTTTAAAATAATATTGTATAATATAATTTTGTTTATGAATGTAGATTATGAAGATGATGTTTTCTTGCCTTATCTTATCTTAGCTTAAGTTTTTTTCTTAGATTTCTTAGATTTTATTTTTGTACGTAATAATTAAATAAATAAATAAATACACGGAATATACTTTAAACTACGGCCAAACAAATGTATTATTTATATATTATTTGTTTTAATTATACCTATATACTCGTATGAGTTCATATTGAAGTAGGTATTTTAAGGACGTAGGTATATAAGTATAGCACAATTAGTCCCGCATATATCTTTTTCCCACCACAGATAAGGTTGGCAGGAAGAAATCTCTTCTAGAGATAAGCTCACCTTTGTATATGCCCTGTGTACCTAACCTTTGTCTAAATGTAATGCAATAAAGTATCGTATTTTTACTGTTTGTTAAAGAAAGAAACCACCGTGTCGCGTGTGAATAAATACTATCACCGCCTCTCTTCCCTTGGGTGTCGTAAAAGGAGACTGACGCACTAAAGACTGCACACACATCCAACAGCTTAGAGCGGCGATAATCTCACCACCTGTTACGCTGAGCACACGTGCAGTTACTATTGGGTGAAAAGTGGACTATGGCAGAAGACTACTTTTGCGGTCCTCATTGCCTATATAGTCTCTGACTAACACTTCGGGGATATTTATCGTGATTATAATTATGTATGTATGTTATATCCGACTATCCGAGTGACACTATATTTTATTATTTGATCAGATGCACAATGTTGTATAATTTGTGTACTACTCGTTCTTTAACGAATGTGGCCGTAGGATAGGTACCGCTGGCCTAGACCATAGGAGATACCAATGAGCAATTAATCAGCGTGTAAGGCCCAGGATAGAGATAGGGCTGGGACAATAGATTCGCAAACAATACACGGATTCTCGCTCCGCCGACGCGGATGACCGGTCGCGCTGAACTAAAGGCCATTGCGTGCGTACAATCTTAAACGCTTCTTGAATTATGAGAGCTGGGACTTAACAGGATCGATGTACTATTTTAAAAATCAATTGTTTAAATCATATTACGATGATTCATGGGACAAGGCCTTTTATTTATCTTCCATTTTTATATTCTTTCGCAAATGCCAGTTACACATGAGTATGTAAACTTTAGCTCGGTATGCTGTGCCAACTCGCCTTCTATTGAGGGTTTTCAGACAGCCTGTTTTTCACTTTTGACATTGCCCGAATGTGCCAAACGCACCTAGAAATTCATTATTATCATCGTCATTATGAGATGAGACTATAGCGCGTTCGGCTTGCGATCTTGTCCGCTAAAGAACTTTCGCAATACCGGGTTGCTGGATGGGTGACCAAACTTAAACACTCCTCCGTGCTTCCGAAGAAGGACCGTTAAGCCGTTGGTCTCGGTTTTTATCGTAAGATGACAGCCGTTAAAACCCCAACCCGCATTGGGTTATGTTTTGCGTGGTGGGTTGTGGTCCAATATCCCCACGTGCTATTGTCCACGTGGGAGGCCTGTGCCCAGGAGTGGGACGTTTATAGGCTGATGATTAAAACTATCATGTCAGGCATAGGCAGACTGAGCATAGACCTCCCTCATGTTATGCCATTTTCTCTTGTTTTGAAATTTGAATAAAGAATTTTGTTTTTTTTTTTAATTGATCTAGCTCTGAATTGCAAAAAAAAAGCCTTTAATAAAAAGCGCAGTGTTCTTTGTTGCTAGCACAGACCATCTGTATTGATAACAGTTACTTCATAACGTCGTTGGGAGAATCCTAAATAGTAGGGCTTTTAATGTTCCCTCAAAGTTCTCAACAGGAGTCTTTATGCTCTCTCACCTCGCCATTATTTAAAGGGATCCTGCACGACATTGTGAAAATTTACGTATTTTTAAGTTTCTTGCACTATGCGTTGAATTAAGAACTTACGTAAGTTAGCCTGATCATTGCACAAGGTCGTGGCCTTGTTGAATTTTGAAACAAATTCTTTAAACAATAACAAACAATACATAAATCTAATGACTCCTAAAAACATTTTTTTTCGACAACGTTCTTAATTTTACGTATGAAACAATAATTCTTACAAGAAAATATTTGTATTGATATTCTGCAGGTTCTGCAGGTCCATCTTAAAAAAGTAAATTTTGATTTTTAACACAAGCGCGTGATGGTTTTGTACATTTCGCAGAATAAAAACATTGCTCTAATCAAATTACTAGGTCTGAAACTTCAAAGCAGAATTGTTCTAATTTTAAATATAAATATGATTGATTTTGTTTTGAAGTTCATTAAGAGACTTATATATCAGTTTTTGCGATCGCGCGGCACCCCCTTAAGAAAAAAACAAGATTTCATTTATGGGTACCTATAATAAGAGCTCTTGCTCGGTGTGCTGTGCCAACTCACCTTCCATTGAGGGTTTTCAGACAGTCTGGCGGCGACCACTGCGCCGCCGGTGCCACCACCCGCCACCACGAAGTCGTAACTCTCGTCCAAATTCTCAACGCTAGATACTCTGTTATGAAAAAAAAAAAAATATTTCATCATCATCAGCCTATTAACGTCCCACTACTGGGCACAGGCCGCCCACGTGGACATAGCACGTGGGGATATTGGGCCATAACCCACCACGCTGGCCCAATGCGGGTTGGTGGGTAAATATTTATTTTGATTTAAAATTAACTATTATTAAAATTAAATAATCACGACTATTATCCCCGAAGGGTTAGTCAGAGACCATGCAATGAGGACCGCAAAAGCAGTCTGCACAGTGCTCAGCGTGACAGGTGGTGAGCCCATCAAAGTCAAAGTCAAAGTCAAAGTCAAAGTCAAATTATTATACAATGTAAACCTTTACAGGCACTTATTGACGTCAATACAAATAATAATAAAAAAACAGTTAACTAACTTATAGTTAAGACTTAACAACTAATCTAACGAGCTTATAGTCTGTGCCAGACAAATGCGCATCGCTACCCCCAGTACCACTGCACGCCGAAACAGAATCGCGTCGAACCGAAATATAAGCCGTGGTCATAGAACTGTGTAAACATACGTATCCTGCTACGAGAAAAAATAGCGGGCAAGTGTCTCTTCCCAAGCGACACAAACGGCTAAAATTTATAGGTAATTTATCGTTTTTTTGGGATGAAAGGTGAAAAATGATAAATCATAATGAATTGTTAACTTAAGTTATTACTTAATGGAATAAAATTAAATATGATTTCCAATTATCGTATTGATAATGTGGTAAGTAATAGAAATTGGAGTTTTTGAAGTAAAATCGCCGCTCTATGCTGTTGTATGTATGTGCAGTCCTTATTCCATTAGTCGGCTTTAGTTGGTATAAAGCTCTATGTCCACGCCACGCTAAATGATAACTGCACTAGTGCTCCATTGATATATCACAATTATTAGGTATTGGCTAATCCACGCTCTACCCGACCCGTACCATACTTATTTTAAAATTTAGACATTTTGCGACTAAGACGATTTGCGATGTGTACGAAGTGAGAAACTGGTAATTTAGACATTTTGCAACATTTGCGATGTGTATGAAGTGAGAAACTGGTAATTTAGAATTTAGACATACTGCTACTAAGACGATTTGCGATGTGTACGTAGTGAGAAACTGGTAAAATTGCGATTTAGGGAATCCGCGCCCGACGAAACGGTCATTATGAAACCATGAGTGACATATTATTGTCTTAATTATAATTACAACTATTCAATATAAGAACTACTAGACTAGACTAGACTAGTTTTTCTATGAATAAGCCATTTCAAGTATGAACTCACGGGAATATAGAAATTATTAAATTAATTATGGACTTTATGATTTCGGTATACAAGAATTATCGATTGGAAATATTGTATGATTATAAATATATTGCACAGTAATTCGTAGATTGACTTACGTGTGTACAGTCACGAGTAAAAATATGTAAACAATTGTAACTCTTAAGTCATTGGAATAAGAGTATACATATTGGTATACTCGTGTACAGTCCCAAGTACCAATATGTATACACTTTGTCATCAGCAGATCAACCAACCACAAAATGCCAAAATCAATTTTGAACTTTATGTTTTGCCTTTATACATCAATATTGTTTGGAGAAATTTGACAGTTTTGGATACTTTTATATGGTACGTAATTTCTTTACCTGTTGCATGGATCGGCTAGGTCGCACCGCCCGTTGATGTAAGCCTCCAGAATAGTCATGAACAGCATGAACTGGCTGGGACACGCGGCGGCCATCGACGGCCCCACCTCCCTTATGGGGCAGGAGCAGGCCTGGGTGGAACAAAAAAAAAATACTTATACAAACATATTATAATCACGACTATTATCCCCGAAGGGTATAGTAGATAAGGGATAGACAATGAAGACCGCGAAAGCATTAGTCCACTTTTCACCAAACAGCGACATACATGTGCTCAGCGTGACAGGTGGTGAGCCCATCGCCGCTCCATGCTGTTGGAAGTATAATAATAATAATAATAAAATAATAATAAAATTTGTTTATTGAACGATAAATGGTTTCAAATATAACATTTTTAAACGATGCTATCCGCTTAAGCTTAAAAACTGTGTAGCAGATAACAACGCCCGCCCCCAAAGAGTATCAGTAGTATGTGCAGTCTTTAGTTCGTTAGTCGCCTTTTACGATACTCAATGGAAGGGAGGGGGTGCGGTGTAATCTTTCTCCGCTACGCGACTCGGTTATTAGTTACGGCACTTAGTACATCCAATACCATAGACATAGAGCGTCGATGAGCTCACCAGTAGGCTTACTCTTGAAACACAATTGCATTAATCAATTTCCAATCACAAATCTAAAAAATGTCAAATGGCTCTTTTGTAAGCGACAATAGCGTCACATTGGAATTAAATTGCGTGGAAATTAACTGAACAAATTATTATCGAGATGGCGTTCCGGAATTATGTTTACTTATCGGCAATATCGATACATATTAATCGCATTGCAAGTGTATTGAGATTGAGATTCAAGAGTAACCCCACAGTTGACATTTGGGAATAATAGTCGTTATGTACTGTTTTTTCTATCCAGTCCAACATGGTTGCCTGGAAGAAATTGCTGTTTAGCGATAAGGCCGCCAATTGTATGTACTATGTGTTTGTCCTTTTGTATGTTTTTTGTGGTGTACAATAGAGCATATTTTATCTTTATCTTTATGTTATATGAACAGATACCGAACGCGATTTGGTCATCGACAGTCATATATATAGTCACTCCGAAACCACAAATATCGAAAAATACAATACACACACTTCCTGACCTGGGAATTGAACGTGGTCCTTTGGATATCGCGTCGAGCACTTGGCCCCTTAGCCACCAAGGCAAACTTCTTTATGCTTCTTGTTTAAAGATACAGAACATAAAATGGTAAATAGAAAAAAAGAAAAGATGTTCCAATAATAACAATTGTAAATGTGTAACAAAGTAAACTAACATTATGAACATAACGATTACCTTTTAATTAAGTCACGATATTAATTAACTATGCAATCGATACTTAGTCTCATTATCGAGCTAATTGGACAACGATTGTGATTCCACACAACGTATCGCGGAAGACAAACTAATTGTCATAACATTAAAAACAAAGGAAACGGAATGATTACGATGATTTTTTTAATGATCATGATTATTGACATTAGTAATCCGATTTATCTTTGCTCAGATCAAAGTAGGTACTGATGGCAATTATTCGGGTTAGGTAGTTAGTTGATAGACTATTCTTTTGGTTACGTTGGTTGATTAGGTGGCGATCTTACAAGATAAGCAACTTTCTCAAGAACGGGTCAGCGGATGACCGAATAAAAAATGTCTCCTCCTGCTTCAAGGGATCACCCAATCGTAGATTTCTTGATTTCAATAATGATGAACGAATGAGCCTTGTCGTGTGGTATATCGGTTCACTCAAATAATCTTATCGATCGATCCTATCATGCGCAACACGAGATATGTCGCGGACGAGAGACGACAAATCATTTTAAGTTGTCATGTTAAGGTTTGTAGACAAAAATACCACAGTTTATGCAAAAACTACTATTAAGTCTATTTTTTATATATTATGTAGAGTTCTAAGCGCATCCATGCGCGTCTTTAGTGTCGATAGAAATTAGAGATAAATGAATAAAACACTAGAATTAAATTAAATTAAATTACACTTTTCCATAATCACACCAATTATCTAGCCCAAGAGAAGCTTCGAAGAAACTCGTTAAATGGTTACTGGACAACGGATAAACATACTTAAAATACTTAAATACATACTTTTTATACATAGAAAACACCCAGACCCGAGACAATTTAGAAAAACAATAGTTTCTAAATTGACCCGACCGGGGATCGAACCCGGGACCTCAGAGATAGCGACACCATGAAAACCGGTGTACAAAACACTCGACCAAGGAGGTCGTCGAAAACGGGTCGAGAAGAGTTCTCGTGCTAGGCCGGCGGAGTACCACCGTAAACGGTGGCTAACGGAGTAAAGACTGCACAAGGAGCAAAGAAACAAACCGTGTTTTGTCACAAAAAATTTAAAAAAGTAACTGTGATAGCAATTTCCGCCATTTTTAAAATCACATCGTTTCGTATTTTACATTCAATCAAATTGTATTTCACCCCACAGTTTACCTGCTCAAAATCTCACCGTACAAACTAACAACGTTTTGTTCAAAATTAAGTTTCTTTCATGATTTCTCCTATCCTCCAATCAAAGTAGAATCTTATGCGGCCATTTTGAAGGGACAAATTACATTTTCATGAAATGAAACACTATTTACGGATTAGCTCGGTTTCGGTCCCTGTAAAGAGTTCGAAACGTCAGGATAATATAAAAAACTATGTAATAGTAAATTAAATGCGAGTTCCCTGTGACCACGGACCCTGTAAAGAGTTCGAAACGTCAGGATAAAATTAAAAACTATGTAATAGTAAATTAAATGCGACTTCCCTGTGACCACGGACCTTGTAAAGAGTTCTAAACGTCAGGATAATATAAAAAACTATGTAATAGTAAATTAAATGCGAGTTCCCTGTGACCACGAGCCCTGTAAAGAGTTCGAAACGTCAGGATAAAATAAAATACTATGTAATAGTAAATTAAATGTGAGTTCCCTGTGACCACGGACCCTGTAAAGAGTTCGAAACGTCAGGATAATATAAAAAACTATGTAATAGTAAATTAAATGCGAGTTCCCTGTGACCACGCGGACCTTATAAAGAGTTCGAAACGTCAGGATAATATAAAAAAAAACTATGTAATAGTAAATTAAATGCGAGCTCCCTGTGACCACGGACCCTGTAAAGAGTTTGAAACGTCAGCGTAATATAAAAAACTATGTAATAGTAAATTAAATGCGAGTTCCCTGTGAACACGGACCCTGTTAAGAGTTCGAAACGTCTGGATAATATAAAAAAACTATGTAATCGTAAATTAAATGCGAGTTCCCTGTGACCACGGCTGTAAAGATTTCGAAACGTCAAGATAAAATAAAAAACTATGAAATAGTAAATTAAATGCGAGTTTCTGTCACCACGGACCCTGTAAAGAGAACGAAACGTCAGGATAAAATAAAAGGCTATGCAATAGTACATTAACGGCGAGTTCCCTGTGACCATAGACCCTGTAAAGAGTTCGGAACGTCGGGATAATAAAAAAAACTATGTAATAGTAAATTCAATGCGAGTTCCCTGTGATGTGACCACGGACCCTGTAAAGAGTTCGAAACGTCAGGATAATATAAAAAACTATGTAATAGTAAATTAAATGCGAGTTCCCTGTCACCACGGACCCTGTAAAGAGAACGAAACGTCAGGATAAAATAAAAGGCTACGCAATATTACATAAACTCCGAGTTCCCTGTGACCATAGACCCTGTAAAGAGTTCGAAACGTCAGGATGATAAAAAAAACTATCTAATAGTAAATTGAATGCGAGTTCTCTGTGACCACGGACCCTGTAAAGAGTTCTAAACGTCAGGATAATATAAAAACTATGTAATAGTAAATTAAATGCGAGTTCCCTGTGACCACGAGCCCTGTAAAGAGTTCGAAACGTCAGGATAAAATAAAATACTATGTAATAGTAAATTAAATGTGAGTTCCCTGTGACCACGGACCCTGTAAAGAGTTCGAAACGTCAGGATAATATAAAAAACTATGTAATAGTAAATTAAATGCGAGTTCCCTGTGACCACGCGGACCTTATAAAGAGTTCGAAACGTCAGGATAATATAAAAAAAAAACTATGTAATAGTAAATTAAATGCGAGCTGCCTGTGACCACGGACCCTGTAAAGAGTTTGAAACGTCAGCGTAATATAAAAAACTATGTAATAGTAAATTAAATTCGAATTCCCTGTGAACACGGACCCTGTAAAGAGTTCGAAACGTCAGGATAATATAAACGAGTTACCTATGACCACGGCTGTAAAGAGTTCGAAACGTCAAGATTAAATAAAAAACTATGGAATAGTAAATTAAGTGCGAGTTCTCCGTCACCACGGACCCTGTAAAGAGAACGAAACGTCAGGATAAAATAAAAGGCTATGCAATAGTACATTAACTGCGAGTTTCCTGTGACCATAGACCCTGTAAAGAGTTCAAAACGTCAGGATAATATAATAAACTATGTAATAGTAAATTAAATGCGAGTTCCCTGTGACCACGCGGACCTTATAAAGAGTTCGAAACGTCAGGATAATATAAAAAAAAACTATGTAATAGTAAATTAAATGCGAGCTCCCTGTGACCACGGACCCTGTAAAGAGTTTGAAACGTCAGCGTAATATAAAAAACTATGTAATAGTAAATTAAATGCGAGTTCCCTGTGAACACGGACCCTGTAAAGAGTTCGAAACGTCAGAATAATATAAAAAAACTATGTAATCGTAAATTAAATGCGAGTTCCCTGTGACCACGGCTGTAAAGAGTTCGAAACGTCAAGATAAAATAAAAAACTATGGAATAGTAAATTCAATGCGAGTTCTATGTGATGTGACCACGGACCCTGTAAAGAGTTCGAAACGTCAGGATAATATGAACAACTATGTAATAGTAAATTAAATGCGAGTTCCCTGTGACCATGGACCCTGTAAAGAGAACGAAACGTCAGGATAATAAAAAAAACTATGTAATAGTAAATTCAATGCGAGTTCCCTGTGATGTGACCACGGACCCTGTAAAGAGTTCGAAACGTCAGGATAATATAAAAAACTATGTAATAGTAAATTAAATGCGAGTTCCCTGTGACCACGAACCCTGTAAAGAGAACGAAACGTCAGGATAAAATAAAAGGCTATGCAATAGTACATTAACTGCGAGTTCCCTGTGACCATAGACCCTGCAAAGAGTTCGAAACGTCAGGATAATAAAAAAAACTATCTAATAGTAAATTGAATGAAAGAGAACGAAACGTCAGGATAAAATAAAAGGCTATGCAATAGTACATTAACTGCGAGTTTCCTGTGACCATAGACCCTGTAAAGAGTTCAAAACGTCAGGATAATATAATAAACTATGTAATAGTAAATTAAATGCGAGTTCCCTGTGACCACGCGGACCTTATAAAGAGTTCGAAACGTCAGGATAATATAATAAACTATGTAATAGTAAATTAAATGCGAGCTCCCTGTGACCACGGACCCTGTAAAGAGTTTGAAACGTCAGCGTAATATAAAAAACTATGTAATAGTAAATTAAATGCGAGTTCCCTGTGAACACGGACCCTGTAAAGAGTTCGAAACGTCAGAATAATATAAAAAAACTATGTAATCGTAAATTAAATGCGAGTTCCCTGTGACCACGGCTGTAAAGAGTTCGAAACGTCAAGATAAAATAAAAAACTATGGAATAGTAAATTCAATGCGAGTTCTATGTGATGTGACCACGGACCCTGTAAAGAGTTCGAAACGTCAGGATAATATGAACAACTATGTAATAGTAAATTAAATGCGAGTTCCCTGTGACCATGGACCCTGTAAAGAGAACGAAACGTCAGGATAATAAAAAAAACTATGTAATAGTAAATTCAATGCGAGTTCCCTGTGATGTGACCACGGACCCTGTAAAGAGTTCGAAACGTCAGGATAATATAAAAAACTATGTAATAGTAAATTAAATGCGAGTTCCCTGTGACCACGAACCCTGTAAAGAGAACGAAACGTCAGGATAAAATAAAAGGCTATGCAATAGTACATTAACTGCGAGTTCCCTGTGACCATAGACCCTGCAAAGAGTTCGAAACGTCAGGATAATAAAAAAAACTATCTAATAGTAAATTGAATGCGAGTTCCCTGTGACCACGGACCCTGTAAAGAGTTCGAAACGTCAGGATAAAATAAAAAGCTATGCAATAGTACATTAACTGCGAGTTCCCTGTGACCATAGACCCTGTAAAGAGTTCGAAACGTCAGGATAATAAAAAAAACTATCTAATAGTAAATTGAATGCGAGTTCACTGTGACCACGGACCCTGTAAAGAGTTCGAAACGTCAGAATAATATAAAAAAACTATGTAATAGTAATTTAAATTCGAGTGCCCTGTGGCAATATTATTCTGTGCTGTGACCACGGACCCTGTAAAGAGTTCTTAACGCCAGAAAAATATAAAAAAAACAATGTACCTAATAGTAAAATAAACGCGAGTTAATCCGTAAAAAGTGTTTCATTTCAATGTGTAAGTAATGCTCGCTTAAACCTTAAAAAACTATAACTACACATATAATATCATTGAATAACTAGGACAAATTACATTTTGAACGAAAACCATAATGTTTCACAGTGACAGTTTTAGGTTTGATTGGTATAGAATGGTCAGGAAAAAGTACTAATATTTTGCGATTGTTTTAGAAATACAATGTTCTCATTTCAGGATGTTTTATTCAAAACAATTCTTGGCCATAAAAAAAACATTCAGATAGTGATTTGTCCCTCCAGTTCATGTAGAACAAGTTTTAACCATCCTGTGTTTCTTAATTTTTCCTTCACAAGTTTAGCTTTAAAGAAAATAATACTTATCAGATTAATGTTCATAAATATCACTATGAATTCACTATTAAATACAATATAACTTTCATTATTAAGTATGATCCTGTCTTTGAGAATTTAACAGTCAATTAAATGTTTTTTTCTGTTTACTCAACATTTGGGGGCGATGGACAAAACATGGTTTGATTATTTGCTCCATGTACATTGAACAGTGCATTATGCATGCACATGTTCAGTTGTTATTTGGTGAAACGTGAACTATGGCAGAGTACCTACTTTTATTTTTTTTGCGGTCCTCATTGCCTTGACTCTGACTAACCCTTAGATAGTCGTGATCGAGTGTATGTATCGAGTTTAGGCGGAAAAGCTCAGAGCTCATTGTAGGTAAGTACTCACTAATCGCATCCTCCTCCGTAAATCTAATGTAATGCAGGTGAATAATATGGATGTAATTAATGTCGTGATTGGATTCACGTAGATGCTAGTTAGTCACGTCCTACCTAGGTTTCCTAGATTTTACTATAATTATGGTATAGTTCCATTGCTTATTCATACATACGAGTACATACTTATCTATATAAATAAAATGAATCGCTATTTGTGTTAAAACTCAAGAACGGCTTGACCAATTTGACTGGTTCTTTTTTTGTTGTGTTTGTAATGGTCTAGACAGGCTTACATACGTACATATAATCACGTTTATTATCCCCACAGGATTAGTCTTCCTAGGCAATGAAGACAGCAAAAGCAGTCCTTTACCCATAGTCCACTTTTTCGCCAAACAGCGAATGCACTGTCTCAGGTGGTGAGCACATCGCCGCTCTATGCTGTTGGATGTATGTGCAGTCTTTAGTCCGTTAGTCGCCTTTTACGACACCCAAGGGAAGAGAGGGGCGATAGTCTTCTATCACCGCTACGCGACACGGTTACCGAAAAGTTTATATAAGAAAAAAATCCACAGATCTCGTGCTCTACACCACTTGAAAGGGCATTGAAAATGAACGCGTAATTTTTCTTTTGATAAATTTAATTTTTTTTCAGAACCAAAAAAGAATATTTTTTCTAAACCAACTTTTTCAAAATATTTTTAGATCATCTTAAAACCCTTCGAATTTCGCGTCTTTTGGGCTATCACGCGGCGCGCAAACTCGCGGCTAAGGGCACCTCTACAGCCTCAACCGTCACTAATATCAAAAAAAGTGTAATAAGGTAAAATGTTCCTTAGTTTAATGCCGAGGTGTTTTTTTTTAATTTTTTGAATTCGGCCCCGTTCTCGAGATATCGGTATTTTTTTGGGAAAACACGATTTATCGGTCAAAAAAAGTCGGGTTATTTCAATTTCCAAAAATGGTTTTTGACTATTCCAAAATATTTTGACATAATTTTAAACCCCTTCTAATTTCGCGTCTTTTGAGCCCTTATACGTCCTCGTGGCCTTAAACCTCAGGGTATCACGGGCGAGTCGCACTTTCAGCGAAAATGGGGGCCCTACTGGAGCGAACGAAAATACATTTTCAATGTTAAAAATAGAAATTGTCATGGAATACGGGTTGCACACGCGGACGAACGCGCGGGCGCCTTAAAGGATAATAATATGTTGAAAGAAGTTTATGCTGAGCAGGGTCCTGTTCGTCGCAGCCATATTACATTATTCAGTCTAGTATAGACTTCATCATTCTAGAAAGTGTTCAAGAGCGGCTACCAATGAAGACGTATTCCTTTGTTATATACTTCTGATCCATATATATATATAATAGGCTTAAAACTGCTACGTCGAACAAATAATTAGATTTTCTATGTGACATTTTTGTTTACATGGGGTAAGGCATGCTTTGTCCATTTACTCGTAAGTCATGAGAGAACAAAGCTTTCCATTTGCAAAGATCCTGCCTGACATTACCTATCCTTTGCTTAATTTAATCTAAAGGTTCAATAAACATGCTCGTTGGTTTAAGTGAAAATACCGAAAAGTTTACAAAGAAAAAGTTTTTTTTATTTCGTCAATTAAAGGGTTAACTTACATCTGGTGAACGTATCATTCTTGCTCACGTTGTGGACTCCCAATATTCTGAAAAAGAAGAAAAACTTCACTTCGTTTCTAGCATAGTATGTAATTTATAATTTATTTATTTATTTTTAAGGCATACGCAACAGATGACAATCAACTTATAAGAGCATTTTAGCATTTTTAAACGTAAATCGAGAACTTGTGAGTATTGAAGTGATTTTAGTCATATAAAATATAGCTTTAGCTTCTTCTCACTTCGATAAATAATAATTAGTGACAATGTTAGGTTTTGTAATTAGAACTGCATCTCAGTTTGATAATTTGAAGGTGGCAAGGGTTCTATACAATGCATACGTTCGTAGTAGACTTGAGTACGGTGCTGCGATATGGGATCCCTCTGAAACTAAATATGACGTTATGATAGAGAAAATACAGCGTAAGTTTGCGCGTTACCTGTATAAAAAGCTCTACGGGTATTACTCCTTCCTATATCCATCCAGGTTTGTCGGTGGTATGGTGGATTTAGACACCTTGAAGTTTAGAAGGCTTCTACTGTTATTGAAACACTACCTATCGATAATACATGGTAAAATCGAAAGCCCAGCGGTATTGGAGAGAGTACGCCTATTGGTTCCGAGGAGAATTCCAAGGGACGCGACGGGTTTGGTGGCGCCTCGCCGCCAACCTCGGCTGCTGGAACGGCCCGTGACGCGCATTAAGCGCACTGAGTGCGCGCCCACTGCCCGCGCATTGCGCTGCATCGGAGATTTACTCGCTCACCACAATGATATCGACATTTTCGCTGACCATTTGGGGCATATTTTTAATAACTTTCGAATAATTTTATGTAACGTGGATACTGACTGATTTGTATTTGAATTGTATTGGAATTAAATTTAAAACTGTAGTTGTTATTGGCGTATTTTTATTACTTTATTTTATTTTACTGACATCTTCTTGACATCGCAATCGAATTGACATTTTATTTTATTTTTTTCCCTTTTTTATTGTATTAAAATGAAATCTGAAATTGCAATTATTAGCTTAATTTTATTTTATTTATTATATTGACATTTTTATAACATTGAATTTTAATTGAAATTATTTAATGTTAAACTGAACTTTAGTAAAATTTTTAATTGTAGCCTTATTTATCTCTTTTTTCTTATTGACATTTTTTTTGTTTTATTGAATTGAATTAAATTGTAAGTGTTAGCTTAACTGTTATTTTTATATATTGACATCTTATTAACAATAAATTTTAATAACTCTTAAATTGGATTTAAATTAAATTTTAAATTGTAGTTTTTTGCCTTAAGTAAAACATTTTCTTTTTGTATTTTTATTGACATTTTATTATCTATTAATAACATATTATCATAATATTAATTAGTTTTTGTATGCCTACTACTGTATAGGACTAATGTAATTACCTATATTTCTGCTTAATCTACATAATTGAAAGTGTTTAGTGATACATTTAATATTGACATTATATCGCAATTGACAATAAGCTTATCTTGGCATGTAAAAGTAAAATTCTGAGTGATGTGTTTTTATCATTATTTTGTGCAAGTTATTTGAGTTTAATAGTAGTATTGTGTCTTAATTATGTAATCTAATCTTGTAAGCGTTTTGGATGGAAATCTGTAAGCAACAAGAAATTTAAATAAATAAATAAATAAATCAACTTAGGAGCGTTTATGCATTTTATATACGTAAATCGAGAACTTGGGAGTTTTGAAGTGATTTTAGTTACATAATATATTGCTTTAGCTTCTTTAACTTCGTTAACAAATTGTAATAATCATGTCTTTTTATTTAAACTCCATATTAACTAAAACGCGATTTAATTAGATAATTTCCTACGAAAACAGAAGATTTTGAAGGCGCGATCTCCAGATGACGCACGAAGGCTAAACTTTGAAGTAATCTTACACCAATTATTATTACTAGGTAAGAAGGTAAAAATATTTATAAAAATTTACATATCCTTAAATTTTAAATTTATTAAGAAAAGTTCGATTTTTATTTCATTATCTTGTACTTTTATCACGTCTAAGAAAGTAAATAATCGAGAAATTTACTACAAGAAAACACGTTATATCTCATAATATAGAAGTCATTAGGCAATATAAATACGAGAAGTAAGTACTATAAATGTGTAGATAATAAACAAATATCCCTCTTCAATCTTTTACAAATTATGATAACAATTTTGATCAAGACCGACACCTGCACACAACAAATACATAAAAAGCGAAAACATTTGCCAACAAACTATTATACTATTTACTTCGAATATAGTAAAATAGTTTGTTATACGATCGACAACTTGACCTTCATCTCACATAATGTAAGGTTAGTTAGGTTAGGTTAGGTCGATCATATCCATCAATGGTCAATAAGGTTGATAGTGGAAGCGCACTTCTCCTGGATTCCCCAACTACTAATTGGCTATCTATCTCTACCTAGGTGATATCTAGTCAGGCGGACTTAAAACAATCCCTACCGATAAAACGGTATTCCTCGAAGCGCACCCAGTTTGAAGCGCCACCAGACCAAGCGCACCTAAACTATTCCTCCAAGCGCACCCGTTGGGTGCGCTTCAGAGTAGGTAATTAAAATATTATAATATTCCACGAAGCGCACCTACGGTAAAAAATAGAGAGGAGCCTAAAAGATTCGTAATATTGATGTCGATAGAAACTAGGACTACTAGGTGCTTACGCTACTTACTATTACTAATAATGTCAATAATAAATTGTATCATGATAGTCATTTTTATTTATTTATTATTTTGTTCCGAGAAGGAACAGGCTAAGGTCTGAGACCATACTGCCAAGTCATTAGTTTTTTTATTTCTTTTTTTCCCTTGATGATAATGAGTGGTGAATAAGATGATGAATGATAAATGATGTTCCCCAAACCCTTTGAGTCCTTAGTAAAGATGTGGAACTTTACTGAGGTCTCACGCGGACTTCTTGAGAGAATTTGAAAAGTGATGTTGCACTGTTTTGTTTCATTTGCCAACACTCATGCACGTTCACAAACACTTAGCGGTTAATAATCCACTATTATTTCACACTAATGTTCGAAAAAACACAAATTTTAGAAAATAAAACAAAACTGCAGACATGACGCTTCACTTTCCCGCCAAGACCTCATGATAGTCATATTGATCTAAAAGTACCAGGGAGACATAAATGAAAAGAGGTATCTACCTCTTTTCATATAGAAGGCTCCTTAGCGATCTTACTTACCCGTAACTATCAGGAAAAAAGAAATAAACGAGTAGGACTAGGTGCTGCAACTTACTAATGATGTCAATAATAAATTGTATCATGACAGTTATTTTGAACTAAAAGTACGGTAGTACTATTACTTATTCTGTACTAAAAGTACCAGGGTGACATAAATGAAAAGAGGTAGATACTCTAAAAATAAGCGTATGTTATTCGTTATCGATATTTTCTGTTAGTTACTGCATCTCTTTCCTCATTTTATCTGCTGGTGCGCTTCGAGGAATTAAAATATAATATTCTAATCACCTATTCTGAAGCGCACCCAACGGGTGCGCTTGGAGGAATAGTTTAGGTGCGCTTGGTCTGGGTGCGCTTCAAAATGGGTGCGCTTCGAATAATACCCCCCAAACAGAGTACAAACGCGTAACTACGCGGGGAATCGATTCCGAGACCTCAGGGTATACGAGATAACCGCTAGACCACACATATAAAAAAATATCACAAGGTCCGATTTATTTATATAAAGCCTATTAAGTTGACATTAACTAATGAATTTCTGATATATTATAATCTAGTTTACTTACTTAATTGATTTATTTTAACACAGCGACCGCGTTAATGATAATGAACGAGTAAGTTTACTTGAAGGAGACTGACATTATTTATAAGTCAAAAAACGAATCAGACAACATGCTGTAAGGCAAATTACCCATAGGAAAATATACGATCAAACATAAAGCACACGTGACAAAACACGATCGTGGCAAAATGCGATTAGGGAAAAAATCCTACCGATGCAAAACGCGTTCGAGGCACCCATCGACCAAATCGACGAAAGGAGATCAGATATAGTGGAGATGAGAATGTTAAGATTGATGTGTGGAGTGGCGTCATACATAGACTCACGACTATTATACCTAAAGGGTTAGTCAGAGACTAGGCAATCTAGTCCACTGCACATGTGCTCAGTGTGACAGTGTGGTGAGCCTGTTGCCACCCTATGCTGTTGGATGTATGTGCATGGGCAATTTTTGGTCTATTAGTCGCCTTTTACGACATCCAATAGACTATATGGGTTGGTAATAGATATTATTTCAGTAATTAGTCACCACCACAGCTACACAAAGTGGAGGGACATCCTACTAATATTATAAACGCGAAAGTTTGTAAATATGGATGGATGTTTGTTACTCTTTCACGTAAAAACTTTTGAATGGATTTGAATGAAATTCGGCATACAGATAGTTTATAACCTGGATTAACACATTAAAGGACACTTTTTATCCCGAAATTCCCACGGGAACCATGCGGGTGAAACCGCGAGCGGCCGCTATCCTACTATCCTTCCTACTAATATTATAAACGCGAACGTTTGTGAGTATGGATGGTTGTTTGTTACTCTTTCACATAAAAGCTACTGAACGGATTTGGATGAAATTCGGCATACAAATAGTTTATAACCCGGATTAACACATAGGTTACTTTTTATCTCGATATTCTTATGGGAACGGGAACCATGCGAGTAAAACCGCGAGCGGCCGCTAGTAAAGGATAAAGTAACAAATTAATAGGTAAGTATATCAGTGGAAATTGAAAGCAGCGCCAGTGACAGCTTTTTTTCTCACTTTCAGAGTTGTTCCGATAGAAACAGTTTTTAATTGCATTTAACAGAATGTTCCAGAATTGTATACCTACCTATTATTAAACAACACCCTGTGTTATAAGTCTGACAACAGCAATTTTAATCATACTTTTCATGGTCTTTACAGGACAGACCCATTACGACTATAAAACTATAAAATTAAAGTTACTATATACGCCCTTAATTTTTCGTTTTAATGAAGTTAAGGGTGTGTTCCACCCATGAAACTAAACAACTTTCCCCAAGAAACCCATGTGCAAAAATGACAAAAAAATTCGACCTCGCATACTAAACTGTCCATCTGCTGACTATCTGGATATCTGGGTCATATTATAGGACCTGATAGATCTAACTGCTTCAATTGATTATATGATGGACAAAATAAAAGGGAAAAGACGCGTCGGCAGACGGAAGAAATCTTGGCTGAGAAACAGCGTGGAATCACCTGCGTGGAGAAACTGTTCCGAATGGCGAGGAACAAGCGTGAATTCAGCAAGCTGACAGCTGACCTGCAGTAATGGAGTGCCACCATAAGAAGAAGAAGAAGAAGAAAACACAAAACAGTGTCGCATGAGACCCGGCTTAAGGCTCCTATTCTAAAACCAAACGCAAAATGAAATCCATGCTTGAATACAGTTAGAAAGGGAATGGTGCTATTCATCGCATATATTGTCATACCGTTCTAACTGTACTCAAGCAGAGATTTGAGTTAGAGTTTGGTTTTAGGATACGAACCTTAGTAAGTTAGTCCTGGCTACGGGCAAGGCTCAAAGTGTCTTATGCGTCGATTGCCTACAACGATCCTGTTGCGAACAAACAATTTTAAGTCCCGTGTTCAAGTTAATCCACTGGTTTTAATTTGCTTAAGCCTAATAAAGCCTGACCCTACATAACATCCTACATCCCGTAAGAACCCAGGATTCGTAATCTTACCACGCAATATCTCAACTAAGTAAGTATATCGCCAAAGCTAGTTACCTTCTATCCTTTTATCCAACCATTCCCAAAACGAACAGAGTGAGATATTGTGTTCCGCGTTTCCGTCAGTTAAAATTTATGATCGATAGTTAGTAAGAAAGTACCTATTAATAGTTGCGGAATCATCGCATTATTCGCATTCGTATAAGTCGCATTAACCATGTCGTGTAGCGGTGAAAGAATACTACCACCCCCTCTCTTCCCTTGGGTGTCGTAATAGGCGACTAAAAAAAAAACGTGGACTATGGTAGGGGACTGCTTTTGCTGTCCTCATTGCCTAGTCTCTCACTAACCCTTCGGGGATAATAGTCGTGATTATATGTATGTCTCGGTGTATTAGTTTCGGAAACAAACCCGGAACCTCTGACGCTAAGACCGTGATCTACTGCTAGACCACGAAGCACGACGGTGGTCAAAATTGTATCCATCTCTTGTATCTAGCCAGCATAGAGTTTTACCACAATCTGTATTCAGTGCTCATACGTACGATGTCTTGTAAATTGTCGTTGTGGAAAGTAAACGCTTTCCAATATATGGTTTGCGGTAAACGTTATGTAGGTAGTTCGTGCGTTAGAAATGCTTTCCTTTCTGTTTCTGCCAACTTACTATTCGAGAATTAACATACATACATATAATCACTATTATTATCCTCAAAGGGTTAGTCAGAGACTAGGCAATGAGGACAGCAAAAGCAGTCCTCTACCATAATAGTCCACCTTTCACCAAATAGTGACTGCACATGTGCTTAGCGTGACAGGTTGTGCGAGCACATCGCAGCTCTATTCTGTTGGATGTATGTGCAAGTCTTTAGTCCGTTAGTCGCCTTTTACGACACCCAATGGAAGAGAGGGTTGGTGTATTCTTTCACTGCAACGCGATACTACGGTTAATGAGACTAATACGAATGCGAATAATGTGCCGAGGGCCGTCATTTCTGCATCGCTGAGCGCGTTCGCTTTACAAATGTATTACCTTATATTTTCTGTTACCTTCATATTATTGTTATATTTCTAAATCAGTTACTTATTATTTACTTAATATATATAGCGTAAACTAATTTAATATTATATTGTGAACTTAGTATCTAGACAAACTTAGGCTTTAAGATATTACTAACCAATATTGTTATTATATTTTTGTTGATAAATAAATAAAAAAATAAAAAAATAGTTTTCTTTCACCGCTACGCGACATGACGACGTTGTGAATTAATAAACTCTAAAATATGCATCAATTGTATTCTAAGTAGGCAAAAACAACAGATTTTTAAATTTCTTTATTTAAACTACAGTTATTACTGTTTAGGTTAGCGGTAGTGAGGTTCGAGGATTACCCGTTTTTGGGTTACAATCGTGAAAGGTAAGTGGCATGTGTACAATGGCGGTTCTTTGGATGGGTAACCGCAACAAAGCTTGTTAGATGAAAGGAAATAGGAGGGGAGAGAGAAGAACAAATAAAGTGAAAACATCTTAATTAACTACCAATTTTTCACTATTGTAAATCTCTGTAGAAATCTGTTCTCGATTAAGATGGTGTTGTCTGTTTCACTCTCCTGAATAATGTCAGTTTTTGTCAATAAATGTAAGTTATTTTATTAGGCACTAGTTGTAGTCATTACAAGCAATTAATAAGACATTATAATTTCGCCAACCTTATCGACTGTGTAGTGTAGGTATATGCCGCAGGGATATGATAAAAACAGAGATTTGGTCAATTCCCTAAGTGATTTGATGAAATCACGGAGGATGTTAAAATAACAGCACGATTTTATCATTTCCCTAAACAAATCTAAGGACTTGAACAAATACCAGAACTGGTTCCGTGAAATGACCAAAAACATGTGACCTACAGGAGTAGGGCAGCTAGTATTTCTGTTGTCTAATAAAAAAAAAAAAATAATACGCTACGCTGCGCTTCGCGATTGTCTTAAATTTCTATGACCTAGAGTAGGAATAGGGCAATTTATGTTGTAGTGGTGTTCAAATCCCTAGATTTGTTTAGGGAAATGATAAAATTGTGTTGTTATTTTAACATGCTCCGTGATTTGAACAAATCACTTAGGAAATTGACCAAATCTCTGTTTTTAACATATGACTGCGACTTAACTATATTTTGATATGACTTTTTTACTAACTTTGAACTTATAAAACTATGACAATTTGGCGGCCGTATTGCATTATTTTGTTTTTTTTACTGGGATAGATTCCTATACTTCTTATCATTATAGCCTATAACCTTTCCAACACATCCATACTCATATGTCTCTGTGTAAAAAGAATCCATCCATCCATCCATCGTCGATCCTAGCTCTGTTTAACATATTTATAATTTTAATTACAGTTATTAATCTTCAATATTCATAGCCTATGAAGGCCTATCCTGCGTATATTGTCCCAATCTACGGTCCCAATCTCAAAATAATAACTAAAGCATATTATTCTATGGTCCCAACGCTTAGAATATGCTTCTGTCATGTCATGGAAATCAAGTCATCACTACATTAAAAAATGTATGACCACGCTTGCCAAATCCAGCTTGATGATCGCAGACCAGAATATAAGTCTATATTATATGGATTAAAAAATCAATTGCTGTTCATAAGTCTGGGGTATATTCAAAAACGGCTAGACCAATTTAAATAATTTTTGTTTTTAGTTTTGTTTTCAGAGGTGGGTTAAAAATTACGGATTACATCGTAAAGAAATATTAAAAAATAAAAGGACATTGCATTATTATATTAATTTGTTTAAAAACTTTCTGCTTTTCCTTACTTTTTATTCGCGACATTAATCTTTTTCCAGTCAGTCAAGTTGTCATTATTTTATTGGCTTACCCCTAAGATAAAAACAAAGTTTTAATCTAAGGCTTAACCGGGCATAACATATTTATTAACTAGCGGCCGCTCTCGGTTCCACCCGCGTGGTTCCCGTTCCCGTGGGAATATCGGGATACAAAGTATCCTATGTGTTAATCCAGGTTATAAACTATCTGTATGCCAAATTTCATCCAAATCCATTAAGTAGTTTTTACGTGAAAGACTAACAAACATCCATCCACACTTACAAACTTTCGCGTTTATAATATTAGTAGGATGTTTAGACAGGACAACCGTCTTTCAAGTCTAGTATTATATTTATACAACTTTCAAACACTCACTTTGCTCGACTTCGGAATCAAAGTCAGGGCCTTTATAGAGGGCCCAGCGCTATGGCACTCGGTCACAAAGGTGTGCCTTCATAATGACGTAGCTATATTATAAAAAAATTTCCTCGAAATACGTTTTTTATATTTTATTTATTGCTCGCGTATCATATAACATTTAATGTCCATATTGATTAACATCACCGTTATAATATTATAACAGTTATGTAACCAGTGCAAGAGCGACCTTAGCGTGTCTCTCGAACCGTGAAATACCGCATTTATTTGTATTGTGACGATATTTTAAAAACTCATCGTAGTATGGTCAACATGATCAAATGTATCATCATCATGTATGTTTTAAAATATGTTACGTGAGGAAACCGCTTAGTATCGCTGACTTAATCGTACTAAACTGTTCCTGTTGAAAGTCATATTTATTGCTGACATACTAATAAAGTTAATTTTAAAGCTTTGTGATAAATTAAAATATAACTTACTTACTTACATCTTTTTTCATTTGACGTTATAATGTCAATAAATAATAATTTGTCATTGTTGCTATAATTGTTAAGAACTAGGTAGGTATGTAGAGAACCAGAAAGTTATAATTTCTACGAACCCTTAACATTTTCCATGATCACTGGAATCCGTACGTCTAATTACAATATAACAATATGTAGTGATTGCTCTCTAACTCATCTACAGAGTGTTTGGTAATAGGTATATCATCACGCATCAGGGTCCTGGACAAAAAGTTGTTCATTTTACTTTATAGGGTAACATCCTGTACTTTATAAATTATTTTGCACAAATAAATTACATAAAGACACACGTTACACAGGACATCTACAAAGGCGCGCTTATCTCTAGAAGAGATCTCTTTTAGCCAATTCTAGCTGTGGTGATAAAAATGTAATATGCGGGACTTGTTGTGCTAGACTTATATACATACATAAATTAAATATATAGTTTACATAGTATTTACATCGTTTTTTATATTATCCTGACGTTTTGAATCCGTAAAAAAGTGTTTCATTTCAATGTGTAGTGCTCGCTTAAACCTCAGAAAACAATATATTTATATAAATAAATAGACATACACATGCAAGATATTATAACTAACAAATTACTTATACTTACATATATTATTATTATGTTACTGATTATCACTTAAGTTTGATAGGTAGTGGTCTTTGAGATGGTGTTAAAACGACTCTACCGATGACCTCTCACGAATGCTAGCCGGTAGTCTGTTCCACAATCTAGCTGCATAAACAGTGAAGGAATTGTGGAAAAATTTGGAGTTCGATTGTGGATAGGATCACAAGATCGTTTGGGGCGGGAAGAAACGGGTTAAGGGGTGAAGCGGGAAAGTGTAATGAGGGAGATGGGGGTCGTGAAGGATTTTGTAAGGAGGCATAGGATGTGCATATCTCGGCGAAAGCGTATAGGGATCCACTTTAACCGCGACCGGAATTCCGAAATATGGTCATATTTTCGCAAACCGCTTAAAACCGAATGGCCAAATTTTGCAGGCGCTCCAGTTTGTTAGACAGCTCTTCTTCATTTTTAAGCAACTAAAATAAAATTTTAGAGAAAAACTGTTTATCTAAATTGATTTCGGCTCTGGGTGTTGTTCCTATGTTTATTTATATTTATCTGTTATCTTACCATATTAACGAGTTTCAATGGAATACTCATCTTGGTCTAGATCTTTATCGGTGTGAGCGTAAACAAATTTAATTTAAATTAATTAAATATGAGTAGTGAAAATGTACTGAAAAAAGCAATAACAATTAGAAAAAGTGTAAAATTTCTCTATGTGTCGTTTTTATACACATTCCGACATACAAACATCTAAATGTCTTAAGTAGAATTTGAAAATCACAGCAACGTACCTTTTTTATTCTTATTTTTTATTCAATGACTTTTATCGATTACGATATGCCAGTCCTATCGGACCCTATGCTTAATTTTACATAGAACATTAAACTAATTCATAAACGTACCTTTTAAGAAACACAACAAAAAAAACCACGCTCTTCGCGAGCTCACAAAAACCACACTCACGATGTATCTATCTATCTAGTGAAATAGGGCGACGCGGGATCCCGTACTAAAAGCGCGCTGCGATTGCGCGGAGATGACACACGGGCTGCGCGCGCGCAGATTTGTTTATAAATGAAGATGGCGCAGGCGGTGCGGGCTTTTTAGCCATTGGGGTATTCTAACTAGAGACGTCACTACCAAGCAATTTATTGTGCACTGCCTACTGGCCCACGGCACCCATGGGGCTGTAAACCTAGTTAGGGATGAATTATATTAGACCAGGCAGTGTGCGTGGCCCGGACGATACATTTTGTATGAAGAATAGGTAATTAGAATATTATATTTTTATTCCTCGCAGCGCAGATAAAATGTGGAAAGAGATGTAGTAATTAACAGATAATATCGATAACGAATAAAGTACGTTTACTTTTAGAGTATCCATCTACCGCTTTTCATTTATGCCACCCTGGTACTTTTAGTTCAAAATGACTGTCATGATTCAATTTATTATTGACATAGTAAGTGCCAGCACCTAGTCCTACTCGTTTATTTCTTTTTTCCTGATACTTAAAGGTATGTGAGATCGCTAAGGCGCCTTTCAACCTCTTTTCATTTATGTCTCCCTGGTACCTTTAGATAAAAATGACTGTCATAATTCAATTTATTTTTGACGTAGTAAGTTGCTTAGGCACCTAGTCCTTGTTTCTATCGACATCAATATTACGAATCTTTCTTAACCTCCTCTCTAATTTTTACCGTTGGTGCGCTTCGAGGAATAAAAATATAATATTTTAATTGCCTATTCTGAGCGCACCCAACGGGTGCGCTTTGTCTGGTGCGCTTTGAAATGGGTGCGCTTCAAGGAATACCCCAATATAATTTATCCCTTACTTGTAAGCGATTGCGGTGCTATGGACCTCAACTAATTGCGCAAAAAATGCCTTCGCGGTGCCGCCCCTAGTTATAATGATTTTAGCACACCATCATGATTTACCATATGTGTCATTTTCCAGTGCGCGATTCAATGACGCTGATGATAATGTGCTAATATTTTGCTTTGCATAAATGACATGATTTTTTCATAGTAACGAGGTTACTTTGCATTGAGGAAGTCCTAAATAAATACGTGGTTTGTGGGAGGGGTAGGAAGAGACATAGTGCAAAGCTTATCCTTACACACTTGTTTACTTTATCTACTCTTATAATGGTACAATAATAATAAATAATGAATTAACCGTGTCTCGTAGCGGTGAAAGAATACTACCACCCCCTCTCTTCCCCTGGATGTCGGAAAAGGCGACTTACGGAGTAAGGCTGGCCTCACACAGCCGGAATGGCTTGCTGAATTAAGAATCTGAATTTAAGATTCTGAATTCCGGCACCTTCACTCACACATTCTTAAAAATTCAGATTGATCAGTAGTCTTGTGACTCCCGGCCTAAGCAAACGTCTCCGAGACGTATTGATTTTATAAAAAAATACTTACCATAAAAACGATAATGTAAGATTAGATTAGATAAGATAATATATCTGCATGAAACTTATGTGTCTTGTAGATCGACGCAGGCGCACGGGCCACGGAGCAGCGCGGCGCGCGGTCACTGTCAGTGTCAATGCCAAGGCGAGCGGGAGAAATTGTGCCGTGGCGGTGTTGCGTAAAGAGCTCGGACGACTTTATTCGTAATGGCTTGGTGCGATTAAAATACACTATTCAGCATACATATCCTACTAATATTATAAACTCAAAAGTTTGTAAGTATGGATGGATGTTTGTTACTCTTTCACGCAAAAACGATTGAATGGATTTGGATGAAATTCGGAATACAGATAGTTTAAAACCTGGGTTAACACATAGAATACTTTTTATCCCGATATTCCCACGGGAACGGGAACCACGCGGGTAAAACTGCGAGCGGCCGCTAGTACATACATACATATTAATAAAACACGACTATTATCCCCGAAGGGTTAGTCAGAGACTAGGCAATGAGGACAGCAAAAGCAGTACTCTACAGTCCACTTTTCACAAAATAGCGACTGCACATGTGCTCACCGTGACAGGTGGTTAGCTCATCGCCGCTCTATGCCGTTAGATACATGTTTTAGTGCATAATATATATTACCTAAAGTAATGAATACCTTACCACAAAATATGCAATATATTTACTTAAATAACCCTAATTTTAAAAAATCATTAAAGAAATATTATATAGATAAAAATGAATCTGATTTTATATTATGATTATGTGGTTAAAGTAGTGTTGTTTAGTGTGAGGAGCACTAGTAGGAACACCGGTCACTGCTTATCATCGTGCAAATTATATATAGCTATAAACACTTTATTTTACTTCAAAAACTCCAATTTCTATTACTTACCACATTATCAATACGATAATTGGAAATCATATTTAATTTTATTCCATTAAGTAATAACTTAAGTTAACAATTCATTATGATTTATCATTTTTCACCTTTCATCCCAAAAAAACGATAAACTACCTATAAATTTTAGCCGTATGTGTCGCTAGGGGTGAGACACTTGCCCGCTATTTTTTCTCGTACCAGGATACGTATGTTTACACAATTCTATGACCACGGCTTATATTTCGGTTCGACGCGATTCTGTTTCGGCGTGCAGTGGTACTGGGGGTAGCGATGCGCATTTGTCTGGCACAGACTATAAGCTCGTTAGATTAGTTGTTAAGTCTTAACTATAAGTTAGTTAACTGTTTTTTTATTATTATTTGTATTGACGTCAATAAGTGCTTGTAAAGGTTTACATTGAATAAATAATTTGACTTTGACTTTGACACTGACCTCAGCTAGGTACGGCCGCTGTTGGTGCGAGTACTCCGACAGACTATGTTGATTTTGTTTTTTAATATAGGTATAATTTAATTAATTTAATTTAATAATTTAATTTCGAACTCTCCAAGGCACATAAACCCACGAGGTTTTTGCTGAGGATCGATGATGTTAAAATTTGTATTTTAAATGTTTTAAACAATAAATATAAAAAAGTCCGTAGTCGCCTTTTACGACACCCAAGGGGAGAGAGGGGGTGGTAGTATTCTTTCACCGCTAGGCGACACGGTAGTATACAGGGGTATTTGGTAATAGGTTGTAACAAGGCAGCTAAAGCCTTGTCGGTTTTGTGACCTCTTTTCCGAATAACTTTCTTTTATAACTAGTTTTAAATTCAAATATTACTTACTTACATTCTCTATCTAGCCTCTGTTTTCATGAAAATGGCAGTTCAGATTCACCCGGGGAGCTAGAAAGAGCTCCTTCTATATTGTTATACACGAAAACATTGTAACTAGTGAATAGTGTATTATTATGACTAAACAGTTCCATACGTCCTGATAATAATAATAATAATATTTCAAATCTTTACCTAGTCACAGTGTATAGTGTACTAACGCTTAAATTGTGCTTCATATATAACTTTTTATCATCTTATTATAAATAAATAATAATAATAAATAAATAATCTTTCCTACACTCACACCAATTATCTAGCACAAGAGCAGCTTCGTTATGAAACTCGTTAAATGGTTACTAGACAACGGATAAACATTCATAAAATACTTAAATACTTTACTTTTTACATATAGAAAACACCCAGACCCGAGACAATTTAGAAAAACAAGAGTTTCTAAATTGACCCGACCGGGGATCGAACCCGGGACCTCTGAGATGGCGACACCATGGAAACCGGTGTACAGACCACTCGACCAAAGAGGTCGTCATTATAGTTCTGAACTTTATTTTATCTTTATCCAACTCCTCATAGTGTCACTCCCCGTTCCTCCGCTGCGTGACAAGGTACCATCGCGGACTCCGTCGCTTTACCTGTCTAAAGCTCAAAATCCCTTGCACACCGCGTCGTCTATTTGGTACGGGCACGCACCCGGGCGGTCGGTGCGCTTCATACGAAAATCGCTGCAAATTGGTAAAGCGACGGTGACCCCGACAGTACATACATACATTGCCCCTCGCTTCCCCCGAGGGGTAGGTAGACCCACAGCTTTACAATTTTACATTTGCTACGATCCTGTCACATATCCTTTGCTTCACTTAGGGTGGATTCGACCAAACTGGAATAAGGTCCTATATGTACCTAGATTAAACAACGAAGTTGTATAGACTAATCTCGGAGTAAGTCTTATTCCAGTTTGGTCGAATCCAGCCTTAGTCTCATATCGTCCTTCATACGTGCTTAGGATGCGCTTGATCTGACCTTTAACGAGAACGTCACCGACGTGATCTAAGTACCTACGTAAGTACGTTATTGATACATTATTATAATCCTCCTAAAGATATTCGTAGTTGCGAAAAAATATTTGTAATTGCAAAATAGAACAAAAACTAAAATTCAGATAAGTATATACATTTATCTAAAAAATAAGTGTCAGTTGTTCCGTACATTAGGATGTATGGAACAAACACCATTACGGAGTACTTATAATAATTTTTATTCCCCAAAACTTCAGATTTTGCCACATGTTGCACAGTTTCGTTTTATTTACCAAAACTCATGCACGTTCACGAGCACTTGACAGTTAACCATCCACCATTATTTAACATTACATTAGGTATTCGAGATAACACAAATTATAAAAATATAACCTGGAGAGATAACGCTTCACTTTTCCGCCAAAAAGTCGTTAGTTAAGAGTAGACATAGTTTAGTTTTTGTTTAGCAACATTGTTATCACGACATGAGGGTTATTACCATTACCTCAAGTTATAGCTGATCAAGAATCGGCAACACCATTTCTATAACATTAAACAAACTGCTACGTGATCGAAGCAGAAATGAAGAGATCCGTACAAGAACTATGGTAACCGATATAGCCCAAAGAGTCGCCAAACTCAAGTGGCAATGGGCAGAGCATATCGCCCGTAGAACCGATGGCAGTTGGGGCAGGAGGGTTCACGAGTGACGACCGCGCACCGGAAGACGCAGTTTGGGTAGGCCTCCAACAAGGTGGTCCGGCGATCTGGTAAAGGTCGCGGGTGGCCGCTGGATGCGAGCCGCACAAGACCGGTCGTGATGGAGATCCTTGGGGGAGGCCTTTGTCCAGCAATGGAAGTCCTCTGGCTGATGATGATGATAACTAAACAAACTACCAACACAGTGCCTTGATTCCGAAACGTTACGTTTTGAAAATTATAATCAAATCGGGGCGCAGCTGTTCTGCACTCATGTCAAGAAACCCTCAGTCACAGTATAAAGAGTATCCTCAGCTATCGTACGAACATACTACGTCCAACCTGACCTAACCGGCAAATCATAATTACACAACCACATCTCATCCGGTTAGCGACGTTAATGATACCTTAGTAATTACATATTGAAGATTGATAGAAATAAAAGAATGTGATACTTGACATCGGCAGATATAAAATGTTCATAATAATAAATCGTATTCAATTTTAAATACCTATATGCAATGATTTTTTGTTTTGATCAACGAATTAACAGTGCTAATCAGTGATTATTACGGGACTCCTTGCAGACTAAAATTTTCTTTCTTTGTAATTGAATTGAAAAGAATTACTCAGTAATTGACTTTTTAATAATTGTAAGTATTTAATTTAATAATTTATTTGTTTCAGGCCATAGTTCGTCTTATTAAGTAGTAGCAATAGGTTAGGTACCTACAGATTGATTTCGATCACATCTACTAATAAAAGGCCAAAAACAAAAAGAAATTACCTACTTAAAAAATTTTTAAAATTATTTAATTTCAAATGATTACGGCATTGTACTTCGAATCTTAATAATCTTTTATCCAATTTAGTGAATATACCTAAAAGTATTGGTATGAATACTTTGTACGTAAATAAAACAAAAAAATAGTGATACTTACATAAAAACTTCGAAGATTAAGTTCATCATTTATCAATCAGTAACCGATCTCAACGATTACAAAATAAACCCATCTCTATCAAGATCGCATTATAATACGAACGCGTGTTCCCAGTTTTTTGTGTGTATCGTAATTCGTAATGATGACCAATACACGATCCTTTTTTTATATTTTTCAACGATACTCGCAAAAACCCGTTTCAATTTAAGAATTTGGTTAAACTTTCGCCTTGAACTAGAAGCTTGATGTTTGCAGTTAAAAACATATACTTTGACTTTACTTTTAGGGTCCCGTATTTATTTGCATGTGTTGAAAACCCTTGTTTGATTTTTATGTGAAAAGGAAGCCTACAATAATTATTTTTTGATTTGATTTGATTTGATCTATGAGCAACCGGGTCACCCGGTGTGAAATAATCACTCAATCAGCCCATGGCAAAACCAGTTATGTCACAGATGTATATTGCCAGCATTGAGAAAGGAGTAGTACCTTTGAGGGAGGTGTAGGAATTGTGGAGGGGGAATGGTATGTTACATGCCCTTATGTAACTAAAAAATTCTTGCAACAACTTAGTTGAACGTATTTGAGATGGAACTTGAAAAATAACTATAACATCGGAAAGAGACATACATACATAAAATCCGACTATCATCCCCGAAGGGTTAGTCAGAGACTATGCTCTGAGGACAGCAAAAGCAGTCCTCTACCATAGTCCACTTTTCACCAAATAGCGACTGCACATGTGCTCAGCGTGACAGGTGGGTGAGCCCATCGCCGCTTTATGCTGTTGAATGTATGTGCAGTCTTTAGTCCGTTAGTCGCCTTTTATGACACTCAAGGGAAGAGAGGGGGTGGTAGTACTCTTTCACCGCTAGGCGACACGGTTGTTGACACAAGTGATAATATAGGAATACATATTGTTATTGTTATCCATTCCAAAAACATTGTTCATTCCTGTATACCTATGTATTCCAATACATAGGTTTATTGTTAAAAATGATACATACCTAATCAATAAACACTACACATAAAATAACATTCATCATATCAGCCTATAAGCGTCCCACTGCTAGGTATTATCTATTCCCAATTTTTTTCCCAGATTACACATAAGAGGGTTTACGCATTTTGGTTTTCCATACAAACTTCCAATTCGAATTTTTTTAAAACCAATAAGCCAATTTTTATGAAACTTTGCATGCTAAAGTAAAACACAGGGATCTAAATAGTTTGTTGAAAACATTTTAAAAAAACTTTTTTTAACTGAGTTATAGCGATTTAAAGTCCACTATAGAAAGTTAAAAATCGCAATAACTCAGTTAAAAAACTTTCTATATAGTGGACTTTAAATCGCATTATCTCAGCTAAATAAACGTTTTTTAAGAATGTTTTCAACAAACTATTTAGATCCCTGTGTTTTACTTTAGCATGCAAAGTTTCATAAAAATTGGCTTATTAGTTTTTAAAAATTTCGACTTGGAAGTTTGTATGGAAAACCGAAATACGTAAACCCTCATAACCCATCATGCCTTATGTGGGTTGGTGGGTTTTTACGGGTCGATTGACGGGACCCGGAAACCGCGACCAACGGCTTAATTTGCCCTCGGAAGCACGTAATCAAAACAACAGTTTTACTTTATTCCATACTTTTTATTATGTACGGAACCCTCCGCACGCAAACTGCTTAACCGGTTTTTTTTAGATCAAATGTCGTTAACCTGGTAGGTGGTAGTGTTTGTAGCATTGTTGTTTTCAGACAGTGGGACGTGGATGACTGTGATAGCGTTTTTTAAAAATAAATGTTTTTCAGTTCCTCAGATATTTCGGAGGAAGATCGCTTATATCTTAGCCCTTTTAGTCGTCTATTTACGGTATAACAACCACTTCACAATGCGAGTTGGTAGGACAACTTGGCTTAACGTATCTTTTAATGCACGGAGAAGTCTAACAGCCGTACTCAGAGACATCAATTAGCATTAACGATTACTATTTATTATTTAATTTCTTATTCCAAAATATTGCTTACGACGTTGGCGTTAGAGACAATTTTTACAATAAAAAGTCATAGGTAGGTGTTATGGGATCATGACCGTTAATTGACGTCTCTGAGTGCGGCTGTCCGATATTTTTTTTTATTTGGTCATCCCTTGGTCACCCATACAGTGACTCGTCATTGCGAAAATAGCTTAACTTGCAAGATCGCAACTTGAACGCGCTAGCCGTTATACCATCGACCAAGGATGTTTTACGGGCATCACGGCACGGAGAGGTTTTCGTGAGTATTGCCTTCGCTTCAACGTTAGAGTAACCAATGAGCGAAAAAAAAACTGTTGCATCATACCTGTACTATTAAACCTAAATGTAAAGGAACAGCTGATATTTTTTTAAGTAATTTCTTACTTGCTTACTTATTTATAGTTAAGCCCGAATACTTAGATAAATGATTGGCCGCGAGACCAATCATTAATCTAAGCCCGAATTTACTAAACACCCTGTAATAGTCTAGTCGTCTATTTTATTTATCTTAGTTATTTTATTTAGTCTACACACTAGGTAGGAATAATTATTAGAATTTAGTTCGATCCTTTAAATTGAATTGATTAAGATGCAAGCAAATGTTTAAAAAAACAAAAATTAAAAAAGTTTGAATAATTATTAACATAAGAGCGTTTGGGTACTCAGTAAATACCCGGAAACGAGGTATTCCCACAAAATACGTAACCATCACTAATATTGGAGTTCCGGTACGTCTGTACGCTAGTTGGTAAATAAAGCAAGGATTTGGACGGCGCGAATCGAGCAATGAGATAAAAACGGTGGTTGTCATTCGCACTTGTCATTGTGACAGATGATAAATGACACCTCGTTTGTAATTCAACAAAAAAAAAGTAGCTAATTATATTTAAGCGATGCAAGGAAATGTAGGTCCTAGCGGCACGTACATAGATACTTACTTACATTACGCTGGAAGGGTAGGCAGGGACCACAGCGGATCCTTACTTTGCTTCACTTATTCCTGTTCGTTCTTCATTCATGCTCGTTAGTTAGGGTCCTGACCTGACCTTCAACTTGAACGTCTCCGATCTGATCTAAGTACGTTCGCCGAGGTTTTCCTCTTCCAACTATTTCATGCGCTCTCGCTCGACTCACGAAACCTTTTTGTAATAATTCTTCTTTCATGCATCCTCTACATTTTAGTTTTTAATTGGATAAAGTTTTAGATTAGGTAAACTTTAACATGGACGCTTAACGTGTTGTGTACACATGTTTTAGATAGGAATTTAACTCATAAACAGTTTATCATGCTTTTTTGTTATATTTTATTTCTATCTGTTTTGTGTACCTACCTAATAATTACCAAACCATCTTAGCTTCTTTTTCAATTTTTAATCCTACCTAGCTCAGCATAGATAAATTGTCTTAGAGGCCAAATAATACCGACTATTGTTTTTTTCTTATTCCATTTATCACAATACCATCATTCATCAAAATTTTTTACTACTGACTCTTTTTGTTTAAAGTTTGATTCGTTGAGTGTTTTGTTTTAGAGATTTTTGTTTTGTTTTATTTGCTGACGTTTCGGCGGCTGAGTAGTAAAGTGCTTAGGTACCTACACGATATCTAAGGTCCTGGGCTTAATTCTCAGGACAGGTAAATGTGTGTTTCGTATTTTTCTATGCATGATTATGATTTATGATTGATTGACATGTCTGGTTACCGCATTTGACAATCGTGGTGTGCCAATATCACTTAGAAGAATTAAGTCATATTTTATCATACAAAAATGTGCTTCATCATGCCAATCAGATATAACATACAAAAATGTTTTTCGTTCATCAATTCAGAATGTGTTAATAAGGTAAACACGAATGGCGCTCACACTTGCACCACAGATTAATTCATAGTCACTAGGTCCTCCATTTTCAGACAATCTTGAGGACCTCTATGGTCGAATGGTAAGCACGTCGGGGTGTTGCGCCATCTCTCAGGTCCCGGGTTCAATTTCCGGTCGGGTCAATTTGGAGAAACACTGTTTTTCTAAATTGATTTCGGGTCTGGGTGGTTTTTCTATGTTTATGATATATATATCCGTTATCTTACCATATTAACGAGTTTCAAAAAGAATACTTATCTTGGTCTAGATAATTGGTGTAATGTTAACAATTTTTTTTAAAATTAAGGCCTTTATATTTGTCTAATATTAGTCATAATTGGTAGGGCTGTAAAACAGTAAATATATGATATAATTTTCCTATCCACTGCTGGGCAAAGCCCTCTATCATTGTGATCGCTACAGTTCCATGTAATGCCGTTGGTCCCGGTTGTTGTCGTAAGATTCTGTAGATTCTCCTTTCATGCTAGAACGAATATCATTCTCTGTGACGCGAGTAGGCTGTCGGCTACATACTAAGAAAACATTATACTTACCACGCTGCACAGACAAACATCGGTCAAAATTCTCCTATTTGTCGTACGAAATCTAGTTGCAATGCGATCCGGAATGAAGCAATGAATGAAGTCGATATATTTACAGAGGTTCTATAGCCTTTACCGAAAAAAACCTTAGGTTAGGTAGGTATATCATGTCTCGATTGGAAGTGAAAACTTTAGAATTTGTTGTCATTTGTTTTTATGTTTGTTATTTGTTTTATTTTTGTACAGTTATTTTGTCATGTTTTTGTTCATTTTGTAATAATTTAATGTTTAAGTACCTAATATAATTTTCACTCCTTTTGCCTGAAAATACCGTCATTGTAGCGTTCTAGAGCGGGACTAAAATAGCTTTTCTTGCCCGAGGGGAAAAATATTTTTTTTTAAATTTTTGTCTGTCACATGACAATGACAAAATGCCTACAAAAACCACAGACATATAATAGATGTCTGTGACAAAAATGAAAAAGTATTTAGTCTTATGTAGAACAATCATGATTATAGACTCGACTTATACTGTTTACAACAACTTTTTTGAGATAGTTATTATTAAAGTTTAGGGTAAAATTAGTAATCATTTGAATCTATGGACAACACAGACCACGCTTCAGCAAGAAAAAAATGCACAGTCTGCAAATGTGCTTAGGTGGTGAGCCTTTAGCCCGTTAGTCGCTTTTACGACACCCAAGGGAAGAGAGGGGTTGGTAGTATTATTTTGATGAGCCCATCGCCGCTCTATGCTGTTGTATGTGTGTGCAGTCTTTAGTCCATTAGTCGCCTTTTACGAGACCCAAGGGAAGGGAGGGGTTGGTAGTATTATTTTGAAGAGCCCATCGCCGCTCTATGCTGTTGGATGTATGAGCAGTCTTTAGTCCATTAGTCGCCTTTTACGACACCGAAGAGAAGAGAGAGGTTGGTAGTATTATTTTGATGAGCCCATCGTCGCTCTATGCTGTTGGATGTATGTGCAGTCTTTAGTCCGTTAGTCCCCTTTTACGACATCCAAGAAAAGTGAAGGGTTGGTAATATTATTTTGACGAGCCCATCGCCGCTCTATGCTGTTGGATGTATGTGCAGCCTTTAGTCCGTTAGTCGCCTTTTACGACATCCAAGGGAAGAAAGGGGTTGGTAGTATTATTTTGATGAGCCCATCGCCGCTCTATGCTGTTAGATGTATGCGCAGTCTTTAGTCCGTTAGTCGCCTTTTACGACACCGATGAAAGAGACGGGTTGGTAGTATTATTTTGATGAGCCCATCGCCGCTCTATGCTGTAGGATGTATGTGCAGTCATTAGTCCGTTAGTCGCCTTTGACGACACCCAAGGAAGAGATGGAAAGACTGCACATACCTAATATCCAACAGCATAGAGCGGCAATGGGCTCATCAAAATAATACTACCAACCATTCTCTTCGCTTGGGTGTTGTTAACCCTTTAATTAGCAAAAACAAAAAAGTAAAAATAGTAAAGTTATTATGAATGTATTGTTTTAGTATGCAATAGAGAAGTACGACAAAATTTAAAAAAAAATATTAGTGAATAGTTTCCTGAAAACATAACGTTAAGTATAATACTCAACAATAACGGATGGTTATAAACTGAAGGTAAAATATAAACGTTGAGTATACTTAACAAAATCCGATTAGGGGTACTAAAATATAATGTGACTCAAGAATGTTAAAACAAGTTTAATGAAAAAAGGAACACATAAGTTATTAGAATTAACTCAGTCTGTTAAATTAACAAGTCTGAATACTTTTAAAGCACTAAGTTTCCTAATACCTTTTGTCTGCATATCCCGCCTATAAAATAACCAAGCTGATATCCAAAAGTTGTGAAAATATGAAAATATACCAGCGCCTTGTTTTCTTTTCGGTCCTATATAGTGCGATCAGCATGTCGGCTATGTCTAGGTACTCCTCTCATATGGGCATTGTAGTGCTTCACCAAGTTTGGGTAATCAACATCAATTCGTTGCTTCTTTTCTATATAGTAACGTTTTGCTTTCGTAGAACAACGCACTTGATAACATTCCATTTTACAAGTTGTTGCAAACAGTCTGACTAAAGGCTCATCTACCTAGTTTTTTTAGGTCCTTGTCCGTTTTCAGTTTATCAGCAGCATTTCTGAGTCGATTTGGACGAATTGACAAGAAAAACCAACCATTTGGGTTGGTTTGGTAAATAAAATAACACACAAAACCATCCTAAACTAATCCAATTCAATAATTCACATCATGCCACTTTGTTGAGTATACTTAACAATAACTTTGCAAAGTAAATTTCTAATCACTTGATTATGTTAAGTGGGCTCAACATTCATGTGCACCGATCTTTCATGTCCATAACAAGTAGAGTCGGGGCTTGAAAATAACGTAATATTTAAGTTTACATATCTGTCAAACAAAAATAATTATTTTTATTTCTTATAAAGTTAATAAACACTTAAAAAATTAATGATTTACCTGCACAGTTTGCAGAGTTCTTCGTCTTGTCGCCTTTTTGACACACAAATGTCAATTGCAGTGTTACCATCGAGTGATAATATTTTTAAACCAAATAAAAAAAGTCTTACTTGTAATAAATTAAATAAATTCTATGCTAACCGTATAAAAATATACGTCTGTATTTTTTTATCCAATGTTGAGTATACTTATCAAAATAAAATTAAGGGTTAAAGCAACTAACGGATTAATTTTTAATAAAATAAACCAATTCATATTGTATTGGATTGTTTTATTTTCTCGCATTCGTAGTGAAAATCAAAGTGGAACACACGGCGATAAAAACCCATTAAAACTCGGTTTCTATTTACTCCCTCGCTAAAGCTCGGGAGTAAAACTACCTCGTAATAGGTCATTTTAGCCCCTTGTATATAACAATCTACTATTTTTGGTGCACGCTGTGTCTGCATCAAGTAGAGTATAATCAATGTGATAATTTAATAGTTTACCTTATACATAGATTATTAACGGATTGTATTCTGTTTTGTAGACCTAAAAAAAAGGTGGAAATTGTTAAGACCCAAAAAACGGAAGCGTGGTGGGTGATGTATGACACAATCTCCTCATGGATATGGTGATGACACACACAAATCTAACATTTTTATTTTTATTACAAGCATGACATTTTAATTGTCTGTGCTCGCCCCGTTTTTTCTGAACAAAAAACTTGTTCTTTGAACAGTATTATATAATATCGGCTCAACATGGCTGCGGCGTACGCAAGTAGATGTTTTATTTTGTTCAAACAATACATTATATAGGTGTAATCGTTTTCTTTTTCTTGCCGTGTCGCGAAGCGGTGAAATAATACTACCATACTACTCTTTGCTTGGGTGTCATAAAAGGCGACTAACGGACTAAAGACTGCACATATCCAACTGCTTAGAGCGGCGATGGGCTCACCACTTGTCACGCTGATTACTTGTGCAGTCGCTATTTGGTGTCAAGTGGACTACGGTAGAGGACTGTTTTTGCTGTCCTCATTGCATAGTCTCTGACTAACCCTTCGGAGATAAAAGTCGTGATTATAATAATTATGTATGTATGTATTTTATTTTATTTATTTTTTTAGAAACTTAGAAACTTATTACACATTAAAAACACGCATTACATGTTTGCTACTTAAAAGTGTACACAACATTCAAAAATAACAGACTATAGGTACATTACTAAAATAACAAAACCATTATAAAATAACAAAACTACACAACAACAAAACCTAGATGGATTTTAGCATGTATGTATGTTTTATTGCAGACTGCTAATTATATAAATATCGTAGTCGTAAAAAGTTGATCAAGTTAACAAAAACTGGCCAAAACACCTTTTTTTATGAGTCGTGTAGCTGCTCACTAAAACAATACTACCAATTCATCTCATCCCTTGAGTATCGTAAAAGGCGACTAACGGACAAAAGACTGCACATACATTCAATATCCAAAAGAAGGCTTCTCTCGTATAGTCAGCGCCTCATGCATTTCAAAATGAATTCACTATCCAAGCGTAGAATGGTTCTGGAAGCGAGATGTCTCAAAAATTTTTAGGCATGAAGTCGATTGTCCAGACTTTTTGGAGAGGCTCGAACTACGAGTCCCTGTCAATTAACCTCGTCACAAGGTCACGCCTCTTAGCTCTCCACTCCGAAAAACTGTTTTTGGTTCGAACAGTAGGCTTACTCTTGAAACACAATTGCATTAATCAATTTCCAATCACAAATCTAAAAAATGTCAAATGGCACTTTTGTAAGCGACAATAGCGCCACATTGGAATTAAATTGCGTGGAAGTTGATTGAACAAATTGTTATCGAGAGGGCGTTCCGGAATTATCTTAACTTATCTCAATATCGATACATATTAATCGAATTGGAATTGTATTGAGATTGAGTTTGCTTTCAAGAGTAACCGCCCTGACCGGTCGCGCGATTTTGTAAATTAGTTAATATAGCGACTGTATGACATTCACTACGACTCAACTTCTCGGCTCCGTCGAATCATTGAGAACTTGATAGATTAGTTAGTTTTATTGTTAATATACATAAAAAAAAAATTATATTTTCATAACTTTTGTAGGTACAACAGGCATTATTTTTGGGTTTTTTTAGCTACATTGTTACTTTACGGATGAGCATACTTTTTTAATGCAAGCTGTGTTTGCCTATAAATATTGGTGGCAATTAGGTCTTATGAGTAGTTAATAAGCATTTATGTAAGTAACATTGTACACCAACGTTGGCTGACCTTAATAAATAAATAAATAAAATAAACAGCATAGATCGGCGATAGGATCACCACCTGTCACGCTGACTTGGTAATTCGTTGAAACAGCGGACTGCTTTTGCAGTAGTCTCTGACTAACCCTTCGGGGTAATAGCGGGGGGTGTCACTCCGCCGCAGTTTAGGTACGTTTGGCCGGAGCGCCTCCCAGGCAGGCCACCTAGGCATATGGCAGTAAAGGTTGCCGCGAGCCGACGACGCACCGAACACCGAATCCCTGCGCGCGTGTGACGTCATGACGTCAAATCATTATCGAGTCAGCGTTGCTTTACGGAATATGAACGCTCGGGTCACACGACAAATTTCAATTTCGCGTAAAAGTCGTTAGAGAGTGAATCTTCTGTACGTAGTACTATAAGTTACTCTGTGATAATAGTTTGAGTATAGTTACGAGTAAAATCCCTTCCTAATCAGCCTTTATACGTCCGGGATATTCCTCGAAGCGCACCCATTTTGAAGCGCACCAGACCAAGCGCACCCGTTGGGTGCGCTTCAGAATAGGTAATTAAAATATTATATTTTTATTCCTCGAAGCGCACCAACAGTAAAAAATAGAGATGAGCTTAATAGATTCTTAATATTGATGTCGATAGAAACTAGGACTAGGTGCTTAAGCAACTTACTACGTCAATAATAAATTGAATCATGACAGTTATATTGATCTAAAAGTAACAGGGAGACAGAAATGAAAAGAGGTAGCTAGGCGCCTTAGCGATCTTACATACCTTTAATTATCAGGAAAAAAGAAATAAACGAGTAGGACTAGGTGCTGCAACTTACTATGTCAATAATAAATTGAATCATGACAGTTATTTTAAACTAAATGTACTTATTCTGTGCTTAAAGTACCAGGGTGACTTAAATCAAAAGAGGTAGATACTCTAAAAATAAACGTACGATAATCGTTAATATATTCTGTTCTTTCTGTTATTCTGTTAATATTTTCTGTTAGTTACTACATCTCTTTCCACATTTTATCTGCTGGTGCGCTTCGAGGAATAAAAATAGAATATTTTTAACTACCTATTCTGAAGCGCACCCAGCGGGTACGCTTGGAGGAATAGTTTAGGTGCGCTTGGTCTGGTGCACTTCAAAATGGGTGCGCTTCGAGGAATACCCCATACGTCTCACTGCACAGGGGGGCACAGGCCTTTCCACGTGGATAATATCACGTGGGGGGTTTGGCCATAACCCACCACGCTGGCCAAATGCGGGTTGGTCTGAAAATCCCCAAAGAAACTAAAAACGAAATAAAGTTAGATTGCCCAAAACTCTCAGGTAGGAAGGGGTCAATGTCTTTACGCAAACGTGACAACGTTTCGCCGGAGCGAGTCGACAGTAACGGGATTACGATTTGTTTTTTTGTTTTGACAACATTTTTGCTTACACATTGTGGCTAATAATTTTTTTTGCGTCTTTTATAATGTTAACAAACATTCAAACCAGATTAGGGCAAGCACTCGGTTTGCGATCTTTCCAGCTAAACCTACGCAATGCCGCCGGGTAATAGGATGGGTGATTGAATTAAAAACACTATTTAGAATGGACTTTCAGGATGTACTTTTACTGTAAGCGAAACAATTACAACGCTGGCATTGCTCTAATCAAATTACTAGGTCTAAAACTTCAAAGCAGAATTGTTCTAATTTTAAATATTAATAATATGATTGATTTTGCTTTGAAGTTCATTATGAGAACATCATTCAGAGAGTTCATCAGAGAGTTCATCATTATTTATTATTTAATAAATGTATCGAAGTAGGTTCATTTCCAGATTTAATGAAAAATAGTAAAGTAACGCCCATTTTTTACACAGTGATCAGTTTGGTTTCACGAAGGGACGGTCAACTATAGATGCTGGAGCAAAACTGGTCAAAAACATACTTGATACTTGGGAATCTTCGCAGGATACAGTAGGTATTTTCTGCGATCTCTCTGAAGCCTTTGAATGTGTTGATCATTCAACTTTAGTTGGTAAATTATTTCGATATGGCGTTCGTGGTAATGCACTAAAATTAATAAAATCTTATCTGCACAATAGAAGTCAGAAAGTAGGTATAAATAATGTAGTATCAGGAGGTTCGATAGTCAAAATGGGGGTACTCCAGGGATCTATTCTCGGTCCCTTTCTGTTTCTTGTTTATCTTAATGACCTTCCATTCATGGTTAAGGAAATGTCGGAAATAGCGTTATTCGCTGACGACACTTCTTTAATATTTTCTTTAGATAGGAAAGACCCAAAGGTTGGAGAAGGAAAAATTAACGAAACACTTAACAGAGTATCACAATTGTTTTCTGTTAATAACATAGCACTTAATACTAATAAAACTAAATTTCTTAAATTTTCTCCACCTAATACACGGCTCAGTCATTTAAATATTGAATTAGATTCGGAAACGTTAGAAATCGTTAATGAAACGTCTTTTCTTGGTATTAGAATAGACTCTAAATTACAGTGGGGTTCTCATATCGAGGGTCTGGCAAAGAGGCTCAGTTCGGCTGCTTTTGCTGTTAAAAATATAAGAAAAATTACAAATCAGTCTAATCTAGTCTTATTTCCATAGCGTTATGTCATATGGATTACTACTATGGGGAACGGCAGCAGACGTTAGTAGAATTTTCATTCTCCAGAAAAGAGCAGTTCGGTTTATATATCAGGTAAAAGCACGTGATTCGTTGAAGGAATTATTTAAAGATATAGATATCATTACTTTACCGTCCCTGTACATATTTGTAAATATTATGTACGCTCGTAAAAATCTACACCTTTATACCAGAAACAATGAGGTTCACGGATATAACACAAGGAACAGGAACAAACTGTGTGTTCCGAAGTTCAGACTTAGCAAAAGTAGTAAATCTTTTATATGCAACTCAATTCGTTTTTATAACAAAATACCTGACGAAATCACTGCATTGACAGACAACAAATTCAAAACGCACATTAAACGTGTGTTAATTGCGAAAGCTTATTATAAGATCAATGACTATGTTGCAGACAAAAATGCATGGAAATAAGTCTACTCTGTACTAGTGTTTATTATTAGTATTTTTAGTCTATTATTAACTATTCTTTCATTCAATTATTATGAATTGTTGAAATTATTTAGTTTAGTTATTATTAATTTTATTGATGCGTACAAATTGTACTTAATTATGTTTAATAATTTGTGCCTACTTAATTAGATCTATGACACTGTAAAGTAACATTGTTACTTAGAAGGAGAAAAAAGTAAGGCCTCCTGAGTTTCTTGCCAGCTCTTCTCAGTCGAAGGCTCTCCCAAAATCCGAACTGGTGGTAGATTGGTTAGGTAGGTAGAGTAGGTTATGGTCTGTGCCAGCTAGATGTGAATGAAGGGTCATTTACCCCACTTGTACCAGTGGGGTGCTGCAGTTTAGGTACGTTCGGCCGGCGTGCCTCCCAGGAAGGCCGCCTAGGCGTATGACAGTAAAGGTTGCCGCTCGGCTTGCACGCTCCACGTCGCGCGTCGTCGCTTAAGGCCAGGTATTTCTCTCTCGCGGCTTCTCTCTCGCTTTCTCGATAGTACGACGGTACGGGACGGGTATAACAGCGAAGCGGCGCGTTTTATAGGTTTTATTGCCTATATTTATAGACTATAGGATTCTTTGCTATTTTATCTGCGAATTATTTGTCTTTCGTTTAGTACAAAAATTAAATGTAAAGTATCAGTAGCTTAGTCATAATATTGAAAAAACATTACAAAAAGGGGTAACTTTAGGTTTTTTTTTTTATCGAGTGAAGTTTATTGGATTTTGTAACTGAACGAGACTTTAAATAGATTAGATCACTAACTAATACATACTTTTTTTTTTCCAGAATTTAAACCATTATTTTCTATGTCTCAGATGGTTTGAAAAAACTCAAAGCGCGATCTATCTAGCCTTAACTCGTAATCCCTACGCGCGCGCGTAAACCCTGCGCTCCTGACGAACGTCAAATCGATATCGAGTCGGCTTTGCTTATCGGAATATGAACGCTCGGGTCACGAGATAGGTTTCGGTTTCGCGTAGGGGTCGTTGGAGGGTGAACCTTCTGTACGGTAGTAATATTAGTTATTCTGTGCTTGTACCAAGACCTTAGAATAATAACGCTATAGAAACCAAGTCCGCGCGCCTATTTTGAAGCACATTAATCGGAGCCAGAAATGGCTCCAAACGCCGGACCGCTCCGTAGTGTTCATCGTCAATGCGCGCCGAACGTGTCTCGCGAAAACAAAAAGAATATGACGGTTTGTGCAGTTAAATTGTGTCACAACACATCTGAAAAACAAAAGAAGTGTAATAACATCACTTTTCACAGGCAAGCGTTCAGTTTTTCATAGTATCTTGTAGTTAACTAAGTCAAAATATAAACGTACGCAACGCAGTGTGATTATCTAAGTTATAGTCTCGGTAGCAGCGGCTGCCGCAGCGCGAGGATTGACTCTGTCTCTTTCATATTCATAGATTGGAAAGAGACAGCAGATCACAGCCATGCGCGCAGCGTCATCGGTTTATTGCTTCATTTTTGACAGAGCGCTTGTATGTAGACTATCTTTCTATAGCGTAATTATTCTAAGACCAAGACGAAAAACGAAACAATTTTAAAACACACAAATTGATGCTTATTAATTTTGGACGTTTTTTATGCTTAAGTTTTTATAAAAAAAGATATTTGAATGATTAAAAATGTCAACCTTATTGGTTAGGTACTAATGTTTTCCAAAACTCATTTCAACCGTTACTTTATTTTACTTTAAAAACTCTCCAATTTCTATTACTTACCACAGTATCAATACGATAATTGGAAATCATATTTAATTTTATTCCATTAAGTAATAACTTAAGTTAACAATTCATTAAGATTTATCATTTTCACCATTCATCCCAAAAAAACGATAAATTACCTATAAATTTTAGCCGTTTGTGTCGCTAGGGGAGAGACACTTGCCCGCTATTTTTTCTCGTACTGATACGTATGTTTACCCAATTCTATGACCACGGCTTATATTTCGGTTCGACGCGATTCTGTTTCAGCGTGCAGAGGGCCTAGTCAACTGGCAAACGCTCGACCGGTGACAGCGTCAAAATCGCTCATCAAATTCGCTAGGCTACATCGATATCGATAAGCTAAGGGATATAGAACATACAGGCTTGTCTTAGTATTTTTTGTTTGATGATAATGTAACGCTTATGTAAGATTAATAAATAGGTAGTAACCACACCGATCCTTTTGAGTTTTAGTGAATTGAATGTCACTTTACTAAGAAATTCGGGTAGACTCCTTGAGACACTTTGAAAAATGAATCAATCGCTTTTTCGCCGGAAGTTCGCCAGGCAAGCACGTTTGTAAATAAGTACTTAAAATGATGACGAGTGACTTACCTACCATAATATGATATTGATATGAGACCAAACCCATTTTTCAGCTTATAATATAAATAAATTAAGACTGAAGACCACAAGCAAACGCTTGCTGCCAAGAATTTCTCAAATATTAACAACTTGACGTCCGTCTGTAATGAAATAAGTGATAACACAAAATGTTACAAACCGCGCGAACATTTAAACAGTTTGATCTTAGATGCGAGTACCCACTAGGTAGTGATTAAAACGTTTGCATCTTGTATGAGCGGCTAAGGCTTTCGGGTTTAGTTGTCTAACTACAACACCTATCACATTACTTTTCTAATTGATTATTGTCCTAAATAAAATAAAATAAAAAACATTCCAAGTACATGGTTTTGCTGGTTAAATTAAAACTAATTTTAAAATATGCAAACTAGCGAAGCAATGTACTTACTGTTACTTGAAAGGTAATGCTAGAGGTTCAACTAGGGTTAAATATATTTATGGCACACTGTTCCTTTTCTTAAAATAAAAATGTTGTCAACGAAGGTACTGTTTTTTTGTAATTACATAAGTAAATCTTTTTAAATAAAGCACAATAAACTTAGAACTAAATTAACTTTATACTTAATTTTTCCTCATCAAATAAACCAAATTACTATTTTATGGATAAATATATTTATGGCACAGACTGCTCCTTTTTGTAGAATAAAAACGTTGTCAACATTAGAGCTCCACAAAAAAAAATCATATAAATAACTAAATTCAACGATGCCAAAGCCATGTTCAATGCAGTTTCATTGTTGGATATGACATGTGGTACACACCCCTCCTTTCTTGTGAGTCTGATGCAGCATTAAATATTGTTGTTATTATCATTAACCATGCTTTTTGAAGGTATCCAGAATCTCCTAAGAAATTAGAACAATATACTTACTTATAGAAAATTGTCATAGATAAAAAGTTAGTAGGTAAGTACCTATGTATTATACAAATTGCTTGATATTGTTTTTTACCAAATAACCATGTTTGTTCACCATTCTGAGGAAGTCCATCCTCCAAATTATGAGGTAACATTTAAGATTTTTGAATCGTCGTCTCAAATCTGCAAAACCACATAAAATAGTTTTATCTTTATGTCAATACTCTTTATTCTAGCAATTTTAACAACACTGACATTTCCTGGTAAATCCCAATATAATAATAGGCATAATACTTACCTTTATTATGTAAGTAATAAGTAATTTATTTATTAAAACTTACCGTTTGAACGTAAGGACTGATATCTTTTCCTATTAAGAAAGATGCTTGTCTGTATAAGATTTATAGGGTATAGTCAATAGGTACACCTTACTACACTTAGAGCCTTGGTTTAATACTCTAAGCTACCTGGCAAATTAAATCTTCATTGGAACCTGTAAAACAAATAGGCAATCTAAGTTATAAATTGATGAATGGACATTATGGATAGGTTACATTTAATATTTATACAAAAAGTCCCTTACTGTTGTCTTATTCTTGACCTTTCTTGTCATGATTAAAGGTACTTAGGTAGATTTATTTGGCCCAAATGTTTGTATGGTTTGAGAGCCCCTACAAATTGTTATGCAGCGACTTGCTCTTCGTTGCGGAAAATGTTGCATGACACACATTTATTTGGTCACTCACATCGCAACAACTATATCAGCACGCAATTCCCGGCAGACCTTAGTTAGATATTTGAAAGTTCGTAAACGAGAACTCCGAGAACTATTCACAAGTACAACAAACTCGATTTCGTTAATTTGCTCCAAGTAACGTAGGGAAACATTTCTTCCTTAGCGCCTGAGCACTTGATTATCGCAGTCCACAATAGCCCTAAAAAGAGCATTTTAAACAAAACTTTCAACACAACACAACTATTCCTTCATCAGCTGATCAAACAATCGCCATTTTGTGTGAATTTTTATCTTCAATGTTTAAGTGATCGCTAGATTAGCGATTCTTGGCTTGTCAAACTGTCAATTAGGTCTATTTTAGCGTAAATTTTACGTCGTAGGTAACTTTTGCTTAAGTCAATCCCATACATTCGGTTTATCGTAGTGAAGATTTCGTAGCGTTTAATTAGTTTGCCAATTGACTAGGCCCTCAGTGGTACTGGGGGTAGCGATGCGCATTTGTCTGGCTCAGATTATAATAGCTCGTTAGATTAGTTGTTAAGTCTTAACTATAAGTCAGTTAACTGTTTTATTATTATTATTAGTATTGACGTCAATAAGTGCCTGTAAAGGTTTACATTGAATAAATAATTTGACTTGACTTGAGACTTAGGTCAGTTTTAGCGATCGCGCGGCTCCGCGCGGTGCCCTCTTAAACGCCGAATTTGTATGGACTAATCTCGAAGTAAGTCTTATTCCAGTTTGGTCAAATCCACCCATAAATGAAAGGAATGAAACTCTATGCTGTTTGTTGGATATCTACATGTATGGGACATACAAACATATTGTAACATGCCTTTACTGATCGCAACATTATTCAAAATTCAAAATTCAAAGTAATTTATTCAATTCAAAAGCTACAAAAATGAGCACTTATGAATGTCGCTGGTGCCATATCGGTTCGTAAGTCTAACTAAGCTTGTTTTCAAAGGGAATTTCTTTTCTTGCTTTCTTTTACAGCGTCAAAACAAATTGGAAATTGTCCTCCCTATCTTAAGAGTACATTTTCCAATTCAAGATAAAAAAACATTTAACACCTACGATTACAAGACAAACACAAAAACATACAAAAGAATATCTAATAAAAAACAGGTATTGCTCAATTTGAATCAAAATAAACAACGACTATGAATCATATTATGACTCATCATTATAATCGTCAGCATAAAAACGAACCACTGATGGGAACAGGCTTCCCAAATAAATGCAACAACACGTGGGGAGATTGCGCCATTACCCACCACGCTGGTCCAATGCGGGTTGTTGGGTTTTAACAACTGCCATCTTGCGACAACAACCGGAACCAACGGTTTTACGAGCCTTCCGAACGCGGATGAGCTCGAGATATTTTCTATTTTTACGTATATTTAAGTCACTTGTACTATGCGCTGAATTAGTAAAATACATTAAAAGAACTTGTGTAAGTTAGCCTGATCATTGCACAAGGTCATCGCCTTGTTGAAATTTGAAACAAATTCTTGAAACAATAACAAACAATACTTATGTATTAGATAAAGATTTATATCTAATGACTCCTAAAAACATATTTTTTCGTCAACTTTCTTAATGTTTTTTTCGCATGAAACAATAATTCTTACGTGAAAATATTTGTATTAATATTCCGCGGGGCACCCCCCTTCTTTAAAAAGTTAATTTTAATTTTTAACGCATGCGCGTGATGACTTTGTACATTTCGTACAGAATAATAACATTGCTCTAATTAAATTACTAGGTCTGAAACTTCAAAGCAGAATTGTTCTAATTATATATATCAATATGATTGATTTTGCTTTGAAGGTCATTAAGAGACTTATGTCAGCTTTGCAAACTGAACGCTTTAGCGGCTGCGCCATCGAAAGCCTCACTTTTTAACAATGGTCAAAAAAAACTTTGGTTAATAATTTAAAATTTTACTACCTATTTTTAAATTCAGTTGTTTACATACTTAGTTACAACTTTTTATAAACAACCTGTATATTACCAATCATTCTTTCATTCAATGAAAAATAATGTGCGTCAAGGTACTAATTAGCATAATTAATAAGTCGACAAAGACCAACGATAAAATCAACTAAGGTATGCAGTAAGCACATAATGCACAAATATTTTCCTTCCGGATCTAAAGGAATTAGTTACACACCATTTAGTTAACGAATACTTAATTCTTTATGGTTCGTAATGATAAACTAATTTGGTCATAAAAAAATTGCAAGACCATAACCAAATTTAACTAATTTAATGATGCCATTTATTAAAATTGCGATAAAATATAAATATTTTTTCTTTTTAAAATTTACTGTAAACTTTTTTTAATATCAAACCATTTTTTTTTACTTAAAGAAATGCTTAGTCCTCCTCATACTGATGGTGACTCTGATGAGTGATGAGAGGAACCTTTGCAGGGTTAGTCGAAAATGTGTAGAATAGAGCCGAGTAAATCCGTATAACTGACAGCTTAAAAATTATAGTCCTTTACAGCTGTTTAAGGTTTAGGTTTAAAGATCTATATTCTCATACGAAATTACATTTCACTTATAATGATATAATGAGATATAAATATTCCTTAAAAAACAAATGATAGTAAGTACAATTTGTCTCTCTCTTTCTTTGCTATAATTATTATAAATTATTATAATTATTATAAATTCTGCCTATGCAGTTTAAGTTTATTTTTAAACATAAATATACAAAGTCTCACAGGTTTTCACTTCATCTGGTAGCCTATTGTACAGCCGTGCTCCCTCAAACAGAGTCCCTTGTTTTGCCCTACAGTTATCAGATTTCTTATAATATTAATACATTTTCCGGAGTTACTCCCGTGTTCTTTTAGCATGAACAAAACTGTATTAGTTAGGACTCCATTGTTAATTCATTCTACCGTACAAAATTAATGTACTAAGCTTGACACTTGAAATTGATGTAATGCGTATATGCGTGAGGTTATTAATTTAGATGAAATAATACAATTATATACATATTTTCTGCATTGAAAGAATAGCGAACGACGGCGAAACGATGAATATGAAAACAAACGACACGCAGTAACGCACCCGCACATTTTATGGAAATAAACGTAAGTAAGTGACCGTGTCGCGCAGCGGTGAAAGAATACTACCACCCCCCTCTCTTCCCTTGGGTGTCGTAAAAGGAGACTAACGGACTAAAGGCTGCACAGACTTCAAACAGCTTTTGCGGTCCTCATTGCCTAGTCTCTGCCTACCCTTCAGGGATAATAGTCGTGGTTATGTGTATGTATGTATGTATAAACGTAGGTATGTAAAGTTTGCTTGAACGTCATAAGCTGAGGCGGCTTTTCAATTCATAATCTTGTTATTCATTACAAATACAAAAACTAAAATGTTTGTGTGCATGTTCACACAGTTTATACGGGTTCCCTAATTTTTTTTGGTACTAAAATAAAAGAAAAAATAACTGCAAAAATTCATATACTTCCTTGTCCAAGAGACTAAATGCTATCATTCTGTATATTTTTAGATTTTTAATTACCTCCGTTAAAGAATACTGTATTTTGATAAGTGCACAACTAACACAACGAAAGCGCGTCCGGGAATCGTCTGGCGGCTGACAGTCTGACATCTATCTACGGTGCATATTGACATATAAATCGTCAGACAAGCGTCACTTTTTCATTTTTAATAACAGAAAGTGTCACAATCCTACTATAATGTTGCCATTTTCGAGTAGAAATCAATATTGGTTTTAAACTTATATAAAGAAACGGAGGTCTTTAAATTAATAATACGGGCATAAATATGTTGATAATAATGTATTCTTCAATATACATTGGCGTCAAGTTAAAAGACTTTGTAATTTAGTACCAAGCCCCATAGTAAAAAAATATGTCCAAATGTTTACGCTCACACCAATTATCTAGACCAAGATGAGGATTCTTATGAAACTCGTTAATACGGTAAGGTAACGGATAAATACACATAAACATAGAAAAAACACCCAGACCCGAAATCAATTTGGGAAAACAGTTTTTCCAAATTGACCCGACCAGGAATTGAACCCGGGACCTCAGAGATGGCGCGACGCCAGACCCGGCGTGCTAACCACTCGACCACTGAGGACGCCAAATTTACTGCGATTTACTTCGAAAATGGTTACATCGATGTCTTTAGATCGATGATATGATAAATGCGATGACTTATTACTGCGAAAACTTTTTAGTTCGATGTTTCTGTACATTTCTATACATCGAACACCTTACCTCGACGATTTGTTTCTTTGACGCTTGTTTGTTCGATTTTACGTTTGTTTGAAAATATTTAGACAATACATTTTTCTGCGTCCGTTATCGTCGACGTTTGTTGACGTTTGTACCTGTAGCAGTCATTAGCAATCACAGAATAGAAAAAATAGCTTCTGCTGTTCTGTATAAGCAATAATCGCTGAACACTTTATCACTTTTCCAAAACAAGTAAGTACTAGTTAGTAGAACTCGTTGTAACAGAATCACGTCGAATGTAACAGACATTTATCAACTATTAGTAGTTTTTTAAATACTAAATATCACTATACATACTGTATGCGGATTACGTCAATAACTACTTTAATAACGTCGGGAAAATATTAGCTAAACAAATAAAAACAAACCTGCCACTTCAAACTCACGATCTAGATGACATTCCCTCTTAGGTTAACTCCATTGGTGTTATTGAAATAGAACCTTTTGAAATTGATTCCATTCTAAGCAGCCTTAAACCAGAGTCAGCCGCTGGATGGGGCAAAATTCCAACTAGGTTTCTAAAAATGGCTAAGACAGTAATTGTTCCCTTGTTGGCATTACTTGGCAGCCTTATACCCTGTTTATAAGAGTGGAGATAGAGCTGATATCAACAATTATAGGCCTATTTCGGTGCTCCCTGTGATTTCCAAAATTATGGAAAAATTGATAAATTGTCGCCTGATAAGTTTTCTCAATACTTTTAGCATTCTATCAAACAACCAGTATGGATTTCGCACAGGTATTAGTACTGAAAATGCTATTTTGGACCTTACAAGAAATATAACATTACACCTTGACAACAAGAAAAAAGCCTTATGTATATTTCTTGACCTTGAAAAAGCATTCGATACCGTCTCTGTCTCCACTCTTCTCTATAAACTCAATAGGATCGGAATAAGGGGTTATTTTCATGTATTACTAACTGATTATCTCCAGGAACGTACACAAATAGTCAAACTTGACAACTATACTGTACAACAATACAGCGATGTTACGATTTCCAATAACTACGGCGTCCCACAAGGTAGTTTCTTCGGACCTACCTTGTTTCTGATTTATATCAATGACTTGACTAACCTAAAACTTATAAATGGATGTGTATTCTCGTATGCGGATGATACCGCTCTGCTCTTCCATGGAGATAGTTGGCCGGAAGTTTTTGCTCTGGCTGAGACTGGACTGGCTAAGGTCATACATTGGTTAAACTTAAATTTGTTATCTCTAAATATGTCTAAAACTAATTATATTACGTTCTCGATTCGTGATTCAATGCAACCGGATAATAATCTTTCAATATCTGCACATACATGTAAAAAAGACGATGACCCAAATAACTGTAATTGTTATAAAATAGAACGTGTCAACCAAACTAAATATCTAGGTGTTATATTAGATAAGAACTTACCCTGGTACCCCCAGCTTGACATGGTTGTAAATCGTGCTCGTAAACTTATTTGGCTTTTTAAACACCTGCGTGAGATAGCTGACAAGGAACTTATTATACATATTTATGTGAGCCTTGTTCAATATTTATTGTTATACTGTATAATAATATGGGGTGGTACCTACAAAACAACATTTATAAACATTGAACGGGTACAAAGACTAATTTTAAAAGTTATGTTGCGTAAGAAGAGACTATTTAACACCCATTTATTGTACAAAGAAGCTAATGTTTTGACAGTTATACAATTATATATACAACAGTGCATTCTTAATGTACATAAAAACTATTATTTTAACCCAAAATTACTATGTAAGCAAAACTAGCAAAACAGCATTTGCAGAAAAACAATTTTCGGCTCAATCTGTAATATAATTTTAAATATTTTTTCACTAACTAACATAACTTGTAAAAAAAAGTGACAACATGGTTAAAAATGCAAAGTTACGAAACTATAGAAAAACTTTTATCCAACCAATAACTAGTACTACACATACACCTTAAAATAAAAAAGTTAAGAGAATGGCAGTTTTAAACGCACTTTAAATATATACATGTAGCGGAAGCGTTAGATATGTGCATAATAATAATATATACTTATAATTACTAAATAAATAATAGGAAAAAAATAAGATTTTTCAGGATTATGCAGTCTATTTAATTTTATTTAAGTACTTACACCTATATACTTACTTAGTTCAATTTATTTTATTTACACTAGTTTAGTTTATTTATTTATTTATTTTCATACATTAATTTTTATACATAGAACAATGGTGTTATTATAAAGCATGTACTTTAGTCCTTAATTAATAAATTAATAATTTATAAGTAACCTATGTAACTACAGCCTTTTTAACATACAGATAAGAGAGGGGTCTCTTTTACGACAGGCTTTTTCAACCTTAAAAGAAGAGGCCCACACATTGTAAAAACTACGAGTAGTTATCAATAAAGATATTTTGATTTTGATTTTTTTTTGTATACTAACTGAGTCGCGTAACGATGAAAGATACACTCCCTCTCTTCCCATGGGTGTCGTAAAAGGCGAATAACGAACTAAAGACTGCACATACATTCAACAGCATAAAGCGACGATGGGCTCACCACCTGTCACGCTGAGTACATGTGTAGTCGCTATTTGGTGAAAAGTGGACTATGGTGGGGGACGCTTTTGCGGTCCTCATTGCCTAGTCTCTGACTAACCCTTCAGGGATAATAGTCGTCATTACATGTATGTATGTTTTCTTCATGTCATTAATTTAGGTAGTCTAGCGCCTACATGTTTTGTGTATTGTTTTGTAACTCTTTGTTTCATTGCTTCGTAAACATTGAAAAAATGATTCGTCAAATACTTTTCACTGCGTTAGCTGGTTAACGCCGAGTTAGCAGTAATTTCTAATACAAATATTTCTTAGTAGGTACCTTAGATTATAATGGTTAAACATTTGTTTCTCACCTTAGATTTAAACATTTGTTTCTCTAAAAGAATAAAATTCACTTACAAGAGACATACAAAATAATCTTACATTACAATCTAAGGTAAGTTCAAAACAGTTTTGTATAAGTATAGGTAGGTAATTATCTTAAGATGACAAGATCAGTTTTTATTCCTCGAATTATCCGTAACCACCACAGACCGTTGTTTAGACCCTAAAGGCGACTATTTAAGCAAAGACAATGTAAGCAGCAATTAAAATGAGCTCTATTGACGCCGCCGTTCGTGCTTAGAGTTCGTGAGAATGCCACAATTCTTATATTAGCTCAATCATTCATTCGTGAATCATTGTAAGACGTACGTATTTTTTATTACCAGGAGCTTCTTACCATACCAAAACATGGGAAAAACCATGTCATCATCGTAAAGTTAGGTACTAAACCACATAAAGTTAATAATATACTCGTACTACCAACGGAAGCATACAACCTTTCCATTGAAAATCAAATGTTGACACTTGTCAAAGATTAGCACTCGGACCAAATAGGTCCGAGGATTAGCAGATATAACTTGGCATTTGACAAAGCTTCTTTTCGCAGAACCCATTAGTTGCGTTTAGTTCACTCTGATAAATTTTAATGCAAAGATAACGAAACGTTAAAAAATGTCTACCTCTGGTGGACTCTTTTTTTGAGTTTTTTTTTTATAGAAGAGGGAGGCAAACGAATAGGCGGGTCACCTGATTGAGAGTAATCACCGCCGCCCATGGACACCCGCAAAACCAGAGGAATCGCAGGCGCGTTGCCGGCCTTTAAGGGAGGAATAGGTTTAGGGAAGGAATAGGAATTAGGTAGAGGGGGGGGGGGGGGCAAAGTGCCATTATTTCAAGCCAAATGTTCGTGAGAAGGTGGTACTACGCCGGGCGAGCCGGCCCAATGCGTGCTGCAACGCAGCGTGGCTTTACCACTCAGTGTCACTCATTTAGCACCACCCAGGGGTCACGTGTAGGGTCTCAAGGGTAAACCTACAGACGCGAGTAACTTTAACCCCCAAAAAGAGTTGGTTTGTTCGTGTTTTAACGCAATTAATTACCTATATTACAAAATTTTAATGCGTTGTTGGACTGCCTTTTTGTAATTGATTTGTGATTGACATGAACAATATAAGTAAGCCTCCGCGGCCAAATGGTAAATTGCTTGGTTCAATATCAGGAGGTCTCAGGTACAATTTCCATATCGTTAGGCGTGTTTCAGATTTTTTCAAACCGTGTCGCTTAGCGGTGAAAGAATACTACCACCCCCTCTCTTCCCTTGGGTGTCGTTAGGCGACTAACGGACTAAAGACTGCACATACATCCAACAGCATATAGCGGCGATGGGCTCACCACCTGTCACGTTGAGCACATGTGCAGTCGCTTTTTGTGAAAAATGGACTATGGTAGAGGACTGCATTTGCTGTACTCATTGCCTAGTCTCTAACTAACCCTTAAGGGATAATAGTCGTGATTATATGTATGTTTCCGAGGGTTATTCCACTAAACTCCAAAACACTTTTAGTGAATATTTTATTTATATAAAGTGTAACAGAATTAATAGCTAAACCAGAAAATGGTAGATAGAGTCTAGATAGAGATAGAGAGATAGAGATAGAGAGAGATAGAGTATAGATAGAGTAGATAGGGTCCCATAGTAAAAGTTGTTCAGTTTGATGGTCTCTATCTACCATTTTCTGGTTTAGCTATTAATTCTGTTACAAGTTGTATACAAAAATCGTTTTGTAGTCGAAGTGGAAACAACGTATGGACGGTGAAGTTTTGAGAACAATGGCTTCGGAGTCAAGTGGAATAACCCGTTTCCGAATTTTTGATGCTATCTCCGGGTTAAATGCACAAGCACAAGCTGCACAAGCTTCCGCGCCATCGTAAAGGGCAGCCATATAACCATATAACAATAACAACAAATAACAACAAACAATAATAACAACCAAATAACAATAACCATATATCAACCATATAACTACGAGGTTCAGCTTTCGTTAGCCAGACTCTAGTTTGCGATGAACGTTACACGCACGACATTTTCAGCAGAAGAAGCAGCGGTGGACTCACCACTTTATCATGCTGAGCACATGTGCAGTTTTAAATTGGTAAAACATGGAATATGGCAGTGGATTGCTTCTGTAGTCCTCATTACCTGTTCCCTGACTAACCCTTTGGGGATAATAGTCGCGTGATTATGTAGGTACGCAAATGTGTTTAAAATTAATAAACCTCTCCTCTACCACATCCAGCTTTTCGTATATAAGGTGACTGCTAGAAACCGCAAGAAACTTCAAGGGCTGGTCAGGTCAAGTGTTTTAAACATGACAGAAATGGTCTCATTGCAGACTAACGTAGGTATTTATCGTCCAGCTGATGCGAACGGGTCAACAGACGGTCGGCCGGCCGTTGCCGGCGCGTTGTAAATAATCGTTGTTTTTAATTGTTTTTCATTTTATTTTTCTTATGTTATACTTTAAAATAAATTCGATACTAAAAATACTATCCAATTTTATTTAACAAAATGAATTATTTAATTAAAAATGAAAAAACACGAATTCCTTTTTTGTCATTTTTGTCTTTTGTGTGTTTAGGTAAAACACTTGACCTGACCAGCCCTTGAAGTTTCTTGCGTTTTCTAGCAGTCGCCTAATATAAGGAGGAAGGAAAGAAGGTTCCCCTATAACTCGGGGTCGCTCCTGGCCCAGATGTACGGTCGGGGTCACCGTCGCCTTACCACTTTGCAGCGATTTTCCCCTCAGGACGACTTCGTCATTTTCTTAAACTTGACACTTTCCTAACTTGTCTCATTTTTAACTGGGCTCTTTCTTAGTTGGTCTCTTTTGCAAAGTTGACACTTTCATAACTCGTCTCATTTTTAACTCGGCTCTTTTTTAGTTGGTCTCTTTTGCAAAGTTGACACTTTCGTAATTCGTTTTATTTTTAATACGGCTTTTTCTTTTTCTTTGTCAAGTATGATAATAAGGCTCCCAAGTTTCGTTTATTCTTCGGAACAGGGGAGGGGTAGCCAGTAGGTGCCAGGTTTTTTGCATTGCAGCAATGCCACTTTGTGTTCCCTTATTAATGACGTGCGTGACTAAATTTATACACAACGGCAGTCGGAAAGAAGGTACTAAGCCAAAAGAAGGGTAAAGTATACATGATATTAAATAACTTTTGTCCAAGAACTTTTCCTAAAAAATTAATAATTTTAGATTAACAGCTGTTTTAAGTTTTCATAAGAAACAACGCTGTGGTAACCCATTGGCCCTTACGTCGGAACGCTTTAAGATGTATGTTTAAGATGTATGTAAACTCATTTATTATTGTAGGTACAGTCGAGTTCATAAATATGTATACACTATAGTACCTTGGCTTGTCTATTTAATGTCTGTTTAAACTGCCATACATGAATTATCAAAGCGATTAAAGTGACAAGGTACTAAAGTGTACACATATTTATGAAATGGACTGTACCCATCCAGTCCAGTTAATCTTGAAAAAAATATGAATACAGGTATCCCGTAACCACTTTCATAGAGTTTATGAAAAAATTAATATTTAGGAAAGTGTCAAGTTAAGAAAGAGACCAACTAAGAAAGAGCCGAGTTAAAAATGAGACCAGTTAGGAAAGTGTCAAGTTTAAGAAAATGACAAAGTCGTCCGGAGGGGAGACGAGTTGGAAAAGTGTCAACTTTGCAAAAGTGACCAACAAAGAAAGAGCCGAGTTAAGAATGAGACAAGTTAGGAAAGTGTCAAGTTTAAGAAAATGACGAAGTCGTCCTGAGGGCGATTTTCGTATGAAGCGCACCGACCGCCCGTGTACGTGCCCGTACCAAATAGCCGACGCGGTGTGCAAGGGATTTTGACCTTAAGACTGGTAAAGCGACGGAGTCCGCCATTGTACCTATGCTTATAAAAGCATTTACCTAATCAAACATTTTTCTATAACCGTGTCGCGTAGCGGTGAAAGAATACTACAACCCCCTATCTTCCCTTGGGTGTCGTAAAAGGCGACTAACGGACTAAAGACTGCACATACATCCAACAGCATAGAGCGACGATGGGTGCACCATCGGTCACTCTGTGCTGTAGCTATTTGGTGAAAAGTGGACTATGGTAAAGCACTGCTTTTGCTGTCCTCATTGCCTAGTCTCTGACTAACCCTTCGGGGATAATAGTCGTCATTATATGTATATATCCATTTTTTTTGACATACTGACGTGATGAGTATGCGTGCTGTCACAGTGACCTCAATAGGACTGCGGGCGATCTAGCCCACTTCGCCGTATTAATGTCAATGTAACTGATAGCTCTACATTGGACCACACCGTCATGAGATTTCCCCGTACATTCATAATTATGGTGGTTTATTAGCACTGAAATTCATAATTAATTACCATACAGCCTTAAACGCGTATTAAGTATTATAGACTCTTTGTATACGGGGCGCGCGGCGTTTATTTTTGACTGTAGTCTACCTTTTTTTACATACATACATACATACATACATACATACATACATACATACATACATACTTACATATAGATATAATCACGACTTTTATCCCCGAAGGGTTAGTCAGAGACTAGGCAATGAGGACAGCCAAAGCAGTCCTCTACCATAGTCCACTTTTCACCAAATACCGACGGCAATGTGCTCAGCGTGACAGGTGGTGAGCCCATCGCCGGTCTATGCAGTTGGGAGTATGTGCAGTCTTTAGTCCGTTAGTCGCCTTTTACGACACCCAAGGGAAGAGAGGGGGTGGTAGTATTCTTTCACTCTATGCGACACGGTTAGATACATTCAGTCGTTTCAAGAGTTGGACATTTTTATGGCTGGTCAAATAACTGATTGGACTGACGTTTTTATTTTTAGACTTATGTCGTGCAAAGGATACATTCACGTAAAGGGTTTCCTATTTAATCCCGAAAGCCGTTTTATCGATTATCATTTCAACGAAAACTATTAACCGATCACTCAAATTGAAAGATGCTTTATTTGTACGAAGTTTTAATTAACCGATGTAACGATTCAACGAAAAACCAATTACCGAAGATCATTTCAGCGACCATACATATAACCGACACATTATTTAGCCGATGTAACGTTTCACCGAATTTAAAGAGTATATGGGTCAACGCCTCGGTGGCCAAATGGTCAAGTGCTTGGCTCGATATCCGGAGGTCCCGGTTTCAATTCCCGTGGTGGACATAGTGCGTTTCGAATTTGTAGATTCATAGCCCGGGTTTGAGATCACTAACCCGCATTTGGCAAGCGTGGTGATTAAGCCAATACCCATCAATTGTAGCAGACTTGATTTCAAAGATGGAAGTTTTTACCTTTTACCCTACAGTAGGACAGTATACAGCCTGTACTTTCTTTTATGTCAAAAGTTTGGCTACTGAAACGTTCATCACTCATAATTATAGTAAATTAATAAAAGTGGGATAAATCAAATGCCTTGTCCGATATTCTGTCTCGCACAAAGGTGCTGGAGTGACTGAGGCATCGTTCTATGCATTGTGCAGCCGCGGCATGCCGTCGCGCTTGGAAATAGAAGCACGGGTCACGCACGACACCACTGGTGCTGCCGCAGGCCGCAGTGTTGCCGCGCTTGGAATCAATTTCATAGAAATGCATAGAAACAAGTTGTGTCACTTGCAGCCTGCGGTCCGTCTTGGAAACATATCTGAAGCAACCGCGACCGCAGGCAGCACTGCGGTCAACCGCAACCGCTAGCCGCAATGTCGCCTGGCTGCGGTTGCAGTCTGCAGCCCATCTCGAAAACATACCTTTTTATTTCCAAGCGCGGCGGCATGCATACCGCGGCTGCACAATGCATAGAACGATGCTTCAGTCACTCCAGTACCTTTGTGCGAGACAGAATGTCGGACAACGCTACCGAGGAAGATTATGACGACTTGTTGTTACTTTATGTCAGAAAAAAAAAGAAATGTACCCGATCTTTTATTAAAATTCGAACCAAAGAAGGAAGCTATTCTATTTTAATTAAAAACCATATAATTGGTGCAGAAGAAAAGTATCGAAAGTATTGTCGTTTAAATAAAAATCAATTTGACTTTATACTCCAAATTATTGCGGTAATTTGTGTCGTTAAGGACTGGATGACCGGCAACAAAGTTAATTAATTTCTCTTCATCATCTTCCAAATAGTCGCCATTTTTGTACGTGACACGTGTAAACTCTCTGCGGTTCGCGACACCACTGGTGCTGCAGTCTGCGGTCGCTGCGCACTGTGGCCGCAGGCCGCAGTGTTGCCGCGCTTGGAATCAATTTCATAGAGATGCATTGCATAGAAACCAGTAGTGTCACTTGCAGCCTGCAGCTGCAGTTTGCAGCCTGCGGTCCGTCTTGGAAACGTACCTTTGGGTAATTTTTTTATGTGTTATGGTCATGATTGTTAATCATACAATCACCACCCTTGCCAAATGCGGGTTAGTGATCACAAACCCGGGCTATAAATCGAAAAATTCGAAACGCACTTTGTCCAACATGGGAATTGAAACCGGGATATCGAGCCAAGCACTTGACACCTCAGCCACTGAGGCGTTGACCTACATACTCTTAAAATTCGGTGAAATGTTACATCAGTTAAATAATGTATCGGTTATATGTATGGTCGCTGAAATGAACTTCGATAATTGGTTTTTCAGTGAATCGTTACATCGGTAAATTAAAACTTCGTACAAATAAAGCATCTTTTAATTTGAGTGATCGGTTAATAGTTTTCGTTGAAATGATAATCGGTAAAACGGCTTTCGGGATTAAATAGGGAACCCTCACGTAATTTGAGGTGAGCATCGCCGCATTTGCTGTTAGAGTCAGGCCAACGAAAGCTGAACCTCGTAGTTATTTGATTGGCAACACTTTGTCTCTATGTGTGTCTATCTGAGGTGTCATGTCGTAAGTATGTCAAATTGAAATTTTATCTGAGAAAATTTCAGCTGTGTGAGTGAGTAACCCTATGTTACCCTGTCAGGATTTTTTGAAATTGCCGCGTTTTTACTGGTTCAGCTTTCGTTGGCCAGACTCTAGATGTAAGTATGAAATAGAAACCCAAGGTAGGAGATGGATTGATTGGTAGATTTCTTTTAATAATGGGCGATTTTCCGAAATCAAAAAAAAAAAGAAATTGTTTCGTAAATGACTTCATAGATGGCGCTTAGCATAGATTAGTATGGCGCTTAGTAAAAGACGAGTTCATGAAGAGCATGTGTATGACTGCGTGATATTTATTCTATTCCATAATAGAAATAGGTCCTGGATGTCCTGAATAAAAATAGGTAAGTACTATTTTTTATTTTTTTAGTAGACAAGTAAAAGTGTAGAATTAATTACAGCCCTTAGGTAGGTACGGCTCGGCTTTCATAAAACGACATCTATCAAATGTTTTTGAACTAATTTTTACTTTTTAATTTGGGCTGTCAGAAAATCGCCCATTACCACCAGTCACCGCCAACACAACTTCCTTTTTTATACAGGAGAAAATGCATTACGCATATCACTGTAAGCCGCACGGTACTTCTCTATGTATATCAACATACTCTTCTAAAATTGCAACAGTATATACTTAGTATTTAAATAAATTAAATTTAATAAATTAAAATTTAAGTAGTTCATTAATTTAAATTTAAATACTTTACCTATGCTTTCAAGTGATCTGTGCTTGTCTTGGCAATTTGTAACTAAGGCCACACTACATAATTGTAATGCCTAATCATTACTGTGTATTCGATATTTTTAGTGTGAGACTTGTAAACTGTCCCTAAATAAATATAAAATGAATACTTAATGTTTTTTAAGGTTTAAGCGAGCACTACACATTGAAATGAAACACTTTTTACGGATTAACTCACGTTTAATTTTACTACATTACATAGTTTTTAAGTTTTCTGACGTTTCGAACCCTTTACAGGGTCCGCGGTCACACGGACGCGGGTTAATCCGTAAAAAGTGTTTCATTTCAATAAAATAAATAAATCACTAGGTCCGAGGGGTCGCAGATGGTTATGTGGGACCCACTCCAAAGAGATAGCAACTACCCTATAATAGAAAGTTTTTATACTCACTAGCGTCCTGCCCGCAACTTTGTCCGCATGACTCATGCGGTGTGCCCCGTAAACCCACAAAACCACTCTGCACTCCCCCGAGACGCAATGTCTTGGGTGCTAACTCAGCTATTCCTCGCTTTTCCCGAATACTTAGCCATCATAGTGAGCAAATTGATATTTTTCATAATTCTGTTGGTAAGATACGCAATATAGTTCTTAAGATGGAATAGCCACTTAAATGTTAAAATTTTAATTTTTATTAAATTTTAATTAGTAGGTGCTTGCATAAGATTGTAAAACATTACACATATATATTATGTATATTTTTTAATAGCAAGCGGTGTCTGCTTGTAAGTAGTTTATATACTTAGCATTTATGCAGTAAACTAAGGTTACAAAGAACGATGTAGTGCATAAATTGTAAGTAGACCAAATAAATGAAAAAAAATTAACACTTGTACATATCCCGTGACGAAATACCAAAAAAACAATTCACACAAACTTTGTTCTGACAATTTTATTACTAACACAACAAACAATTAGCCAAATAGGTGCATCCGTTCTTAAGTGTAGCCCGAACACACATTTTTATTTTATATAAAAGACGGAGGCAAACCCAGAGGAATCGCAGGCGCGTTGCCGTCCTTTAAGGAAGGAATAGAAATTGTGAGAGGGGTGAGGGGAGGGGGGATGGGCCCCAGGAACCCTCACTGGCCGGACGAAACACAACAGCATCAAGTGGCATTATTTCACGCCGATATTCGTGAGAGGGTAGTATTCATATTCCCTTGGGTGTCGTAAAAGGCGACTAACGGACTAAAGTACACATACATGCAACGGTATAGAGCGGCGATGCTCCACCTTACACGCTAAGCACATGTGCAGTCACTATTTTTTGAAAAGTAGACACTAGAGTAAGGACTGCTTTTGCCGTCCTCATGCCTAGTCTCTGACTAACCGTTCGAGGATAATAGTCGTGATTAAGGGATGATTTATATTAGAGCGGGCCGTGTCCCGTCTGGGCCGGACGGGACACGGATCATGCACGGTGTAATATGAACTGCTCTGAGACGTTGCATACAAAATGTATGCAACGTCTCAAATCAGTGGCGCCGTCCGTTCTAATATAAATCATCCCTAAATGTATGTATTACTTAATTGACACACAACACGTTGAAAAACCCCTTTTAAAACTATGAGAGAAAATATATCGCTTTAAGTAATTGCCGCGTGAGTTTGTAAGGCGATAACGCCTTTGATTAAATCAAACAATGCACGAAAGTGTTTATTACATTATTGGGCATTTTATTAAATATTGTTTAGGTTAAATAAGGATAATTCAAGTAGAGGCTTAGATACTTTACAATCTATACAACATAAACGTTTAAAATGTCTTCTTAATTCAATCAAACACATGAACTAATAATTATGCAGATTTGAGGTACCTATCACAAGTATAGGTACCTAATGTTTGTGTCCAATTTGTTTATGTTTATAAAAATAAGTAATCTGGACGTATTTGTAATTAATTAGTAGTAGTAGGTATTGTGTGAACATGCCAACTGCGAATTGGAAATCACTAATTACAAAAACACCTATTTTCATCGAAAAAATCGAACACGCTTTTCTTGATCTGGGAATTGAACTCAGGACCTCAGGATATCTGGCCGGGTACTTGTCCAATGGGCCACCGAGGCGGCTAAATAAAAGTAGGGTGAAAATAGCCTTACACTATTTTTTTAGTTTTACAATTTTTCTTTGCAACTTTGGCGATTGTTTCTACGCTCAGGATTCAATACAAGTACTCGCACCAAAAACCAACTTTGCAGCCTTGCATATCTAATAACTATTATTACCTATGTAAAGAGCACGGGGTCTTACTTGAGCAGCCCCAGAAGCAGGGCCGGCGGTGGCGGCCGTCGGAGCCTCCGAGCACCACCCTTGCGAAACTTTATAGGAACAATGATATTACACTTACAATAAAAAAGGTAGATAGATTATGTCAGTAATAATGAGATGATGATGATAATACTAGTGATGTCAAAAATGGACCAAAGCTCGTACGAAAGTGTGAGCAAGATAGCATTACAACTAGCTATAGCGTAAACGAGATGGATAATGTTGTTGGTGGCTTAAGGTAAGCCAATTAGCACAGTTTTATGGTGCCAGTTTGTGGCACATGTAACGCATCTACCTCTTTTTATTGTAACATCATAACATTATTGCATAGCAATACGAGCAAGCACTGCAGTAACTCGGACCATGTTGAATTTTGGACGGGAAATTGGGTTTTTAATACAAAAGTGCCACTTTTAAAAAAAATACAAAAGGAAGCTCGAAAAGTAGGTATTCTAAACTGTCGCTCCCAGTCGTTGTCGTAAGCTGGCAGTAAGAGTAAGGTACCAACCGGTATTGGGCCAGCGTGGTGGGTGTATCCCGATCTCCCCATTTGTTATGGTTCATGCGGGAAGGTTTGGGTTACCTAATCCGGGGCCTAGTTGTGAAACGGTTATAGGCGTATAAAATAGATGATAGTAAAACACACAGCACATCCAGCTGTAATAAAATAAAATAATACAAGCAGAACTTAGACGTATTATTCTAAATATGCACCACAACAAGATCAAAAAATCGACAGGGAGCGAAATAATCAAAATAGTGCGACTTAGTATTCAACTGGAAGGGACTTGAGGTGTCATTTTGAGCATTTGACAAATTGATTAATTTTGTATTAAAAATGTTAAAATTCATGGTCTTCGTTTTATTTGTGACACTATGTTATTTAGCAAAGAATAATCCTTATGATGAAGCCTTTCGATCGTTATGATAAAACGACAGGGTGATTATATTTTTCATGTAACGGGTTCATTTCTGGTTCAACCATGTATTTTTTTAAATATCTATGAATGCAGTTTAAATTGTTTTTTTTAATTAAAATAATGTCTTCTTTCAGTAAAATGTTCCATCTACAATATTCAAGGTACTTTCCCTCCATGTGGCATAGCCGTGGGACGTGTGTATAGTCTTTGACGGGTTGTTGTACATTCGCCACAAAGTTGATTTGCCACAGAAAAAAGTATGTGTACATTCGCCACAGTTCTATTTTTGTAAAGTTGATTCGCCACACTTTTATTTTCGACACAGACAGCAGAAAAATCAAACAATAAGTGAAGTAAAAACGTTATTTATTATTTTTTAGATAGTTAGATAACAAAATAATAGTAAGTAATTATAAAAAATACTTACACCATGCTCACCAGAGCTTGGGGTATTCCTCGAAGCGCACCCATTTTGAAGCGCACCAGACTAAGCGCACCTAAACTATTCCTCCAAGCGCACCCGTTGGCTGCGCTTCAGAATAGGTAATTAAAATATTATATTTTTATTCCTCGAAGCGCACCTACCGTAAAAAATAGAGAGGACCTTAAAAGATTCGTAATATTGATGTCGATAGAAACTAGGACTAGGTGCTTATGCAACTTACTACGTCAATAATAAATTGAATCATGACAGTCATGCTGATCTAAAAGTAACAGGGAGACATAAATGAAAAGAGGTAGATAGGCGCCTTAGCGATCTTACTTACCTTTAACTATCAGGAAAAAAGAAATAAACGAGAAGGACTAGGTGCTGCAACTTACTATGTCAATAGTAAATTGAATCATGACAGTTACTTTGAACTAAAAGTACGGTAGTACTATTACTTATTCTGTGCTAAAAGTACCAGGGTGACATAAATGAAAAGAGGTAGATACTCTAAAAAGAAACGTACGTTATTCGTTATTGATATTTTCTGTTAGTTTATGGTTACTTAGTTCTAATTATTTTTCGTAGGTTATCTATATACTTCCTGCGCCTATCCCTCCATCCATAAAAAAAAAATTAGATGATTCAAAATGCTTATTTTAGGTTTACTGAATAAAGATATCTTGATTGATTGATTAAATCAATAATTTTAGAATAAAATAACTACCTTTCTTTTCGAGCGCTCAAAACGAACTTTCCTTGCTACCGGTACTTTATGCAAAAATGATGTACTAGGAAGACTTGTGGCGAATGTACAATAACGATTACCTACCTGTGGCGAATTAACTTTCAATGTATGGAGTTACAAAAACGTGGCAAATCAACTTTGTGGCGAATGTACAACAACCCTCTTTGACTAACCCTGTAAAACTAAAATCATCAGCTAACATCAAAACCAGCACTATTGTTCTCAAACTCAAAAGATATTAATCCAATAAACTCAATTAATAAGTACTTTGAATTGAGTCACGCAGATTGGAATTCAGTAAATAGGCACAAGAATAATTTGACAGTTACTAGGACCATTCTACACCTAAGAAACATAATACACGATTCATAATCCTATATCTTCCACTAAAGATAAGGATCAAAGTCAATGAACTTGTGGGGTTTCTCAAATGCATAAAAAAAACATTATTTATTTAGCTATAAACAAAGTTAAAAGAAAATGTACTTTAATTTATGCAGAATTAAACCTCCATATTATTCTTCACATTTCCCTATACGGAACTGGCCATCAAACAAAACCAAACAAAAAATAAACAACAGTATAAAACTCATAAAGTTACTATATTCCGCTAGGTATAGTAACTTTATGATAAAACTGGTCACACCTCCGAATTTTTCTTTTCAAAATGGCAAAGTTTCTGCCACAAGGTAAGAAGAAGTGACCTCTTATTGGGAAGTATTGTTTTTTATGAGATTTTCATGGAGACTAGAGAGGACATGAGTCTGACTATTGTGTGGTTCTTGTTTCACAGCCATCACTAAAAACATGCAGGTATTCGAGATTTCCCATATTTTGCTTAAAATATTCATTTAAAATGGTGTGGACGCAGAATCATCGCTGAGATCATGTATGCAGAATACATTGACAGTAAGCTGTCTTAGATAAAAAGTTTCTAGCACTGGTATCTTAGCTAAATCAATATTCTGCATGTAATCAATACAGATCCCTCAAATTTTGGCTTTGGCCAAACCAAAATTTTGGCTTTGGTTTGGCTCTGGGTGCTTTGCCCATATGGCTACTTTGGTGAGTGTTGCCAGGGTATGTATTAGAGAAATCCCACATGTCCTGGACTTACGGTGTTTCTCAACTAACTGTAAAATTCGACCGGCTATAAATCGTACGCATGAAGCAATGGCCTGATTCACGTATTTCGTAATAGTCGAACTGTCGTTTACGTTTAGAAGTCGTCCTATTGAAAAACAGTCACAAATCCGTATTCACCTGTCATTTCGCTAGAACGATTACTCGATAGGAACGCAACTCAGCGATTTGTCAACTATTTAAACTTAATGTTGCCATTACAGTTCTACCAAATAAATTCAAATACTTTTTGTTAACAAAACATGCAGAAATGTTTATTATTTTTTTCCAACGACTTGGAAATTGTCTAATTTGACGTGTAATCGCTGAAATCCGATAAAACTAAACGTCAAAATAATAGGTGAATACCGCGGTGGCAACGATCGAACTTCGATTAATGCACGTGAATACGCTTAAACACAACCGACTTAAACAAAATCGTGCGATTGATACGTGAATACGAAAAGTGACTTCAGCGATCAAATCGCTTGCATGTCGTTGAAGTTTTGTTACGTGAATTAGGCTACAGGACTTGTGTGGTTTTTTTGTGACTTGTGTGGTTTTTTTGTGACTTGTGTGGTTTTTTTGTGACTTGTGTGGGTAGTATGATATCGCGTAGTATGAGCCACTACGCGACACCGGCTCCTATGTACCATATTCTATGCAAAATAACTTTTATTTCATTTAATTTAATCTGAAGATAATGATGAGAATTGGGAGCATAATGTACAAAAGACTCCATGCCTGGATAAAGGTCTCCCGTCTATCCTTCCACTTCTCCCGGATAGTCCGAGACTAGGCAATCCGGACAGCAAAAGCAGTCCTCTACCATAGTCCACTTTTTACTAAACAGCGACTGCAAATGTGCTGATCGTGACAGGTGGTGAGCCCATCGCCGCTCTATGCCTTTGGAAGTATGTGTAGTCTTTAGTCCGTTAGTCGCCTTGTACGACACCCAAGGGAAGAGAAGCGGGTGATAGTAATCTTTCACCGCCATGCGACACGTTTAGGGTTCCATTTAGATTAAGCCTAATCTGAATTTAGCCATAACAAGAAAATAATACTAGTATTATTTTCTTATTAATTCTCCTTTTCGTTTTTATTTAATAGGAACAACAATTGTATGTACTTATCTATTAATCACAGTGTGCCGTGTCAGCAGCGGCTAGCTAAAAGATTACACCAACCCCTCTCTTCGCTTGGTTGTCGTTAACGCGTTCAGTGCTAAACCAAATCTGAAACACGTCTATGTCTCGCTTACCGTGCGGCTCAGAAAACTATAGAGTTCTTTGTCTTGCGAATGGCATAACTTTAATATGGTTCGGTGTAGGAAAGAGATTAATATATATCTAAGGTGTTATTAAAATAGAGTCCAGTGTGCATACCTTAATACCAGATCTCTTAGACCTGGTACCGCACGGAAGAAATAAAATGTCATCACAGTGCGATACCAGGTCGAATGCTTCTGGTACCCTGCACACCTTGTACCGCACCATGCGCTAATATTTTTACATGAACATGGATAAAAATGGATTTAAGTTTCTTAAACGTTACAGGGTTTAATACGCCCTGTACCGCAACAACGATGGTTTTATGACAAGGTGTACAACGCCTTACTGCAGGAATGGGCAGAATTGAAAAATCACTGCTTCTAACGTGTTAAAAGCTGTACTGTACGTACACGTCATGTGCAGTATAATTTGGTGAAACGTGGACTATGGCAATGGACTAATTACGGTTTTTTTTGCCTAGTCTCTGACTAACCCTTTGGGGATAATAGTCGTGACTCTATGTATGTAGGTATGTTGACTAAGCGACAACTCGGACACTTTAAATTCGGGCACAGTGTCCGAATTGACCCTTTTTAATTTTATTATTTTTTCACTGACAATTCGGACACTCTTAAATTATTGGAGCTGTTCAGTACAGTCAGAATCCACAAACTTCTAAAATATTTTGGTAACGTTTTTTATTCTACATATTATTATATTTTGAAGCTTTTCTATCTGACTGTACTGAACAGCTCCAATAGTTTAAGAGTGTCCGGATCGTCAGTGAAAAAATAGTAAAATTAAAAAGGGTCAAATCGGACACTGTGTCCGAATTTAAAGTGTCCGAGTTGTCGCTTAGTCGGTATGTTATACTACAATGATATGTAATTGGGATATTTTTAGTAGGAATTAAAATAGTTACTTCCTCAAGAAAATAAGTACATAAGTAGCACCCCCTCTCTCACGAGATGATCTGTGACTTCTTTCATACTTATCGTTGAATTTTGGGACGCGCTATATAGGCACTGTTCTACTTACCTATTTCATTGAAAAAAAATTGACCTCCCATACAAAACTGTCCGATCAGCTGACGACAATTTAGTATGGGAGGTCGAAATTTTTTTGTCATTTTTGCACATAGGTTTCTTGGGGAAAGTTGCTGAGTTTCATGGGTGGAACTCACTTTTATTTTTTACGGTGAATCAAAATTAAGGGTGTATGTATAATTAATTATTTCTACTGTGCTAAAACATGCCTCATTCATGCAACAACCAATTATTCAAAAGCCGCTGGTTAAAGTCCGATTTGCCCATTTGTTATTATCGGAGAGGGTGAGGGGGGGAATACTAAAGACACAACAGCATGGTGGCAAACGGCAGCGGAAAAAAATGGTAGAAAAAAATCACAGATTAAAAATTATCTTTTTTTTATTTTACATTTTCAAGTTCGCTCTACAAGAGGTTGCAGTTTGCATTTAATTACACAGTCATTCAACTTTATACAACATATTTTTTTTTATTATTTTATTTACATTTTTATAAAAAAGCAGTCAGTTGTGCAAGGTCAGAGGTAGGGTTTTCACTGCCAGCCGTGTCCGTGGCCATGGCCCCAGGGCTCCTCGGGGGAGGCGGCGGCAGCGTGAGCGGCATGAGCGTACTGAGCGAGATGAGCGGCGCGAGCGTGTTGTACTTCAGGGGTGTCGACCACGTATTGGCCGTCGTGCGTCAGCTGGATGTGTGCCTGTGGGCAAATAATAAAATCAACTATCGAAAAAGGAAGGTTATACAATATTACGCTCACGACTATCCCTAAAGAGTTAGTAAGAGACTATGCAATAAAGACCGCTACAGCAATGCCACAGTCCAAAGCTTACTCAAGATGTCAATTGAGAAGTATGAAAAGGATATCATTATGATAATAAAATAAAAATAAAATTAACTTTTAAAAGTAAAGGAGAATGAAAAGCTTTTGCTGGGTTCGTGGCAGACAGTAGCAATGAAACCTTACGGCAACTTGTTTGCGTGATTGTCAGTAAATTTTACCAGTGATTGTAAATTTTTCTAAGTTCATAGAATCAAATAGACTACCATAACGACTAAATTACATACTAACGTTAATAAAGAGCAACTTAACGTAGTCAGAATTCAAACGTAGAAAGAAACAAATTTTTCATTACTACCACAAACTTCATCTTTCTTACTTAAATTTACTGTAATATAAAGCAAGATACAAAAAAATATTCTAGTACAAAATAAAAAAAAATTCTATTAATCCTAAAATCTTACCGGAGGGCCGTTCCATTTGCCATAACCCGCAGCGTAACCTGCGCCGTGAGCGAGCGGCGCGCCATAGCCGAGCGGGGCGAGCTGAGCGCCATGAGCGACGGCGCCTAGGCCCGCGTACCCGTGGCCGCCATAACCGTGAGCGGAAGCGTGCGCAGCGGCGTGAGCGGCCTTGAGGTGAGCGACCTCAGGGGTGTCGACTACGCGGCCGTCGTGAGCGAGCGGCGCGGGACCGTATTTGATGAGACCTGTGGATATAGGGCTGATTAAACTTCCTCTAAAATATAATTCAAACGAGGCGTAAAGAGGCACTTTGTAGGCCTGCAGTAGTGACAGCTAAGTTACGACGACAATCGACATCGGCCTTCCGAAGCCTTCCGGAACGGAAGGAATCGGCTCGTCATAATCCATTGTATTACTAAAATTAGGGACATCGTCAGGCCCGGGTACCTGCCCGTACCAAATAGACGAAGCGGTGTGCAAGGGATTTTGACCTTTAGACTGGTAAAGCGTCAGAGTCCGCCATTGTACGTACCAGCGGCAGGCGCGCCGTAGTGTCCAGCGGCGTATCCGCCAGGGCCGGCCAAGTATCCGCCCGCGGGCGCCCACGCGCCGTGCACGCTGGACGCCTGCGCGTGCGCAGCCAAGTGAGCGGCCTTAGCGTGCGCCACCTCTGGCGTGTCTAATAGGTATTTGCCGTCGGAGCTCAGCTGGATGTGTGCGGGCGGGCCGGGGTATAGCGACGCCTGTGCCAGGCAGAGGGAGGCGGCGAGGACAATCTGTGAAGAGGTATTCGGATATAGTAAGAGTTTACGGTCGAGCTTTGGAGAATCGATTATGCCAGTTGAGTTAATGTGTGGTGGTGGCTCCTTAAAAGAACACTATACCGCCCCATTTTTTCCCTTGCGTGTCGTACGTACGTACGTAGGAATTAAAGACTGCACATACTCGTATATCCAACAGCAAAGAGCGGCGATGGGCTCACCACCTTCTACGATTAGGACATGTGCAGTAGCTATTTGTTGAAACGTAGACTATGACAGAGGACCGATTATCTAGTCCTCATAGCCTATAGTCTCTGACTGACCCTTTGGGGATAATAGTCGTGAGTGAATGTTATGAATTATAAGTTAGTCAGAAGTGGTGGTTAAATAAAAAATTGTGGGCTAGTAACTAATTCCGTCATTACACACGCCGGTGATTTCAATTTCATACTTTCTGGTGCGGTGTGTTCATGTTCATTGGTTTGGAAATAAAGTTAATTTGTGTAACGCGCTTATGATTGACTGCATGAAAGAAATTATATTGCATTTAAAAAAATAAATTGTACCTAAAGTGTATTTCAGGCCTAGGTAAGTTATATTTTTAGCTAACCAATCAGAAAGTAACGTAACACAATATTATATAAGTAGGTATATCATCATTACATATTATAAAGTAAAGTCGCCGTTTTTCTCTGTCTGTGGCACCGCACTATTCTCCTAAACCACGCAATGGACCTTTATGCAGTTTTCACTAAAAGATAGAGCGAAAACTGAGGATGATTTTTGTTTATATTTTGTAGATATATTTTTTTTAAATGGCTGAACTATGACGGTCTTTCTAATTTCGTGTGGACGAAGACGCGGACGGGCCGCTAGTATTAAATAAGACTGCTAGTATATTCACTTAAAACAATAACATACATTTTTTTCAAAAGGTACAAACAAGACAAAAGAGAGAGAGAGATGACACATACCTAACACTCATATAATTTAAGAATACAAGCCAAGTCAAATAATAACATGTTGCCAAAATAATCCATTGTTTTACTCAAATTAGAAGAATTAAAAAACTAATCGGCCTCAAAACAAAGTAGGTAACTGGAGTAATGAATCTCATACGACTTTAATCGCTCGCTAAAAATATTTCATAAAAAAATACGATTCGACAATGCACCCAATGTTCAATTCGGTCCCATTTCTCACGGCGCACGTGTCATAACGTCATAATAAGTATTATAATGTTGTCCAAAGTCGTTGTTTTGGCAACGATCCGTGTGAACTCAACTTAAAAACTAAACTGATGCAATAAGCTAAGCTTGCAAGCAAACTGTAATAGAGTTGTTCTAGTAAAAAACATATTACCTATGATTTTCAAAACTTTTATGACACTTTTGTAGTAAGAACTATTAGGATAATATCACTTTTTAAAAAATCTCTTTGTTGGCATTACGATTTTATCTTTTGCACATTTTCGAGACTAAAATAGTTAAATGCCATTTTCCTTTAACAACTGCACACTAATAGGTTGCGTGTTGGAATTCGTGTGCTAATTAAAATAATGGTTCAGTTCGCGCCCGTTTAAACGACATTACCGATTGCTAAAAGAGTGTGAATTGAGTTTGCGAGTTACGTTATAAAACGACAAGGGCGGGGCACCATTGCACGCACCGCCACTGCAGATGTCAGATAGAACAACCTGGTCTAGGAAACCGACAGTGGACCTATAAATCCTTACGCAAGCCTTTGGTAATTTATTAAACTGCACCCGACATAAGACATAGATAAGATAAAGCAACGATTGGACCGGTGGCGCGGAAAAGAAACGTTTAATTTTTTTGTTATGTTTAATGGCGCGCAAGATTTGTGCTTTAGCCAAGGACGTTTAATTAATACAGTTTATTAACCCTAACCCATTAACCCGCAATGGATCAGAGAGGTAGGTTATGGCCCTATTTTCCCACGTGCTGTTGTTTAGAAAATCTTGTGCCCGACAGTGGATAGATAGGTGATGGTGATTAATACAGGATTTTTAGTTGTATTAGAATGACTCTTTGGTGAAAAGTAAAGAATAGACAATGTTTGTTTCATATGTTAATAATGATAAGCAATGGTGAATTTTTGACTACTAACAAACATAACTAAACGACGCTTTTGGTATTCTACACCTTTATAAAAACTATGAATAGGAACAGTGAAGTCCTTGACTTATTGTGTCCTTTAATCCTTTAATTATATCCTTTAATCATCAGATAAAACAAATATTTAAGTTACAGTTCAGTGCCTCAAAAAACAAGAACAAGATTTAATCTCACGGTTCTTACGGTTACGCTGAGTTTTTTGTATTGCTCAATTTGAGGCTTCAGGACACTTTATACAGCAATAAGGCAAATGGTTTTAACGCAATTGATAATGAGTAATGAGACGTAGTTATAATCTTTTAAAAGCGTGAGTGTTTCGTGAATGTCGCTAGGAACCTTTAAAACTAGCCAAAATTAGTTAGATAAACTAATATACACACTAGCAAGTCAACCTACCCAAATCTGTCAAATTTAAATTAATGAATACTTTAATAAAAAAAAACAATTGCAAGAAAAAGCAGTCTTCCAATTTCTAATCCACCATTCCATTGCTGATATAATGAACAGGTAATGTAAAAAGTATACCTATTGCCAAGGGTTATTGTAACCAATCGTTTTTCCTTCCTACATCCGACTATTGTTGGCCAATCTGCCTCGTCAGAAAGGTCAGCAGACTCTCCCATTGTTTGAGAAAGACATCATCGTATTAGTTTACGTGTGTTGTTTGGAAGTAAGGAAATGTTATGCCAAGGCTGCTTTTATGAGGTTATTCTTTACACAATTTCATCAATTAAAATAACGTATTAAGTACGTGTTCATAGAAAAAAATGCAAATATAATTTAGTTTTTAGAATGTTTCAAAACAAAAAGTGACAGGTTTCCTACTTATTCTCGATACAACGTCAATTATATTTTGTTCGGCTTGGTTACAACAAAATATAGTGCAGATCGACATGATACCACAATTTACTACGTGCAAATAAGCTGGTAGGCGTTCCAATCGGATAACCGAAATTGTTTATTGACACACAATACCTCACCGCAGGCTTTGATTTACATAGTCGAGTAATTTTGTACGTAGGACTCGCCGCAAATGCACATCGCGACAGCTGTCATTAAAATTGATTTAGGTTGGAAGTATTTTAAAAATCGAAACTGATTGATTGTTTTCCTTTAAAAGTTGTTTTTTAGCTGTGTTTGTAGAATTTTTAAGTTTGAGTTCTTTTAAAAATAGAATCCGTATAATCCAGACGCATACTTCTTATTATACGTCTGTGGTATTTATACGTCTGTGGTATAATCGTTTTATTTTTAAATTATAGTAACGATAATAGAGACTACTTGCAACCTTATTAGAACAGTTTTTCTGGATACAGGGTGATATTAAGGACTTCTCTTTTAAAACATTAAGATGTAGCCGGTATTAGGTACTACATCAGGTTAGAGTTATTTTAAAAATTTATTTGAACCTGTTTGATCATTTTCTTTTTAAGTGATTTGGTTTCGAAGTCAACTTAATGATCGGCTATTATCGATTGTTAATAGTTAAATTTTTTAATGACACTTAATTAATAAATAACTTTTCTCAATTGTTAATAAGCGAAAGAGTAAGGTGAGATGCCAATGTCAGATACCAGTTTTAATTAAACCTACAAATTACTATTGTATAACAAAGAGAGCAATATGTCTTTTAATAGAATGTTCGACAATTACTTTAAAAATTTTTAAGTTATAAGTTTTTTATATCCGTTTTGTGTTACACAAGACTCGAAATGTCACTTAAAAAAGTGAGTTTTTACCTTGTGGCCAGTATTTTGTATCCAGTATTTTTCCTAGAAAACTGTGGTCTCTATTATAACTTTAGCCGTCTACTAGTTTACGAATTGATAACACATAACACCTCCTTTTCCAGGAGCGGTAGGCTGATACCTCTTTCTGTTTGCTACGATTCTGATACACATTCTTTGCTTATTTACTCTTCGTTCTATAGACATGCTTGTCTATTTAGGGTACTCTTGACCTGACTTACGAATCAATGTGTGCAATACATAAGAGCTTTACTAAATCGACATTAAAACAACGCATTTGTCTTAACGCGAGCGCAACACAACTCGGGCAAAATTGATCGAGCAAATAGCTCACGTCACTTTTGTAAACAATCGACTTGAATCGGTGGCGCAATCATAAATCGCCGTATCCACAACATTGAGTTATTATTATAACTAAGTTTTTGTACACTAAGTTGCGGCCCAGGGCTGCAAATAGGGTTGCCACCTTTTTTATGACGAATAAAGTATTTTTTTATTTTGTTAGAACAAAAATAAAGTACATAGAATAAAAAAGACTATTTATTTATTTGTCTTCAAAAGCTTACTTTTATTTTTCTTTGCTCTTTGCGACATTTAACAAATTTTTGTCTTTTACATTAATAGAGTATTTTAGCGTACTTTATTGGTGTCGTAGTTTAGTACGCCTAAATGAAAAAGAAGACATACTCTATTTTACAGTACGGGTGTCAACCCTAGCTGAAAACGCCTCTGTGATTGTGAGTGATCCAGCCAATTGTGAACGTTGCGGCCGCAAAGCAGAGCGCAAAGATTGCTTTGCAATTTCGTCTCTAGTTAATAATACCTCAATGATCCGCAAAGAGTTTTCGCTCTGGACTCGTTGTTTATGTTGGCACAGTAATTTTGTTTATGGCCGCACAAATCGGTACGCTAATAACCGCCTTTATGGTGTAGCGGGTATACCACTGGACTGAGATTTGGGAGTTCCGGGTTCGATTCCTAGCGATTGTTGTTTGGTTAGTAGGAAGGTTGCTTCTAAGTCCGCCTGGATAGCAACCACCACTTCATCTTGGTGTCGCTACAACAACACTGTTGTGCTTCAACAGTTAGACATCACCCATCCTGTGACCTGTCAAAGTAGTTTCAAAGAAGAGCAAACTTGCTCTTGCATTCCGCACAAGTATGTTTAGGAACAATGTATAATTAGTTTGATCCAAGTCTTTTAACGCGAAAGGATGTATCTTTATCTTTGGCATTTTATCAATTTTCAATCAGAGATGCAAAGTGCACAGATATTTGTAAATTAGGTCAAACATTTTTCGAAAAGTTTGCTTGAAAAAAGTTACATCATCAAAAAATCGAGGAACAATCACAAAGTATTTATTTAATCGCCGGTCTTTTAATGGAAAAGGTTTGATTACGCCGGACCCGTGTCTTTATCTTTTCGCTTCGGCATTATAGCTTACAGCATTATAGCTTATGGCATTATGTCAATTTAAAATGGTAGGAGAACCAAAGGAGCGCGTACGGCCGCAATCGGTAGGCGTACTCGCATCGGCCGTTTGCATTGCAAAAGCAAGCTGTTGCAATAGATCTGAATTATCATGCGACTAACTGGTGCACAACCAGTATTGCAACGGTTGCCCAAGTTCCTGGTGGCGAGGAAGTGCTATGGCTGTGAGGTGCGAAGGTCACGCGCCAAAAATGTTATGTTTTGACATTATTGGTAAGTGCTTACTACTTCGTCGCGCGTCACTTGTTTAATATTTTACTAGTTTCACGGCGCACATTTTTGTTGCGATTGTGTTTTGTCTTTTTTATGGTATGCGAGTGTGGTCTGAAAAGAGGTGGAGTGGTAGCTGCCGGCTGATAGGACTGCCAAGACAGGGCAAAGTGTCAATTAAAAGTCTAAATTAAAAAATGTTAATGTATTTTTTATTGTTGAATTAACATGCTTTAATTGATTTAAAATGTTAACACAATAAATGCTCTACATTACACACGAAAGTTAAAATACTGAGAGCTTAGAAACAATGAAATTTTATGCTCTACATTATAAACAAAAGTTAAAATACTGGGAGCAAATATTAGAAAATCTTAAATATATAAGTAATAAAAATGTTATTCGGGGTGTAATTCAAGCATCTGTATTGTTACAGGTATTCCAGTAACTAATTTATTAAATGCAATTCACAGGATACCTTAACAAAAGCAGCTGGCGTAAAACAATGTAAAACTTATTTTGTTGAAAATGGAATGCGAAACATTTATTCTAAAAGGAATATATAAAATTGCATTTTATGCAGTTTCATAAAACATTATGTAAAGTTTTAATTTATTATCATTGGAAAAAGCTACTGATTCCGCCCACACATCGAAGCGCGAAGATGCGCACGCAACCTTCTCGCCCGCCTAAGCAGCGACATTGGTTATTATGACAGCTGTTTGGGCGCGAAACAATACTGTATCGGTATCGCAGCATTGTGATGTAATTATTATTGTATGAAAATTAATAAGAAGGTGCACCACCGTAGGCAAAGCCGGATGCATATATTAGTCATAGAATACATTGTTCGAGAAAGATCCTTGACATGATATGCAGTCGGCAAACCTTATTATAAAGTTGTGCTATGATTTATGCGGACTACAAATTCGTGGGCTGGATAAGGTGTCTTGTAAACCGTTGTGCTTGCATGTTTTAAAATATATTAGCTGGTAATGCGATTAAGTGTAAAAGATAAATGGTACTACACAATTATATCTATTAATATGCGGAACTGTTTCACAACTGTTTGAGGTACGTAACTAGCCAGTGTAAGAGAAACCGGCCCCTAAAGAAAAATGCACTGACTAATAAAATCAAACGAAAACCACTTTCATTTGTTTGCCTGTACACTCGATTTAAACATAGAACTTAAAAATATTAAAAAAAATAACCCAGAGAAACACTCACCATAGACTGCATGATTACTGTGTTATTTGTTTCTTAGCGTACAGAGATCTCAAACGAACTAACGTAGGCGCTGCTGGTAATCCAGTACTCGCCCAGAAATTTTCGACTAAGCTACAATACAACGTGTGCACACAACCACCTTCGGAGACAGAATGCCGATTGGTCACAGGCAGCCCCCTTATATATGTAACACCCCGCTCGAAGCAGTAATTGGAAACAATTAGCCGGTCAACAAGTACACTGGTGTAATTTTTAATTGTGAGATGGGCGAATTTCCGCCGGAACGCAACGGGGTTGGTGCTGTAAAAGCGATTGTGGATAAAATCCTCCTTTGAGAGTTTGACTGAAAAACTTTTTAGATTTGAAGCGATTGTTTGTTTGCCACAGACAAAAGTAACATAGCCACGGACTCGTAAAAGGTTAAACATCGAATAATGTGTAAAAATGTTTATGCGCGTAATGTAGTAACTAAAAGTTTTTTGTTTTTTTGTGTAGTGTTAGCAGTGTAGATATTGAAAAAAATAATTCTGTATTTTGTCAATCTTAAAAAACGCTTAGGTACTTGTACAAACGATATTTACTCGTAGCTTTTGGCTTTCAACATAAAAAGTAAATATTAATGAATTTCGGCGGACTGGATAAGGCTACGATAGCTTATTTGGAGGAGCACCTGACACGGAATGTCAGAAAGGAGCAGGTTCGAATCCAGGTCATGAATATTTTTTAAAAATTTTCTAATTTGGTATTTAGTCGATTGTTGAACTGTAACACATAACTGTGTCGCGTAGCGCTGAAAGAATACTACCAGCCCCCTCTCTTCCCTTGTGTGTGTTATAAGGCGACTAACGGACTGCACATACTTCCAACAACATAGAGCGGCGAAGGGCTCACTACCTGAGCACATATGCAGTCGCTATTTGGTGAAAAGTGGACTATGGTAGAGGACTATTGTTGTCTTCATTGCCTAGTCTCTGTCTAACCCTTCGGGGATGGTGGTTGTGATTATATGTATGTAACACAGAACTTCTTTTCAAATTTCTGTTTCTTCTATCTATTCTCTATTTATCTATTTGAAAAGAAGTTCTGTGTTTCATACATATTAACCACGACCAACATCCCTGAAGGCTTAGTCAGAGCCTAGGCAATGAAGACAACAATAGCAGCACTCTATAATCCACTTTTCACCAAATAGCGACTGCACATGTGCTCAGCGAGTCAGGTGGTGAGCCCATCGCCGATCTATGCTGTTGGAAGTATGTGCAGTCTTTAGTCCGTTTTGGGCACAGGAGTTCCCACATGAACAACTTACAGCACATAGGAGATTGAGCCATTACCCGAGTTTACGACTACCATCTTATGACGACAACCTACTTACCTACTTACTGTAATTTTCGCTCATAATCGTAAGTAGTTCTGTTGATACAATTATATATTTTTGTTAATTTTTATATCTCGGAATAATAATAAAAAAAAATATTAAACTTTCCTACAATCCCACCAATTATCTAGCCCAAGAGAAGCTTCGAAGAAACTCGTTAAATGGTTACTAGACAACGGATAAACATACTTAAAATACTTAAATACATACTTAATATACATAGAAAACACCCAGACCCGAGACCATTTAGAAAAATATTAATTTCTAAATTGACCCGACCGGGGATCGAACCCGGGACCTCAGAGATGGCGACACCATGAAAACTGGTGTACAAATCACTCGTCCAAGGAGGTCGTCAATATCAAAGTTCGAGGAGCTCGATGGCGCAGCGGCTAGCGCGTTTGGCTTGCGATCTTGCCCGCTAAGCAACTTTCGCAGTGCCGGGTCGCTGGATGGGTGACCAATTTAAAAAAAAACGTCTCGAGCTCCTCCGTGCTTTGGAAGGCTCGTTAAGCCTTTGGTCCCTGATGTTGTCGTAACATGACAGTCGTTTAAACCCACCAACGTGGTGGGTTATGGCGTAATATCCCCACGTGCTATTATCCACGTGGGAGGCCTGTGCCCAGCAGTGGGACGTTTATAGGCTGATGAAGATGATGATATCAAAGTTCAGGAGTGTGGTAAGGCGGCTCACTAAAAAATGCTGTCAACCCCCCTTCTCTTCCCTTGGGTGTCGTAAAAGGCGACTAACGGAATAAATACTGCTCATACATCAAACAGCATAGAGCGGCGATGGGCTTACCAGCTCGCCACCTATCACGCTGAACACATGTGCAGTCGTAATTTGGTGAAACGTGGACTATACCAGTGGACTGCTTCTGCGGTCCTCATTGCCTAGTCTCAAACTAACCCTTTGAGGATAATGTATAATAAGACTTTGGTGACAATATACACCCTTAATTTTTATTCGTTTTAATAAAATTAAGGGTGAGTTCCACCTATAAAACTGAACAACTCAAAAAATACTACCACCCCCTCTATTCCCTTGGGTGTCATAGTCTATACCATAGTCGGTGGACTATGGTAGAGGACTGCGTTTGCTTTCCTCATTGCCTAGTCTCTGACTAACCCTTTGGGGATAATAGTCGTGATTATGTGTATGTATGTACAACAGTAAAAAAATAAAAATGTATTCGATATTTTTCGTTTACATCAAACTGGCAAACATTTAACTCTCTATTGTCTTTGGTTTCTTTTTAAGGCTATAATGTTGCCTTTATGCCATGACCTTGACCTTTAAATATATACTTTTTTGAAAGAGGTTTTTGAGAGCAGCAACCTTGAAATGAGTAGCGCTAACCCAACCTTACAACAAATATAATAATTTATCAAAACCTACTGTAATTTTCCCTGAGAAGCCTCCTAAGATAAGATAAGATAAGATAAGTGACGCTTTTTAACGGTCTCTGTGGTCTAGTGGCTAAGCGGGTCTCAGTCTCTGAGGTCCCGGGTTTGATTCCTAGTGAGGGTACATCTTTGTGTACTGGCTTTGGCACCTTAACAACAATGTTAATAGCGTTGTTGTGTTCCGACAGATTAGAGATAAGATAATCCTTTCCTCAGTGGTTGAGGATTTCAGGTGAAGTGCGGAGATAGGAAAGTTCGTAAATATTGTCAATTATATCAAGATAAACAGTGGCACTGAACATGTGTTAAACAACACTTTTCTTGCTCTAAGTTATTTTGTTCTCATTTGAAAGGCATTTCTTTAGCATCAATAAATTGAGAAGCATCATTAAAGTTAGGATTTCGGGTGATGTCGGCCTTACCGTCACTTACCATCAGTCAAGATGAATGCCAAGTACTTTTCCGTAGTAGTTAAAAATATTGTTTCAGTCTAAGCCATCTAGGCCGAAAATATTGCACTAGGTTTAGTTGGTGGTATATAAGGCCTGTTCTAAGTCCGCCTGACTAGCTACAATTATCTTATCTAAGTCTGTCCTGTTGTTCCTACTTTTAAGAGAAAGTTACTGTACTCAGTAGTAAGAAACTGTTTTCTACGTAATTGTACACTTTGACATTTATAGCTAAGATGGAGTTGAAGGCTCTCCCAAAATCCGATATAGTGGTAGATTCAGTAAAGTCAAAAGTCAAAGTTTTACATTTAACCAAACTTTTATTTAATTAGTTTCAACGTCAATAAAATGAAAAATTTGGCTTCTAAAGATTTCTGGCTTCAAAAGTCCTTACCTATTGTTTTAAAAATCTAAAATCTTTAGTTAAAAGCTAGACTTACTAAAATAAAGCTACCGATCCCTCTTCCTTCCATTTCCTTGGGTATCGTTAAAGGCGACTAACGTACTAAAGACTAAACATAAATCCAACAGCATTAAGGCGGCGATGTACTCACCACCTATGACGCTGAGCACATGTGTAGTCGTAATTTAGTGAAACAAGGACTATGGCAGTGTTGTAGTGTGAGACTCACCTAACCTCTTATTACAAGTGACACTGGCAATGAACCAGTTTTAAATCATACTTTATACGATGCAGTCGTTTCACCTAAAGCTTCACTTGGACCCCACATTGCAGTGTACTCATTATTTAAGTCTCTGAGAATTATAGTCGTGAATACATACTTAGACAACCTTAATTTTTGTTTATACAAAACCAATTCAGGGTGAGTTCCACCCATGAAACTGAACAACTTTCCCCAAGTAATATAAGTGCAAAAATGACAAAAAAAATTCGACCTCCCATACTATTGTCGTCAGCTGATCGGACAGTTTTGTTTGGTTTCTTGGGGAAAGATGTTCAGTTTCATGGGTGGAACTTACCCTTAATTGGTTTTGTATGAACAAAAATTAAGGTTGTATAAATTCACGGCTATTAACAAAGTCAAAGTCAAAGTCAAGTCAAAGTCAAATTATTTATTCAATGTAAACCTTTACAGGCACTTATTGACGTCAATACAAATAATAATAATAAAAAAAAAACAGTTAACTAACTTATAGTTAAGACTTAACAACTAATCTAACGAGCTTATAGTCTGTGCCAGACAAATGCGCATCGCTACCCCCAGTACCACTGCACGCCGAAACAGAATCGCGTCGAACCGAAATATAAGCCGTGGTCATAGAATTGTTTAAACATACGTATCCTGGTACGATAAAAAAATAGCGGGCAAGTGTCTCTCCCCTAGCGACACAAACGGCTAAAATTTATAGGTAATTTATCGTTTTTTTGGAATGAAAGGTGAAAAATGATAAATCATAATGAATTGTTAACTTAAGTTATTACTTAATGGAATAAAATTAAATATAATTTCCAATTATCGTTTTGATAATGTGGTAAGTAATAGAAATTGGAGTTTTTGAAGTAAAATAAAGTAATGGCTGAAATGAGTTTTGGAAAACATTAGTACCTAACCAATAAGGTTGACATTTTTAATTCACATTTTTAATCATTCAAATATCTTTTTTTCTAAAAACTTAAGCATAAACAAAACGTCAAAAATTAATAAGCATAAAGGACAATGGGCAAAAGTGGTCCAAGAGTTAAGACTAGGTCCTCCACTAACGATACCTGCGGGAAATGAAAGCTTACACTTGCCATATGATTCTGGCAAAATACCATCAAAATCCGTCCCGGGAACTCCCCCCCCCCACGGTCAAGTCAACCTGACCAAAAATAATAAGATTTTACGTTATGTGTGGCGCATGTTTGGACATGTTTGTGCCTGTCTAAATAAGATAAAGTATCCCGTTTCTTCGCCCCTAATTGCACACCCTCTCCTCCAACCCCTCAGGCCAACGTGACCACAAAAAAAACTCCCGGGACGGACCCCGACAACACCCTGCAAAAATCACATGACAAGCATGTACTCTAACCCCCCACAAGCCTCATCAGTGGAGGACCAGTCCCATCCCGGACCAAGTTCTATACATTTTTGCCCATTGTCCCCTGTGTGTTTTAAAATTGTTTCGTTTTTCGTCTTGGTACAAGCACACAATAACTAATATTACTACCGTACAGAAGGTTCACCCTCCAACGACCCCCACGCGAAACCGAAACCCATCGCGTGACCCGAGCGTTCATATTCCGATAAGCACAGCCGACTCGATATTGATTTGACGTCCGTCAGGAGCGCAAGGTTTACGCGCGCGCGTAGGGATTACGAGTTAAGGCTAGATAGATCGCGCTTTGAGTTTTTCAAACCATCTTATGAGACATAGCAAATGATGGTTTAAATTCTGGAAAAAAAAGTATGTATTAGTTAAGGATCCAATCTATTCAAAGTCTCATTCAGTTACAAGTTACAAGATCCAATAAACTTCACTCGATACTCCTTTTTGTAATGTTTATTTAATTTTTGTACTCAACGAAAGACAAATAATTCGCAGATAAAGGACAATGGGCAAAAGTGGCCCAAGAGCTGAGACCAGATCCTCCACCGATGAGACCCGCGGGAAATAAAAGCCCACACCTGCCACATGATTCCGGCAAAAGACCATTCAAATCCGTCCCGGGATCCCCCCCTATGGCCAAGTTAAACTGACCATTAATAATGAGATTTTATGTTATGTGTGGCGCGTGGCTCCCCAGGAACCAGTAACACCAAAGGAATTGCCTTTTACGACACCCAAGGGAAAATAGTTAGTAGCAGGTATTCTTTCAATGAACCGCTACGCGACGGCTTCATAGTCCTGAATCTAAAATTATTTTCAAGGATATTACAATCAAATGTTTCAAAATGTTAAAATATATTGGTTACTAAAGCGGTCTACAAAACACCGTACCTCATGACAAATTTAAAAAAATAAAATATGTACGTATGTATGTAAAAGACTTCAACGCGCAATGTTTGCTACGAGTAATTCTGAGGTATGATTGAAGGTAACGCTTCAATCATACCTGCTCTTGTGAACATTTTTTCATTACCTTTCTGATTAGGTTTTCACAATTCCTATGCCTTCCATAACCCTATTCCTTTCTTAAAGGTCGGCAACGCATCTGCGACTCCTCTGGTTTTGCGGGTGTCCATAGGCGGCGGTGATTGCTATCCATGAGGTGACCCGCCTGCTCGTTTGCCTTCTTATTACATAAAAAAAATAGGTATCACGTTGGTGGACGAGTTGATAAGCTCTCGACCCTGTAACCGGAGGTCTAGGATACAATTCTCGGGTTGGTAATGTGTTTTAATAGCCCAGATCATCAGCCCGCATTTGATAAGCGTGGGAATGGAGTGAATTCCTATCATTTGTAGCGATTACTTGATTTCAATGGTGGAGACCTTTGCCTACCAGTGGGACAGTACCTTTATAGGCTATCCTTTTTTTTCTAAAGCTATATCTTTCTTTCGACTGGGTACCGAATAACCGGAACCGGCGGCGCATCAGTCCCAGAAGGAGATGGCGGGACGAACTGGAGGCCCTTCAGTGGGACAATTGAGGGTAAAACTAATAATTATTATATTTTTCGCGTGGTGTCAGTATGCTTAATTCTTAGAGATATTGATTTTTTATCCGTCCAATCGCCTATCATTAATTATTATATCTGCCACACTAATTAAAGAAAAATGCTAAACTCGTTTCTTAAACTAAAGTAACATAATGACATAAATAAGAATGTTGATTTATCGCAAAATTACGACCATTATCGACAACAATAAATTGTACAAATACTTTTATAATAGCGCCCATTAATGTAATCGTTTACTGCTTGCTGTAAGAGAGAACAACACAAACATAGTTTTCCAAAGATTACAATTTTGTACCTTTTACGTGAAACGAAACGCACCCGTTATAGTATCCACAAGTTTTATACAATATGTATTTTACTATAAAACTTCCGTTTCAATGCTTAATAATCAACAAAAAAATGATTTTGAAAATTTAATTTTTTAATGTTTTTAAAATTATTAATACAAAAAAAGTACAAAAATTTTTTCATAGCCTAACAAAAATATATTTTATATGAGATGGCCAGTATTACGGAACGGCAATTTCAAGACAAAGATCTCATATTTTACTAGCGAGCAGCTCGCCTCACTACTTTGTCTGCGTGAACAACAGTAATGCTTCCCGTAATGCTTTTTCTACTGTCGGAACACAATAATTCTACTACCATTGTTGTTATGGCTACTTGATATAGGATAGTGATAACTAGCTAGGTAGACTTAACACAAGATATAATCAATCAAACGGAACACAATAGTACGTACTCCCCGTTGGGAACCAAACTACAAATATGTGCCATAAGTAAAATAAGTAGTTTATTAAAGTAGGTAATGTTAAAATGCCTCTGGGGGCGAGTGGCTAAACGCTCTTACTGTTATACAATTTCTCTATCTACCTCTACTCTCTATTCTGCCTTTTGCACTTTAATTTTTCCATCCATCCATCCATCCATACATACATAAAAAAAAGCCACTCACCCGTCCACGGGAACTTCTGTAACCGAGTGACATATAACCCCTTCCGTCCACGGTAACTTTTGTAACCGAGAATTTTGCAATTTTGCAAATTCGCATTACGACCACGGTGAGTGTAATTACTTAAAACACGTATTACGTAGGCCCATTAAAATATTTGAGATGATTCTGTGGTTACTAATTCAATATAAAAGTAAAAGAAATCTATTTAATGACAAACATAATTTCACAGAAAAAAATAATGAAATTGCGAGAATTGACAGTTCGCCAAAACGGAATTTTGCTACGTAAGCGTTTTTAAAAATGTCGAAATACTCTTCTACTCACCGTATTTCCTAAATAAGTGCACATCAAAACAATCGCATACTAATTATCGCTAAGGATTATTATGGTTTGTTTACATTTGTAGACAGTGACATTCCAATATTTTTTTTTTCCTGACCAAGCGCCATAAACACGTTCTTTGTTAAGGTTGTTGCTCACTACACCTAGTTCGTAGTTCCGCAAGAAAATTTGAGGTGGCTCTATGGATATCAATTGATCCGTAGAGCAATTGAAACTATGGCATAGTGTAGGAGTACCTTTAGTAAAAAAATGAAATTGCTGACAATTTTGACGGTTCGCCATTTTTTTTGCATAGGATTTTTTTGTGCTAATAATGTGTTAATTACTCTTCGTAATCATCGTTCTTCCTAATAATGTGCACATCAAAACAATTGTTATGGTTTTAGCTATCGAAAATGATATGATTCTTTATAGTTTGAAACAGTGACTTCCAAGTAATAACGACTTCTAAATGTCGATATAAAAAAATTTTTTTAGTTTTTTGTCTTGGAATCTTCATTTTTGTCATTTTTGTTATAGCTTTTCGTAATTAACTTTTAACTTATTAAAATACTGAGTTTTCTAAGCATTTGGTACGTAGTTTAGGTTTTGATATAGCTTTAGCAATGGGTTAGTTCTAAGCTTTTTTGTCAGCTCGGGTAGTCTCGGTCAGCGTCGGCCAACTTTCGGACAGCTGTCAGATTGAGTGGACGGTAGGAGCCATATTGTATATACGGTCGTGGACTGCTAAGTGGCTAACAAAAATATATTTTATATGAGATGGCCAAGTATTACGGAACGGCAATTTTAAGGCAAAGATCTCATATTTTACTAGCGAGCAGCTCGCCTCACTACTTTGTCTGCGTGAACAACAGTAATGCTTCCCGTAATGCTTTTTCTACTGTCGGAACACAATAATTCTACTACCATTGTTGTTATGGCTACTTGATATAGGATAGTGATAACTAGCTAGGTGGACTTAACACAAGATATAATCAATCAAACGGAACACAATAGTACGTACTCCCCGTTGGGAACCAAACTACAAATATGTGCCATAAGTAAAATAAGTAGTTTATTAAAGTAGGTAATGTTAAAATGCCTCTGGGGGCGAGTGGCTAAACGCTCTTACTGTTTCATACAATTTCTCTATCTATCTCTACTCTCTATTCTACCTTTTGCACTTTAATTTTTCCATCCATCCATCCATACATACATAAAAACTAACAAAAATATATTTTATATGAGATGGCCAGTATTACGGAACGGCAATTTCAATGCAAAGATCTCATATTTTACTAGCGAGCAGCTCGCCTCACTAGTTTGTCTGCGTGAACAACAGTAATGCTTCCCGTAATGCTTTTTCTACTGTCGGAACACAATAATTCTACTACCATTGTTGTTATGGCTACTTGATATAGGATAGTGATAACTAGCTAGGTAGACTTAACACAAGATATAATCAATCAAACGGAACACAATAGTACGTACTCCCCGTTGGGAACCAAACTACAAATATGTGCCATAAGTAAATTATGTAGTTTATTAAAGTAGGTAATGTTAAAATGCCTCTGGGGGCGAGTGGCTAAACGCTCTTACTGTTTCATACAATTTCTCTGTCTACCTCTACTCTCTATTCTACCTTTTGCACTTTAATTTTTCCATCCATCAATCCATCCATACATACATAAAAAAAAGCCACTCACCCGTCCACGGGAACTTCTGTAACCGAGTGACATATAACCCCTTCCGTCCACGGTAACTTTTGTAACCGAGAATTTTGCAATTTTGCAAATTCGCATTACGACCACGGTGAGTGTAATTACTCAAAACACGTATTACGTAGGCCCATTAAAATATTTGAGATGATTCTGTGGTTACTAATTCGGATGGATACAAAAATATCTACCTCTACTCTCTATTCTACCTTTTGCACTTTAATTTTCCATCCATCCATCCATACATACATACATTAAAAAAAAAACTTTCCTACACTCACACCACTTATCTAGCCCAAGAGAAGCTTCGAAGAACCTGTTAAATGGTTACTAGACAACGGATAAACATACTTAAAATACTTAAATACATACTTATCATACACAGAAAACACCCAGACCCGAGACAATTAGGAAAAAAAAAAATTTCTAAATTGACCCGACCGGGGATCGAACCCGGAACCTTAGAGATGGCGACACCATGAAAACCGGTGTACAAACCACTCGACCAAGGAGGTCGCCAACATACATATAATCACGACTATTATCCCCGAAGGGTTAGTCAGAGACTAGGCAATGAGGACAGCAAAAGCAGCCCTTTACCATAGTCAACTTTTCACCAAATAGCGACTGCACATGTGCTCAGCGTGACAGGTGGTGAGCCCATGGCCGCTGTATGCTGTTTGATGTATGTGCAGTCTTTAATCTTACCTTTAACGACACCCAGGGGAAGAGACGCTACGTGACACGGTAAGTATCATTTTTCATACTATATATTTCACGCGTCATCAGTTATACTTTTCCGGTAGGAAATGCCGTCTCTTGTATTGGCGTGAAGCAGTAAAAATCACATCCTGCAAATACGACACACAAGGACACAGAGCTATTTCAGTATGGTTAATAAGTTTTAGAAAACTTTGATATTTTCGTCCTTATCTTATATTGAAAAACGATGAATAGTCATAATTCTCCTTTAATTTGTGAGCAAATAATGTGAACTAAACAATATAATGAGCTGTGTAGGGACAGCCCTATTAAATATATAAATAAAGGTGAGGCTGGTGTATTTCTTCCTTTAGATTATTTCAATACAAACATTTTTTTAAATGGTGGCCTTTATTTTATATATTTCGGGTTATAAACATTTTTTAAGTGTTTGTTTGTTTGGTAACTGTTGAAAAACGTCTATGTCGATGTCGACACGGGTCAATGTGATTTTTGCAAATAGGTACTCCACCGGGCAGAACGAAAATATTTCAATCCATCGAAAAAACATACCATTTTTTTATTTCCCCAGTAAATATTGATATGTACGTAATAAATAAAATTACATAAGATAATTATTAAGACAAACGCATAAAAAGTTGATACATATTTTTATGCAATTTTCTGAATAGTACAATATTACTATTTATTAATATAAAGTTGTTGTAGTAGTTAGTTTTTACTGTTTAAAAATGTTTTAATGTTCGCCCATTCCTTCTAAGTCCGGTTACAATTAAGCAGACAATGAACGATAATTTAATATTTCTTTTTCCTAACACCGTTTCGAAGGCGAACCGGGCGGCGTGTAAAAATATAATTACATAGTCGAAATTCTCGTTCCGATACATTATAATAAGTCGCAACGATACTTGTACACTCGTTTAGGACATTAATTGATTACATTACACTGGCGTACGTATGAACTTGTAAATGGAATCGTAAATCAATGTGTTTGCACCTCATTTCGTAAAGGTCGGACTTGTAGACCAAAGTCAACCAGTTACTAAGAATTTTGGTTATGATTTTATTGTTTTAGATTACAATTTTTATGTATTGCGTAGTAAAAGGTTTGAGATGGGTGAAATTAAAGGTTTCTAAGCAACTATGGTGAGGTACGTAGAAGTAATGGTCTTCGTGGTCACTGATGGGTGATAGAAATAAAAATATCTAGAGCTATGTCAGTAATGTTACTTCTGAGGCCGACTGTACCATATTGTTAGAGAATTTTCAGGCTCAAAGTCACCAGTGACTTCGAATACGCTTGGAAGCCGAGCACTCGTCATTGAAACCTTAGTTTTTTTTTTCTTTCCTACACTCACAAAAATTATCTAGCCCAAGAGATGTTTCGAAGAAACTCGTTAAATGGTTACTAGACAACGGATAAACATACTTAAAATACTTAAATACATACTTATTACACATAGAAAACACCCAGACCCGAGACAATTTAGAAAAATAATAATTTCTAAAGAGACCCGACAGGGGATCGAACCCGGGACCTCAGAGATGGCGACACCATGAAAACCGGTGTACAAACCACTCGACCGAGGAGGTCGTCGAGCGCGTCGAGTTATTATTAACACCATTTCAAAAGCTCAACACAGAAGGGTTGTCAGGCGTATGCTTGTTTGATGACTTGGGCGTTTTCACATACAGGCGTTTTAGTCACGTGACCTCTGCGAGGGGTCACCCTTCACACTAAAGCAGGTTCAAGTCGCGTTCGTCTGTCGTATCCATATCTGCCACTCGGACTGCAACCGCGCGACAACAACGCTTCACGCTGCAGTCGCGCGACTAAACCGCCTTAAGTGAGAGAGAGCGCTAAATGTTTCATAAAATAAAAGGGTTTCGAGCAAGAACCTTACCATCAGCACAGTATTATGTATACAGTACTAAACTAGGTGAGTAATCATACAAAGGTAACATATAATTGTGTTGAGAAAACATGCCCGCGTTACTTAATCCATTAGAAACAAAACTAGGCTTTGTGAAATTGGTTCCGTCGCCGCCGTACATATTTTATCTTTTAATTGTATGTGTAACTATTTGCTCGCCTCGTACGTTTACATTTCGTAAGTACACGCTTTAGGAGTTATTATCTTGATACTTATCAAATTTCGCGTTGGCAATTTTGTACGAAAATATTACATATTTTTTTTCGGTTTTATATTTAATATTTATAAAGTTAGCCAGTTCAATTGAATAATGCATGAGGTATGGAGGAAGCGCTGCAGTTATGAGCGTTAAATATTTTGTTTAGATTTTGTCTATTTTTTTTCTAACGAAGCGTTATACATTTTTGTTGGCTACATAGCTGCAAGATATTTGCTGTTGGCTACAGAAAACTTGAGCGTGGCGTACCCTAAGTTAAATTCGTTTTAAGTACAATCGTGGTTATTTGTACGAGGGTTTTTTTTTAATAGCAGAAGGAGGCAAACGAGCAAGCGGGTCACCTGATGGAAAGTAATCACCGCCGCCCATGGACACCCGCAAAACCAGAGAAATCGCAGGTGCGTTGCCGGCCTTAAGGAAGGAATAGGCTCGTTTCTTGAAGATCCCTAAGTCGTAACGGTCCGGAAATACCGCCGCCGAGAGCTGGTTCCACAACACTGTAGTTCGAGGCAAGAAATTTCTTGAAAAACGCACAGTAGTAGACCGCCATCCATCAAGGTGATGTGGATGGAATAACAGTCGATTGCGTGTAGTGCGGTGAAGGAAATCAGCGGCAGGGATCAAGCCGAACAATTCCTCAGAACACTCCCCATGATATATACGGTACAATATACAGAGAGACGCCACGTCTCTCCGAAGAGCCAGTGGATCGAGCCGACCTGAAATAACCACGTCGTCGACAATTCGAGCAGCTCTGCGTTGAATGCGGTCAAATGGAAGGAGTTGGTATTGGGGTGCTCCAGCCCAGAGATGGGAGCAGTATTCCATGTGCGGCCTGACCTGTGCTTTAAACAGTTGTAAACGGTGGGCCGGCTTGAAATACTGACCCGCTCTATAAGTTAAATACTGTATTATAGTACGGCTAAATACTGTATTATACTGTCTGCATACTTTTTTTAAAACAATTAGCCCGACATATGAACAACCCTTTACTATTTCTTACTTGGAAATGGAGTCCAGGCTATAAGACACTAGTGTAGCGTTAAAAATAAGAAAGATGAAGAAAAAAAAAGATAGCATCATACACCCTCAACCTGCCGGCATACAAGGCCTCTTCACGCCACGTTTTAGGACCCCATATCATAGGAAGGAGTCTCTTCACTAATAAAACAACCGTCCGTACTATCTGGATCCCTATACTTCTAAGATATTGAAACGTCGTATATAAGATACATAGACTATTATCCCCGAAGGGTTAATCAGAGACTAGGCAATGTGGACAGCAAAAGCAGTCCTCTACCATAGTTCACTTTTCACCAAATAGCGGCTGCACGTGTGCTCAGCGTGACAGGTGGTGAGCCCATCGCCACTCTAAACTGTTGGATGTATGTGCAGTCCTTAGTCCGTTAGTCGCCTTTTACGACACCCAAGAGAAGAGCGGGGGTGGTAGTATTATTTTACCGCTACACGACACGGTTACGCCACGCAGTGTTGCCAGATCAAATTTTAATATGTAGGGCTGCGCTCAAGAGTCCGTAGAAGTCCGTAGATTGTCTTTACGAAAATTCGTAGATCTACAGACATTTTTTTTTAGCATAAAAAGCTCACTATTTAGAAATGGACTTACCTTACAGTTTGTCTTACATTATCTTACAACACAGAAACTTATTTAATTCACAGCGACATTTGACATTCATAGTTGTCCGTCAGTCAGTGCCGCCAACCAACCAAACCAACGGATAGTTTATTCCGTTTTACGTTAGTCGCTACTCAATCAAAGTCAAACTAATCTTGAGTCAGGCAGGACAGAGGTATTGTATTACAGACAATAAAAAAAAGAACGTAACGCAGGTCACAGTCAAGTTTTTTTGAGTTACGTCTTATTTTACCCAAAAAAATTGTATCTATTTTGAATCTTCATACTACTTATTGTTTGGGTAGATGAAATTAAAGTCAAAGTCAAAAGTCAAATTGAGTTTACGGAATAAATATATTTTGACTTTGACTTTGACTTCAAACAAAATATCCGTAGATTTGAGACTAAAATCCGTATGTCCGTAGACAAGGCTTAAATTCCGTAGATCTATTGACAAATCGGTAAGTCTAGCAATGCTGACACCACGTGTTAAACTAATGCTCACTCTATCTACCTTTATTAACAACTAGCGGAGCCCTCGCGACTTCGTCCTCGTGACACCGTAATCCGTGACGAATTTCTGAAAATATTATATACCTAGCTTTTATAGAAACTGATGTAGCTTCCTAACAGTGAAAGAATTTTTTAAATCGATCTAGTAGTTTCGGAGCTTATTCAATGCAAACAAACAAACAATCAAATCTTTCCTTAAAATATTAGTATGGACTAGCGGCCCGCGCCGCGTCGCCCGCCTGATACTTCGTCCGCGTGAACACCCCCGTAACCCGTGAAGTGAGATTACCTTAACTACGTACAAACCGTAACCTTTGGACCTAGTCTCTGCGGGACTTACCCTTTGGGGATAATAGTAGTGATTATATATACATGTATGTTATATACTTACACATAAAATAAAATAACCCCTAATAATAGCACAGATAAACGAGGATATAAAATAAACTAAGATTTTGTAAATGTATCAAAGACAATTAAGATCCAGTCTACCTGACTTTATACAGTATTTTAATTTTTAAACCACTAGTAAAGTAAAGCTAAATCATTTCGTCAATTACCATAAATCAGTTGCTTAAACGCCATTATACCGGGAGCGAGTTAAATCGGCCTCCACTTCGAACTGATCAATTATATCAAATGATATATTTTCATATTTAAATTTTCAATTATTCACGATCCCACTAGCCGCCGCGCCGCTACTAATATTTAGTAGTCATAATCCAAATGAACATTAATTTGTAGGTGCGTACTTCGAACCTTCCATTTATTTTGTTATTAACTGTAGAACGTGTGCTATTTGGGATTTACGCCATATTGGTCTATTTATATTAACAGTTTATACAAGTTTGGTAATAGGTATATTAAATAAAAAAAACTGGACCAGTGCGAGTCGCCTCTTTGGTCTAGTGGCTAAGCCACCGGTTCTGGCCCAGAGGTCCCGGGTTCGATTCCCAGAGGGGGGTACATCTTTGTGTGCTCGGTTTGGTTGGTGGTAGGGCTGTTGAGTCCGCCTAGCTAGCTACCACCATATTATCTAAGTCTATCGCCATAACAACGATGTTTATAGCATTGTTGTGTTCCGACAGTTTGAGATGAAGATAGTCAGTTCCTCATTGGTTGAGGATTCCGGGTGAAGCGCGCTTCCTTCGGCCTTATCGCCACTTACCATCAGGTGAGATGAATGCTGAGCGCTTACCCGTTGTAGATAAAAAAAAGTCGAACTCGCCCACCGAGGGTTCCGTACAAATTTGTAGGTCCATATTATAAAAATTATTTTTTTCATTCTTCATCAAAAAGCGAAAGCTATACATCATAAAAATAATTTAAAGTCTGTTTATGCTTGAACCCTGTGCTGTATGCAATGATGCCCTTTTATTAGATACCCCACATGACACGGAACTTAATTCAAAATTTGTACCGCTGTTCTTGGCATAAAGACCCTGTTATTTAATGATTTAATTACAAATGTATAGTTATCAGATTTTTCCCTACACTTGTAGTATTAGACGGTAATACTTGCCAAATTTCATAGCTCTAGGTCAACGGAAAATACCCTATGAATTTTGATTCCCTTGACAGTGTCGAAATATACGTTTTTTTGCAGCATAAACGGCCGTATCTTTTTCTTACGTTAACTTAGGAGTTGGATTTTTTCACAGATTCAAGAGACTGTAGACCTGAGTATATCGTTTAAATTTTAACTCGATACCTCCACGCCTTTACGAGGTAAAGGTCTTGACAGACGTATCTGTCTGGATCACTTTACTGTCCGTCTGTTGTGACGTGACAGACGGACAATAAAGTGATCCTATAAGGGTTCCGTTTTTTCCTTATAAGGTACGAAACCCTAAAAACAACTTTAGGTGACTAACGGACTTAAGACTGCATATAGGTACATCATCATCATCATCATCATCATCAGCCAGAGAAGGTCCACTGCTGGACAAAGGCCTCCCGCAAGGATCTCCACCACGACCGGTTCTGTGCTGTGCATCCAGGTATAGGTAGGGTATAGGTATAGGTACATCATCCAACAGCATAGAGCGGCGATTCACCACCTGTCACGCTGAGCACATGTGCAGTCACTATTTGGTATAAAGTGGACAATGGTAGAGGACTGCTTTTGCGGTTCTCATTACCTTGTCTCTGCTCTGACTTACCCTTCGGGATCATAGTCGTGATTATTATGTCTGTATGGATGTATAAAAAAGGTGTAAGTTACACCACTTTACAAAGGGTCCTAAGTAATGTCGTCGACACAAATATGCGTAGGCCACGACCCATGGCCGGCGTATTGTATATCGTGTCAGAAATCAGACCATATCAACCTTCGCCATTGTCTATAAGGTTTTGGGTTACAACTAAGGAAGAATACCTCAACATAATGGTATATCCTACTAATATTATAAACGCGAATGTTTGTAAGTATAGAAGGATGTTTGTTACTCTTTCACGTAAAAACTACTGAATGGATTTGGATGAAATTTGGCATACAGATAGTTTATAACCTGGATTAACACATAAAATACTTTTTATCCCGATATTCTCACGGGAACGGGAACCACGCGGGTGAAACCGCGAGCGGCCGCTAGTCTTTAATAAAATAAAGTTACGTAGAGTCGTGTGCTCACTTATAGAATACTATCAACTCCTTTCTTCCATTGGGTGTCGTAAAAGGCAAGTAACGGACTAAACACTGCACATACATCCAACAGCTTATGCCGTGTCCAGACGTTTGGCAAACCTCAACAAGCCGTCACAAATTAACGTGTGGATAGAGCGTTTGGCTTGGTTTGCAAGCGCTTGTAGCCGATCCGTCGTTCAAATCACAAATCCAAAACGTTTGTAGAGGTTTGACGTTTGCGGTAAGTGCCAAGCGTGCGGACGCGGCATTAGAGTGGCGATGGGCTTACCACCTATGACGCTGAGCACACTATAACAGTTACCTATCGCCGCTCTATGCTGTTTGATGTGTGTGCAGTATTTAGTCCGTTAGTAGCCTTTTACGACACCCAATGTAGGAGTTGGTATTACTCTAGTATAAACTGTTTTAATTAACTGTGCTATATCCAAATATTATGAACCAAAATTCGAGCTGGTAATTTTCCTTCGCATCATTAACTATAGTCGTTTAAAGTTCAACAATGCAATGCCCGCTACTTAGTAACCAACAAACACGTGTTGAAATTTAGGAAACTCACTTCACCTAATTATAATCGTGGTGATTATCAGCCAATTAATTGTGAAACAACTTAACGAACCATTAATGACCTTGTTGCAATAGCATAATGTCCTTACTTAGTTTGATAAAGGGCCATAAGGGCTACACGTTTGGTAATAGGTACGCCCTAAAATCCGACCGAGTTGCAGATAAGCTGTTACCTACTTGTTTAATAAGGTGTGAAATGTTGAGGTAAATTTGCCACAATTTATTCAAATCTTCAAGTCTTGTTGCCCTAAATTGGTAACTTAGAATAGTAACTAATATAGTTATTATAGTATTATTACTAAAAAGATATGGCGAGTATGGATAGAAATGTTGGCAGGGGAAGGCCTCGTTGCACGTACCTGGATCAAATCGGGGAAGTTCTAAAGAAAGGTCATATCAAGAGTACCCTAAACCGACGAGAGTTTGTCATGAGATTAATGAATGTGGATGAATAGAATAGAATAGAATAGAGTTTTATTGCTGATACTGTGTACAATTTGCAGTTGAAGATACAGTACATTTTGGTTACAACAGTCTACCCATAACGGGCATGCAATTTTAAATAGTTGGTTACAAAAATAATAAAATAACCACGTAACAACGTAAAATACAATTTTCCATAGAACATACATCATTGTTTAAATGCATAGTATTCATCCAGAGTACTTTATTTAACAACAACTTTTTCAATATATCGTAAACCGAAATTTAAATTTTGGCATCTCAAGAGCTTTAATGTCTAATGAAAGGTGATTGACTTTGTTGTAATCTAAGGTGATTGAATACTTTAATGCTATTATTGTAGGGACTCTTAAAGCGTGCCTAATTATTCATTCTTGAAATACTTATGTCATATTGGTATTTATTGCAGACATTTTCACGTGCAGTAGATTTATTTTTAAAGAAGACAGAAAAAAAGAAGCGAGAGAAGTCCGTAAGGATTGCACCAAGTGGAAGGATGAGGTCTCTGCCTACTTCTCCGGGAAAAATGCGTGATGTATGTATTTATTTATTTATTATGACACACTAACAGTGAACTTCAGACCAACAAAAAAAGAAAGACTTAGCATTACACGCAATTTTAGTTAAGCCAAAAATACCGTGCTCAATTTTTGTTTTTATACTAAATAGGTTGCATAGCCTGGGTGCATTAAGTCTACATAGGGGTGTACTTAAATCACCTGGGTGAATTAAGTATACTATTTGGTAGACTTAATGCACCCAGGTGATATCAGCCAGGTGAATTAAGTCTACTAAACCGTTATTACGCGCTTTCACGCTCAAAGATGCAACACAACCATGCTCATTTTGTTTAGTTTTTTCTTATTTTGTTGGTCTGAGCTCGTACTAAACAAAATGAACATGGTTGTGTTGCATTTGCGAGCGTGAAAGCTCGTAATAACATGAATGAGCACTTTTGGCTTCACTAAACTGTGTGTGATGCTCCGTCTTTCTTTTTTTGTTGGTCTAAGCAGTAAACACAGTAAAAATTACAGAGAAAAAGGCGCAAAAATGTATCTGATGCGAACACTAATGATAGGCGTGTACAACATTCACATATTATCACAATTAATTACAGATAACATAGCGTAATATTATCAAAAAGTAAAAAAAAATGCATATTATACAAAGTTTTAGTTTTAAAACTATAAATAAAAAAAAGCTGTAAACATTGGTAAGCAAAATTGAATAAATAATAAACCATGAAAAAAATATCTACAAATAAAACAATCAACACCATGCAGTGTTGTATTATATTAATACTAGCGGCCGCTCGCGGTGTCACCCGCGTGGTTTCTGTTTCTGTGGGAATATCGGGATAAAAAGTATCCTATGTGTTAATCCAGGTGATAAACTATCTGTATGCCAAATATTACCCAAATCCATTCAGTAGTTTTTACGTGAAAGAGTAACAAATATCCATCCATTACTTTCGCGTTTGTAATATTACTCGTAGTAGGAAGGATAGGATGTTTTTATTAAATGAAAATGATTCCAGTATTTTAGTATTGTATTTTCTAAGTGAGTCGTGAAAAATATCTAGCCCTACTACTAAAAATATGTGTGTGAATGTGAAGTGAGTTGGATGGTGGCGGCATATTAATATAATTCTACCAACCTATCTCCTTTCTTGGGTGTCGTAAAAGATGACTAACGGACTAAAGACTGCACAGACATCCAACAGCATAGAGCGGCGATAGGCTGAGCACATATTGTGCAGTTGTTATTTGTTGAAATGACAAGTGTGGCAGTGGACTCCTTTTGTGGTACTCATTTGCTTAGTCTTATAAACCTTTTAAGGTAAGATTTAGCTTATCATGATTGAAGGTGTAAGGACTTAGACTTAATTTTATTACTCTTCATAGTCTTTTGATTTCAAGATTTGAGGGTTAAAAGTGAGTCTAGTCTAAAACAAGGCGAGTCTTTGTTATAGACCTTTAAATACTTAATTTCTTTCATCACTGCCTCTAAACAGTAAATAAACTTTTTCATAATATTTAAGACTAGCGGCCGCTCGCGGTTTCACCCGCGTAGTTCTCGTTCCCGTAAAAATATCGGGATAAAAAGTATCCTATGTGTTAATCCAGGTTATAAACTATCAGTATGCCGAACTTCATTAAAATCCATTTAGTAGTTTTTACGTGAAAGAGTAACAAACATCCATCCATACTTTCACTTTCAATGTCCTATACCTACAAACATACATATAATCACGACTATTATCCCCGAAGGGTAAGTCAGAGACTAGGCAATGAGGACAGCAAAAGCAGTCTTTTGCCATAGTCCACTTTTCACCTAATAGCAACTGCACATGTTCTCGGCGTGACAGGTGGTGACAACGCCGCTCTATACTGTTGTTGTGCAGTCTTTAGTCCGTTAGTCGTCTTTTACGACACCCAAGGGAATAGAGGGGGTGGTAGTATTCTTTCAACGCTACGCGACACAAGTATTCTATACCTATCTAAATATCAAAACTCATAATTTCCAACTGAACTAAACAATTTGTTCGGAAGCCTGCCCTGCTATTTAACAGCCACTGCGCTTTGCGAAATGTCATAAGCTAAGACTTGAGTCGTGACTTAGCACTCTATGCTGATCGCTTTGTGTATCGGCTAATTCTTTTTGAATTGCAAGGTAACAATATAACGAAGGTAACTGGAGTACTTGTGTTTATAATTAAAGTAAGCCGTCCGTGTGGTGTTGGGGTTAGATTAGACATTGATTTTAGAGTCAGAGGTTCTATTCCCAGCGGTGGGGTAGGGACATGTTTGAACTCCGTTTCGGTGTACATACATATACATCACACTAATATTATAAAGGCGAAAGTTTGTGAGTGTGTATGTTTGTTACTCTTTCACGTAAAAACTACAGAATGGATTTGGAAGAAATTTGGCATACAGATAGTTTATAACCTGGATTAACACATAGGATACTTTTTGTCCCGATATTCCCACGGGAACGGGAACCACGCGGGTGAAAACGCAAGCGGCCGCTAGTAGTAAATATAATCACGACTATTATCCCCGAAGGGTTAGTCAGAGACTAGGCAATGAGGACCGCAAAAGCAGGCATCTGCCATAGTCCACTTTTTACAAATAGCGACTGCACATGTGCTCAGCGTTACAGGTAGTGAGGCCATCGCCGCTCTAAGCTGTTGGATATATGTGCAGTCGTTAGTCCGTTAGTCGCCTTTTACGACACCCAAGGGATGAGAGGGGGCGGTAGTATTCTTTCACCGCTACGCGACACCGTTTCGGAGTAGCATATTTTAAGTATATATATATTTTAAGTATATATAGGCTATATATAGCCTAGCTATAGGCTAGCAAATTCATACGTGAGAGTCCCATGCTCTGCGGGACGGGGGGCGAAAGGTTGCGGGGGCAAGAAAGATGGACTAAGCGACAACTCGGACACTTTAAATTCGGACACAGTGTCCGAATTGTCTCAATTTAATTTTATTATTATTTCACTGACAATTCGGACACTCTTAAATTATTGGAGCTGTTCAGTACAGTCAGATAAAAAAGCTTTTAAATATAATATTATGTAGAAAAAAAAACCTGTCCGAATTGTCAGTGAAAAAATAATAAAATTAAAAAGTGTCAATTCGGACACTGTGTCCGAATTTAAAGTGTCCGAGTTGTCGCTTAGTCGAAAGATCAGAGCGGGCGGCGAGACCGCGTAGTAGCAACTTCAATTGTGTGCAGATGTCGCCGCTTCCGTCGCTCGCAGACCGAATGTCACGTAGGAATAGCTAGCATATATAGCAATCGCGGATCCCACCGGGATTGAAGAGGTCCGGCGGCACCACGTCGTCGCCGAAACTGACTGTACCAACACTTTTATTTATTCACGGCTCGGCTCCATTCATACCGATCACAATGGCGACGCGTCGGAGCTCCGCAATACAGGGTCTAATAAAATCATTAAGCGAACGTTTATCTATACATCATTCTGAATACTATGACAAAAAATGGGCTCCAATTTTATAGTGATTTTTCAAAGTTACGTTTTCTAACAAACTAAATCAATTAAAATAATACACATCATGAAACATCTTTACTAACACACACGCAAGTGTCAATTAAAAGATAGCTGAGTGTGCTCCGAGTTTAGTGTGCATGTTCTGCTATATTTGTATGCGTGTAGTACAGCTGTACGGGTTTGAAAAAGATGTTGTTGATTATTGTTGATTATCTCGGTAACGAGCCTGCAGTTTAGGATCAAATTTGGTGAGCATGCTCAGTGTGATGTATAGATGCTCCTCTGAAACGTTCGCTTATTGATATTATTAGACAATATGGGATATCCCATACCGTTCGAAAACTTTTTAATTAAACCCAAAATTGCAGAGAAAGATTTTCATAGTGCGCGAAGGCACTTTTTTGAGCTCATCGATTGAACTACTGTTCTAAATAAGTGAAATAAAAAAAAATTGGTTGCCTGTAAAGTCGGTATACGGGCGAAAGTTTTACGTGACAACGACTTTGAGTGGTAAAATAATTTTAATGTGAATATTCATTCGTATAGTAGGAAGAAGGATGAAATCTCTCTCGCTCTGTCTCTCTCGCTCTTAGGCGGGCTAACTGTGCTCGAGTGGAAGGGACGCGTGCCTTTCACTTTTTATGTCTGTCTCTCTCGCTCTTAGGCGGGCTAACCATGCCCGAGTGGAAGGGACGCGTGCCTCTCACTCGCTCTCATTGTGAGCGCATAACGTGAGCGGAGCGTAACGCAGTTTCTTGAAGTGTCACCCGGCAAACCAATTTATAAGACGTTGTCACGTCAAAAATTATAATGTTGTCTCTTATGTAGTCGAATAGTGCGTAGCGGCCTCGGAATTTTTAGATATCATTGATTTTATATAGGAACAAAATCTTATTCTATTCAAAAAACTTCGAAAATCGCTATAAGTTAACTGTGAATTTCTCCTCTCTACGATAATATTATTGAACAAAATTGATATTTATTTATTTATTTATTTATTTATTAGAGTAGTTATTACTTCATGAGAAATAAATATTTTATAACGAATTTATTATCCTATTCGAAAAACGATAAATACAACTGCGAAATTCCTACTAAATGGGATGCGCCGGCCGTCCGAATTCAATTTATGCTCACAGAATGGAGATCTATAATATTATGCACAAATTTACTATCCTATTTCGATAAAAACGATAAATACAACTGCAAAATTACTACAAAACGCGAAAATGGGCATTATAAGCAAAAAGCTACTTTTGACACCGACCGTACAAATTTTAATTAAAATTATTAGTTTATATTTTACAAACTTATCTACTAATCCCTATTTATAAGTCAAATGTGTTTTATAATAAAGTTGTAATTTGATAACAATGTAAATGCGGTTGGAACGTGACTTTTTGCAACAATGTCCGTATTATGCCGTACTTCAGATAATATTTACTGTATTGGCACCGTAATGTTATTAGCACTTGAACTAACAATGTTATAGAGCTGTCGAACTATATTATAAAGGGGTCTGATACCTCCAACAGAATTGGAGTTCTTATCTGTTTATTATTTGTCTTTCATTCCAGCTCTCGCTTTTATACCCCGCGCACTTCCATTCCTCATACTAAGTACCTTTCATAAATTACACATTATGCTGTTTACTACCGCCTACACCAATACCAATATGCCATCTGACTATGCATTTATTCTAATTCTTTATTATTAATTATAAGAAAATGGTATGGAATTGAATATTTTTGCACAGGGTGTTCTAAGTATATAATCCGGCAACAGCTAATCGGGCCTTCATAAACAACTATTTTTGAGCAACGTAATCTAAAGGATCATGGGTAACATGGATCACTGCTCCTTTTTATACAAATAAAAGGAAGATGAGAACTGCACATACATCCATCAGCATATAGCGGCGATGAGCACATGTACAGTTATAATTTGGTGAAACGTGAACTATGGCAGTGCACTGTTTCTGCGGACTTCGTTGCCTAGTCTCTGACAAAAACCCTTTTGGGGAATATAGCATTGAATCTTAAAATGTATGGTATTTGGTTGAATCGAATTTCAGATCGAGTAATTAAAACATAGCTGTACTGACCTACAACGCAACGGTTCGATTGCGGTCCAATATTACTTGTAAGGTGGATTAAAACCTCTTTGTTAGCACTTGAGCCTGACCTTTTCGTCTTTGGGAGTGGCAACACAATATCAGAATCACAATCACAATATCTTCTTGGCGGGAAAGTGAAACGTCATGTCTGTAGTTTTGTCTTATTTTCTAAAATTTGTGTGTTTGTCGATTATTAATGTGAAATAATGGTGGATTATTATCCGTTAGGTGTTCGTGAACGTGCATGAGTGTTGGCAAATAAAACAAAACAGTGCAACATTTCAAATTCTCTCAAGAAGTCCGTGTGAGATTCTGTAAATTCCCACATCTTTACTGGAACTCAAGGGATTTGGGGGGAATATCATTTAGCTTAATATCATCACTCATTATCATCTTAAAATCTTAATAAATGAACTCTATTATTTCGACTGAAGTACCAGTATACATGGTCAAGAAACAAATTTATCAAAAAAAAAAATCATCTATTGGAGTTTTGAAAAGCATACTGATGGGCTCACCGCCTATCATGCAGAGCATGTGTGCAGTTGTATCTGGCAAAACGTGGACTATGGCAGAGGACTGCTTCTGCGGTCCTCATTGCCTAGTCTCTGAATAACCCTTTGGGGATAATAGTCGTGAATCTATGTGTGTATGAAATTTTTTTTTAAATTTTTTTTTTAGTACTAGCTTTTGTCCTCGGTTCCACTCAAGTTAATGTAGATTTTGTCAATCAGTTGGCTTCTGTTGCTCTAATAAATATCCCCCATATTCGTTTTTCATGAAAATCTCCAATGTACAGACATCGGCCCGTTACAATTTTACTTTAAGTATAGATTTTACTCGCATAACATTGAGAGGAAACACTACGTCGACGTGTCATGCAAAATTCTCATACAAAACACAGAAAAACGACGTTTCGTAGTCCCTTGTTACCTCCTTCACAACTTAACCAATTTTTATTACTTTTTAAGCATCGGTTAGAGAAAGAGATTTTCTATGTCTGTATGTTTGATTTTTTTGCATTAAGTCATTCGATTAATAACCAGGAGCCTTTAAAATTTAGCGAAATCACTCCGTTTTAAGGCGTGCGTCTTCAGAAACATTAAGTGGCTGGTTTAAAAAAAATCAAACATGCAGACATAGAAAGTATCTTTCTTTAACCGATGCTTAAAAAGTAATAAAAATTGGTCCATTTCTGAAGGAGGAAACAGGGGACTGCGAAACGTCGTTTTCTGTGTTTTGTATGAGAATTTTGCATGACACTTCGACGTAGTGTTTCCTCTTAAGATTGAAGCTACGGTTGTTATCACTTGTTATAATTTAGGAACGATTTGAAGGTCAACTTTATACACTTGTTCAAAATAATTGCATATCCTTTTAGCGACGCGACGCACCTTGGAACGTCGTTGTTATCTCGAAAGGGGTACATCAACTTTATTTATGGACCGTTAAACAATGTTCAGAATGACTTATTTGATGAATTAATCCGATATACAAGGTGTTCGATTTAGCATGCCGTGGTAGCCTCTAATTGAGACGACACTTAGTTTTAAGTCAATATGTTCTATAATGCTTGTATTTGTGTTTGTATTGGTGGTTGGTGGTGGCAAAAAAAATTTTAGACGATTCATAAATGCTTTTTAATAAGTTTACTTTAATAAAGAGATTATGACTACTACTATGGTTGTATTAATATAAGTAAAATAAAATAAACACGTTCACAGTCACAAAACCAGACACAATTGAAATTTAATTGTCTGTCGATCACCGGTGACCTACATGGCGTCTGAGGCGCTGAGGTGTAATGAGCAGTGGTCGGAGTAGGTATATTGATTTTAGATACTTGCGTCATGATATCATAACATGGACATGCATTTCTTCCGGAATGTACCGGAGTTTCCAAAAATTTGGTAAATAGAGTAATAAAATAAAAAACCATATGTAAGCAAACAAAATTGTTTATTGTTAATACAAATAATCATTATTACAGTTTTATTAAAAATAATTATTTTTAATCCTCATCGGTTACAAGTTCTACATTTTGATTTTCTGTCTCTATACAATTAAAATAAATAACTATAATTTTTTCAATATTTTCTAATTTTAAGCTATTTCTTTTAACATCTAAGATCCATTTGTAAGTGGAAAATGATCGTTCAACATCTGTAGATGTCAATGGAGCGAATTTGAAATAAAGTTTCTGATTATTTGCTACGCTTTTTTCAATACTCTCGCTGTATTCTCTAATTGTATCTAAATCTGGATTTCGTTCCATAACTGATTCTATTTTATTTTTTATATTCTCATTATTGCACTCGTTAAGCGTAGCCCTTACTTGATCAAATACTAAAAGTGAATCAGCTAGAGATAAATTTTGTTTTTGTAACTCTTTTAGGGCTAGTAGTATAATAGAGTAATTTTCTTCAATATATTTTAAATCATTTTCTAAATTTTGTTTTTCCAAAATGTTTTTTGCGTTTCGTATGGCTATAGCATCAGAACTGCTCAAGCAGGATAAAACTTCTTTTATTTTATCTAAATGTTGAGCGTAGTAAGATGCTGCCTGTAACCAAGTACCCCATCTGGTAATGACTGGTTGCGGAGGCAACGGTAAGTCAGGATATTTTTCTTTTAAAATGTTTACCCTACTAGGAGCCTTTAAAAATACTTTTTTAACATTTGATATAAGAATATCAACATCGTTGTATTCTGACCTTATCTGCTCACTTACACGATGAAGAGCGTGCGCCAAACATGTCACATGCTTCATTTCAGGTAAGTAATGTTTTAAATTTCGCCCTGCAGATAGCATGTACGCTACACTGTCAGTGCAAAGCATTAAAATATTGTCAACTTTCGCTTCAAAAGTGTTTTGCCATAAATTTTCTAGACATTGCAGTACAAATTGTGTTATTGTTTGTCCATTTACTGCTGTTAGCATTTTACAAGCAATCAAATAAGGCCGGCCTGCACTATTACTAGGATGCAATGGTTTTATTAGGAAATTGACTATGTATCGACCAAAAATGTCTGTTGTCTCATCCAGCGATATCCATAGTTTCTCATTTTTATTAGTTTCATAAATCGAATTGATTTTATTCCTATAAAACTTCTCCAAATAAACTTTTCGTAACTGTGATTCGTCAACCACTTTACGATTGGTACAAACGCAACAACAAGTACTGCACATATATTTCTGAAAAAACTCTTTGAACGCTGGATTTTTCATTTGCGACCAAGGAATATTGCATAGAATCAGGAACTTAATGAGGTCGAAGTAAAATTCCTCTTGCGGTCTCTTAAATTTTCCTTGATGTACAGCGCCTTCAATGTGTTTGGTAATGTTGCCTCTATTCACAGCTTTCAAATGACTTTCACACTTTGTACAGTATATAGTGCCACTAGCGTTATCGTAAAGTAGCTCAGGATAGTGCAATAACCACTTTTGCACTGTTTCAGCCTTGACCTTTGCCATATTTATTTATATCTCACCTAAAACAATGATTTAAATTTACAATATATACATACACAACTGTAAAGTCGATAATGAAATTCTGTTTCATATAAAGTGTTTTTTTTAACTGAAGCGGTGATAGCCCTGCGGTGTGCGTACCGGACTCTCATGCGCTGTGATGATTGCTATAAAGTGATTTTTTTAACTGTTTCCAAGTTCTAAAACCTTCTTAAATAGTGAAAATAATTAAAACTTACCCGTACAAAAACAACTTCAAATGGGCCCAATCCAAGAGTAATAAATCGATGTCCGTAGTTATAAGCCAAATTCGTCGTTTTAAGTAGATTTCAGAAGACAGTAAACAAGCCAGGGTCAAGTCAAGATATTCACAACACATAAAATAAGCGCACTCCACGAACCGAAATAAGTGAGTGAGCCACTTGGTCTGGATGTCGGTGCGAGCGCATTGTTTTCGAACAAACAGTCAATGAGTCATCCTGGATACTTGATTCTAATTGGTCAGATGCGTTGAGCATAGAGATAAGAGGACAAAAGACCCTGTTTGCCGGATGTCGTGTGTTGAAATGAATATTATTATTATATCATTTTATACATGCTTAGGCTTTTACTCCAACACTTTTACTACAACAAGGTTTTTACACACCAGTCATTTTTTACTATTAAATTCTGGTCATCTACGCCACTAGCAGCATAGCGTTGAGAGTATTGATACATTTTTAACTAGTTTCATGTAATAATTTCGATGTTTCGGTATTTTTATCATAATAATCCGGAAACTCGGAGGAGTATCCATATTAACATATACGTTTGATGTCAGTGACCTTAATTCAATATACCTACTCCGACCACTGGTAATGAGACACGCAAGTAGCAAAATGTGGTCATGTAAGTATCCTAATACCAGATATTTTTTAGTCCTATAGAAATCCTATTATCTTTTATAGGACCGCATTTGGGCGCACTTTACAGGACTATTCCGACCTACAGTTATTTTGTTACAGTCCGGTAAAGTGCAAATTGATTTTATTACTATTTTATTGAGTGCTTCTACAAGATCACTGTGTCCTATAAAGATCAGATACACGCACTGAATCAGTGTCATTATTCCTATAACGATCTGGCGCATGCCGCTAGTGGTGCAATTTATCCAAGAGTGGTAAATGTGATGCCATAACTAGAGCATATATTTTTCATTAATTTTGTCAAACAAAAAAAAAATTTTTTTATAAATATTGGAATTGCAAAGGGTAATTTTTATTACTATTCGTTATTAAAATTACATTAAACCTTCGCGGGCGTCCCCAGAACACCCTACCAAATATTCACCCCAAAAATTAAACCCATTACAGGTTTCGAAACGCAAAGAGGACAAACATACAAACATTGATTTTTATATAAATATATAGATACACAAATAAGGTTTCATAAATTGTTGTAAATTGATTTTGCGGGTCCGGTACATACATACCTACTTACATATAATCACGACTATTATCCCCGAAGAAGGGTTAGTCAGAGACTAGGCAATGAGGATAGCAAAAGCAGTCCTCTGCCATAGTCCACAAAGTGGGTGGATAACTTTTTAGTTTTTACAGTCATTTATAGAAATTGACTTGCAAAATAAATTTTATTGATAAAGTATTCGATGATAATAAACATATGTTTATGCGCCTTCAAAAGAAAACGTAATTATTATTTGTATATTCATTAATTATTAGTAAATACAGCCGTCATCAGATCGGACTGCGGTTTATATTGTAATGCATTTATCAAGAGCTTTACAATGCATTTTAGTCAAAGTTAATGTTATTATAGGATCATAGTCATGGTCACCATATTGTTTAATGGTTGTGAACAGCCGATCACTCTATTAATAGCAAATGCAATTCACATATAAGTAAAATCTTACCTATAATAGTAGCAGGACGTGCAACTTTGGTGCTAGAAATCCATTAGGAGTCACGACAAAGTCAAATCAATCTTATAATATCTTCGACCTATAGTAGCTATACCCAAAACGTTTACAGAAGAACTTTTCTTATAGAAGAATAAATAAAACGTTAACAAGAATAAATAGTCTTATTAAATGCATTGTTAGGAGCTTTGATATTTATTCCTATAACATGCACTTTAAAAACGTAAGTTCTTATAAAAATCCTATAATGTAATCCTGTAAACGTTTATAAGAGGACGTAGTAGGATCGGAATTGCTTGTAGCGTAAATGGTCTAATAAGATGTTCTCGTAAACGTTTATAGGACTGCGTAATAGGATCGAAATTGCTTGTAGCGCAAATAGTCCCTTAAGCTGCTTTTACAAGATCAGTGATTTTAATCAAAGCGTCTATTAGTAGCTATAAGATGTTTGTCTTATAAGTCAACAATTATAGGAGAATATTGACGCTTTTATGTAACTCAACTAACAATCATTACTTTAGATAAAGATAAAGATAAAGATACTTTATTTGTTTGGACACGTGTATAAAAAGATATTAAAATTAATCGTTGCTTCAACATGCCATACCATAATCGGTGTACAAATTAAATAAAAACTTTAATAAATCCATGCTTCATAATAAAATCAAAATATTAATACATTAGAATTACATTTTTTAAACAATATTAAATTAATGTTAAATAATAGATATGTCAATAATATTAAATTGTATAAAATTAAAAAATAATAGAAAATAAAAGATATAACAACAATAAAATTTCACTATGTCACAAAGTATCGTTAAAAAAATCTGATATGGTGTAATAACATTTTTCGCAAAGTATTTTTTTTATTCTATTTCTAAATTGACTAAAATTCAATTCTTTAAACTTCACAGGTAATTTGTTGTAAATTCTAGGGGCCATACAAAATATGCTTTTACTCATTAATGCAGTTTTCGCCCGAGGCATACAAAGGCGACTGTTGTCGCGACGGTTACGTTCGACAATATCCGTCATACGCACGAAAAATTCAGGATTCGATTTGACAAAAAGAGCAACTTCCAAAATATACGTAGACGGAAGCGTTAGAAACTTATGTTTTAAAAAATAAGGTTGGCAACTTTCTGTGGTTTTTAGCCCAAACATAGCTCTTAAGCACTGTTTTTGCATTTTAAATGCTATATCTTTATTAGTCGAGTTACCCCAGAAAATAATACCATATCTCAGAGTCGCCGCCACTAATCCATGATACGCTGTAAGCAGAGCATCTACATTTAGTACCGAAGATAGCCTATATAATGCGTAAGCAGAGCCACTGATTCTCCTACAAAGATATTCTATGTGTGCCTTCCAATCCAGTCTACCATTAATTATAAGTCCTAGGAATTTAGCATTATTAACCTCACTGACTTCTGTGGTCTGATAAATTGCCTTAAATGGCGGTCCTGTATACTCTCTTTGGTAGAATTTCATTATTTGCGTCTTACTAAGATTAATTTATAAGTTGTTGTTATCTAACCAAGTAACAATCGATGTCAAAGATTCATTAATGTCATGTTCATAAAAATCGGGTTCCTTGCACGCAATGGTCATTGTACTATCGTCTGCAAAAAGAGTAAAAGGATGATTTAATAAATTAGGTAAGTCATTAATATAAATTAAGAAAAGCAGCGGCCCTAACATACTGCCTTGGGGTACTCCATATTTGATATTTCTTGTTTTAGATAAATACATTTCTTCCAATTTCGTGCCAGGATTAATTCGTGATATTGCAGTGTACTGCTTTCTATTCGTCAAGTAATTACCAATTAATTCTAAAATGTCTCCTCTAATTCCATATGCCTCAAGTTTTTTTATTAATATGTCATGCTTGACGTAGTCAAAGGCTTGCGTCATGTCACAAAAAACAGCACAGACGGGGTTTCTCTTATCTACATTCAGCATGACGTTCTTGAGAAATTTAAATACAGCCATATTGATATTCCTTTTTTGCCTAAAACCATTTTGCTCTTCACATAAAATATTATTTTTCGCTAAATACCTATACAATTCATTACAAAAATATTTTTCAAAAATCTTAGACATAATAGGTATCAAAGCAATTGGTCTATAATTTTGCATTAATTGCTTATTGCCTTTTTTAAACAATGGTTTAATTATAGCTGTTTTGAGCTTTTCTGGATACTTCCCAGCACTAATGCAAAGATTTATAATAAAACTTAAATGACTACAAATTATATCGGCAACTGATTTGACAATTTTAGTGGATATGCCGTCGTATCCCTCACGCATTAGTCTGTTTTAATTGTTTTATTATCATTAAAATATCGTTTGGTAAGTTTGGGGACATAAACATAGAATCTCGTCTAGTTTTCAAATTAGATATTACTTCTTTTCCGGAACCAGATATTGGTATAACTTTACTAATAAAATATTTGTTAAAACATTGGCTATCGATTCTGGATTAGTCAAAATGTTGTTATTAATACTTATTTGTGAGATATGGTCCTTAGGAGTACTAAGCTTAGAATTATTTATAATTGCCCAAGTTGATTTAGCTTTATTGTCAGATTTCTTTATAAAATAATCATTTTGGGCACGTTGTGTAAGTCTGATAACTTTCTTACACAATTTTGTATATTTAGCTAAAGTTACTTTATTTTCTTTTGTTGGTTTGAGTCTATAATTCCAAAGAAGATGTCTTTTCCTTTTACTGCAAATTTTTATCCCTTGTGAAACCCATTTCGGTTTTTTGATAACGGGTATGATAGTAAACTTGAAAGGAAAACATAATTCATAAAATAACTTGAAATTCTCCATAAACAAATTAAACGCTATATCAGGATCATCCGTAGCGTAGATTTCCGAGAAAGATAGCTGCACTAGGGAGTCTCTAAACTTTGAAACATTATCAAGGCTATAATCTTTTTGTTTTTTGTGTCACAGAAAAACTTCGCATTTCAAAATTTATCAAATCAGTTAGGCGATGCGAATGAAACATTATAAAACAATTTAATACAGACATTTTAAAAAAGCTTAAATTTTTACAAGATTTTATCGTTTACTTTTGTTGCAAATAATAGCAATTGATTTTGGAATAAAACACTGTTCACGGATTCAGTCGTCTTTAATTACTATTTAATTAATTAATTATTTTATTTTATTCCGACGTTTCGAACCCTTCACATGTGATGGTCACAGGGAGACAAGGAAACCCTTAAAGAGTGTTTCATTAACTGTGTAGTTCTTTATCCCATAAACGTATGAATAGTCCAATTATTATTATTTTGTCATCAGCCCTTGTGGGCCTTTCGCCTTGCAGAGGCACACAATCGGCCCTTCGTTCCTTTTTTTAATTTTTTTCTGCCTGCCGCTACAGGCCGGGTCTAATCTGATTGATTTGCGTCCAGCTCGTTACGCCATATTCGTCTCGGTCTGCCTTGTGTTGGGAGGGACCCAAACTGTAGTGCCTTCGGTCCAAAGTTCCTCTGGCATGAGATAAACGTGCCTGGCCCAACTGCATCTCAGTTGGACAGATTCTTGTGAGGGAAGGGTGCACTGGACGTACGAAAACATCATGGCTACGGAATATACCAAAGTGGATCAGGATCAAATCCGTCAAAAACTTATTTCGCCTCGCAATGGACAGGGAAAAGTTTGGGAAGCAACAACCAGCCTTCATGAGGCACAACAAGAAGAATAAGATTCATGTGAGACGACAATTGATTTATTGAATACTAGCGGTCGCTCGCGGTTTCACCCTCGTGGTTTCCGTTCCCGTAAGAATATTGGGATAAAAGTATCCTATGTGTTAATCCAGGTTATAAACTATCTGTTTGCCGAATTTCATACAAATCCATTCAGTAGTTTATACGTGAAAGAGTAACAAACATCCATCCATACTTATAAACTTTCGCGTTTATAATATTAGTAGGATTGAAATTTTAATCACCCTATATGCAAACTGGAATGGTGTAAATTTAAATAATCGGTACAAGTAAAAGTGTTGATGCGAATGGACGAAGTGACCTCTACATGTAGAGCCACCTTATCCATCAGCTGATAAATGTAAGGAGTTTTTATTCATTTTAATAATAACAAGTCCAAAGAATTTCGTTTAAAATTTGACGATTTCTGTGTGGTTAGCCGGTTTTGGCGTCATCGTTCTGAGGTCTAAGGTACAATTCCCGGCCGTGCCATAACTGGTTTAATGCTCTAAGGCCATAACCCATCACGCTGGTCCGTAATGCCTAGTTTGCACCTGTGCTAGTATTTTAGTCGAGTAGAAGTACATTGCTTCGCTAGTTTGCTTACTTGAAAATTCATTTTAAATTAGCAAAGTGACGAAGCAATGCATCTCTACTCTACTAAATTACTAGCACAGGCTTACAACAGGCAACTAGGCTTAACGGACTAAAGTCCAGTGGAAATTGTGAAAAATTTGTCAGTACTTTTTTGAAGTTGTTGATCTTGTTAAAACAGTTACCTACCCTTGGTATCTGGTATACCAGCTTTACTTCCACCCCAATGTTACGCATCAACAGTAAAAGCCACTGATAAATGAACACACCGAAACGAAATTTCGGGCGATTTGCGTATGCTATTTACAGTGGTGTCCATTCCGAAATTTCGTTCATACAAAATAGGTTTGGCATTTAGCCTCTCAGTCTTGGCCACGAAATGTCTAAAAATTTTGACAGCAGGAAACGGAAAAAAAAATCGAACGCAGTTCATGTTAAATTTTGCGTTCACGATGCATAAAATGTACCACAGAACCGAAATAATCGACCTTGTTCATACTAAAGTAGTCTCTAAGTGTATCATAACACGGTACAAAGTCAAGTGGAGAGCGCGGCCAGCGCGGTCATTTATAGCCGCTTGGGGTCTGACGGAATAGCGAGTTTTTAGGTGCGGCCAAATATGGCCGCTTGGGGCTTAAGGGGTTAGATTACCTATGTATTAATTTTTAGAAAATTATTTGAAATTTTAAAGCGCTATAAGTGGCAAACGAAAGCCGGCCGAAATTTCGTTTCGGAGAAAGATAGTACCTATAGGCCTTCAGTTCCTGATCGCTCAATCAACAATTAGCAACCACTGACGGCAGTGTTTTGTTTAGCATTTTTTTTCAATTCAGTAATGCTCGCGGCACATGCCACCGAACAAACAAAACACCTGAATATCTCAATAATTACTGCATAAGCCCGTTGCAAAGTTTCTTGCTAACCAACTGTGGCAACCGTGGGATTGCACCCATACATCTGCCAGGTTATTACAAACTTCGTAGCTAAAATGAACTCTGCGCCCTTCATAATAAGACGCATAAGTTTGTTCAAGCAAATTGCCCGTCAATCGCGTGTGGTGACGGTTTGATTACTCGCTCTATTTCTTTCCAGTCATTAATCAGTTTTAGGCGTTACCAAAGACTTATTACATGCACTCGGAATGCTCTTTGATTTGTTGGTTCATTGCAAGTTCAAGTTCGTAGGGTCGTTACTTTCATTTGTACAACATCATCAGAGCAGTTCTTTTTTTATAAAAGAAGGAGGCAAACGAGCAAGCGGGTCACCTGATGGAGAGTAATCACTGCCGCCCATGGACACTCGCAAAACCAGAGGAATCGCAGACGCGTTGTCGGAAGGGAATTGTGAGGGGGAGGGGGGGGGCGGCAGGGCATTCGGAACCCTCGGCCGGACGAAACACAACAGCACCAAGTGCCATTATTTCACGCCGGATATTCGTGAGAGGGTAATATTACCCCTGGCGATCCAGCCCAACGCGTGCTGCAACGCAGCGTGGCTCTACCACTCAGTCCTATGCCAAGGTAGTCATTAATATACATACATTCGATATAGATTACCGACTACTATCCCCAAAAGGTTAGTCAAAGACTAGGCAATGGGGATCGCAGATGCAGCTCTACCAGGGTCCACTTTTCACCAAAAAGCGACTGCGCATGTGCTTAGCGTGACAGGTGGCACATCTCTGCTCTATGCTGTTGGATGTATGTGCAGTTACTAATTCGTTAATCGCCTTTTACGACTCCCAAGGAAAGAGAGGGGTGGTATTATCTTTCAACGCTACGCGACCCGGTTAATGGTGGTGATGATGATATGATGGCACATATATACCCTACCGACCTTTTGAAAATCAAAAGATCCGGCTCCTATACAGACTGTTTGCGGCCAAACCAATTTAATAATAGGCAATTGCTTCTAGTTCTTGTGGTTTTTGGAAAGTGACCAATAAATAGGTTATGGGCATGGGTGTGCAATCGCGTTGCAGTTACATTATTTAGTTTTGCGTACGTGATGATAAGAGTGCGTAATATATTTTTCATCCCACCATCTCGGAAAGAGTATTTTTAATCTTCAATATCTGAATGGAAAAGCCGTTTTTATTCTCTAGAGGATAAAGTAAATTGAATTTAGAACATTGTGTGCACTAAGTTTGTGAATTAAAAAAAACATTAAACCTATTTACTGCTACCTCTATGGTGCCGAATTTTATATTGTTAAAAACTCAGACTCGGGACCTTTTTGGTGTACTTTTTTTTAATTTGCTTAGTCATTTCCTCGCTGAGGTGGGATGAAAAGTTACGTGTTGCACTCGATTGCAAAGATTTTTCACCTCGTGCTCTTTTGATTCCCTCGCTAACGCTCAGGATTCTAATGTTTGAATCACTCGCTGCACTCGTGATTCAATTTTAGAATCCTTCGCTTGCTCGGTCATCAAAATTGAGCACGCGGTTAAAAAGCAACTTTGCAATCTTGTATAACAAATAACTATTGTTTTTGACCTAATGTAATTATGTTACTTAGTACATTATGACATCACTATCATGATGACTTTAATTACGTTCTAGAAAGAGACAGAGAAAGAAACACAGAGGATAGTAGAAAACATAAACAGCTTACCTACAGAAGAATGTGCCATTTAATAATTCACAACAAATTTTTTAAATAGGTACCTCTTATTTAAAAGGGAAATACTTACATTAACTGTAACAATTACAGTGGCTGATAGGAAGTACTCAATTCTGATAATTAAGATCCATTCGTATGTTAATAGACGTTCAAGAATTTTATTGAAGAACACTCATCATTAAAATCTGACCAAATACTTAGACTACAAACACGCCTCATCTTCGTACGATCTTATCTGAAACGCGAATAATAAATAATCTTTATTAAGCGCATTCTTTACATGATCGTTACTCAAATTCCACTTGCGTATATTTAACGCTTCGTAACCATGTTCATAATTCGGCAATAAAACAACAAAACCAACGGCCGATTAACAGAAGGTTTAGTGCGCGCTATAAAATGTGTAAACACATGTACTTCATTACTTTATCGGTATATAAATTATTAAAGTACACGATCTGCGAATTTTATACGTACTTTTTTAAACACACTATTAATTGTTTAGTTGCCTAAGTGATTTTAGGCCAATATAGAGATGACTTGATTTCCATTACCGTGATCTTTTGCACAGCAGTGGTTTAAAGGATATGCTAATCACTATATCCGTAGATATAAGTGTCGACGTGTGTGGTATAGCGGTTCACTTGAAGAATACCACCGCCCCATCTCTTCCCTTGGGGGTCGTAAAAGGCGACTAACGGACTAAAGTCTACACATACATCTAACAGCATAGAGCGACTCACCACCTATCACGCTCAGCACATGCAGCAACATGCAGTCGCTATTTGGTAAAAAGTGTACTATGATAGAGGACTGCTTTTACTATCTCATTGCCTAGTCTCTAAAACCCTTTGGGGATAATAGTCTTCAGTGTATGTTCATGTATACATACATACATACAAATAATCACGACTATTATCCCTGAAGGGTTAGTCAAAGACTAGGCAATGAGGACCGCAAAAGCTGTCCTCTGCCATAGTCCACTTTTCACCAAATAGCGACTGCACATGTGCTCAGCGTGACAGGTGGTGAGCCCAACGCCGCTCTATGCTCCGTTGAATGTATGTGCAGTCTTCGTCGCTACCTGACACGGTTGTTATTACTAAATACGTAAATATAAGTGTGACATTACCAAAACAGTTAATAAAACTAAAACAATCCAGTTAAATGCTAACTTGTCCTTACTTAATAGAAACGTAAACATTTTGTAATGCAATTGCATTTTTTTTCTTGTTTCCGACCTTGTTAAGCGTTGCAGTCAAGTAGCACCATGTGCGGTTTCGTCAGAGCAAACCCACGGAGCGTTGCACTGATAAGATACTGCTTACAGATACCGTATTCGCATAAAACTAATACACTCTTCGTAAAATGTTTGCTATTTACTATGTGAATTAGAAAAATGGGCGGCGATTGGTTGTCACGCTGAGCACATGTGCAGTCGCTATTTGGTGAAAGTGGACTATGGCAGAGGACTGCTTTTGCGGTTCTCATTGCCTAGTCTCTGACTAACCCTTCGGGGATAATAGTTGTGATTATTTGGATTGTAATATGTATGTAGGAAAAATGTCTTGTTCAATTTACAATATAGTTGTACCAATTACTAATCTGCATTTACTAATCAATTGCAGCAATGTTTTGGTTTCAAGGAGGTTTGATGGAAGCCTTTGCTCTGCTGTGGGACTCTATAACCAACTCCAGGGCCCCATCTATCTCTACTCATTTATAAAATTCATTATGATCTCATATATGAAAAACGAGGAGCTCGATGGCGCAGCGGTTAGCGATCTTGCCCGCTAAGCAAATTTCGCATTGCCGGGTCGCCTGATGGGTAACCAATTATTAAAAACATCTCGACCTCCTTCGTGCTTCGGAAGGCATGTTAAGCCGTTGATCCCGGTTGTTGTAGTAAGATGGCAGTCGTTAAAACCCACCAACCCGCATTGGCCAAGGGTGGGGGTTATGGCCCAATATCCCCACGTGCTATTGTTCACGTGTGAGGTGTGCCCATCAGTGGGACGTTTATAGGCTGATGATGATGATGGTGACATGAAAAACGCTTCGGTGGCCGAGTGGTCAAGCGCTCGGTTTGATATACAGAGGTCTCGTGTTCAATTCCCTGGTGGGACAAAGTGTGTTTTCGGATTTTATGATGCTGCGCCTGAGTTTGTGATCACCATTCCGAATTTGGCAAGCGCGGTGATTAAGCCAATACCCATGAATTGTAGAGATGACTTGACTTCAATGATGGCGGCCTTTGCCCTACAGTGGGACAGGTAAGTGGGACTGGACAGTCCATCTGGCTTGTCTGCCGAATGCCGGTTTCAGTGGGACAGGGAAGTGAGACTGGGCAGTCCATCCGGCATGTCTGCCGAATGCCGGTTTCAGTGGGACAGGAAAGTGAGACTGGGCAGTCCATCCGGAATGTCTGCCGAATGCCGGTTTCAGTGGGACATAGAAGTGAGACTGGGCAGTCCATCCGGCATGTCTGCCGAATGCCGGTTTCAGTGGGACAGGAAAGTGAGACTGGGCAGGGCATGTCTGCTGAATGCCGGACGAGTTGTGGGTCACCACCGACTGGGTTCCACGTTAGGTTAAACGGCAGCGAGGCCTACCTAGGCGGAGGTGGAGGGACGAGCTTGATACTAACGCGAAGTATTGGTATTCACACGCAAAAGATTGCGAAAATGGGATGGAGGGGAGGAAGGCCTTTGCCGAGAAGTGGGACAATATGGGCTAATTTAGATAGTATTCGATAGGCAGATTCTTGGGATTTTTCTTCCGTTGTCCAACATTCGAAATTTCGGAAACGGTAGATGAGAGAGTGTAAGGTACTCGTATGTGTAAGATAAAGAAATAAAAATTTTTCCTTGTATTAAATAGATTTGATGTTTACCTTATTTCAACGTCAATTTATTGTTTGTTAATTGTTATTATTGTAATTTTTCTTATAATTAACACCTTTGCTAAACTGCTATGGTGTTATAATTGTGTCCTAATTAACAAATAAACAAAACTAAATAAATTTATCATAGACGATCAGTTGTCATCTAGCCGTGTCCAGCAAACTGATTCGGTTGCATGATCCGATTCCGATCTGCTTTGCCGGTAGCCAGCGATATGTAAATGCACAGTGGGCTAGCAATCGCGGCGCATTACTCGGACATTGATTACTTAGATTAACTGGTCAGCAGCGGAACGGTATGTATCGGCAGATTGGATTTAGTGACGAATACATACATACATAAAATCACGACAATTATCCCCGAAGGGTTAGTGAGATGAGAGACTAGGCAATGAGGACAGCAAAAGCAGTCCTCTACCATAGTCCACTTTTCACCAAATAGCGACTGCACATGTGCTCAGTGTGAGGTGGTGAGCACATCGCCGCTCTATGCTGTTAGATGTATGTGCAGTCTTTAGTCCGTTAGTCGCCTTTTACGCTTTGTTGCACACACAGAAATACAAAAAACATAAAAAAGCATATTAAAACTAATGTGGACAAATGCGGTCTTATCGCTTAATGCGATCTCTTCCAGACAACCTTTGAGGTATAGGACAACAGAAAAATAGTAATGGGCAGTGCACCAGAAACAAGCAAATATGAAATTAAAAATTGAATTCAAATACTTTATATAAAAATAAATTTAATAAATTAACAATAAGAATACGTACTATGTACTATAAAAATTAATTAAAATAAATGAATAATATATTACACAAGTAATTTAATAAAATACTTAAAATAGAATAATAATTGTTCAAACTAGGACCTAGTCAAGAGATGCGAATGCAGTTTGGCTTTAAAAGAAGCAGGTGATTTTGAGTGACGAACTTCAGATGGGAGTTTGTTCCAAGGCTGACAGCTTTAACTGAAAAAGAGTCTCTGAAGTAGTGGTAGTATTCTTTCACAAAATCGCGCGACCGCGGTTTGTGTGTGCTAGTTTTGTTGTTTTTTTTATAAACGTCCCACTGCTGGGCGTAGGCCCAAATGGACACAATATGGTGAGATTGGGCCATAATACACCACGCTGGCCCAATGCGGGTTGGTTGGTTCAACGACTGCTTACGAGAACAACCTAAGTAGATTAGGTGAACAAACATTAGTAATTGATGTCATTAACTTGTCAGTCAAAGTGTAGTACAAGCATACCAATTGCAGTGATATGCGAAACATTCCAGCGGCATTTAACTATAAAACCGTATTATTGTCGCCGGGTGTCGTAAAAGGCGACCAACGGACTAAAGACTGTGAATGTAGGTGCGATTCAACAGCTTATGCAGACGCTTTTTGTTGAAAAGTGGACTATGGTAGAGGACTGATTTTGATGTCCTCATTGCTTAGTCTCTGATTAACCCTTCGGGGATAATAGTCGTGATTATATGCATGTATTATTTAAGGATTATATGTATGTGTTAATGAGGAGCTCGATGACGCAGCGGCTAGCGCATTCGGCTTGCGATCTTGCCCGCTAAGTAACTTTCGCAATGCCGGGTCGCTTGATGGGTAACCAATTAAAAATATCTCGAGCTCTCTCTCGAGCACGGAGGACGTGCTTCGGAAGGCACGTTAAGCCGTTGGTCCCGGTTCTTGTCGTTAGATGGCAGTCGTTAAAACCCACCAACCCGCATTGGGCCAGCGTGGTGGGTTATGGCCCAATATCCCCACGTGCTATTGTTCACGTAGGAGGCCTGTACCCAGCAGTGCGACGTTTATAGGCTGATGATGATGATAATAATTATTTAAGGATTGAGCTGTGTGTGTGGTCGCTGATCTAATGATCATTCAATACCATCAACCATATCTTTCCTTAGGTGTCGTAAAATGCGACTAACGGACTAAAAACTGCTCAAACATCCAACAGTATAGAGACCAAGAGAAGCTTTAAAGAAACTCGATAAATGGTTACTAGACAACGGATAAACCTACTTAAAATACTTAAATACATACTTATTATACATAGAAAACACCCAGACCCGAGACAATTTAGAAAAACAAAAATTTCTTAAATGAACCGACCGGGGATCGAACCCGGGACCTCAGAGATGGCGACACCATGAAAACCGGTGTACAAACCACTCGACAAAGAGGTCGTAAATTACCACTAACCGAGCAGTAGCAACTGCGAGTTGTGCCCTTCGTGCATCGAGAAGTGAACGAGCTTGACAGCTCCGGTTACCTATCTGGACAATAGGCAGTGAACTACACGTGTTCACGGGGAGACTCTCCCGAGACACTAGTCTTATGAGTACCGAATGAAGAGCGTGCTTCGGCGGGCACTGATTCGGCTTCAAGACCTAACGCAGATGGTCTCCTGCGCGAGTAGTTTACTGGCGCAGGGACGTCTGGCACTTCTTGCATAACCTAACGGTTGGTCTCGAGGTGCCAGTACAAATAAAACTTAGTGATGTAAGGAGAGGGGAGTCCATATTACCATATGACTAACCATTCGGGGATTATAGTCTTGAGATGTATGTATGTATGTATTATAAGAGTTAGTCTAAGAACATTGACATAATTAATTAATTAATTTAATTTAATTTGTGTACGCTCACACCAATTATCTTGACCAAGATGAGTAGGTATACTTTTTGAAACTCGTAATATGGTAAGATAACTGATAATATATACATAAATATATAAATACTACCACTACTTCAGAGACTCTTTTTCAGTTAAAGCTGTCAGCCTTGGAACGAACTCCCATCTGAAGTTCGTCACTCAAAGTCACCTGCTTCTTTTAAAGCCAAACTGCATTCGCATCTCTTGACTAGGTCCTAGTTTGAACAATTATTATTCTATTTTAAGTATTTTATTAAATTACTTGTGTAATATATTATTCATTTATTTTAATTAATTTTTATAGTACATAGTACGTATTCTTATTGTTAATTTATTAAATTTAAATTTATTTTTATATTAAGTATTTGAATTCTATTTTTTTATTTCATATTTGCTTGTTTCTGGTGCACCGCCCATTGCTATTTTTCTGTTGTCCTATACCTCAAAGGTTGTCTGGAAGAGATCGCATTAAGCGATAAGACCGCTTTGTCCACATTAGTTTTAATATGCTTATTTTATGTTTTTTGTATTTTTGTGTGTGCAACAAAGCGTAAAAGGCGACTAACGGACTAAAGACTGCACATACATCTAACAGCATGGAGCGGCGATGTTCTCACCACCTCACACTGAGCACATGTGCAGTCTATTTGGTGAAAAGTGGACTATGGTAGAGGACTGCTTTTGCTGTCCTCATTGCCTAGTCTCTCACTAACCCTTCGGGGATTTTATTGGGAAAATTTAAATAAAATAACCTGTATGAATGAAAATAAATTGTCACAAATTTATGTTCGCGCATCTTTTCAGTGCAGCTACACCAGTAGCTGATTGGTCTAGCGCACGGCTAGATATCTGGAGGTCCCAGGTTCGATTCCCAGGTCGGGAAAAAAGTATTTCAAAATGAACTTCAAGCAACGCTATGGCGGACTTAGGAGGCCTATTACATCTCGAATGTGATTTTTGCGTAAAATGCCCATTTTCGAATTTTGTAGTACATTTGCAGTTGTATTTATCGTTTTTATCGAAATAGGATAATAAATTTGTGCATAATATTACAAATCTCCATTCTGTGAGCATAAGTTGAATTCGGACGGCCGGCACATCGCATTTTTAGTAATTTTGCAGTTGTATTTATCGTTTTTATCGGAATATATATTATCGGAATAGGATAATAAATTAATTATAAAATCTTTATTTCTCATGAAGTAACAATTACTCTGGTTTATATTTTTCTCAATAATATTATCGTAGATAGGAGATATTCACAGTTAACTTATAGTGATTTTCGAAGTTTTTTGGTAAAGAATAAGATTTTTTTCCTATATAAAATCAATGATATCTAAAAATTCCGAGGCCGCTACGCACTATTCGACTATATAAGAGATAACATTATAATTTTTTTGTTTCACTTGTTTAGAACAGTAGTTCAATTGATGAGCTCAAAAAAGTGCCTTCGCGCACTTTATGAAAATCTTTCTCAGCAATTTTGGGTTTAATTAAAAAGTTAAGCAAAATTTACAAAAAGCGAGGCCGCTGCGCACTATTCTAATAGCTATTCTACACTATTCAATCAAACGGAGTATCCCCACCGGGAAAACATACGAGACCTCTGTTATGCTTAAAAGTGTTATAATAATTTCACATGCGGTACTTGTATCTTTGCTGTATTATGTTTTGATAATAATTAACCCCTTGAGCACCGTAAAACTTAACACGATTGAAAATAAAGTTTTATGATCCTTGACCTATTAAGACATCAATATAACACTCATTTTAGCACATCAAGAAACCTAAATAAGCTTGTTTTTTAAACCTGTTCCCGTCAGTTTGCCGGAAAGAAATGGTGGATTGGACCAAGACTTCTCGCATTCACCAGATCACTGTCACTGATCACGACTGTCAAAAAGATTTAAAAGTTCGCGAATAAAAATACAAAATTATTAACATAAATATATACATAAACATAGAAAAAGCACCCAGACCCGAAATCAATTTAGAAAAATAGTTTTTCTCAAAATTTACCAGACCGGGAATTGAACCCGGGACCTCTGAGATAGCGCAACGCCAGACTCGCCGCGCAAACTACTCGACCACGGAGGTCGTCAAATAAAATACTACCTCCAATATTTTGCCAATTACTGTAATTTATTTGCACAAAGAAATGACGGTAATAGGTTTACAATTTGTCCTCAGTATAGGGATTGAGGTCCCTGGGAGTTGAAGATCCAGATACTGAAAGGTTATGGATACCACAGAGAAAAGGCTTAGAATACTAAGAAAAGGTTATTTTATCACCAACTCAAATGAAATAGCCAAGTATGTTGTAACTAATGTTGTAAGTAAATAATGTATTTCGCCAGATAGCTATAAATCACATAGGTAACAACGGGAGCTCAATAAAATTGTCTCGCGCCATACATCACAAAAGTAAACGTTGTTATGTCATTGTCAGTTCATATTCTAATCCCAATTTCCTTGAAGCTGACAACATTATTAATTAGGCTTTTGGCTGCCGGTTTTCAGTTCGCTTTGCCAGCGTTTAGGTGACAATCGTGAAAACTAAGCGACTATCGCCGTGGTTGTTTTTATGATGGGTGACCAAAATGGATTAAATCCATCAGGTAAAAGCCATTTTTTCATTGCTACTTTTCGTGTAAGTGAAAGCCTGATCTGAGTAGTCACTACTATCAAGCCAAAGTAAATAAAGACTATAATTTTCTCCTTCCTTAACCTTCTTATCCTTCTTAAACCTAACAAATCATAAACATCTGCGTTGAAAAATTACAACACACATGAAATAAATTACACTCAACAATTAACATACATGGGTAATTGCAGTTAAAAATATCGTATCGAATATCTGCCGGCGTAAGCAAAGCTGTCGAGTAATAACAAGCGATTACTTATCGATCACAGTTATCGATTTTAACTATCGATCAACAATGCGCGCGCGCACACAAAAATATAGTGATTAATAATTCGTTTATCTTGTAACTCGATCGCACGACACCTGTTTCCAATGACATTATAATTGATTTATTAGCTACCGCAGATTAAAAGGTTCCGGTGGCCAATGCTTAGTGCCTAATTGAATAGAGCGTTAATAATTTTCTATTTTTATTCGCGAACTTTTAAATCTTTTTGACAGTCGTGATCAATGACAGTGATCTGGTGAATGCGAGAAGTCTTGGTCCAATCCACCATTTCTTTCCGGCAAACTGACGGGAACAGGTTTAAAAAACAAGCTTATTTAGGTTTCTTGATGTGCTAAAATGAGTGTTATATTGATGTCTTAATAGGTCAAGGATCATAAAACCGCCGGCGGTCGCGAAAAAAAATATTTTTAATCGGGTCAAGTTTTACGGTGTTCAAGGGGTTAATTATTATCAAAACATAATACAGCAAAGATACAGTACCGCATGTGAAATTATTATAACACTTTTAAACATAACAGAGGTCTCGTATGTTTTCCCGGTGGGGATACTCCGTTTGATTGTTGATAAATTATGACTTATTGAATAGTGTAGAATAGCTATTTGAATAGTGCGCAGCGACCTCGCTTTTTGTAAATTTTGCTTAACTTTTTAATTAAACCCAAAATTGCAGAGAAAGATTTTCATAAAGTGCGCGAAGGCACTTTTTTGAGCTCATCGATTGAACTACTGTTCTAAACAAGTGAAACAAAAAAATTATAATGTTATCTCTTATATAGTCGAATAGTGCGTAGCGGCCTCGGAATTTTTAGATATCATTGATTTTATATAGGAAAAAAATCTTATTCTTTACCAAAAAAAAATCACTATAAGTTAACTGTGAATATCTCCTATCTACGATAATATTATTGAGCAAAATATAAACCAGAGTAATTGTTACTTCATGAGAAATAAAGATTTTATAATTAATTTATTATCCTATTCCGATAATATATATTCCGATAAAAACGATAAATACAACTGCAAAATTACTAAAAATGCGATGTGCCGGCCGTCCGAATTCAACTTATGCTCACAGAATGGAGATTTGTAATATTATGCACAAATTTATTATCCTATTTCGATAAAAACGATAAATACAACTGCAAATGTACTACAAAATTCGAAAATGGGCATTTTACGCAAAAATCACATTTGAGATGTAATAGGCCTCCTAAGTCCGCCATAGCGTTGCTTGAAGTTCATTTTGAAATACTTTTTTCCCGACCTGGGAATCGAACCCGGGACCTCCAGATATCTAGCCGTGCGCTAGACCAATCAGCTACCGGTGTAGCTGCACTGAAAAGATGCGCGAACATAAATTAGTGACAATTTATTTTCATTCATACAGGTTATTTTATTTAAATTTTCCCAATAAAATTTATATTCGTAGCACAACAAGTCTAATCATCATAATTACGCATAACACTTTAGTTTGTCCGTAATCGAGGCACGTCGTTGTAGTTCCGCCCCAGGCGTATAACATTAGCGGTGATCTGAATTCAAGATTTCAAGTACGTACAATTAGGTATATTTAAATTATAACGGTTTTATTGTATTTGTATCTGACTATGTTTTCGATTAAATATTATAACTATAATATACCCTAAATATGTTTTTGTGTTTATAGAATTAATTTTGTTTTTTTTTTGTATTATGTTTAAAATATTAAATACCTACTGTATGTACGCTTCCAATTTTATTGTAGCACTTAAATGCACCTACTATCTCATCTCTGCTACACCTTATGGTTGACTGGTAGATAATGTTTAGTCATTAAGTCCGACATGACAATGTAATGTTGCAAAAGTTTAAATAAAGAAATAAAGTAATAAATAAAACAAAATATATCGAACATGGCAATATACTGTGAGACATATCTTTTTGCCTGGAAAACAGAAATCCTGTAATTCGGACGCATGTATATTTTGTTTCTGTTTTGTATTGTAGAAACATATTGTAAAATAAGTATCTATTATTATTATTATTACTATATTTTTATTGGTCAAAAAACTCTTCATATTTCAGAAAAATAGTTGTAATACGTAAATTTTATCTTAGATAATTTTTATACCCCAGTCATAAAGATAAAAATGTACTAACCAAATTTATAATTTTTTGGTAATATGACCTGCTGGCGGCTACCTTTTTTTTTTAATGTGACCCGTCATAGTGTCTACATGCTGCCTGATGGTAAGCAGCCGATGTAGTCCAAAATAATGAGAGCGCTCCCCACCGTGGAACAAGCACGGTAACAAGCGCACCCATTCAGGACGGCCTGCATAAATGCCGTTTCACGCCCCGTTTAAAAGACCCGGGATTATAGGAACTGGGAAACACATGCGCCGGCAGAGAGGAACACAGAGGAACGACTTGCCAAATTTTTTGGTACGAGTGCTGATATTCTGCACAGTATGATGGTGGTTCCTAAGACTAGCACGTGTAGTCCGGGGCAGGAAAGGAGAGCGCGGGATTAGATCAAAAAGTTTTTCAGGACACCCCAACTAACATTAGGCGCTGATATAAGAGTTAGAGCAGATATATTAAAGAGCTAAACAGATCCTAAGGCCATCAATAAGTGCTATCACATGGGAGTTATAGCGAGCTATAATTCTACTATACCCCTGGAATGGGCACAAGTTTTTATGGTCTTAGGTTCCATTATGGCGATGTAGTGGAGTTACAGAATAAATTTAAGAGATATAGAAGAGTAATTGTGGAGGTACAGTAGCGGTAACTGAGACTTAAAGCGCTGTGAGAGTAGTATTTAAGTGACTACTGACTCCTCAAGCGGTATGGTAGAGCTATATGCTGTTTAGTGACACTGTAAGCGCTATAAAGGCAGCAAATGTATGAATATAAACTCCGTAAGGGGTATGGTAAACAATAATAAAATAATAAACTTTCCTGCACTCACACAATCCTACAATCATCATAGTAAATCTATGATGTATCTTACTTACTGTTAGAGCGGTTAGAGGGTGGCAATAAGGTAAATTGTAACACCTTGAGTTGCTGTATAGATCTACAATAGGAAATTTTAGCGTCTAAGGATATATTTTTTTCCTTTTTTCATAGCCGGCTGCGGTACGTTTTTTTATAACGTGATAAATAAATTTGAATAACATATTCCCTTAACAAAAACCATACATTGTGTTTACGAAAATAAATGGCGGAGTTGAGAGCAAAAATTTTAACTAATTGTTAGCGGAAGCTGAAGCTGAAGAATTTTCATTGCGAAATTAAGTAAACTGTGATTAGGTGTACATATTATTAGCAAATAATTGAAGGGCCTACTATTTGTTGTGTATTTATCTAAAAAATGTTTTGCTTCACATGGAGCAAATCTTTTTTCTACTAAATATGTAACAAAACCTTGCCTATTGACTTAAAAATGTCGTTTCCCTGGTATTAGAAGGCTAGAAATATAAATACCTTCAATGTATCATGTTTTCATTTTGTCAGTTTTAAAACGCTTTTTGGAGGAGCTATGTTAAGACGCCATTTTATGCTTACATGACCGCACACGTGACCAATTAGGGGTACTAAAGTGGTAACAAACTCAATAATTCAACCTTAAATAATATGGAGGCTGTACTTGTCACCATAAGTTCTATTAATAGGGAGAAATATCCCTACTATTCAGCCCTAAATTATACAAGGGTGTTTTGTATCCCTTTAGGAGTTTGGTGTTGTAAAAGATTTAATGAACACCATTGTAGAGCTAGTAGCGTAAATTGCTCATTTTGTGCAACTATTAGCGCTCCGAAAGAGTTTGTGGTAGCCTGCTTAGAACTTCAGAAGTTAATAGTTAATGTTATTTCTTATACGAATCTTATAGTCGTAAGATTCGCTCAAAGTCATAACACAGAAGCTTTGGTCTGTATTGTAGGGATAATAATCGCTGCTCTACGAGTTTATCCTCCATACATTGCTCTTATAAACTTGCTTTGTCACTATAAGCATTATATTTTATTACTAACACTCTTTTGTCGTCACAAACTATAATTGCAGCTACTACTCTACCTTCATAACACTTAAGGTTCTAAAGTTAGCTCTATTTGCAGCCATAATGTTTGTTGGGACTCTCCGTAGTAATTTTGGTAGAAGACACTGAGACAAGAAATGTCTCTACTCAGCTGGAGGTCTTTAAGAGAGGCTTTAACCTCAGCATCTCCAATAATGCGTACCGCTCGCCTTTGCAGTCTATCAAGTGCATCGAGGAGGTATTTAGCGGAGCCGTCCCATAGATGGAAACAATACTCCATACTCGATCGCACCTGAGTCTTGCACAGCAAACAGCACTGCTCGGGAGTGAAAAACCGCCTCACCTTATTGAGAATACCCAACTTACGGGAGGCAGTTAAAAAAACACTCGCGATGTAGCATTTTGGATTCCTTGCCGATGTCCATGCCAAGAATGCTGAGGTCGACTGAAATGGGTAAAGGAGAGCTCTGAAGAGAGGGAGGAGTAAGTAAGGGAGTTATCTTGGACGAGAATGCACAAACCTGGGTTTTTCTGGCATTAAACTGAACCATTAAACTTAACCTACTTAAGTTGGGCGTTTTATTATTACTCGTCATTAAGGTGTGTCCGAGCCATTTTATTTTTTAAATTCAAAAAACATTTTCCTGATACACTTCCAAATGGTTAATAAATGTTGAATTCATCGCTTCCTCAATGTATAATCATAGTAACATTTAATACAATTCTTATTCGTTGTTGGACTTAAAATTGCCAAATAAAATGTTTATTTCATCATCTGCTTATAAATATCTCACTACTAGTATCTGAGGCCTTACCATCAAGACTTACAGCAGAATTACTTTAATCTTACTATGCAAACCGTGCCAAGCCCTTTCTTCCCTTGGGTATCGTAAAAGGCGACTAACGGACTAAAGACTGCACATACATCCAACAGCTAAGAGCGGCGATGGGCTCACCACCTGTCACGCTGAGCACATACATCGCTAGTTGGTGAAAAGTGGACAATGATAGAGGACTGCTTTTGCTGTCCTCATTGCCTAGTCTCTGACTAACCCTTCGGGGATAACAGTCGTGATTATATGTATGTACGAGTATGTATGTAGTTATGCAAATTGCCATACAAATTTTGCATAGTAAGATTAAAGTAATACTGCTCAAAAAGGCAACAGAGTAAGTTCGGGCCATGGCCAACGTAAATGGCTTAATACCGTCCTTTTAGCGGATCCACTTAAGCGGAGATAGGAGAGATATATCGTAATAACCACCAATAAGGCCAAAAGATATCGGTCGTTCTTTTGGTACCTTTTAAAGCATTTTATGAATATAACATTCATTACGACTATTATCCTTGGAAGGTTATTCAGAGACAGCAATAAGGACCGCAAAAGCAGTCCTCTGCCATAGTTAATTTTTCACCAAATAGCGACTGCACATAATGGTGTTCAACGTAACAGGTGGTAAGCCCATCGCCGCTCTATATGGTGTTGGATTTACTTGCAGTCTTTAGTCCGTTAGTCGCTTTTTAGGACACCTAAGGGAAAAAAGAGGGTGGTAGTATTCTTTCACCGCAACGCGACACGGTTAATAATAATATAATTTACTATATAACAGGTTACAAATACAAAAAAATAAGACGACCTCAGTCATCTCAGTCTCACAGTGACCGCGGATCCTGTAAAAGGCTCGAAACGATGCGATAAAGTTACGTGTTAATATGTGAAAATGATAACCAATTTGATCCGTAAGATGTGTTTCATTTTAAACAGTTTTTGTATATTGAAAAAAAAACAAGTACGTAATACCTCCGATTTTAATACGCAGGTGGGTTCGAAACCCAACCGAGGTAGTCGTTTCTGTTCAACGGTTTACTAAAATAATATCATTGGCTTAATTTATTATGACTAGCTTTGCCCCCGGGACTCGCTCTCGTTAATTTTTCGCTGGAAAAAGTTTCTTTTAACCGTCTTTAGGTCCTCATCTATCTCTATACTAAAATTCATCAATTTCGATTTAGCGGTTCAAGCGTAACAAATAAGCAAGCAAACAAACTATTCGTTCTGATTTAATCTGAATTTTTTTCTCTTCACACTTGCTATACAAAAGACATCAACGAGCATTTAAGAACAGTATTGATTTAATTGTAGCTGCCGCACTAAGATGATTTTTATATTTATGTGAAGCCTCTGTGGCTTACTTAGCTTAACCGGGGTCAATCCATAGCATCACCCAAAAGTCCACTGCTGGACAAAAGCCTCCCTAAGTAACTCCACCACGACCTTGTTGTCACCTGCCTACATAGCTTCTTCAGAGCGCGGTCGCTACTCAATTTCTGCCCCAGGTCTCTTCTTCTTATTCCACCTTCAAAATCGGAGATTGTTTATTTATGTTCATGCAACGAGACGCATAATATGTCACCTTAATCACTCAAATTACGAAAGATACAAGTAGCTAATTAGTGGTAGTATTGTATAATTAGTAGTAGTAGTCTTGAAGTCGTTCCTGTGTAAGACGTTCGGCTTTGGAATTCTCTGCCGGCGCATGTATTTCCCAGGTCTTTTAAACGGGTGTGTAATGTTTGATATAAATATTTATGGCCTAACGCTCAGATAATATAATTTCATTTCATATAATTTCATTTGATGTAACAACTGACTTAATATCATACTCGTAAACATTTAATATAATTTTAGATTCTACAATTTCATTTGATATAATGTAGGTACTTTTGATTTAGTATACATTTGATATAATAGTCTAATGATATAAAACATTTTTCATGTAATAAGCGAGCAGCATGAAAGCAAGCAAGCAAGCAGCATGCAAGCAAGCAAGCAGCATGCAAGCAAGTTAGCGGCATGCAGCATGCAGCATTCAAGCCAGAACGCAGCATGCAGCATTCAAGTCAGAATGCACGCGAGCTTATCGTCGCAGATAGCTTTCGCTCACCACCGCAGCTTCGGCTTGCTAGCCGGCTCCACCAGCCAGCCTCAGCTACGGCGGCGAGCGTTAAACCCACCTGCTCCTCAGCTCGCGGGCCGCCTCGCCCCTCCGCGCCTACGCGGGCTTAAATTACACTCTAGCGTAGGGCAGACAAGTCTACGTGGAGTTAGTTTTGCCGCGATTTGTTTCTGTCACTGACTTTTTTAGCACAACCTTGACGAAAACACAACGTATTAACTTTTTAAGACAATATTTAAATCAATTTAGGGTTAAAATGCTATTTTTATTTATAAGCAAAAATTATATCAAATGAAGTTACAGAATGTGATTATTCTACCAATATAGCTATAAAGAAAAAGTTGTTAGAGAATATGAGTATTATATCAAATGAATAATATACATAATGTTGTTATAGCAAGTATATTTAGAACAAGTAAAAATTATATCCAATGAACGTTATATCCTTTGAAATTAGTTCATTTGTCATTATATGAAATGATACGCACCCCTTTTAAACGGGGCGTGAAACGGCATTTATGCAGGCCGTCATGAATAGGTGCGCTTGTTACCGTGCTTGTTCCACGGTGGGGAGCGCTCTCATTATTTTGGACTGCATCGGCTGCTTACCATCAGGCAGGATGTAGTCACTATGAAGCGTCACATAAAGAAAAAGACATTACAAATACCACTTAAAAAATGAATGATGATTAAAGTAAATGCATGCTGTGTTTGTCTATAATAGATTGTAAAGTTAGATTTTAATTTATGTTTTTTTTAGAAAGTGTGTTCTGGATATTATTATGTGTGATCCATAGCCCGGATTTGTGATCAACAAACCGCTGTTGGCAAACGATGAGATTAAGCCAATACCCATTACTTGTAGTGATGAGTTGATTACAATGATCGAGGCCTTTACTCAGCACAGCAGTGGGCCTGCAGACAGGCACTTAAGAAACTACGGGGGCAGTGCGGCCGGGAGCAAACCGGAATAACAACTTTTTCAATGTGGGTGCATACCGGCCTGGGGCAAACCGGATTGGGACACGGCCGGACCCCTTACTGTACGTCACGAGCACCAATATGTATATACTTTGACTCTAATTCTATTGTATTAAGAGTTACAATTGTTTTTGCTCGTGACTGCACAATACATTTTGAATAACATTCTATTTACAAACCCTGTCGCGTAGCGGTGAAAGAATACTACCACTCCCTCGCTTCCCTTGGGTGTCGTAAAAGACGACTAACGGACTAAAGACTGCACATACATCCAACAGCATAGAGCGGCGATGGGCTCACCACCTTTTACGCTGAGCAAATGTGCAGTCGTTATTTGGTGAAAAGTGGACTATGGTAGAGGACTGCTTTTGCTGTCCTCATGCCTAGTCTCTGACTAACCCTTCGGGAATAATAGTCGTAATTATATGTATGTAAATGTATGTTCTTTTTACACTGGGGATAAGGGGCAACCATTATCACGTTGTTCTCATGTAGTCCTTCCTATGTCTTCCTTTACCTTTATGGAAGACATAGGATGAATGCAGAATAAAAAAAATTGGTTGCCTGTAAAGTCGGTATACGGGCGAAAGTTTTACGTGACAACGACTTTGAGTGGTAAAATAATTTTAATGTGAATATTCATTCGTATAGTAGGAAGAAGGATGAAATAGGAAAGGGACGCGTGCCTTTCACTTTTTATGTCTGTCTCTCTCGCTCTTAGGCGGGCTAACCATGCCCGAGTGGAAGGGACGCGTGCCTCTCACTCGCTCTCATTGTGAGCGCATAACGTGAGCGGAGCGTAACGCAGTTTCTTGAAGTGTCACCCGGCAAACCAATTTATAAGACGTTGTCACGTCAAAATAAAAAAAACTTGATAGTTCTTTCTTTTCCTTTTTTTTCACTTTTCTTTCTTATACTGATACACTCTCCTAGTAATGTATGTTAAAACAAATAAAATTTTAAGAATTACATGAGTAAATAAATAAAATAATAAATAGTATTTGAAATTGATTGTTACAAATACAGTATACATAAACTATACTGGAGATTAAAACGTAACAACATAAAATCTAGTTTCCTTATTATCTAGAGGGCGTGGGTCACTCCTGCTTGTCTATATCAATAATTGAGATCTCCATTTTAGATAAAGGGTTAGAATTTGTAATTTTATAGTCATTGTTTTAATTACATCTTAAATAAAAGAATGTAAATATTTCGGCGTGGTAGAGAGTAGTTTAGCACTAATTAGCCCAGCTCGCCCGGCGTAATACCACCCTCTCGCGGGATTTCGGCGTGAAACAATGGCACTCGTTGCTGTTAATACCCACTCCTTCCTCAAGGCAGGTAACGGATCTGCTACTCCTCTGGTTTAGCCTTTGGGCGGCGGTTATTTTCTTACGTCAGGTGACGCGTCTGCACGTTTGCCTTGTTTTCACAAAAAAATGCTTTGTTTACTTTTCGATTTATCTCATCAACACCGCCTGGTGACATCCCAGTAATATATATATTTTTTAATTTTACTTAAGTATATTAACGCTAAAATATATAATAAAAAACATTAGACATCCCAGTAGTGAAAAGGAATCATTCTGTAAACATCGTTGTTATGGCGACAGACTTAGATAAGATGGTGGTAGCTAGCCAGGCGGACTTAACGACGCTACCACCAACCAAACCGAGCACACAAAAATGTACCCCCCGCTGGGAATCGAACCCGGGACCTCTTGGTCTGAAACCGGTGGCTTAACCACTAGACCACAAAGGCGATTAAGAGGTAGGTTTTTAATGATCAACAAATTTTGACCGACAAATCCAAATGTCAACCTTTATAATCGTCAGTATAAAAAATCAACGATTAAGAATCTCAACACGTTAAAGATCAACCAGTTAGTTACCTACGTGATCAAAATTTCAATTTTTTTTTTCATTGATTAATTTTAGACTTCCATTTTACGACAACTCATAGGGCACCACGCGGAGCCGCGCGATCGCAAAAACTGACATAAGTCTCATAATGAACTTCAAAGCAAAATCAATCATATTAATATTAGAAATGAGAACAATTCTGCTTTGAAGTTTCAGACCTAGTAATTTGATTAGAGCAATGTTTTATTTTGCGAAATGTACAAAACCATCACGCGCTTGTGTTAAAAATTAAAATTTACTTTTTTAAGAAGGGGGCGACCTGCGGAATTTCAATACAAATATTTTCATGTAAGAATTATTGTTTCATGCGTAAAATTAAGAAAGTTGTCGAAAAAAAAATTTTTTAGGAGTCATTACATTTATGTATTGTTTGTTATTGTTTAAATAATTTGTTTCAAATTTCAACAAGGCCACAACCTTATGCAATAGGTAATCAGGCTAACTTACGTAAGTTCTTTTAATGTATTTAACTAATTCAGCGCATAGTACAAGTGACTTAATAATACGTAAATTTTCACAATTTTGTGCAGGATCCCCTTAATTTTTTATTTTTATTTTTTCTTATTCTGCTCCATGGCAATCTGTTTAGGAACAATAAGCTACTTTTCTATTTGATTTAAATCTGACTCCACTGACTATCGCCAACCTCCCTCTAAGAAGTTCTATCTAGAGGATTTTACTGTGTCAAATAGTCGGAAATCTGTTGCTCAGTCCTGGGATGACACTGCGTTTTAACCTCACATGCTGGAGGCCCCCCTCCCCACTCAATGCCACTGCAAATTTATTTACATGTTGGGTTAATCTCTTCTGGTACCGCATGCTAAACTGTGCTATCTCTTGTTTGACGGTCTTTATCTTAAAGTCAAGGTATATGTATCTGTTGCTAATACACTTTGGGATACAAAACATTATTCTTAGTGCCTTAGTCTGAAATCTTTCCAGTATTTCAATGTTACTATTGCTGGCCGAGCCCCACAGTTGAATACCAAATGTCCATATGGGTTTAAGTATGGCCTTATACACCATCATTTTGCTGTTGTCATTTAACTGCGAATGACGTCCAATCAACCAGCCTAGACTGCGAAGCTTTCCATCTAATTGTTTTCGCTTGGTCCAGATATACTTTTGCCATGTTAGCCTCCTGTCCAGGTGCATTCCTAAATATTTAGCGTGGTCTTGTTGGGGTATCTCCTCGTTGTTCAGTTTTACCGGGAGGCTGGTTTCCTTTCGGAGTGTGAAGGTTACATGACAAGACTTACTCTGGTTTGTCTTAATTCTCCATCGATTAAGCCACTTCTGCACTTCATCTAGGTGTTTCTGCAAGGAGAGTGATGCTTTTTTGGATCAGTGTTACATGACAGCAAGGCAGTATCATCAGCGTAAGTTGCAGTTGTTGTTTTGTCAGATGTTGGAAGATCTGTCGTGTATATAAGGTACAACACAGGGCCTAGGATGCTGCCCTGCGGTACACCCGAACGAATTTCGTGTAAAGCAGAGCATTCACCGTTGTATTTTACCTGAAAACATCTTTTATCAAGGTAGGATCTTAGAATGTAGAGAAAGGAGTGCGGCAGGGTCTTTTTCAGCTTATACAATAGGCCATCATGCCACACTTTGTCAAAAGTTTGGCTGATATCTAGAAAAACTGCAGAACAGTACATCCGATTTTCTAGACTTCTGCTGATGATTCAACAGTGCGATGTACCAGTTCGATTGTTGTTATGTGGCGGCTAGCTACCACCTTAGCAGTGGCAACTGCGAGTTGTGCCCTTCGTGCAACGAGAAGTGAGCGAGCTTGACAGCTCCGGTTACCTATCTGGACAATAGGCAGTGAACTACACGTGTTCACGGGGATACTCTCCTGAGACACTAGTCTTATGAGTACCGAATGAAGAGCGCGCTGCGGCGGGCACTAATTTGGCGTCAAGACCTAACGTTGGTGGTCTCCTGCGCGAGTGTTCTACTGGCGCAGAGACGTCTGGCACTTCTTGCATAACCTAACGGTTGGTCTCGAGGTGCCAGTACAAAATAAAACTTAGTGAAATAAGGAGGGGGATGTTCCATGTCTCTCTCGGAATCCAAATTGATGATTTGGCAGTATGTCGCCAAGATGTACCTTAATTCTGTTAAGCAATTAGGAATCCTGTTGCAAAGATTGGTTCTGTTCTTGGTATATACTCTCTTTCTTGTTTAGAGGTCTCCTTTACCGGTTCGTCCACGAGTATTTCGAATCTATTTTGTGTTGGTATTGTATAATTATGTCAAGGTGTTTTTTGACTTTTTATTCGAATCATTATGGATACATGGAAACAAGCCCGATAGGGCTTGTTTCTTTTCTTTTTTTACTTCTGGCAGGAATTTGGTCTTTTTGCCACTCATTTTTGTCCGTGTCTTCTTGGTCACTAATAGTTATTATTGCCTCTGTGTTTTTTTCAGTTTCTTTAATGCTTAAAGCTCAGCGTCGGGCCTTAAGTGGGCAATAGCACTTAGTGACGCACTTCGCTGCCTGGTTACAAACAGGCCGGGGTGAAATACTTGCTGGACAAGCTTTTTATTATTTTCTTTTTGACCACTTTTTTTGTTTGTTATTGTTTAAACAATTTGATTCAAATTTCAACAAGGCCACGACCTTATGCAATAATCAGGCTAACTTATGTAAGTTCTTTTAATGTATTTAACTAATTCAGCGCATAGTACAAGTGACTTAAAAATACGTAAATTTTCACAATTTCGTGCAGGATCCCCTTAATAATAGAATATTACCTACCCACCTCATCCCTTGGGTGTCGTAAAAGGCGACAACGGACTAAATAAAGGCACACATACATCCAACAGCTCATCAAGTGTCAGCACATGTGCATTTGTGATTTCATGAAACGTGGACTATGACAGTAGACTGCTGCGGTCCTCATTGCTAAAGGGTCAGTTCGATCAGTTCGCCGGCAGGTATCAGCCTGTCAGTTAGTAGGTACTAGCCGCTGCCGCCCGCCGCCGCCTGCCGTGCGTTTTACTACTAACTGACAGGCCGATACCTGCCGGCGAACAGTAGGCTTACTCTTGAAACACAATTGCATTAATCAATTTCCAATCACAAATCTAAAAAATGTGAAATGGCACTTTTGTAATCGACAATATGCCTCATTGGAATTAAATTGCGTGGAAATTAATTTAACAAATTATTATTGAGATGGCGTTCCGGAATTATCTTTACTTATCCCAATATCGATACATATTAATCGCATTGGAATTGTATTGAGATTGAGTTTGCGTTCAAGAGTAATCTCTCTGATAGTGTGTTGGGCCCTTTAGTCTCTGACTAACCCTTTATGGATAAGACTCGTGAATCTATTTATGTAAGTAGGTACAATGGCTGACTCCGTCGCTTTACCAGTCTAAAGGTCGCTCTAAAAATCGCTGCAAAGTGGAAAAAGTTACCTATTAATAAATTTAGAGACTGCCATTTTACCACAACAGCCGGAACCTACGGCTGAGGGTGTGTTCAAATCCCGCTTGCGGAAAACTTCAAACGCTTTTCTAATTAAAATTGGTTCACAATAAAACACGACTCATAATTAAAAATTTATATGCACACATAAATCTAGGTTCATTTATGGAAGCCTAGTCACATTTGCATAGGATTATAAATCGGCACGCGATCTACTTTACAGTTTCCTTAACGACTCAATTACCTACGCATATTCATGAATGGCAGGTTTAATATAACTACGCTTGGACCCCCCAATTATATGAATTCTGATACAGTTTAACCCTGTCGCGTAGCGGTGAAAGAATACTACCACCCCCTCTCTCCCCTTGGGTGTCGTAAAAGGCGACTAACGGACTAAAGACTGCACATACATCCAACAGCATATAGCGGCGATGGGACCACCACCTGTCACGCTAACCAAATGTGCAGTCGCTATTTGGTGAAAAGTGGACTATGGTAGAGGACTGCTTTTGCTGTCCTCATTACCTAGTCTCTGACTAACCCTTCGGGGATAATAGTCGTGACTATATGTTTGTATGTCATACACTTTATACGAGGAGCGACACGCGGCTATCTCACACTAGTTCGATTTGTTAACATTATTATGTTGGCGTTGTTACATACATACAAATAGTCACGGCTTTTATCACCGAAGTGTCAGCCAGAGAATAAAATCATAAAAATCAGAATCAAAATTTCTTTATTCAGTAAACTTAAAATAAGCATTTTGAATCGTCAAAAGTTAATGGATGGATTCTGGACACTCACCCCGCCCATTCGGGAAGTCTTTTAGCTGTGGAGAAGACGGGCGCCAGAAACTCCACAGATTTATACATAATAATATAGAAGTGACGAAATTTACAAAACAATATGTCGTTACCAAATCATACAATATACAAATAAATACAAATTGTGAGCGTCAATACAAATTGCAAAATGCCAAATATCATAGAAGGACATTTTCCATTACAACAAAACAAAACATTTAATACGATTACAAGACAACACAACACATACAAAAGAATATTCAAGGCAATAGGCAATGCCACAGTCGACGTTTCACCAAATTGCAACTGCACATGTGCTCAGCGTGATAAGTGGTGAGCCTATCACTGATCTATGCTTTTGGATGTATGTGCAGTCGCATTATACGACATCCAAGGGAACAGATGGGTTTGTAGTATTCTATTAATGAACCGCTACCATCACAGCACAATTATATGTATAAAAAACAAGCGGCTGCTCGTGGTTTTACCCGCGTGGTTTCCGTTCCCGTAAGAATATCGGGATAAAAAGTATTCTATGTGTTAATCCAGGTTATAAACTATCTGTATGCCGAGTTTCATCCAAATCCATTCAGTAGTTTTTACGTGAAAGTGTAACAAACATCCATCCATACTTACAAACTTTCGCATTTATAATATTAGTAGGATAAACAAAAATAAAACTTTCCTACACTCACACCAATTATCTAGCCCAAGAGAAGCTTCGAAGAAACTCGTTAAATGGATACTAGACAACGGATAAACATACTTAAAATACTTAAATACATACTTATTATACATAGAAAACACCCAGACCCGAGACAATTTAGAAAAACAATAATTTCTATTTGACCCGACCGGGGATCGAACCCGGGACCTCAGAGATGGCGACACCATGAAAACCAGTGTACAAACCACTCGACCAAGGAGGTCGTCAAAATATAATTTGAATAATTTCTCATACATTCTATACGAACAGCGACACCCGGTAATCTCACACAGTTCGATGGATAACATTATCGCCATGTTATTAATTAATGTAGCCGTCTTTACAATTCACTTAAAATCCATAATAACTTTACTCACTACAACATTCTTAGTCCTCTTACAATAGAGTTCGAAATTGCTTGAACACTGTCGCACACGATGTTATTTGGGCCGGGCCAAGGTAATAAGCAGCGTTTGTCGTCTCATATGTCTGTAGTTGTTTACGGTAATGCAAACGGATTGGACGCTAATGTGCTCGCTTTACTCGTATTAAAGCAGTCGTCAATTTCGCGGGTAAATTTACAGTAAGTAGTAAGCTAGTCTACTTAAAATTAATCCTCATAGTCTACGAGCTACGTAGCAGTTTATGTATGAGTTAAGATTAAGATCTGGTTTGTTAATTTTCGCAATGGCAAGTTACTAGATGGGTGACCGAATCAAAACATTTCTAGCTTTAATCTTTAAAAGGCACTTTTAGCCGCTGGTTAACTAAAATAAAACATGACATTCGCGGTTCATTTTAAATACTTCCATCTTACGATGACGCCGGACCCACGGCTTCACGTGTCTTCCGAAGCACGGAGAAGCTCACATCTTGAGCTCCTTTCAAATTTGGTCACCCATTCAGGGAACAGGGATTGCGAATGTAGCTTAGCTGGCATAATAGCAAACCGAACGCCTCAGCCGCTGCGCCATCAAGCTCCTGAAATGACGAGAAGTATCAGCGAATACTTTTTATTTACCTTCCATTTGCCTTACCATCAACAGCTTCACCTGCTACTGTCACCTAAGAGATGCTTAAGAGGTGACAGTAGGGCCCAATTCAAGATAAGATAAGATAAATATACTTTATTGTATACCACAAGGAAAACATTTTTGACAACAAATAAAAATACAACTATATATAAGTAGACGTACAAATGGCAGTCTTATCACTAAAAGTGATTTCTTCCAGACAACCTTTGCATGGACAAGATTGATTTAAAATTAAAAATCAAGATAAAAAAGGGCCCTACTGACTCGGTGACAGTAGGAGGAAGAGGTTAATGGTAAGATTGGTAAGGCCCATGGAAGGTAAATAAAAAGTATCGTAGGATAGATATCCTATCGAAGCTTTACCTGCGTCATGTACTGAGATAAGCTTGCCTGCGCATTCCAAATCGTGAATAAATAAATCTCAACCATTACTACGCAAAATTAGGTTATTAGTCATAGGCATCATAGCCTTAAATCAATTATTAGTTTAGTTAAATATGTATATAAGTTTTACATACACCCCAATATTACAATAAAATTATGGAAAAACTGTAAATATCCTCATTTGCACAAGTGAACATTTGCACCTAAGGGGCCTAGACAAGTGGCATGTAGGTTTGTAGTATAGAATAAATAATGTGTAGTATTTGAATAGTTAACATTGAATTGGCAATTTTAAAATTTGTAAAATTTTATAATAAATAATTTTAAATTTGCCACCCATCCAGTGACCCGGAAGTTGCTTAACTGACAATATCCCAAACCTATCGTCATAGCCGCTGCGCCATCGAGCTCTATGCTTATTAATTAGTTTTATTCAAATAAATAACGCTATTGACCTAGGAGCTTCAGTTGTAAAATTACTTTTATTAGTTGTATTTAACAACGCTGTCACGCTGCCCACAGAGCAGTCGCTATTTGGTGAAAAGTGGACTATGGTAGAAATCTACTTTTTATGTATATAATATGGTAGTAATTACTGCTTTTGCTTGCCTTATTACCTAGTCTCTGACCAAAGGAACGTTAAATAATAAAAAAAAGAAAATGTATTGTAAATTAGAATATTGCAACAAAAGGGAAAAGAGACAAAAGAAAGAAAAGAGAGAAAAAATAAAATTAGAGCTCTTCAAGCTCAAAGTAAAATAATAGAAATACCAAAAGAAAATAAATAAAATGCAATAATAATTAGTAAAAAGATATAGTTGGTAAGAATGAAAATGTTAAATCCGAGAAAAAGGAACGTATTAGAAATAAGAATCTATATTGTGTAAAATAAAATAGAGACAAAAAAGATGTAAAGATAAAATAAAAATATAAAAAAATAAAAACGGAGTAAAGCCCTTAAGGCTCAAGTTCACTAACCCCACTAGAAAAGAAAGATAAGAAATTAATAGAAAACAAAGTCCTGCAAAGAAGCGGGAAGCAAAAGCTAAAAAAAATTGGTTGCCTGTAAAGTCGGTATACGGGCGAAAGTTTTACGTGACAACGACTTTGAGTGGTAAAATAATTTTAATGTGAATATTCATTCGTATAGTAGGAAGAAGGATGAAATAGGAAAGGGACGCGTGCCTTTCACTTTTTATGTCTGTCTCTCTCGCTCTTAGGCGGGCTAACCATGCCCGAGTGGAAGGGACGCGTGCCTCTCACTCGCTCTCATTGTGAGCGCATAACGTGAGCGGAGCGTAACGCAGTTTCTTGAAGTGTCACCCGGCAAACCAATTTATAAGACGTTGTCACGTCAAAAAAACCCCTTCGGGGATAATAGTCGTAATTAAATGTATGTATGTATCCCAAGCAGCACACAAGCGTTTACAACATTAATTTACCAGCTCATTTAGAACTTAAGGTCCTTTAAAAGACGTACAAGAGTGTCAAAAGATACTTTTATATTTATAAGAGGGATATTTGAGTTATTATACAGCTCAAGCTGTATAAAATTAGTTTTAAGGGATCTGCGGAATCTTAAGGTTTTAAAACAGATTATTAAAACTCTGCTATAGAACTTTAAGAGTTTTGTGACACTTTAAGCTAGCTTTATCGTTAAAGCTGTATAGAGGCTGGTTTTTGTATGTGATCACTTACTTACTACTGAACTAAGCGTTATTATGGTATCACTCGATACTTGTTTCTGTACAATGGTGTATGCAACCTCCATTATAAAACTTAATCTTATAGCGTAATTAGGCACTCTTGTAAATACAGTGGTTTTAAAACAACTGTCTACAAGAGTGCTTTAAAACTAAAAAAACAAACTACATCAATAGTACAGCTTTAGCCTACTTTACTGACAGAGTCGTCACGATTGCATCATAGTGTTTTTGAAGCTCGCATTTATAATGTGGAAAAAAAGAAAAAGATGGACGACAGACGACTTGAGAACCTCCTCCTTTTTCTACGTCGGTTAATAACGAAATATAAATAAACCAAATGACAGTAATTATTTATAATATTTTAAATTTGACAACCTACAGTTAAGCGCCAATTCCATCGACGTCCAACGAAGGTTCTGTAGGAAAAACAATAATTGGTGTCGAATGTTTGAATTTAGTTAAAACTTTGGAACCTGATTAACAACGTAATAATAATGATGACGAATTTTCTAAAAATATGTAGTTTCGCCAGTGAATAAAAGAATGGGCTACAGAAAAAATATATATTTATTTAACCGCCTTTGTGGTCTAGTGGCTAAGCCACCGGTTTTAGTCCAAGAGGTCCCGGGTTCGATTCCCAGCGGGGTGTACATCTTTGTGGTAGGGCTGTTAAGTCCGCCTGGCTAGCTACCACCATCTTATCTAAGTCTGTCGACATAACAACGATGTTTATAGCATTGTTGTGTTCCGACAGTTTGAGATAAGATAGCCAGTTCCTCAGTGGTTGAGGATTCCGGGTGAAGCGCGCTTCCACCTTCGGCCTTATCGTCACTTACTATCAGGTAAGATAAAGGCCAAGCGCTAACCCGTTGTGGATTAAAAAAAAACTCAAATAGCTCTAAACGATTTAGCGCCACATGACGCTAGAACTATTTTAGGTACTATCAAACAATTACGTATCAAAACGATTGAACAAGGTTGAACAATGTTTCTACTAAAATTACTTTAAATTTCAATTTTGTTGGTCTCCCAATATTTAGAAGCTCAAATAAAGAGTTTTGGCCAATTTTGTCAACTATATTTGAAAGACCAGATATTAAGCCGTTTGTAATTGGAATTTATTTTGGTGTTGGAAAACCAAACAAATTGACCAATATTTAGATGATTTTGTGTACGAAATGGAATACTTAATTAAAAACGGGATATATATAGAAAATGTGAAAAAGAAAGTATCTGTTGCAATAACATGTTTTATTTGATTAAATGTTATTTTGATTGTCTGCAAGAACATTTATTGTTTGTCTAATATATTATTTAGATTATCTAAAATTTATTTTAGATAATTTTCAATCTGATTTACTTCGTGATCTTCTGGGTTTGAAAAGAGGTTTGAGATTCAAACTCATTACGATGGGGGTCGACAGAAATTGTTGCCAGCTCGCACTCGTCTATATATTGAATAACATATTTTTCAGCAGTTGTCACTTCTGGAAGTATCTGTGTGAATATTGTTGCAGTAGGTGAAGTTAATGATTTCTCTTGTTGATTAACAATCTGGAACCAATCGTAGAATAAATTAAATATTATATTTTAATTTTTAATTACAACTTTAAATTAAATTACATTTCATTGTTCAATTTTTAAAATATAACTCAGGGATAATCAATTCTTACACGGATCTCTAAACAGAATTATAATTTCTCTACCCAGATCTCATATACAGCCTAAATAATAAAAAAAAACACTAATAAAGCTGGTTAAAAACTAAGAGATGTATTATGCAATCCATATCCGCCGTAGTACAGCTAGTAATACTTTAATACCCTCCTAATATTATCTAAGCTGTATAACAAAATGTCGCCATTTTAGAACGAATGAATAAACGAACGAATTAATTATATTCAAATATAATTAAACCAATGTTTGTTAATAGTTTGAACCGTTTCATGATTATCAGCTACAAAATTTTGTCGCTGTGTCCTACAATCTATTATTTTAAATATAATTTATATTATAACCTTAAAAACAAACACTTACTTACCCGTGTTTAATAATCTTCCTTATGTTTTTTTTAGGTTTTACTGGCGCGTTAAAATATTGCCAATAACCAACCACACATTGACAATAAAATTGGATTTGCACTTTGTTTTACCAATTAACACCATTAGATTCCTAAGATTTATCAATACTTGGGATTGCATTTTGAAATATGAACATCATACGTCATAATTATTGTATTATTCTTGTACGACATGTTTCTCTTTTATTTTCATAATTTTCTAATTCACTTATAACTCATATTTTAAACTTTTATCTTTATAAAATATTATTTGGAGTGTAGTTGCTTTTCCTTACACCGATTAACATCTCTTAAACAGCTACTAAACAGCTTCTGCTTTGCTTCTACAGCTACTATACAGCTATACTAACGCGAAAAGATTTATAATATGGGCCCTTTTTGAGCTAATAAGGTCTGTATAATCGCTTATACAGCCTATTTACAGCCTCAATATGCAGCTGTAAGTATAAAAATAAGTTCAAATACAGCTTTTATACAGCTTGATATGCTACTTGGGATGTATGTATGTATTTAACAACGCAAAAGGGTACTAATCTAAATGTATATTTTTACAATCAAACTCCTTTCTAAACTAAATCGAGTCATTAACCTAATTCTACAGTGAAATAATACTTAATGGAAGTCAATTTGGTATAATTTTAATAGTGGCGCTGGGTATAAATACGCTTTTGTAGCTGCAATGGCTGCAATTTGGCTGAAGGCGTGGCCGAAGGAATGCTCCATTGAATGCCATAATACGCTGTTGATCGTTTAATTGCGAATAAACAACGATTAGTTATGTATTGACACGCTTTTAAAAAAATAAAGACTCATTACGTAAAGTATGTTTTTGAATTGGACAAGGAGAGAGCTGTTGTCCGCTATTTTTAGAGCCATAGTGCTTCTTTTAATGTTCAAAGAAGCTCGATCTCATTGGCATACTTCTACCTTAGAAGTAGAAGGTATCTAATTCTTAGATGACTTTGCTAATGAAATTTCGAAACTTGTGAACTGACTATGGAAAACAGGTTTAGTTTCGTTTCGGCACCTTCCTATTTTTGCAACCATGAATTTATGAACTCGATAAATTTCAATCAAGGAGCAACAGTCACCGACAAAAAAGAAGGAGTGCTGTTTGTTCACATATTTTGAATAAAAATGTTAAGTTTACTGGTAAAATACACTGAAATATTAAAATGATTGCCAATGGGAACCGAACGGGACTATACTTTAGAAGCGGCATCCCAAGGGTGCCGAAATGGGAAGCTGCCGAAACGAAACTAAACCCTAAAGCACCTGTGCCCACCGTTGAACACTGGCCATTCTACATAAAAATCGTCGTATAGAGAGCGCAGCAGTGCGATCCTCTAAGTTAATCCTTGGTAGCAGCGGCTGCCGCAGCGCTTAGAATTGACTCTGTCTCTTTCATATTCATAGAATTGGAAAGAGACAGCAGATTACAGCCATGCTCACAGCGTCTATGTGTCGCTTAGAGAATCGCATAGTATCGTTATCGACTACGTGTAAAAAGCACTAGGCCATCATCTCACCTAATGCTAAGTGCCGATCAGTTCGAAGGTAGAAGCGAGCTATAGATGGTGGTAGCAAACCAGGCGCACTTAACAAGTCCTACCACCAACTAAACGACTTAATTACGTTTTTAAAAGGCTATCTTACTACAACAACCAGGACTTCGGGGCTTTACGTACCTTTCAAAGCATAGAAACATACTTATAATCACGACTATTGTCCCTGAAGGGTTAGTCAGAGACTAGGCAATGTGGACAGCAAAAGCAGTCCTCTGCCATAGTACACTTTTCACTAAATAGCGACTTCACATGTGCTCAGCGTGACAGGTGGTGAGCCCATCGCCGCTCTATGCTGTTGGAAGTATATGTGCAGCCTTTAGTCCGTTTGTCGCCTTTTACGACACCCAAGAGAAAAGAGGGGGTGGTAGTATTCTTTCACCGAGACGCGACACGGCATAGAAACATTTTTTATAAAATATAGAGAGATTGTATCGCATCCAGCGGTATTAACGCGATCCACCGCGCCGTTTCATAATGTCGAACAAGTGTGTGAATTTAAAACAATACCGCGATGCAAGCTCGTTTTACAGGCCGGCCAATACAAGCCACACGTTCCAGAGTACAGAAGACTACAGATCAACCTACCACACATTTTGAACTTTATCGTTATCGAAAATCGAATCGAATCTATCGAAAATAATGATCAATATCGGTTAAACAAATTTGACAGTTTTGTATATGTTGACCTACTGGCATGTGTACATTACATTTGGCTAAGTGCTTCCGCGATGTTGTCTGAGTATTTGAATATATGGTGAATAGAGTAATAAATCACTAACGATGTGTAAATCAAAGATCAAGAATTTATTTAAATGTATTAATTTAAAATTAGGACCAACATTTTTCGGCGAATCAAAGGTGTGTGTGCTCTATTTATAATTAACTACTAATATGTCTACTATCTCGTCGTACTTCGCTATATTTTGTTTTAATGTTATATTTTTAGGGAACCGAACGGGACTATACTTTAGAAGCGGCATCCCAAGGGTGCCGAAATGGGAAGCTGCCGAAACGAAACTAAACCCTAAAGCACCTGTGCCCACCGTTGAACACTGGCCATTCTACATGAACATCGTCGTATAGAGAGCGCAGCAGTGCGATCCTCTAAGTTAATCCTTGGTAGCAGCGGCTGCCGCAGCGCTTAGAATTGACTCTGTCTCTTTCATATTCATAGAATTGGAAAGAGACAGCAGATTACAGCCATGCTCACAGCGTCTATGTGTCGCTTAGAGAATCGCATAGTATCGTTATCGACTACGTGTAAAAAGCACTAGGCCATCATCTCACCTAATGCTAAGTGCCGATCAGTTCGAAGGTAGAAGCGAGCTATAGATGGTGGTAGCAAACCAGGCGCACTTAACAAGTCCTACCACCAACTAAACGACTTAATTACGTTTTTAAAAGGCTATCTTACTACAACAACCAGGACTTCGGGGCTTTACGTACCTTTCAAAGCATAGAAACATACTTATAATCACGACTATTGTCCCTGAAGGGTTAGTCAGAGACTAGGCAATGTGGACAGCAAAAGCAGTCCTCTGCCATAGTACACTTTTCACTAAATAGCGACTTCACATGTGCTCAGCGTGACAGGTGGTGAGCCCATCGCCGCTCTATGCTGTTGGAAGTATATGTGCAGCCTTTAGTCCGTTTGTCGCCTTTTACGACACCCAAGAGAAAAGAGGGGGTGGTAGTATTCTTTCACCGAGACGCGACACGGCATAGAAACATTTTTTATAAAATATAGAGAGATTGTATCGCATCCAGCGGTATTAACGCGATCCACCGCGCCGTTTCATAATGTCGAACAAGTGTGTGAATTTAAAACAATACCGCGATGCAAGCTCGTTTTACAGGCCGGCCAATACAAGCCACACGTTCCAGAGTACAGAAGACTACAGATCAACCTACCACACATTTTGAACTTTATCGTTATCGAAAATCGAATCGAATCTATCGAAAATAATGATCAATATCGGTTAAACAAATTTGACAGTTTTGTATATGTTGACCTACTGGCATGTGTACATTACATTTGGCTAAGTGCTTCCGCGATGTTGTCTGAGTATTTGAATATATGGTGAATAGAGTAATAAATCACTAACGATGTGTAAATCAAAGATCAAGAATTTATTTAAATGTATTAATTTAAAATTAGGACCAACATTTTTCGGCGAATCAAAGGTGTGTGTGCTCTATTTATAATTAACTACTAATATGTCTACTATCTCGTCGTACTTCGCTATATTTTGTTTTAATGTTATATTTTTAGGGTCCCGGGTTACAAACATTTAACGTGGAGGAATCGCTATAGTCAATCAAAATATTGTCAAAGTCACTTTTATATAAAATTTAGTTTATCCTTTCTGTGAATTGTATTATCACGAAAAGCGAACGATTGTACCTAATTTTAAATAAGAATATTAAGATCTCATATCAATCTCTAAACCAAGAATTTACCCAAAGATCAATTACTCATAAATTAATAATAAAACAGATTGTCGAGACACACTCGCCAGCCAGTAGGCGTAACCAGACACCTTAAAACAATAAATAAATATGTGAAGCCAAAGTCGGCGATATTTTACGCAATACCAATCCTAATAATTGCTTCCTCGTCTAAACGACGCTTATTTATTTGTATGACATAAATTAGATCAAGAAACATACTTACAATGCCAATTCCTATTATGACTTTTACAGTCCTACTGCAAGAATTATGTAAATTTTTTATGTGTGTGTGTGTGCATTTGATCACAAATAAAAACTCGCAGAATTAAAGAAAAAGGTACATACACTACGATTTAGTATCTTGTTTTTACCTTTTTCTTTAAAACCGTGTCGCGTAGCGGTGAAAGAATAATAGTCGCCTTTTACGATACCCAAGGGAAAGAGGGGGTCTCTTGCCTTGGGTATCGTAAAAGGCGACTAATGGAAACAGATTAAAGACTGCACAAACATCCAACAGCATAGAGCGGCGATGGGCTCACCGTCACCACCTGCCACATGTCATTGGTGGAAAGTGGACTATGGTAGAGGACTCCTTTTGCTGTCCTCATTACCTAGTCTCTGACTAGCGTTGCCAGACCTACGGATTTGTCCGTAGATCTACGGACTTTAGGTCTTGTCTACGTACATACGGATTTTAGTCGCAAATCTACGGATATTTTGTTCAAATTCATCTACCCGTAAAACGAAACGTAACTCTAAAAAAGTTAACTGTGACCTGCGTTTTTTATTGTGTGTAATATCCTGGCGTCCTGTCCAAAAATTAGTTTGACTTTGATTGAGTAGCGACTAACGTAAAATGGAAAGAACTATGTGACTATTACGTACAAACAAGCATGTCAATAGATTAGGTACCGACTATGGTTTGCATTTGCATGATATCCCTCCGATTTCGACAGCGTAAATGTCTTACGCTGTGGGCGGAATTAGGAAAACGCAGGTACTTAAGGCACGCAGTTTGATTGTAGGATAAAAGGAGTTCGCTACCTGATTTTTATAGCTGTTTAACTTATTAGTCACCATTCGTAAATCATACATATATATATAAGCATGACTATTATCCCCGACGGGTTAGTCAGAGACTAGGCAATGAGGACAGCAAAAGCAATCCTCTACCATAGTCCACTTTTCACCAAATAGCGACTGCACTGTACTGCAGAATACTACCACACCCTCTCTTCCCTTGGGTGTCGTAAAAGGCGACTAATGGACTAAAGACTGCACATACATCTAACAGTAGGTATAGAGTGGAGATGGGCTCACCACCTCTCACGCTGAGCACGTGTGCAGTCGTAAATCAATAAATAAAATTTATTTCCTAACCAAGATCTCCTTGTTAAAAAGTTGAATTAGCGGTAATTATTACCAATAAACCTAATAATAATTACCATCACATCTGTTTGTGTGGTCAATAAAATGGTTTTATTTCTTTCCTTCTGTGAGGGCAAAGCGATTGGCCCTATATTCGAAGGTCTTGGGTTAAAATTCCTAAGTCGAAAACTGTGTTTCATATAAATATATATGTTATATATGAAACACAGCTACATAAATTTTGTATTTTGTTATGTCACATCAATTATCGCTAAAATTGAATTGATTGATTGATTGAACTTATTACAAATTGAAAAAGACGGTGCCGAAAAAATTAACACGACCAGCCTAACTAGCATGCTCAACACGAGAACTCTTCTCGACCCGTTTTCTCGTGTTTTATTCATTTTTCTCTAATGTCTATCGACACTAAAGACACACGGATGCGCTTAGAACTCTACATAATATGTACTATAATAGTAGTTTTTGCTTAAACTGTGGTATTTTTGTTAATAAACCATAACATGACAACTTAAAATGATTTGTCGTCTCTCGTCCGCAACATATCTCTCGTGTTGCGCATGCTAGGCCTACAGTAAATCGACAAATTGAAAAAGACAGTGTCGTAAAAATTTCCAACGACCAGGGTTCGAACCCGCACCCTTCTCAATCCCGCAATACGGGCCAGCGGGTCTATCGGCTAAAAAATATGGCTATGGACATGGGCTTCATTTGACATTTGAAGCTCATATTTTGTGCTTATATGGGCATATTATGGGCTTTAAATGTCAAATGAAGCCCATGTCCATATTCATATTTTTTAACCGATACAGGGGCAGGTGCTATTTCCAGTTGAGCTATCGTGGAACTTATCCAGCCCGCCTAAATTAATCAACACCATCTTTAAATTTTACTTTGTAGACAAAGCCACCGTGTCTCGTAGCGGTGAAAGAATACTACCACCCCCTCTCTTCCCTTGGGTGTCGTTAAAGGCGACTAACGAATTAAAGACTGAACATACATCTAACAGCATAGAGCGGCGATGGGCTCACCACCTGTCACGCTAAGCACATCAGTCGCTATTTGGTGAAAAGTGGACTATGGTAGAGGAGTGCTTTTGCGGTCCTCATTGCCTAGTCTCTGACTAACCCTTCGAGGATAATAGGCGTGATTATATGTATGTATGTAATTTGTTCGCAACTAAATTTACGTTAAAATTATATAAATAACATTATATGATTAAACTTACTTAAACAAAGAAATATTTATTTTAATTATATTTTTATATATACTACGGGTAAGCGCTTGGCCTTCATCTCACCTCATGATAGGTGACGATAAGGCCGCGAAGGTGGAAGCGCGCTACTCCCGGAATCGACACTTATGACAACTACCGACCAACGGCTTGACGTGCCTTCCGAAGCAGCCTGCTCGAGATGTTTTTAAATATAACCCATCCTGTGACCCGGCATTGCGAAAGTAGCTTAGCATAATAAACAAATAATGAGTTTTGGGCAATTAGCTGGAATTCCCGCGTCGCGTGCGGTCCGCACCATCGCACTCGATTGCATCACTTAGATTAAATAGATTTTATCGGACACCGAACAATAATTAGTAATTTCCACCATTTTAAGAACAGTTTTTGTTTGCGTTCGGAAATGCACTTTACTTTCTTTTTCTAAGGTATAAGCGAACAATACACATACAAATGTGGGTGTGTGTGTTGTTAAACACACTGTTTCTGACCCACAAAGCGATAGTTTTGTAAATTATAACCCTTTACGTGAGCGTCAAGTTAGCGCAGCCTCACCACGGAATTAGATTTATTTGTTAAAAACTGGTATGCGTTTCTCTGGAATCGCCATCGAAAGAAACATCAAGTTAGCAACCCACTTAGAGACCGTAATATCTCGACTTGTATTGAAGTACTATTATTGAAATTTTGCGTATACGATTCACTATCTAAGCACAGTTTTTTTGACATATAAATCACATTGATCCGAATTTCTTAAGGTTCCTGCTAACTTGACGTCAAGTTAGCAGCCTCACTATCATATCACTATTTATATGCTATAAGTTACTATTCATCACTATTTATACACAATTTTTGACGTAATCTAAACCTGAAAAGACATTTTGTTAAAATATTGTGATCTTCCTTAAACACTCGTAGAAAAAATAAGCTTGCTGTCCCTAGTTTTAGACTTCATTAAACAGGTTGCTCTTTCTTGGGTAAATGTGTAACGTTTTATAACAAACTTCCACTAAATATTACTGAAATACCTTTACATACATTCAAAGCCCATGTTAAAAAACCCTCATGAGTCAAGGTTATTATAATATGGAAGATTATGTAAATGACAAATATGTATGGACAAAGTGCATGTACGAACATAACATATTAGTAATTTGTATATTGTTTAATTTGGTACCGACATATTGTTTTGTAAATGTCGTTACTTCTATATTAAAATCTGTGGAGTTTCTTGCGCCCGTTCTTCTTCACAGCTAAAAGACTACCTGAATGGGTGTTGCCCATTCATCCAAATAAATTTAGACTATTCAAAATGCTTATTTTAAGTTTAATGAATAAAGAAAATTTTAGGTTTGACCATCTAATTCCGCGGTGAGGCTGCTAACTTGACGCTCACCCCTTTACAGGGTCAGTGATCACTGAGAATAATTGTTAGTCTTCTCATCTCACTTTGTAATTTGCATAACTATAAACGTCAATGGTTCAAAACGCAAGGATATAAATATAAACTTACCAAGAGGTCGTATAACTTAAGCAGTTCAAATTCCAAATCACGAATAAGGATATCTAAATAAGGAGATACATTCCTGAGCATCATAAAGTAGTATCATGCCGCTGAACAATTCTTGAGGTGCCACTTTGATGTCTTTATTATGTCAGTCTTTGTGAACTTGTTGTGAACTTAGTGCGTTGACAACCTCCCGCCCACTCTTAATACCGCAAATAGGGCATTGCAAAAATTCAATTATTATTATAGATTTATTAAATAATTTATTACGAAATTAGTATCAACAAACAAAAAAAACAGACAGATACGTGATACGGGCTTAGGCGGTAAAAACGGAAAAATTGGCTGTTTTCTATTAGCCGTTATTCAAAATATGTTAGATATTTCGCATTGAAATTTTCAATATGTATTACGGAACGTATGTGTGAGGGGATGACTGTTTCCAAACACGATTGGAAATATTTTGCTCGATAGCAAAAAAATCCTGAAGTTACCTCTAAAATTTTATAGAAATGCTTATTACGACTGTGTTTTACAATAATATTTTCTATAAAATCATAAACACATTACGTTTGGATTTCTAAAAAACTAAATTTTTTTATTAACTTTTTTATAAAAATGTGAAAGGCGCTTACGAATTACCGCGGACCCCGTACCGCGCAACACCCGCGAGGGTCTTCCGGGCTTTTATTTTTCGCTGAACCCCCCCTTAAGAGGAACAAATAGAACAACAAATACAAAAAGAATTGTAAAGATAAAGCATGCGTCTACAATGCATTGCTAATACCTTATACTCGTTGCTTATCTTATTTGCCTTTTCATTAAACTAGTTTAATATCATTTCCTTTCACGGAGAAGCTCGAAGGAGCTTGGTCTGTTATTAATTTAGCCACCCATCCAGTGACAGGCACTTGGAAAGTGACATAACTATCAAAATCTCAAACGGAATGCCACAGCCGCTAACACAGAATAATATACACTAGCCTCTACGCCATACAGCAGTGATTGTAAGTCATGATGTTGTACAGATACAAACATATAATCACGACTATTATCCCCTAAGGGAGACTAGGCAATGAGGACAGCAAAAGCAGTCCTCCTTTCACCAAATAGCGACTGCACATGTGCTCAGCGTGACAGGTGGTGAGCCCATCGCCGCTCTATGCTGTTATTTATTTATTTCTAAAAGTACACTGACAGGTTAATATCATTACAAGATCATACAAAAATATTCCACAAGATAAAATTATAAATAATAATAAATAAATAATAAATCTTTCCTACAATCACACCAATTATCTAGCCCAAGAGAAGCTTCGAAGAAACTCGTTAAATGGTTACTAGACAACGGATAAACATACTTAAATAAATACTTATTATACATAGAAAACACCCAGACCCGAGACAATTTAGAAAAACAATAATTTCTAAATTTACCCGACCGGGGATCGAACCCGGGACCTCAGAGATGGCGACACCATGAAAACCGGTGTACAAACCACTCGACCAAGGAGGTCGTCGAACGAGACAATAACCCAAAATTAGCGTACACAGCATGCCAATTATTTCTACATTTTTTTTGTTATTAACTTAACTTAAAATATATCTACTAATTTAATTTATTACTGTTATCCTAAATTACAAAATTTATACAATAAGTGGGGTTGAGGGCGCTTCATCACATAATATTATGTCCGAGATCACCCTCTTGAACCTCGAAAAGCTGCTGTTAAAGACGTCTATATCCTTATAAACACGATGTAATTCGTTATAGGTCCGGCACATTCTGACAATAGGAAGTATGTGCAGTCTTTAGTCCGTTAGTCGCCTTTTACGACACCCAAGGGAAGAGGCGGTGGTAGTATTCCTTCACCGTAACGCAACACGGTTGTGTTGTACAGATACTAATTACATATACGGCTGGCCACAATGACTTGTGTATTTAAAATTGTAATAGTATTGCTATTACCTAAGTGTTGGAAGGTTAATAAATCGAAATAAGCGGTATGCGCCGATCGATGTGGACTCACCGCACCTACCTGTCTCCGTGTACAGTCGCAGAGAAAACGATTATCTTAAACAATCACCATTATTATAATATTTCCGTTTATAATATTCCCGTTCGAGCTTTCCTGAGACTGGTTGTTTTTTTTTCTAGTAAACATTTTATCCTATATCTATAAAGCACTGTGAATGCAAAATTTCAATAATAAAGATATTATAATATTTCCAAATGGTTAGTCTTTCATGGTCGAGTGGTTAGCACGCTGGTTCTGGCGTCGCCACCAAAACCCCCGGGGTCGATTCCCGGTAGGGTCAATTTTGAAATAACCGTTTTTCTAAATTGTATCCGTGTCTCGGGTATTTTCTATGTAGGTATAATAAGTATGTTTATCCGTAATCTAACCAATTATCCGTTATCCTAACTTGTGGTAGATAGTTGGTGTTACTGTGAAGAAGTTATTTATTATTTAGGTACTAGCGGCCCGCCCGCCACTTTGTTCACGTAATTGACATTAAAAAAAATCCCCTCAACCTCGAAATTACGAACACAACAAAAAAAGAATCATCCAAATCGATCAAGCCGTTCTGAAGTGATGGGCGTACAAACATTTCGGCGCAGCGGATAAAGCGTTCGGTTTGCGATCTCGACAGTTAAGCAACTTTCGGAATGCCGTGTCACTGAATGGGTGACCAAATTAAAAACATCTCGTACTGCTTCGTGCTTCAGAAGCGCGTATAGCCGTTTGGTGCCGGTTGTTGTCCAAAGTCAAAGTCAAATTATTTATTTAATGTAAACCTTTACAGGCACTTATTGACGTCAATACTAATAATTAAAAAAACAGTTAACTAACTTGTAGTTAAGACTTAACAACTAATGTAACGAACTAACTAGCTTAACTTAGTCTGTGCCAGACAAAGGCGCATCGCTACCCTCAGTACCACTGCACACCGAAACAGGATCGTGTCGAACCGAAATATAAGCCGTTGTCGTAAGATGGCAATTGTTTAAAGCCACCAAGTCGCAATGGGCCTGTGTGGTGGGTTGTATTATTATTATGCCTAATATCCTCATGTTCTATTGCCGATGGGGAAGGCTTGTGCGAAACAGAGAGACGCTCAAAGGAGGCAAAAAAGTAAGTCATCATCATCATCATCTATATACACTAGCCTGCAAAAATAAGTATAACACTTTTAAAATTGTTATAACTTTTAAAGTACATAAGATAAATAAGACACACAAGACTTAAAAATGTGACTATTGTATAATTTACTATAGTTTCAAAGATAGCTGATAAAATTGCTATGAAACGTTTTTTATTTTAAATCTCTAACTTCTATAGTTTAGAAAAAAATGAAACTTTTAAAAGTGTGATACTTATTTATGCAGGCCAGTGTATATAAAATTAATTGCTGTTCGTTGTCTCGCAAAAACTCGAGAATGACCAAACCGATTTGGCTAATTTTGATTTTGAAATATTTGTGAAAGTTCAGGAAAGATTTCAACGGTGAGAAAAAATAGTAAAAATCCTTTAAAAAAACTATAGACGTCGTGCAATAAAAAAAACTTTTTGCATTTTTCTTATTTCTTCTTCGCGACATTTATCTTTTTCCTGTGTGTTGGGTTGTCATTGTGATTTGTGATTAGTGGCGTCCCTACTACTACTATTCGTAAAAGGCGACTCACGGACTAAAGACTGAACATAGAATGGCGAGGGGCTCACCACCTATAAGCACATGTGTAGTTGTAATTTGGTGAAACGATGACAGCTTCAGCAGTGGACAGCTTCTGTGGTCCTCATTGCCTAATTTCTGACTAACCACCCCTTTGGGGATAATAATCGCGGATCTGTGTGTATATAATTTCAAACATTTTTCTTAAGATAAATTTTTTACAATATTTTATATAAAAACATATTTACAATAGTATAAAATAATATAAAAAAACTTAACCTAGTTTGCCACAGGCAGCGGGGTTAGACCCAAGCTATCGGTGGTTAGGGCAGCAGAGTGAGGAACCTTCTGACAATACGTGCCGTGTCAAGGAGTACTGCCTTCTGTATTTGACCCTTTACCCAACCTTTTACCGAGAGCCTCTCTAGGTGTTGATCGAGGCCCTTAGCTAAAATACCGTTATTATTATTAAATAAATGTAAGTTAAGTTCGTAATTGTACCCGAATCGCTATCAACGAGGCATTGTTGTAGTTATTGGCCCAGCAAACGATAAGCCTTGCGCAACGACAGACAGGGCTACTTTCGTTCGTTACACCTTAACTTGCATACCGAACGGTACATAACAGTCTAGATAGCAACCGACTGGGCGCCGGAGATTTTGTGACTTAGAAAATAGTTTAGTACTAGGTTATATCGATAAGAAATTATTGATTGGGCTTTAGATGGGAAACATGTAATAACCTGAAATATTGGAAGAAAAAGAACTTGCCTTTATTTTAACAAATTATTTAACCTATAAGGATCTTATTCGAACGCTGTTAGTAATCTGCCTAGAATCAAGTAGAAATGTTTTCCCTCCTTGCTATAATATGGGGTCCTTCAAACGAGGCGTGAAGAAGCATTTAGTGGGCCGGCAGGGTAAGCATGAGTTATCTTCGCTCCTCAACTCCATTTCCTTTCCATCAGGTGGAGTGGAGTCATCTGTCTCTCTTCCCTTGGGTGTCGTAAAAGGCGACTAACGGACTAAAGACTGCACATGCATCCAACAGTAGGTACCTATAGAGCGGCGATGGGCTCACCACCTGTCACGCTGAGCACTGTGCAGACTGCTTTTGCGGTTCTCATTGCCTAGTCTCTGACTAACCCTTCGGGGATAATAGTCGTGATTATATGTATGTATGCTTTTTTGTCGTATTTATAATTGTCAGGACAAGTTCAGTCTTTACCGGGTCCACGGGTAATTTTAATTACCCGTGGTCCCATGGCACTAGGGATTACATCTGGATGAATATTTCGACTTCGAATATATCGATATTAAGTTAATTACAACCATGAAAAATATAAAAAATAAGTAATTAAGTATAATAAACAAAAATTATTTACTAAGTAAGTAAGTGATAATATGTATTTGCAGTCTTTAGTCCGTTAGTCGCCTTTGACGACACCTAAGGGAAGAAAGGGGTTGGTAGTATTATTTTGATGAGCCCATCGCCTCTCTATGCTATTGGATGTATGTGCAGTCTTTAGTCCGTTAGTCGCCTTTTACGACACCCAAGGGAAGAAAGGGGTTGGTAATTAGCTTAATTTAATATCGATATAATCGAAGGCGAAATATTCATCCAAATGTACGCCCTAGTGCCATGGGACCACGGGTAATTAAAATTACCCGTGGATCCGGTGATGGGTCGACCCACCGGGACCACGAGTAAAGACTGTACAAGGTTTGCATGAAAGATGCTTTTTGGTTTGTCAGAGGTACGAGGTCCACGCAGACAAAATCGCAACTTGGCTGCTAGTAGAGCTATATAAAGCGTTTCATTACAGGCAAATTCAACCAATTACTCAAACGAGGCGGTCGATAATAACCAAACAGCGAATAATGTTTCAACAATGGTCGATACATGTCTTTAGTGTTACAATTGTTTATTGTTTGCGATTGGGCAACTGATTTTAATCTTCATAAATTGTAAGTTGCTTGTAAATGCTACCTACGGTTGGAGCAGTATAAACATATTTATATAACTAGTAATGCATTGTTTTGTTTGTCGTGCATTTTTTATATCTACTATACGGGTAAGCTGTGTAAAAGACAAAAAATATAATATGGGGGGTCCAACCTCCTCCGCCTACAATTTATGACCATTTTTACTTTATGCGATATCAAAGCTTTTATAAGTCGGAGAAACACGAAAAAAATGGCAAACGGTAGCTAATGACACTGGCTAACTAATAAATTACCTTATTTTGTATGTTTCAGATTATTTTGGTGAGAAAAAAAATCATTAAGCACTTAATTATTTTATGATTTAAATTACTTTTTTTAAGTTCATATTATTTTATTTGTCGATGAATTTAGATGTAGTACTTAGCCTTAACAGGTTATAAGTACCACCCCTATGACATTGTATAGATAATATTACCGTGGCTGTGTGGATGTCGTAAATGACGACAAACTAAAGACTGCACGTAGGTACATCCAACATCATAGAGCGCCCAGCTAGCAAAATACCCTTAGAAACGAAAGCGTTTAAGAGCTATGTCCTTAAATAAATTTTATATACGTTCTGATTAAGATAGAGACTCTAATAATGGCATATCATAAGTCTATTTAAGCTATAAGAGCATATATACTTATAAAAAATACTTTTAGAAGTATATAAGAAAACGAGAAATGACATCAATAAGTCTAGTAGTGTTATAAACGCACTCTGTAAGCCTAATTCTTAATTAACACTTATACATGTAAGTCCACTTAATCTTAAAAGTGACTTATCAAAGTATTTTATTAGATATCGGCTGTTACACTTATAACTTATTATTACAGACGTATATAAGCAAACTTTATATAATGTTTATTAGAGCAATAGTATTATATACGCACTTTATAAGCCTAATTGCCCTTGAGTCTTAATTAACACTTATACATGCACTTTGTAAGACCACTCAATCTTAGAAGTGACTTTACCAAGTGTTTTGTTAGATATCGTCTGTTACTTATAACTTATTCTTAAAGATGTGTATAAGCTTACTTTATAAAACATTTGTAAGAACAGTAGTATTATATGCGCACTTCATAAGCCTAATTACCCTTGATTCTTAATAAACTCTTATAAATGCATTTTGTAAGATCACTCGATCTAAGAAGTGACTATTGTAAAAGATAGTAAAGTGTACTAGCACGTCAAATGTCTTAGAAACTAGGTAATTGCAATTAGAATTCTAATGCATTGCAAAAAAGTCAAAAGGTGGTCGACCAGGAACTTCCCTGTTTGTCTTTTAGCCTACTTTTACTTTAATAAGGAACCCTAAAGGTTATGTGCAATGGCCGCGTGGATTAAAAAATGTGGTTGAATTTGATTTTAGAAGTGCGGTGTAAACCTTAAACAATGGTAATGCACTTATATTGGTTCTGTTAAAGCCACTATAAGGCATGATTGGTGATAATGGCGACATTTCCATATTTTTCATTTTTAATATAATATTTTTTATTATTAAAGATACATTGTTGAAATGGCCCGTAAAAATATTGTGATTGTTATTTCAAAATACTCGATAAAATCGACTTCGCAATTAAATAACAGTTAGTAATGCGTAATAAACATGAAATTATACTTACACATTTTGTAGGAAAGTGAATTAAACAGGACAGTACATAATACTTACGTTTTTAATACTCTTCTTATTATTCAGAAAAGTTTCACGAGCACTTGGCAATCCTTTCGGCGGACTGTGATTACATCTGATTACATGTCTTACTAAAAGCTCGCAAAGAGCAATACAAGTAATATCACACTTAGAAAAGCATTAGTAAGTGCATTATAATGGTAAGTTCCCTTAAAGAATGCCTTTGTAAATCATTTGTAAGTCTGTTTGGTATTATTAAAGCATCAACAATAATTTTGTAAGATTGGAAATACACTTCTCGAGACCATTTTAAGATATATTTAAGGGTAAATAGACTTATTAAGTGCGCCCAAATCCACACTTATAGCAGTCTATCGGAGTACCATATGACTGGTAAAATTATACTCTTGGGATGTGTGTAAGAGGAAATTTTGCTAGTTGGGCGGTGATGTCCCACCTATCACACTGAACACATGTGCAGTTGTTATTTGGTGAAAAGTGGAATATGGCAGAGGACTACTTTTGCGGTCCTCATTGCCTTCTCTGACTAACCCTTTATGCATCGTGATCGCAAAATATCGCATAGTCTATGCTCGATTCTGTCAAATTTGACGTTGACAGTTGCGCCAATTTTTGTGACAGAAAATTTCCACGAGTGAGTGGAGCCCTCAGAACAATAACTAAAGCATAGAAACCACGCTAAAAGGCGAGCTAGACAACAGCTATCTTACTCATATGACTTCATTTAATTCTGCAACGAGAGTGAATGAAACCTCTAATCCACATTCGTTTCTATTTTTTCTAGGTTGTCACAAGGTAAATGTCAAACGGATGTAATTGGATGTCTTTAGAACACCATCAGATTAAATGTGTCGTTATTTTCTTTTTGTTGCTGTGTAAATAAGTGGCAACCTAACTTGGTAACATTATAATGACGGATTATTTTCACGCTAAGTTGTAGCTCCTCTCAGATAAATTTAATTATTTGCAAGGTATACTTCCGAAGAAACTTATAAACTAGCCATAGCGTTGTTAGTGATATTTATGCGTTACGTGTGACAAAATGTCTTGTGTGATTGAGGGCTGTAAATCCCTTATAATTAGAAAAGAAAATAATCTAGAGACAACAACCTTTTATCGGTGAGCTCAGACTGTTTTTGTTTTACCTAAGCATAATTAATGGCATGAATCTATTAAAACACACTAATAGTTTGTCTAAATAGTCATCGTGTCCAGTTCTGTGCTGATATAAGGCATTTATCAATGAAATTTTGTTCAAATGTTGAAGGTTATGTTTTTTCGCCTAGTGACGTGCATTTCTATATCGATAAATCAGTATTTTGTGTAAGTGGTTAACCAATTGGCACATCTATCTTTAAATTATGATATATGTATGCGCCTCATTTACAACTTGTTTTACTTTTAACATGATATTAATAATTTATAACTTTAAAAGTACCTACCTATTGATAATTTAAAAAATATACATAATTGAATGGGTTTCTTGATTACTACTACTACCATTTATCTGCATTTTCACTAATTTTAAAAATTTACATTTTGGTTACAGGTTTCTAAAAAATGATGATATAAATAAAGAATGGCTACAGCCGGCGTGTAAGAAGACTAAATTGGATATGGAATAAACGCAGTCATATATGTTCCAAACATCATACGATCAATCAATCATGAACACTGTCTGCTACACATTTGTACCAACAAGCATTTTGAGCAATCTTGTTAATCATTCTCTAGAATAAAGTTTCGATGACAATCACAGAATCCTATTGATAAAAGCCGTACCTAAGTTGTATTTGATAATACGAATACCAAACAAGAATTACAGGAATGTGCGCCTCGTGACAAATTATGAAGCTTTTTAACCAAAACCTTCTTATTTAAAAGGCAGTGATTTAATAAAAATGTATTAAATATTTATTTATAAGTTTTTTATTTCATTAATAATCCTTCTTATTTATATTTTTCTGTACAGTTTTCAGATGTACGTTCAAAGCATAAAGTTCAATATCCATCTAGTTAATTTGACAGATAAGGGTAGGCCGATGTGACACTGACTGTACACTGCTTTTCGTTATTAACTCGCAAAACTTGTTGAATTTAAAAGTGCACACGGCCACTGATCGACTGCCCAAATACGTCAAAATTTTCCAATCGATATTGAACTCTACTTGATTGATATTAAGATGAAATTTGGTTGCGGGAATTTTACATACAAGGATATAGATGTGACGCTGGCTGTACAGATAGCGTCATATCGCCCTACCCTACCTACACTGCGACATACTAATCTGTGAAATACCTGCAACCGAATCTCAACCTAATGTTGTAGTCATAGAGTTCAATATCGATTGAGATATTTTAACAGTATTGGGTAGGTCGATCTGACGCAGCTGTACCTACAGTGATTCAATATAATATTGTAGGTGTTTTTCTTGTGCACTAACGTAGTTTTTTGAAAATTTGTCTGATTTAGTTTATATCGTTTCCAAGGCAAGCGAAAAAGCCGACAATGACCGAATTATTATGTTAGCGTCGGAAGACAGGATTTGTATCGCTCTCCATACACTTCTGTCTCTCTGTATAATTTTTTTCGTGGAAGTGCATTTTGTGAGTAATGTAACTAGTACGTGTAGTACGTGCATGGAAAGTAATACAAATTCTGTCTTCTCGGTGCTAACATAATACTTCGATCATTGTCGGCTTTTTCGCCTGCCCTGGACACGTACTATATTAATAAATGAAATAAATTGACGGCGCGCTTATCCTTCGCCTTCATATTTATTAACATGTTCAATATTTAGTTTTATTTTTGTCGATATAAAATGCCGAGAAATGACGTCCCTAGTGTGGAATAAACTAGTGACCACCTACACAAATTAGGACAAGCCAAACATTCTCCATCTCTTTCTAACTCATTAGCATGACTCGTAAGAAGAAGAAGGATGAATATATGTCTTTGCTTGCTATTTGAGCGTGGTTTCTATGCTTTAGTTATTGTTCTGAGGTGGAGCCTTTATATGACCTGATTTTTATTAAAGTTTAATTTAAATTGTTTACGCTCACATCAATTATCTAGCCCAAGGAAAGTATTTTTTTGAAACACGTTAATATGGTAAGATAACGGATAAATATACATAAACATAGAAAAAACACCCAGACCCGAAATCAATTTAGAAAACAATTTTTCTCTAAATTGATCCGACCGGGAATTGAAGCTGAGACCTCAGACATGGCGCGACGCCTGACCCGGCGTCTCATCACTCTATCACGGAGGAAGTCATGTTAGATTATTGTTAGACCGATGGTGGGAGCGCACTTATCCAAGCACATGAACACGAAATTACCTAGTCACACCAATTAGATAATATTTATAAGAGGAAACACTACGTGAAAGTGTAATGCAAATTTCTCATACGAAACAAAGAAAAACGACGTTTCCTAGTCCCCTGTTTCCTCCTTCAGCACTGAACCAATTTTTATTACTTTTCTATGTCTGTATGTTTGATTTTTTTTAAACCGGTTACTTAATGTTTCCGGAGAAGCCTTAAAACGGAGTGATTTCTAAATTTTGAAGGCTCCTGGTTGTTAAATAAATGACTTAATGCAAAAAAATTAAACATACAGACGTAGAAAATCTCTTTCTTTAACTGATGCTGAAAAAAAAACCTTAAAATTGGTCCAGTTCTGAAGAAGGAAACAGAGGACTACGAAACGTCGTTTTTCTGTGTTTCGTATGAGAATTTTTCATGCCACTTCCACGTAGTGTTTTCTCTTAGGAGAAAATGCGCTCGAGAAATGAGCAACTTACTACTAACTATACTTAATCTGAACAGTAGTTGGTACGACATGGTAAAAAGTGTTAAGCTACTTCTGAGGCCTGCACTTGGGAATCGAACCAGAGACCTCCGATAAGACTGGCCTAAATCACCACAAAGGCGGTGCCTGATTTGTCCAACAGCATTCCAGCGAACTTTCATGGTTATTTGAGCCGACACCGGCGCAGACGGCAAGTGCGTGTGGCTCCACAATAAATAATGCTAAGTCGCCCGAGTCCGACCCAGTTTGACCCAGTTGCGACCCAGTTGCGGCCGGTGAATATCCGACCGAGATATTGGGGCAGGCACGCGTGCGGGCCGTGCGGGCGTGCCGCCTCTTACTGCGAGACGCGGCAGGCTTTTGTTCGAAATGATAGAGACTATTCATAAACTCAAACCCAGTTTTTTATAAATTTAATAAAAGGTTAGTATGGGACGAATTCCAAATAAGTTTTTTTTAATGTCCTGAAATAAGTATACCTACCTAAAAGGGCGCCAGAGGAGTGAATCGCCTAGGGCGCCTGATGATGATAATGATGATGGCTAAGGCCGACCCTGGTTATGTGAGCCTAGCCTAACATCTAGTCTTTCTCAAATGATTATCAGAATTTGTATTATAAAATGTAACTAATATTATAAATGCGAAAGTGACTTTGTTTGTTATGCTTTCATGCTTAAACTACTAAACCAACTTGAATGAACTTTGCTATAGAGATAAGTGGGGATTCTGGAAACGGTTATAGGTTCCAACTTATAAGTTATAGTTTAGAAATCCCATTCGAGCTTTCCTGAGACTGCTTGTATTTTTCTAGTTAACATTTTATCGGATATAGGTCACTTTTACCCGCGAATAATAAACAAAAAAGAAGAGAGCCTTTCTCAAAAGCACCTTAACTGTGATTTGTGTTGTAGGGTGGCCATGGGTGTCACTGATAGATTTTCATCAGGTGATCCGATGCTAGCTTAACAATTTTCCTTTTAAAAATCTGATAAGCTAATTGACAACAACATCGTGTGGCGCTCCACATTTAAGGCGGCTCATTAAGGCGAAAGGTACTGAGTAGACATGTATACGAGGTAGTGTCCAACCGAAGGTTCGGTTTCGGTATCGGTTTCGGCCAGTTTCGGCCCAAAAAAATTTTGTTTAGGCCAGAGGTTCGGTTTCGGCCAAAAAACAGCCGAACCTGTCGGCCGCGCCGAAACTTACAACATCGTACTTTCGGGTCGCGTTTGGCTAACGTCGGCGTCGGGTGCTCTCGGCACGGCTGGCAATATGGTCGCTCGCCTCACCTAACTCCGCCGGCCACTGAATTTAGCACTGAATCAGTGCTCTTTACTCCTGTAGTGAAAATTAAAAGTATAACTGAAAGATAATATTTATCATAATATTTTAATATTAGACTTGTTCTATTGTATACCATTTACAATTAACAAGTCGCTGCCTCAGTATTACAGTTAAGTAATGTAACATTTTAAATTTTGACCCAGTGTCACTATAACGTTGAAATTTCAATTCGATAAAAGTTAAACGTAGAATTCTGTAATATTAGGTCAGCGAGATGTTTAATTAATCAAATATCTGGAAAGAACGGCCCACTGACATTTTATTTAACGTTTTAATCAAGTTTACAAAAGGTTCGGTTTCGGTTCCGGCCGAAACTATAAACAAACCGAACCTTCGGTTTCGGTTTCAGTTTCGGCAAAAAAACATGTTTCGGTCGGACACTAATACGATGTGACTTTAGACATGTTTCCTGGCTAAAATATAGAATGTGAAGCTTCGAAAATAATATGCACGCTTTATTATTGATTTTTTTGCATTCACAATGCTTTACAGAAAGGATAAAATTATTACTAGAAAAAAAAATCAACCAATCATAGAAAAGCGTGAATGGGATTCCAACCCATGACCTTTGGATTGCCGCTGCTCTAAATTTTTTTCTAGTAAACATTTTATCCTAATATACGCCTTTAACAATATCCTGTAGCTCAATATGTAGGTTCGAAATACTTGCTGTTAGCTTTATTAGCATTCAGAACTAATTTGAAATGCTATAAGCTCTGTATTTATCTTGCACACATTTTTTATCAGTTTGACAAATCCGTTTAAAGCGAAACTAAGATAATTTCTAAAGTTTGTACCTTTTTCCTGTAAGTCCATATATTACGAACAGTAATCAAAAAATAGGATTTTTAGCGTGAATCTATTTTTTTCTACTAATATACCTACGCTACGGCCGGCGCGGCGCACGGTGGCTAGTACTAACTGACAGGCCCCTGCCTGCCGGCGAACCGATCGTGTGTGGGGCCTTAACACTTCACCTTAAGAGGCGTGTGTGGTAGTGGCTTATTATAAGAATACTACCAACCCATATCTTTCCTTTAGCGTCGTAAAAGGCGACTAATAGACTAAAGACTTCTCTGAGTGGTAGAGCCACTCTGCATTGCAGCAGGCATTGGGCCAGCTCGTCCGGCGTAATACCACCCTCTCACGAATATCCGGCGCGAAATAATGGCACTTGGTGCTGTTGTGTTTCGTCCGGCCAGTGAGGGTTCCGGAGCCCCCCCCCCCCCTCTCACAAGTCTTATTCCTTCCCTAAAGGCCGGAAACGCGTCCGCGATTTCTCTGGTTTTGCGGGTGTCCATGGGCGGCGGTGAGGATTACTCTTCATTTAGGTGACGCTCCAAGACATTACATTTGAAAACGAGCTAAAGAATGTATTACTAGATAAGTTCTTTTACAACATGAAAGAATATTTTGAGGAAAAATTATAATGTGTTAAGTTTGTCGAGTATTTTAATATTATGTTATTGTTCTTTCATTTATTTTAAGCTTTACTGGAATAAATGAATATGAATATGAATAAGAATAAAATAATTTATTGTTATTTTCACACAAAAAAATATAATGCAACACACAATAAACAACACTGTAACTGTACAAATTATGAGGACAGCAAAAACAGTCCTCTACCATCACTTTTCACCAAATATCGACTGCACATGTGTTCAGCGTGACAGGTGGTGAGTCCGTCGCCGCTCTGTGCTGTTGGATGTATGTGCAGTCTTTAGTCCGTTAGTCGCCTTTTACGACACCCAAAGGAAGAGAGGGGGTGGTAGTATTCTTTCACCGCTACGCGACACGGTTAATACTGAATATTTAAGGCTCGACCGAGATCTCGGTCTCGGTCTGACCGAGATCTCGGTCTCGGTCAGACCGAGAAATCTGTCTCGGTTCTCTCACTCATCTAAAAATCGCCGAGTTTCTCTGCCATGACCGAGACTGTTACTTTGTACGGAATGGGATTTAAATTTTCAGATAACTATACAAACATTGCAACAGAACAATCTAACTCATGTGCAGCACTTGATTCTATAGAGTTGGAAGACGAGCCAATGAGCAATATGTGATTAAAATAGCGCAAGAAAGCATTTTTATAGAGCTAAGACTGCAAAGAAACTCTTAATATTGTTGAGTATTGGCTTTCGTCACCTCATAAGGTGTTTAAGCAGGCATGTAGAAATAAGTTTTATCAGCGCCGCGTGCTAGTGTAGTAAGTGAACAATTCTCTAGCAAAACTGCAAAGGCAGACTCTTTGAAGGGTGAAAATGCCGAAAACTTGCTTTTTTATGGTACGATAGAATGTTATATAACTTTGATTGAAATGAAACACTTTTTTACGGATTAACTCGCGTTTAATTAACTATTTACATAGTTTTTTTATATTATCCTGACGTTTCGAACCTTTTACTGGGTCCGTGGTCACAGGGAGACTGAGGCGTTGGTCGTCTCATAGGTAGAAGTTATTTGCGTACCGTCAATCATTTTTATATTTAACCGGGTGCGTTCAAGTTTATACACAATACGAGCTAACAATATTTTTAGGTCTGGCAATATGTTGCTGTTGGGGCTGGGATTTGATGACCTGTATATGATGGGGTCCCAGAACGGTGGTAAATTCCAACCATCCTCTCTATTGAAATTTCTATGTTTTTTAGTTTTTATGAAACAGTATCTACAATATTAAACAGTTACATTAAATTAAAACAGTTACGTTACATTAGATTTTTTTTCACCATTTGTCTATTTTCGGTTTTGGCTCTCGGTCTCGGCCGATATTTTAATTCATTCTCGTTCTCGGTTTCGGTCTGTGCCGAGAACGAAAAACCCTCATTACATTTAATATTATGACATCAAAATAGCTATCTTATTTTATTTCGATTGCGTAAAATAGATGAAGCTTCTACAACAGCCACCATTTCAACTCGACCAGATTCGATATTTAATAGCTGTTATTTTGTTGTGTTATAAAATACTTATTTCGCCTAATGCCGTATTACAAAACGTGGTCCGCGCATCTTTTGCAGCATCTGCGGGGCGTAGTGAATCAGTAATGAAAATGTCAACGGAAAGGAAAAGTAATCTAAGAACAAATAGCGTCTGGAAGTTATGTGTAACACAAAGTTAGATGTGTCTCTCTTATTTGAAACTAGCGGCTTTGTTTGTGTGAACACACCCCGTACCCGTGACAAATTTACAAAATAAATTGTTTCATTGACGACCTCTTTGGTCGAGCGGTTTGTACACCGGTTTTCATGGTGTCGCCATCTCTGATGTCCCGGGTTCGATCCCCGGTCGGGTCAATTTAGAAATTATGGTTTTTCTAAATCGTCTCGGGTCTGGGTGTTTTCTATGTATCCTACAGAATCCTACTATAAATCCAACTAATATTTTAAACGCGAAAATTTGTAAGTATTGGATATTTGTTACTCTTCCACGTAAAAACTACTGAATGGATTTGGATGAAATTCGGCATACAGATAATTTATAACCTAGATTAACACATAGGATACTTTTTGTCCCGATATTCCCACGTGAACGTATGGATGTTTGTTACTCTTTTACGTAAAAACTACTGAATGGATTTGGATGAAATTCGGTATACAGATAGTTTATAACCTCGATTAACATTAAAATACTTTATATCCCGATATTCCCACGGGAACGGGAACCACGCGGGTGAAACCGCGAGCGGCCGCTAGTAATATTATAAACGCGAAAGTTTGTAAGTATGGATGGATGTTTGTTACTCTTTCACGTAAAAACTAAAGAATGGATTTGGATGAAATTCGGCAAATAGATAGTTTATAACCTGGATTAACACATAGGATACTTTTTATCCCGATATTTTCACGGGAACGAGAACCACGCGGGTGAAACCGCGAGCGGCCGCTAGTATATAATAAGTATGTATTTAGGTATTTTATGTATGTTTATCCGTTGTCTAGTTACCATTTAACGAGTTTCATAACGAAGCTTTTCTTGGGCTAGGTAATTGGTGTGAGTGTGGGAAAGTTCATTCATTTATTTATTTATGTTGTCATTGGCCATAACGAACACTTCTTTTACAGCGTCAATACAAATTTGAAATTACCCTCCCTTTTTTTAGTTTTATCATTCTCTTATTTTAAAAGTTACAGGGGGAGGGAGGGGGGGCATACATTTTACCACTTTGAAAGTGTCTCTCTTGCAAACTATTCAGTTTAGAAAAAAAATATATTAGAAACCTCAATATCATTTTTGAAGATGGAATTGATTAAAAAAATTGAGTTTCAGTTCTAAGTATGGGGAACCCCCAAAATTTATTGTTTTTTTATTATTTTTGTATGAAAATCTTAATGCGGTTCACAGAATACATCTACTTACCAAGTTTTAACAGTACAGTTCTTATAGTTTCGGAAAAAAGTGGCTGTGTCATACGGACGGACAGACAGACAGACATGACGAATCCATAAGGGTTCCGTTTTATGTCATTTGGCTACGAAACCCTATAAATATTTAGGACACCCTTAAAACACAACAATGCTAGTGACATATTTACTTATGATGGGGGATCTAATAAAAGTCCAGTCACCTACCAAACTGATTACAAACATGCCTACCTCCCGCTAGGAATCAAACCCTGGATCTCTGAATCTGAGACTGGTGGTCTAGTACCACTGGACCATAGAGGCAGTTAAAAGTATTCACAACCGCCTTATAAGTTCTTAATTTTAAATTTTATTAGAGACCGCAATGTATATTGAACTTTACTGAATACCGGTAACTTCGTTATCGTCTCGTGACTTGGTGTGGGCAAATATTACAAGTGTAGAGCAGTAATTTGTCCTGGCATATCATTACAAAGCTGCATAATGTTGAGTGTTGCTGCTTCTGAACACGTATAATCCTATAATTATCTACATCTCACACCGACTTATTTCAAAATAAACTTCTAATATACTTTGATTACTTAGTACACAATCCAATACTAAATACATACCATGTAATCACGACTATTATCCCCGAAGGGTTAGTCGGAGACTAGGCAATGAGGACAGCACAAGCAGTCCTCTGCCATAGTCCACTTTTCACCACATAGCGACTACACATGCGCTCAGCGTGACAGGTGGTGAGTCCATCGCCGCTGTATGCTGTTGGATGTATGTGCAGTGTTAGTCCGTTAGTCGCCTTTTACGACAGCCAAGGGAAGAGAGGGGCTGGTAGTATTCTTTCACCGCCACGCGACACGGTTTGAAAATGTGATGAAGAAATTTGACATTTCCTATTTCAATTTTTTTTGTTAAATTAATTTGTTTACGCTCACACCAATTATCTAAACCAAGATGAGTATCCTTTTGAAACTCGCTAATATGGTAAGATAACAGACAAATATAGGTACATAAACGTAGAAAAAACACCTAGACCCGAAATCAATTTAGAAAAACAGTTTTTCTCTAAACTAACTCGACCGGGAATCGAACCCGGGACGTCAGAGATGGCGCGACGCCAGACCCGGCTTGCTAACCACTCGACTACGGAGGTGACGGAGGTCGTCAAGATTAAAGTGCAGCTGGCGTCTGTACCAGCCATTTCCCGGCCGGCTTAATTTAGAAATAAATGGTTTTTTTTATATTATAGGGCTTGTGTGTTTGGCGTTCGTTATGTATAATATTAGAGGCGTCGGTAGCCGACCGGATGGATGCTCGGGTTGAACGCGAGAAATCGTGGTTCAATACCCAGCTCCGTTAGACTACTGACGGGAAACCCACTCCGACACAGTAATTTTTAGATTAACAGGATGTTAAGGCCCCTCAGGCCCCAAGCGGTCGCATGAGACCGCACCTACAAAAACACACTTGACTTTGTACCGTGTTTTCATAGACTTACAGACTACTTTAGTAGAAACAAGTTTGGTTATTTCGGTTCCGTGGTACATCTAATGTATTGTTATTGCAAAATATCGCTTAGTCTATGCTTAATTCTGTCAAATTTGACGTTGACAGTTGCGCCAAAAAAAGTGTCAAAAAAATCCAAGACTGAGAGGATCTTTATTAAATATATACAACGTGCTCTTTTTGATTTAGGGAATAAATGTATAGATAGATATATATATATATATATATATGAGTATGTATTAAAGAATGTTTATCCGTTATCTAGATAACCATTAAAAACGGTTACGGGCTATACAAATAAAAAATCATTAGCGTAAGGTAGTACTTTGAAACAATCATGTTTGTAATTACATAGGGTTCCTAAGATTTAGTGATTAATCAGTCAGTCAGTCAGTCAATCAACCAGTACATAAGTGGTTTTTCGCGTTTATATACAAACATAGTTTACGGCCTAACCTGACAGACGCGTAACTACATGTATATTTGATTAATATGTCAAGATAAATTATAATTTAGACTACCTAACTGGCTAACATTTATGTTTCATATAACAAGTAAGTAAAATCTAGATATACTTGTATTCTAGAGTTAGTAATAGTTAATGATTTTACCGTGTCGCGTAGCGGTGAAAGAATACCACCTCTCTTCCTTTAGGTGTCGTAAAAGGCGACTAACGGACAAAGACTGCACATACATCTAACAGCATAGAGAGGCGATGGGCTCATCACCACCCGTTACGTTGAGCACATATGCAGTCGCTATTTGGTGAAAAGTGGACTACGGTAGAGGACTGCTTTTTCTATCCTCATTGCCAAGTCTCTGACTTACCCTTCGAGGATAATAGTCGTGATTATATGGATAATGACTTTTTTTGTAGGAAATATATGCTTCCACCATCAAAAATGTAATATATAATTAAACAAATCTTATTTTTAATACTGGGCAAATAAGATATCATTAAACGTTGCTGCACATAGGCGTTCACGCTTAAAGCTCTGCACCGATTTTGATGAATAATGATAAAGAGATAGATTTAGGATAGGATTAGGGACCGTAAAGGGGGAATTTATTGTCAGCAAAACACCTACCAAAAGAAAAAAAGTAGCTTTGATAATCTGCTAATAGTTTTTCTGGAAAATGAAACGTATGTAGGTATGATAATAAGGATTAATAAAATTATGTAAAAGCAACAATCTGGTATTTAAAACTTCGTTATACCGTTTTCGAATAATTAAAATTCGTAGAGGAAGGTTTCGAATTTATGAAAGGTTACCATTTCTGTTGTCTAATAAAAAAATTAACCTCGAAATTCTAGACAATCGCTACGCTGTGCTTTGCGATTGTTTTAAATTACTATCCTATCACGTGACCTACAGGAGTGGGGCAGCAAGTATTTCTGTTGTCTAATAAAAAAAATAACCTCGAAATTCAAGACAATCGCCACGCTGCGCTTCATCCATTATGGTTTCGTAGTTTATGATAAAATAAATTTAGACGTATACGTCTAAATTTATACATAGCAATTATGTTCTTTACATTTAAGCTGATTAAAATTATGATAAACAACTACAATTAATAGTAAGTTAAAATTATGCCGATGAAACCTTTATGGGTTTATAACACTCTGCTTCTCATAATTTATGCGAAAAACTTTATGCTGAATCTGTTATGCCAAACTACATTATGACGAAAGAGATTATGCGACCGAAAGGGCTCCCACCCTAAAGACGGTTATAAAGTAGAGCGAAACTGCGGGCAAAAGCTAGTTTTCTTTACAAGTAACATTTCCAGCAGCAACCATAATAATATTGATAACAGAAATTTGATACCATAATTAGAACTATGACAGCCGGACTACTAAGTGCAGCACGAAAATTAGCAGTTAATTAAGCCAGCTCAAGCTGAGATTATCTTTCGACAAACTAGTGAAATATCGACGCAGTGATCCGATTTGATCCGACAGCGCTATAAATTACAGTTTGAGGTAACCTGCATCCGCATATCTGCATATAACACTCTCATTACATAGGTAATGGCAATGGTGTTATAACTAGAGATGGCACCGCGAAGCAATTTTTCGCGTACTTATTTGCGGTCAAAAGGTCCTTAATTTTTCTGAGTGGTAGAGCCACGCTGTGTTGCATTGCAGCACGAATTGGCTCGCCCGGCGTAATACGTAGAATATCTTTGTTGTTGAAATTTTGCATTCACAATGCTATATAAATGTAGGATAAAATGTTTACTAGAAAAAAATCAACCACTTTTGCACCTTTTCGGACTGCCGGTCCACTGCACCGGTGCCGGTGCAGTGGACCGACAATCCAAAGGTCGTGGGTTCGAATCCTATTCGGGCTTCCTGAGACTGGTTAATTTTTTTCTAGTAAACATTTTATCCGATACGTAGAATGTTGGCGTGAAACAATAACACTCGTTGTTGTGTTTCGTCGGGTGAGTGAAAGTACCAGATCATTTCTCTCCCCTCCTCCCTCACAATTCCTACTCTTTGTATCAAAGATCCTACTCTTTCCTCAAAGTCGGCAACGCATCTGCAAATCTTCTGGTTTTCCTTGGGCGATGGTGATTACTTTCCATCACGTATTAAGCAGCTAGTTCGTTTGCCATCTTTTCACATAAAAATAACGCTTGGATCACTCACTATCACTGAGACGTTTGCAGCCCAGCCCATGGGCCGCAACTTAGTGCGCAAGAAATTACTTCGCGATGTCCCCTCTAGTTATAATAGCTAACTGGCTAATGGCACAATAAGCCCTGGATCGGAACTGGCCGACCTTTTGTTGGGCTGACCTAGTTTATGACCTTTTGCACCACACCCAAAATCGTTGGGCGATTGATAAGGCTGTGCGTACATTAGCAGAAACGCTTTATGGAAAAAACTGAGATAACTATTTTGTGATTCAGATGGAACGAAGCATATTGGTTCTGGTTGCAGTCGTAAGATAGTAGTTGTCAAACCGCACCAATATAAATTACTTTTAATAAAATGAAAACAGAACTAAAAAAAATGTAACGAAAAAATGTATGTAGCTACTTTATATTTGTAAAAATCGCTCAAATAAACTCACAGATAACGAAACTTTAAAAAAATGTCTACCTCAGGTGGAAATCGAACAAACGTACCCCGCAATCCGGTTTTTTTTAACGTTTCGTTGCCCTTTTGATTTTTGAGTGAGAGAGACACTTATGTTGCTATAGCAACACGAAAGCGTTGAAAAGTTTCTTTAGGTCTAACCAATACCTCGGTGGCGGAGCGGTCAAAAAATATAAAAAAAATCTAAATTTCTTTATTTAATACACTTAAAATGAGCATTTTGAATAGTCTAAATTTATTTGGATGGATGGGCAAAACCCATTCAGGAAGTCTTTTACCTGTTGAGAAGAACAGGCGCAAGAAACTCCACAGATTTATAATATTACAAGCGGCCGCTCGCGGTTTCACCCGCGTGGTTCCCGTTCCCTTGGGAGTATCGGAATAGAAAGTATCCTATGGGTTAATCCAGGTTATAAACTATCTGTATGCTGAATTTGAACCAAATCCATTCGATAGTTTTTACGTGAAAGAGTAACAAATGTCCATCCATACCTACAAACGTTTGCGTTTATAATATTATTAGGATAGAAGTAATGACATTTACAAAACAATATGTCGTTACCAAATTATACAAGCAATTATCATAAAACAATTATATAATAAAATAAAAGATAAAAACAAAAGTGAATCTAAAAGTTTTACTCGGGCACTATGAACGCATTAGAACAATGTGTGCGAAACTAGAGGAATGTTAATTCCATGCATTTTTGTCATTGATTTAATTGCTTACAGTGCCCTTTTCTAAAAGTCTGTCCTTAACTGAAGCGGGGTTAGTTGCCTCAGAATAGGAATGCAAACAATGTATAGGTTACAAGGTTTTATTCCCAATCTTTTAGAAAAGAATTTACAAAACTCAGGGGGTGGTTCACGGATCGCTCACTCTGTCCGCTTGACTGGGACTTAAAAGGGACTTAGCTTTAGGCTAATCTTCCTCGTAGACTCTACCCGGAACCTGGAGCCGGCAGGGTCAGTCTGCGCGCAGGGACGAAAGCGCAGTCGTGTACGCTAGGCAGCTGGCCGCGCACGGGTTCTAGCAGGCGGGCAGGCAGCAGGCAGCAGGCAAACAGCGCACAGGGCCAGTGGGTTTAGCCTGGTACAGGAACCCTGGAATACACCACGAAAAGGAATGAACTTATGTTCACTAAGTCCCGGCTTTTGTGGCTGTTGTAGAACAGCTACAATTGAACCAGGCTCTCTTTATTAAGTAAAATTACGATTGCAAAACCGTTAGACAATCTTAACAAGAGACTACAATAAAAGCGGGTAGATACCAACATTGTAGTTAAATGTTGTCTGAACTGAAACGGTAAAATTACAATAAATTAACTGGGAATGGTATTTCGTCCACGGGATCACAGGGAACCTCGCGTCCTGCCATACCATTTACACATGCTTGACAGTAATTGTAACAAGACAGGAATACCAATTATTCCCATTGAAGGTAACATGACTTTAAGCGAATTATATTAATTTAGGCTTTACGTTAAACACTAACAATCTACGCAATTACCAAACACAGCAAAACACTAGTAATATCTGTAAAACTAACACACAGCAATACAACAAAATAATTCAAGTTGGAAATATTATAGACAACTCACCGAGATTTCGGGTTATATTTTCGTGCAGAATTTTAAAAGCACGACGTTGTAAGTAATGTCGAGAGTAGGTAGACTCAGCAGGAAAAGAGAACTTTCTCAGCGTGTGTCTGCTTTTTATATTAGAGTAAATCGCATAAAAAATCGATATGGCTGTTAATTTAAACACAGACGCCCTTCCATACTGGCAGGGCCGTCGAGCAGAGACAAAAACAGAGCGACCAGACCATAGTGAAGACAGATCAATAATGGCTCGCTTACACATTCGAGGAATATAGCAAAATTATAAGAGATACATCATTTTTCTCCCTCATATGATATCCCTTTTAATCAAACATTATTTAATTAAAGGAAAAATTACCTTTAGCACCTCCAGATCAAATTGTAAGAGACCACCTCAATCCGGCTGGAACACGCTTTCAACGTCCCAACACAAGTAGCTAACGACAGGATATTTAGAGTAAGTGAAACAAGCTCTGTTATTTGCGTCCTCGTCAGCTGTTAGATGTGTACAATTCGCTAACATACTTTTATTTGCCCAGCAGTAGGACGTTTATAGTGTTACGTTGTAAATTCAGGGCCCTGTCTGCCTTTACTAATCTACAAAAGAAGTTCGCAATGGTTGAATAGTACTTACCTGAAATCATTGCTTTAGAATGATCAAATGTCCAAAAACATTAGTCCGTGTAGCTTGTTTGAATTAAATCCATTTTTCTTCACATTAAAGACATGGAGCCTTGGCTGACACATTACAAGACACACTTTTCTTGCATTTTCAATTGAAACATATTTCTAAATCAGTTTTAGCAAGACTTTGCGTTAGATTTGAAGAAAGTTCCTTTGTTTACGTTTTGTATTAGACATAACACCATAGACAAAATGACAGCCACCGTAGCGACGCCTAGCGGTAGCGGGGCGAAGTAGCTGTCAGCTTTTAATTTCCACAGACATATATTTCACATAAAAGATTCAATTAAAAAAAAATAGCCGAAACAGTTCTAATAATAAATTACATGATAAATTAATATGTATAATAATTACTTTAAGTAATTAAATTTAATTCAAGCAAATCCGGAAATAGAACTATTTTTTTCTATAAGGACTTTTATCTAGAACATTCGAACGGGAGTAATATTTTTTATATGGATATTGTCTCTGCCCGTAGGGGTTACCAGAGAGGAAACTAATACTCCTTAATATTAAGACAGGGTAATTAGTGAGTTAAATATCACAAAAAATAATTTTAAATTAAAGAAAAACGCATTTCACATTGCTAAACGTTAATTTTTTTTTTAGGTCTTGTGTTGTTATTGTTGGCAGATTCTGTTAGCAGAGGGCGAGTTGTGACAGACGTCATATTTGACGTTTTGTTAGTTTGAAGGAAAATTCTAAAAGAACAATTTCTTATGAATTACCCGACAATGGGAGTAGAAATCATAAGCTGGCCTTCGATTTATAAGTGTTTCCGGCGAAAGGAAAGCTGCCGAGTTGCGACGCCGTGGCGTGACGTGGTGCGATGAGTTGGATCAATGCACTCAGGTAGGCATGAGTCGTAGACACCTTTTGTTTTAATCTGAGGTCGTAATAATGTAGTGGATTTGAGGCGTCATTAGCTTGAGAATATAGTCAACAAGTGTGTGGTTTATTTACAGGAATCCGTGCCACAACCAATCGGTCGTGACGCCGCTGGCAGCCACGCGTAAATATAGGATATCCCAACGCGTAAGTATCTCAATAGCATTGTTTAAATATAATAAGCCGTCATCCTAGGAAAGCAAATCGATATTTCATGGTGTCTGAATCCTGCCTTGTCGCCAGGCGACGCAAGGCTCTTGGCCATGTGGCAGACGTGTCAAACCCCTTTATTAAGTGGATATTGCCCCATCCAACAGTAGTCTGGCATTGTTTAGTTATGTTTATTGGAATATCGTAGCCGTGTAGTGCCTTGTGTACTCGTTAAATGTGAAACAACACTAAAATTAAAGCATGGCGTTAAATAGTGATATGGGGTTACTTTATGGTTGTGCAACAGCGTTGGGAAGCTCTTAATAACCCTTAGCGCTGCGAGTCCCTGATTATGATAGGTTGCAGCCCCAGATACACAGATAGCAGACTGCGGGACCCCAATTTATGTAACAGATCTGAACTGGGCGTGCAGTGTTATAAATAGGCCCCGTGTTGATAATTTCAGATGCTTCGAGAGGCCCGTCTCGCCGCCAGGATTTAGAGCTGGGCCCTAAAGCCTGGACGCGAGACCTGCCTCTTCGGGGCACCAGCGGCCACCTGCTGCCTGTCGAGCTGTCGCCGCACAGGCGTGGACGGTTTTTGTACCCCCACTCTGGGTTTAATCGTTCTTTATTCAGGAACATATTTTTACATTAGGGTTTCGAAACCTTAACCTAGTATTTTCTTTTATATCCAACTACACCAAGCGTTGGTGAAGTTGGGAAACATTTGAGGATCTGCGAGTTCGACCTGTGTGAAGTTGTATGGTGACATCGTCTCCAGATTCGGGTCTACATCCAGACCCTGGCGCCCAAAATTATTAATTTTATATCGGTATAACCCCACGGTTCTCTAGAGTATCGGCTTTAAACGTGTGAGAGTTTTAATACGGTTAAACGGTTTAAAACATTTAATTTATTATTTTAATAGACGGAGTAATTTAATTTTAATTTCAACAACATACTCCGGACGGTACTGGTTTATCCCGACTCCCACCCACGACCATAGCTCGTACGACTGAAATATTAGCTGGCTGGTTAGGTAGTAGTAGGAACAGTATTATAAGATTTATTTGAAATTAAAATTATCACCGACCCGCTTGGTCACTTTTGACTCTTAGGATTTTAGTGTGTTTTAAGGGATGATATCGTACCTTGAGAAGAACAAAAGCATAAGGTGGAAAAAGTACATTTTACAGGAGAGCGAAAAAACTACTAAAATCTTAATAAGTTTTTACTAAAAAGTCTGACGACATCGCCTTATATATGAAAAATTTGGTATAAAAATTACGTTTTTATTAATAATACAAGCTAAAGTTAAAAGTTAATACAATTTTACTTATTTCCTTTTATTTAAATAACGTCACTTTTTATTATCCTGTTTTGTTAAAAGAGAAATGTAAAAACACAAATGTCACTGTTATTTTAAAAATTTATATGTTTAGAAAAAATATTCGTGAATACGTCACAAGGCAATGGAACCTGACAGAAATGTAATCGATATTATGCTTTTTTTCACTGATTTTTTTTGTTGAATAATAAAATTAAGCACTCCTTACACCTTTATTATTAATGAAAAATGTAAGAAATGTATTTGGGTCAAAATATTAACACCTTTTTTGTCTAGATTATTATTTTCTTATGACGAGAGTATGAATTGTTAAGGGAGAATTCTTTAATAATTTAATGAAATAATAAAAAGCATATTATTTTTGATATCAAATAACTTTTATTGCAATAAAAAACAGACAATGCCGCAATTTTTAAATGGATACGGAGACATAATATATTTTTTTAATAGTAATTATAAAAATATTCTGTTTTTTAAAATCAAATTATAAAATTATAACTTTCACAATATATAATGAGATCAGAGTTTTGCGATATCTAATACTTATGCTCACTTATTATACTGAATTATGAAACTAACTTATACTTTTTATTAGGACATACAAAAACTAAGAATCATCTGACATGCGTAACAAAATTAAAATCTATAAAACTAATAAATAAACACACTACCTAATATTATCTGCTGACATAAAAAGGACTTAAACAAAAATAAAAACAGACATATAAAAACAGCTTCTGACCTGCATATATAAATTTAGTTACTAAGGCCCACTTGCGCCAAGCTAGGTTAACATTTTACTCAGAGTACTTATGCAAAAGTAGCATTAACTCAGAGTTAAATGTGTCAAACTAGCTGTCGTCCACGACGTAGACACGTCCGATGAGGAATAGACTTTTAATAGTAAGACTAAAAAAACTTTATTCCTTATCGGACGTGTCATGTAGTATTTCATTTTCTGCGGTTAGGTTTTTGAAAAAGGTTTGGTAGTGAGCCGGTATGGCTTTAAGTTCACATCATCATCATCATCATCATCAGCCAGAAGACGTCCACTGCTGGACAAAGGCCTCCCCCAAGGATCTCCACCACGACCGGTCCTGTGCTGCTTGCATCCAGCGGCTACCCGCGACCTTCACCAGATCGTCGGACCACCTTTTTGGAGGCCTGCCCACACTGCGTCTTCCGGTGCGCGGTCGCCACTCGAGAACCGTTCTGCCCCAACGGCCATCGGTTCTATCACGTAGAGAAACCCCGAGCATAGCCCTCTCCATTGCTCTTTGCGTGACTTTGAGCCTGCTAATAAGGCCCATAGTGAGCGACCACGTTTCGGTACCGTATGTCATCACTGGCAACACACACTGGTCGAAGACTTTCGTCTTAAGACACTGCGGTATTTTGCGGTAAGTTCACATAAGCTATTTAAATCTTTATGTAGGGCCTTTATTATTGAAATTTTGCATTCACAATGTTATATAGATAACGGATAAAATGTTTACTAGAAAAAAATCAACCAGTCTCAGGAAGCTCGAGTGGGATTCGAACCCACGACCTAGACGGTCCACGGCTCTAACCGCTGAGCTACCGAGACCCCAGAAGACTCGTTGAATTCTTCCTAGTAGTTTGATTACGCTGCAAGCCAGCGGTATTACGTCACTGTGAAGTCTACCCTCACATTCGAAAGAAATACTATTGCAAGTATTTAACAATCGATAAAGACGTAATTGCTTATAAATATCTTTATTATTGAAATTTTGCATTCACAATGCTATATAGATAACGGATAAAATGTTTACTAGAAAAAAATCAACCAGTCTCAGGAAGCTCGAGTGGGATTCGAACCCACGACCTTTGGATTGCCGGTCCACTGCTCTAACCGCTGAGCTACCGAGACCCCAGAAGACTCGTTGAATTCTTCCTAGTAGTTTGATTACGCTGCAAGCCAGCGGTATTACGTCACTGTGAAGTCTACCCTCACATTCGAAAGAAATACTATTGCAAGTATTTAACAATCGATAAAGACGTAATTGCTTATAAATATCTTTATTATTGAAATTTTGCATTCACAATGCTATATAGATAACGGATAAAATGTTTACTAGAAAAAAATCAACCAGTCTCAGGAAGCTCGAGTGGGATTCGAACCCACGACCTTTGGATTGCCGGTCCACTGCTCTAACCGCTGAGCTACCGAGACCCCAGAAGACTCGTTGAATTCTTCCTAGTAGTTTGATTACGCTGCAGCGTAATCAAACTACTAGGAAGAATTCAACGAGTCTTTATGTAGGGCTTTTGATATTGGTAACGGACCATTTTATGCTAGTTTTATTTCACACTCTGCTGGTATCCCATTAAATTTGCGTTTACGCGACGAGGAACGATTACAAGTGTCCAGTACGTAGTAATTTTCTTGCTCAAAATCACATTTATATAGTAATTTTCCAGATAATTTTGGATCTGCTTTTACTTCCTTAAAAGGATTAGGATGATCCAAAACGTTTTCATTTGTGTAAATAACTAAGGGAGATGCTACGAAATTAACCATACTTTAAATTTGAAAAGGGTTATCAAATTTAAAGACTTTCTGAATTATTCTCAGGACTATTCATCATTTCATTAATAAGTGACGATGGCAAAGGAGAGTTTAATTCCCTTACTGGACTTGGGGAACGACTTGTGGTATGACTTGGTAAATATTCTGATATAACTGGAGAATAAGGTTCTTCCACATCACTTGAATTCTTCTCGTTGTAGTCGACATTGGCTGTACCTCGACAAGTTGATCCACGGCGTGTTGATGGACCAGGATTTTCATAATCATCTTGTAAAATCTCCTTTTCTCCGAGGTTTTCTTTAAGAGAAGTTTGTGATTAATAACACCGATCTAAATACATTGATAAGAAAAGAAAAGCTGATTTTTCAATCCACAGATAAACGTTATTTATTGTCAGGTTAATTACTAATTAAATATCATTAAAATAATAATGAAAAAAGGCAATCCGACAATATCAAAAGATAAATTATATGATATACTTAACATTTAAAATCAGTTGTTAAAGTAAAGATGTCATTATTGCAAACAAATTACAACCAACTCCATATTTTTATTTGTTTTATATTATTTAAAAAACCACATCAGGTGTACATACCCTGTGACTGACGTCTCGTTGATGGAACAGGATATGCGTAAACATGTTCTAAAGCCTCTTTTTCACCAGGTTTTACTGTAAAAGTAAATTATATCATTATCATTAAAAAATCAAATGTTTAAGTAAAGTTGTGATTACGGTCAACAAATAACGATCAACTCTATATTTTTATTTGTTTTATCTTATTTAGAAAAACCACATCATAGCTGTACATACCTTAAGACTGACGACTCGTTGATGGACCAGAATATTCGTAAACATTTTCTAAAGCCTCGCCAGGTTTTTCTGTAATAGTAGAGTTACAGGAAGAAAGAAAGAAAGAAAAAAACGAGTACATTTATTATCTTTACCCATTCAATAGCAATCAAATTCAATGCAACAATACAGGCTATGCTTGTTGTCCTTATTAGTAACCAATCTCAATTCCTACTTATGTAGTATGGTTAGTTAGTTTCTTTGTTACGCATTCATGCTTACAATTTGAACTAAATAAAAAAAACACATACATAGACCACCTGTACCAAAAACTGCAAAACATTTTATGACGTTCAATTGTTCGTCATCAGCCATTTGTAATGTCCCCACTGCTGGGGCACTGGCTTTCCTTATGGATAAACGGAGGAGGTGTTATTATATTCTAATATCCTATAAATTAATGATAATAATATACGTTAACTGATCATAAAAATCCTACAGCAATTTTAAGTATCTAAAGCAGTGTTCTAAGAAACTCAGAAGAAACGAAATTACCTACCTCAAACTCTGCCCATACATCTGCATACGAGAAAAATAAAAACAATATTTTTCTACATTGACCTATCCGCGGATCGAATCCCGTACCTCAGAGTTGGCGGCCCTTTGCAAACAAGTAGATATACAAGATGGGCACTAATAGTTAACATTAAGTAATTCGTAAACTTCTAAATAGCTAGAAGCAAAGACAATAATTCATTTTGCGCTAGTTATTTAGAAGTCAACTAAGGCTTATAAATATGGACACAAAAGTACCTAATAACTACTAACTACATAGGTACTTACAGTTCAGCGACAACACGACTCGAGGTGGCGGCTAGATAGAAACATTTAATAAATTTATCTGATTAAATAACGACATAAATTTATTTCAAATGCTAGACTATAATAATTAGCTAGAATAAAACAATGTAACTAAGGTTCACGGTAAGGTTTCAGGTACAACAACTACGTAATTATGAATCAAAATAACTACCTACTTAAATGAATGAATTCACAACTACTGCTTGTACTGGTTTTTAACTTTGTACTTACCTAGCATGTCCATAATCTTTTTACATCTGGTGTTCATTATCTTGTGATAATGACTGTATTTGTCACAATAAACTCTCACGTCGATCTATTTTTGATGCACAGCCCAATTAATAGTACTTCCGCGCTGCACTCCGCATAATAATCTTGGACACTCGCAGTTATCGAAACGGCACACCCACCCCGTCCTCCGCACACCTGCACTTATTCGTGCTTACTCGGTATCATTACTAAGAATTCGTGAGTATGAGAGCTTAAGTGAAATGAACATTTATATTTTTAGGGGAACAAAGTCGTAACCGGTATTATGTTTAGAAAATATGCTAATCCATTTGTTTAATCATTCAAACAGCTTTTATTTGTAAATAAGTTAATTAAATAGCTATTGGTAATCGCGATAATTTGTGGCGAGCAATAATTAAGTGTAAGGAACAATAAAGTTATAGAGTTTACTTAAATTGGAAGTTTAAAACTTTGCGACAAAAAAGACTTTTAAAAGTTTACTGAATTTAATAAACACATTTCTTCAGGTGTAAAAAGTTGTTGAGTTTTTTACTTGTAAATTTTTGTTTATTTTCTGCGTAACCCATAAAATTACTTTTTTGTCAAATTATTTTTTGTCCAAGGCAAAAATCCACAAACAACAAATTTTAACACTGCTTTCTTAATACGTAAAAGAAAAATCTGAAAAAAATTGAGCTTACGTAAGCTGTGTTTTTCTTTTCGATGACGTAAAAATCAAGAAATCGACATAAGCCAACTTATGCTTTTGTTCTTCTCGAGGTACGATATAGCTTTGGAATAAGGTTTAGAGTACTTTAAACAGTAAATTATAGTTGGCAAAATTATTAGAAAGTTTGTTGGACTTTCATTTGAGATTGACCCTAGGGTCAATTTCACCTGATAGTTTTTTTTTGTTATTTTCGGCTAAATAAATTAAAAGGTGTAACGTAGATGATTTGTACCTAACATAATATAAGACAAAATTGTGACTAACCCCCCTCTTTTAAATAATAAGAATAAAATAAAATTTATAATTTTATTTTATTGTTGTTGGACAAAATATTTGTGTGTGTTCTTTTACAATATACTGCCTAGCTGTTGAACATTTTATGGTTTTATTTGATAACAACCCACTGAAGCTTGCATTTGGGATTTTCTTCCTTTTCCCCAAAAGGGACAAAATCTCAAATGTAACAATAGTGAGATCATAGTGAGATCATTTGATTTGATATTATATTATTTAGGATTTAGTATTTGTGTTTAGACAGAAGTGTTACAAGGTGTCATAAATCAAAGGGCAAAATTATAACATCGTTCGGGATTTTATTGTAAATTATGACACTTTGTCCCATAAATGATCCATAAACTTTATGAAGTCGAAATTTAGGAATTACAAGTTTATACTTATTTCTAGTATTTAGATTGTGTATATCGCATTTTTTTTTGAAATGAGAAATGTTTTGACGCACGTAAACAATACAGTTATAAATAAATTGTGATGCAACTGTAACAATATTTATTTCTTTAAACAGCTCCTTAAGGGAGTCACGTGATCCTAGGTTATATATGGACCTTATTGCTCTTTTCTGTAAAATGAAAATGGTTTCTATATCTGCTGCTTTACCCCAAAGTAGAATACCATAGAATCCTGGGAAAACTCCTTCGTCAACACAGCTATTGAATATGACTACAAGAAAAGGCGCAATGGACTCGATAATAAAGATTTAAAGGATTTATTAAGTACGTCTTTACAGTTTACGTGTTTGAATTTGAACACTTCATTACACATGGGTACATACTTTTTTAACAGAATTTCTGCATTGCTCGGTGAAGGGTTGAGTAATATAGTTGTGGCAATTGGTATATTTGTAAAAAACTGTTCAAAAGCATCAGCAACTTTATTGTCTTCACTTAAAATGCTATTGCCTATTCTTAAAAAAAACTTAGTATCACGTTGCTTTATTTTACTAGTTTCGCGGTTAATACAGTTCCATGTTGCCTTTATTTTGTTATCAGACTTTTTAATTTTTTCACTAGCGAATACTTTTTGATATACTCTAGAAAACTTGGACTATTATTATATTTTTTCTGCTCATATAAGTCATACAACTTAGCCCTACTTTTATGCAAACCAGCTGTAGCCCAATCCCCAAATTTCATTGAAATATTGGATGCAAGTTGTATTGACCTGTAATTGTTTGTACATTTATCCACTAACATTTGTTCCATTTCATGTACATAATATATGCATAATGTATGAAAGGGAACAAATTTTGGTAGATAAATAAAAAAAAGTTACGAACACAACAAAAGAAGAATTAGCCAGATAGGTGCAGCCGTTCTGAAGTGATGCGCCTACAAACATTTCGGCAATTGGTTTTTATTAATATAGATGATCATGTGCACTCGCCTTGATTAATTTCTTGACCACACTCATTTTAGATTGAACAGTATTTGTGCGGTGGTGTTGTAATGTAACATTATAATTCGGCAACGCGCCTGCGATTCCTCTGGTTTAGCGGGTGTCCATGGGCGGCGGTGATTACTTTCCATCAAGTGACCCGCTTGCTCGTTTGCCTCCTTCTGCTATAAAAAAAATAATCAAATACTAAAACTTTTCAAAACGAATAACGAAGGTTAAAAACAAAAAGTTATTAAGAAATTAATTAAAAAACTGTTATGGCGGCTCCACATTAGTGCCGTGAATTCTGTGAATTCACGCGCGAATTCACGTCATCGAATTCACGGTACAAGTCGTGCTCTCCACATCATGGGATGCTCACAATCGTTCGTTATGGCGGCTCCACATTAGTGCCGTGAAGCTTCGTAAACAGGCGTGAACGTGAATGTGGACGGTTTTCGCGGGGTTCACGCGCATTTAAGCCTGTTCCCCGACTGATCGGGGAACAGGCGTGATCGCGATTCGCGCGCGTGTTTTGTCCCGCGACAAAGGGTTTGTGCGACGTTCACGCGTACAAATCCACATTCAAGGCCCCGTGGCAGTTTACCAAATAGGAAATTAATCGGTTTACTCCAGACTATACTTTGATCGGTTACGATGTATTTCAGTCATCCCACCATCTTCTTTTTTCCAACGCTTTCTAATAATGTTTTGGACGTCAAAATAGTATGTTGCCACAGCAAACAAAGTTATTGCAGCAGCAGCTTCGACGTCCATTTCGCGGCGGGTTTCACGAAAGATTGTGAGCACCCGTGAATGCGAATGGGATGGGTGAATGGAGGGCACGACTTGTGCCATGAATACATGGCGTGAGTTCACGGCACTAATGTGGAGCCGGCATAATACTTATAACTACACTTTCACTCTGATTGGCTAAACAATCTAGATGACGTGGCCATACCGTAATATTGGCCATATTATCATGAAATGCTCGGCCACATTATGAGTAGGTTAGGTTCGGCCATGATTATTTTATGAAATATTTCGAGCATTTCATACAGACATAATACATACATATAATCACGACTATTATCCCCGAAGGGTTAGTCAGAGACTAGGCAATGAGGACAGCAAAAGCAGTCCTCTAACGTAAGTAGTTCACTTTTCACCAAATAGCGACTGCACATGTGCTCAGCGTGACAGGTTGTGAGCCCATCGCCGCTCTATGCTGATGGATGTATGTGCAGTCTTTAGTCCGTTAGCCGCCTTTTACGACACCCAAGGGAAGGGGGTGGTAGTATTCTTTCACCGCTACGCACACGGTTATTTCATGATATGGTCAGTATACGATATGGCCATGCAGTATATTACAATATGGCCATGACCGACATTATAAAGGTTATTAATTTCGGGAGTTAGCCGCTGCGCCATCCAGTATCCAGATCTTGCCTATTGTATTAGAGACAAACAAGTCTAATTCTACATTGAGACGTGAGTAACGCAATAAGTAATAGCTCATTGTATTGAGGTTAGAGCTACGAAACAGACTGTCTTTATTTTGTGATCGAGATATCGACAAGCCCGCGGGGGTGAACTCGTGGAGAAACAAAATATCTATATAAATAAAAATGAATCCCTATTTCCCTTGGTCACGGCCATCACGCGTGAACGGCTGGACAGATTTCGCTTATTCTTTTTTTGTTGTGTTTTTTACTGTCAGGAGAAGGTTCTTATAAAAGAAGAAAAAATTAAAATACTTTAACACTTTTTTATATTTTTTTCTTTATTCATAATTAATACAGGACAACGTCTGTCGGGTCAGCTAGTACTTATATAATTTTAATAATAATATTATGTACATATTATTATTATAGATAACCATGTCGCGTGGCGGTAAAAGAATACCTACTACCACCCACCCCCTTCCCTTGGGTGTCGTAAAAAGCAACTAACGGACTAAAGACTGCACATTCTTTTAACAGCATAGAGCGGTGATGGTCTCACCACCTGTCATGCTGAGCACATGTGAAGTCACTATTTGGTGAAAAGTGGACTATGGAAGAGGACTGGGTAGTTCTTCAAGGACTTTTTTTTGGCGGTCACACGCTTGTTATTCCCAACCTATTTTAAATAAAGCTTCATGATCAATACCAAATTTTTCTCTATTCATATCTATCTCTATGTAGTTTTAATAAAAAATGATTTTTTACAGGTCGAAATCAGGAGTAAAAACGCTGTTATTCGGATGTCACACTCTATCCGCGCTTAATAACCCATAATAACTTCTTAGTCTGCAAAGCTCTAAGCATGTTTTATATCTCAAAATAAATTAAGGTAAGGTGGGTAAGAGGAACATAGTTTACTGATATTTTAACATTATGAGCTCTAGCCAGTAAATACACAGTTTAATTTTAGTATTACTAGAAAATAAGTATACCTAATGAAGTTCACTAACTATTATTTTAACATACAAATCGATTCCTTTAGTATTTACGGACAAATCTGTCAATGAAGTTGAGTCTTCAAAATGTTCCACTTACCCCAGATATGGGGAAAGAGGAACAACCTAAACTTTTCATGTTTAAACTGACCTTTTTTGATATGTCTTCACATACTTTAAATGTGATTGTCAAGTCAAATGAATTGAGAAATAATCGCAGTAAAAATATGGTTTAGTTTAGCGTAATATAGAGAAAATTAAAATTTGGGGTAAGTGTGTAGCGTACTGCGTACCTACATACCTATATCTCAGTATGTTTAGCTAATGCATATTATAAATACGTCGCACAGCTTGCCTCAGAAGTCAGTCTCACGTCCTGCGCGGACACACAATAAAGACATTGCAAGAACACGCATAGTCTCTCATTCCCTCACTGGGATCGCCCACCACAAGCGTAATAATACGCCAAAGTGGCATTTGTGATTTTGCTCTGATGTCTTAGCCAGTCGTTTCTTCTTCGGTCCCTCAGTGTAATGCCCACCAGTTTTCTTTCTATTGCTCTCTGGGTCACTTGGAGTTTGTCTCTTTCGTGAATACCCAGGTTAACGCTCCATAAGTGAGCACTGACAGGATACACTGGTCATGTATACGTGTTTTGGTTCAGCCTTGAGATTCATCTTGAAGACAATTCTAGCTTAGAGTAGGCCGCCCACGCTAGTCTTATACGCCTGTTTATTTCGTTAGGCTGATTTTCTTTCCCCATTACTACCTCTTGTCCAAGATACACATACTTTTTTACCCTCTTCATGACCGTATTATTTATTCTGATATTTGCAGTTGTACTAGTGCAGTTTGTCATGATTTTGGTTTTGGTAAGATTCATCTCTGAGCCACATTTTCTAGAGGCGTCCCTGAGTTCCTGCATCATGGTCTCGAGGTCTTCCGGGTGTCAGAGAATAAAACTATATTGACCGCGAATCTCAAATTGCTCAGCCTTCTTTCCGCCACATTTAAACCACGTTCTTCCCAATGTATCCTCTTGAAAACGTCCTCCTATGTTTATTCTTGGAGGGGGAGTATTATGTAGCGTACTGCGTACCTACATACCTATATCTCAGTATGTTTAGCTAATGCATATTATAAATACGTCGCACAGCTTGCCTCAGAAGTCAGTCTCACGTCCTGCGCGGACACACAATAAAGACATTGCAAGAACACGCATAGTCTCTCATTCCCTCACTGGGATCGCCCACCACAAGCGTAATAATACGCCAAAAGTGGAACATATATGGTATGGTCAGAGGTGGCATTTTCGCAGACGATTTTAAAAACAAAAGAATTAGCTTTTAAGGAAATAAAATCAATTGAAGTGTATTAAAAAATAAGTACCTACTGCCAATGAGCATATATTGCAATATAACTAAAAATAACAAACGTCATTAAATTTTACAAACGAATCCTCTAAAATCTACAAACTTTTTAAAAACAAAATCATAAATATTAATTAAGAATAAGTTGAGTTTAGATTTAAAGATATAAATTATCATTTTTAAATTTAATTTATACTTTAAAGTCTTCATATCATTTAAGCCGGTTAATTTTTTAAGAAATATTTTATTTTATGTATATTTATTTATACTTACATATTAAATATTGTTTTATCTTTTTATTATATTTATTACTAATACCACTTTTTTAACAATTACCTACCTACTAAAAATCGCTATAAAAGCAGGTAGGCTAACGTGTTTTCTTAAAAACGAACGATATTTAAAAGACACCTTCGCGAGCAACGCCGCGGATAAAAGCTAGTGTATTGTACATGAAAACCTTTCCAGAAAAATAAAAATTATGCATGTGAAAGAACCACCAAAATGGGTACAGCAGCTTTTGAATAAATCGCGAACATACTACGGTTTTTGATGTCGGTTATAAATAACCTATTATCATTAATATTTCATCGCCTATAAAAAGGTTTGTCGCCCATGAAACCGGGAAAGAGGAACATAAGTTCCTCTTTTCCGATTATGGTAGTTTCTCTTACCCCACTTGGCATTTTTTAGGTTAAGATTTTGATCACATGCAAAAATCATTGTAAACACGCGCTACAAACAAAATTAGGTCGGAAAATAAAAGCTCAACATGAACTTAGCACTCTCTAACAAAAACAGCCTTCTAACAAATCGTCTTATCGTTTTTTTAGGCACATATAAAATCTACCACCCAGTCGTGGTTTTGTAGTTTGACAACAGATTAGAACAAAACAGCATCGATAAGCAACTCAAGCCTAGTGACAACCGTTGATAGTACACGTAGTAGTAGCTTTGAAAAGAGCAACTTACGGCTTTTGACGACAAACTGCACTCCAGGCTGCAATCGATAGACAATGGATTGTTTGGCATTTGTTCGCAAATCGTAAAGTTGCACTGTCTTAGAAATTCTTTGAAGCGTTCCACTGAAGCGTTTGTGTAAGTTAACATCTTTATGCTATCAGCCGTGGCTCAACTTAATTGAGTAATTGTTGAGATTCGATAGGAATGATTTTAAGTTCACAAGAGTTGACAAGAGTCATAAGTCCGAACCAAAATGAAGGAGTATGCTATGCGTGTGGTGCTATTATCTACATATTTCTAACGGTAAACTTTTAATATTAGTATCTTTGAATAGTGCCAACATGTAACTACAAGTTTTAGATGCGCCGATAGACGTGCTCCGCATCTCTGGAGGACGTGCGTGCTGCTCGTCGCTGTGCTACAAATAAATTATTCTTCCAAAAAATTTCTAACAACCAAGAACAAGCAGTTGAGGAGTTCGATGGCGCAGCGGCTAGCGCGGTCGGCTTGCGAACTTTCGCAATGCCTGGTCGCTGGATGGGTGACCAAATTTAAAACATCTCGAGCTCCTCCGTGCTTCGGAAGGCACGTTAAGCCGTTGGTCCCGGTGGTTGTCGTAAGATGACAGTCGTTAAAACCCACCAACCCGCATTGGGCCAGCGTAGTAGGTTATGGCCCAATATCCCCTCGTGCCTTGCCTGTGCCCAGCAGTGGGACGTTTATAGGCTGATGATGAAGAACAAGCAACTTTCATGGTCATATTATGCATAGTGAAAAAGTTTTTCTCGTAATTCACGATACACTTTATCAATAACACAAGTCATGGAGATTGATTACTTATATGTATTTAGTGTTTGGATAAGTTTCTAAATTATATCTCTGAATATGTTAAATATCGTAATTTTCGTGGCACAACTTTCGTGGCCCACGAAAGTTATTGACCATACCATGAAAATTACCTACTTTTAGCTTCAAAATCTTTCTAATTGCTTGTTCTTTTGTCTGTTTCTAATAAATAATACACACATATAAAGTTAATGTTATGAACCTTTTCCAAAAACTGATTAAACAGAGTGATTTTCGGCAGTTAAATTAATCTTGATATTATTAGTAATGCTATAATCAGCAGACTTTGTCGTCGTTACACCGTTTCTTTTGACGTTTTTTTTTTATTTTAATTGCTTTTTCTGTACTTATAGCCCTTTTTTGTCAAAAAAAAAATGCGAACTTTAGTAAAAAAATCCAACCTTTCTCGCAATCAATACTACGCCTTAAAGAACCTGCGAGCTAAGCCAGAATTAACCATCTTTCGTGCTGATAAGGGTAATGCTACGGTAGTTATGGATACGTCAGATCACAACGAAAAAATAATTCAACTTTTATCGGATGACAAGACCTACAAACGCGTTAAAAGCGATCAAACTAACAACATATTAAAGAAATCCAGATCTTGTCAAACAACACTCTGTATGGGTTACCAAAAATCCACAAACCCGAGGCTCTGCTACGTCCGATTGTAGGCCAGATCGACTCACCAGCTTACCGATTGGCCATAATCATCATCATCTTCATCATCATCAGCCTATACTCGTCCACTGCTGGACATAGTCCTCTCCAAGAACACGCCACTGAGCACGATCCGCGGCCACTCTCATCCAGCTCTTGCCAGCCACCTTGCGACGATCGTCGCTCCACTTTGTCTGAGGGCTTCCTACGCTACGCTTGCCGATACGCGGTCTCCACTCCAGAACTCGTCTACCCCAACGGTCTCGAAAATGAGGAAACCAGAGCCACGTTGACCCGCCACTTTACCGAAGACTTGCCAGAAATCAGCCTAGGCGAAATTGAGTTGGCTCTTGGACAGCTTAAAAACGGAAAAGTTCGAGGTGAAGACGGTGTTACATCTGAGCTCCTGAAAGCAGGCGGTAAACCTGTGTTAAACGAGCTCCAATATATCTTTAACACCGTTTTCTTTGATGGGAAAACTCCGGAGGCGTGGAGTAGGAGTGTCGTCGTGTTATTCTTCAAAAAAGGAGACAAGACCCTTCTGAAGAACTACCGACCCATTTCGCTCCTGAGCCACGTCTACAAGCTGTTTTCAAGAGTCATCACAAACCGCCTTGCGCGAAGACTCGACGAATTTCAGCCCTCGGAGCAGGCCGGGTTTCGAGGAGAATACGGCACCATAGACCACATTTTGACAGTGCGGCAGATTGTACAGAAGGCCGAAAAGTATAATCGGCCCCTGTGCCTTGCATTTGTGGACTATGAGGAGGCATTTGACTCTATCGAGACCTGGGCTGTTCTTAAATCCCTGCAACGATGCCAAGTCGATTGGCGATATATCCAAGTGTTGAGGTGTCTCTACAATGCCGCCACCATGGCCGTCCAAGTACAGAACCAGCAGACAAAACATATCTACTTACATCGAGGTGTGAGACAGGGGGATGTGATATCCCCAAAACTATTTACAAATGCCTTAGAGGATATGTTTAAAACGCTGGACTGGAAAGGACGTGGCATCAACATCAACGGCGAATACATCTCACACTTGCGATTTGCAGACGACATCGTCATCATGGCCGAAACTTTGCAGGACCTACAACACATGCTGAACGGCTTAGCTGATTCTTCTCGACGCATCGGTCTGCGGATGAACTTGTTCAACGAACATGTCGTCCCGGACCCGATTGCAATACAAGGCGGTGCTCTCGAAGTTGTTAAGGAATATGTCTATCTCGGGAAAATTTTACAGATGGGTAGAAACAACTTCGAGAAAGAGGCCAACAGAAGGATACAGCTGGGCTGGTGGGCTGCGTATGGGAAATTACGTCGGGTCTTTACGTCGTCAATTCCGCAATGTCTAAAGACGAAAGTCTTCAATCGGAGTTTCTCTGAGGGATCGTATTCGAAACGAGGTGATCCGGCAGAGAACCAAGGTAATCGACATAGCCCACCGGATTAGCAAGCTGAAGTGGCAGTGGGCCGGCCATATCAGTCGCAGAACTGATTGGCCCGGCATGTAGCAAAAATACTTTCCCCACTAAGAGGTAATACAACTGCTTTTGTGAAGGATTCTTATCAGTTTACCAGTGATATTAAAGACCTACAATTTGGTGACAATGAAACCATGGTTAGTTTTGATGTCCAAGACTTATTTACATGTCTACCAGTACAGGACTGCATTGAAATAACCAAGAAAGACTAGTTTAACAAAATATGCCCAATGAATATCCAGTACTATTAGAGCATGTCTAACATCTGGCTACCTTTTGTAGAATGAAGTTTACTACTTGCAAATAGAGGGTGTTGCTATGGGGTCCCCTGTATCACCTGTTGTCGCCGATATTTTAATGGAAGACTTTGAGGAGCGGGCCCTAAGCACAGCACCCGTAACCCCAAGGTTCTATAAGCGGTACGTAGATGACACTTTCACTATCTTACCAACTGATATAGTATCTGCTTTTCTAAGTCATCTTAACTTCATACACTCTAAAATACAGTTCACAATGGAGTTAGAGGCAGACAATAAGTTAGCTTTCTTGGACAATTTAATCATCAGGAATCCTGATCATAGTTTGAGCCACACTGGTGGCTCACCTCAATGGTGATTCTCACCACCATCCTAGACAGTTGGCTACTGTAGGGAAATCTTTGTTTCAGAGAGCACGCGGCATCTGTGACGCCCAACACCTGGCTGCTGAAATTCAGCATGTCAAGCATGTACTACAGGATAACAAACTGCAAGTACCGCTGCTTCGTCACAAAAAACGCAAAAAAACCAACTACAGTCGAGCGCCAACCTGCAGTACTTCTATATATGAAAGGCGTCACTGACAAGATTGGTCACATCTTGAGTCCCATCTACTGACCCCTACAGATAGGGTATCGCAATTGGAACTACGGGTCCGGCTGTGTTTCTCAGGGGTGCTACGGGGTTCCGGTTCATGCCCCCCGCTTGTTGTGCCTTGACCGGCGCCTCCGGCGGGATCCAGACGTGGGTTGGACTCGAAGTGGCTTGTGGTTAGCTGTAGAGCTTGGGAGTGTTCGTTTGTCCTGGTTCAAAAATTTCAAAATTAAATATCTCTTTAAATTATATACTATTAACATGTAACATTTATACTTATTCTTATTTTTAAGTCTTCTTTAATGTAATAATTTTATTTTTTTTTAAACTCGATTTGTAATTTTGCCACGTAAGTTGCGCGGAGAACGCTTTTGAAATAATTACCCGATTGCTTTTGCGATACTCTTTGCCTAGTCTCTTACTAACCCTTTGGGGATAATAGTCGTTTTTATATGTATGATAATAGTATGTACTTTCATACATACATAGGTTACTGCTTACGCCTTAGTCCAAGGGGTAGACAGAGTCGATGGATCTCCTGACCTAATCCGGGTTGACGGAGTATACACAACTGCCATCTTACGACAACAACCGAAATCAACATGTTTCATTCCATCTGAAGCACGATTTTCGTCCACGCTTACTTAGAAACACCTAAATATACTCCAGCTATTTTGTACAATGCATCTACAAATTATATAAAAAAAACTTATGATATGTAGTAGCAGCAAAGGAAAATGTTAAAAAAATTACCACGAGACGGATTCGGACCTGCACCCTTCTGATATTACGGGTCAAGCGTTCTTCTAATACGCTACCGTGGCTCTTATTTAGTTCGCCGAAATTCATCAACGCTATTTACTTTTACTTTGAAAGCCAAAGGAAAGGAAGGGTGCATGTTCGAATCCTTTTCGTGGAAATGTCGTAAATATTTTCCACTTTGTAATATGTTAAGTTGATTTATTATGATTTATAGTGCATGTTTCAAAATAATGAATAGGTATTGTTATAAATATATCGACGGTGGAAGTTTCAAATGTCGTAAGGGACATTTTGTCGTAAGTACACTTGATGCACCATTATACTCAAAATTTAATTCTCTATCGATCTGTCTGTTTAAAATGTTGTTATCTCTTACAGTTTAGAATTTACGGCGATTATCACTTTGTAGTATGTGACAAAAATATTAAATCTCATGTTGTATAGGGCATATTTTGTCATCGTAATCATTGTTGAGGTTGCCAGAACGTTGTAAGGATCTTTAAGTGACAATAATGTACGTCGTAAGGTTTACACAAAAAAATAGAATGCCTTTACAACAAAATTTGGAAAGTAATAATGTGAAACTAAGAATACAATTTGGCGTAAGTATCGACGTGATTTTACACGAAGTCCCTTACGACATTTTGTATAAAAATATATTTTGATATACTTTGTCGTAAGAAGAAATTACATGTTTGTAGGTTACATCTATAAGTCTAACTAAGTAATGCTGGGTTTCTGTAGTTGTAAGTCATTTATAACTGTAAAAATATAGAAAATAATTATACTTACTACAAATAAACGAAAGGCAGAAAATGAATTGATAGTTACTAAGCGCGTTTTACCACATTTTAAATTAGTCTGTACATCCTCAGTACGGTCTTGTTGCACTTCTTAAAGAATAACATAACCACACTTTCATGCCACGCTTCTGGCGTACTACCTCCGAGTACGACGGAATTAAATAGTCTCTGAAGAGCTGCAAGTACTGGTCTTCCGCCTGCTTTCTGAAGGTCAGCCGTAATTCCGTCAGCACCCGATGCCTCGCTGTTCCTCAGCTGATCGAGAGCCATACCAATCTCGTACAGGCTGATGTACGGGATATCTTCGGTGTAGTGTCGGGTTAGCTTAGCTCTAGGGGTCTGTAGCTAAGCTTTGTACAGGTGGGCGCGTTGATGTGTATAGCTGTCCATAAAACTTCTCGACCTCTCCCGGACCTGGACGTGAGAGTTCTGCCGTCATCGGTTTTCAGCGTCGTCAGTTGGCTCTGCTCAATACAAATCCTTGCGAACACTTTTGAACCTTTGTTTCGTTAGATAGCCTCTTTCAAACGGTCGGGATTAAATCGGCGAGTGTCGCGTGTCAGACTTCGAGATCTACTTATTGAGCTGCCGAAGCTGAGACGAATCGCATGCCAAGAATGCTGAGGTTCCCCGAAATGGGTAACGGAGAGTTCTGAAGAGAGGGAGGAGTAAGGAAGGGAGTTACCTTGAACGAGAATGCACAAACCTGTTCACGAGAGAGCTGTAAACGATAAACGAGATACCATCTTAGGAGAGATGTTCGCCCTCCCGGAAATAGAGCAAGTTACCAGACTTCAAGATTATCGAGTCCTCCTCCTCTCTTCGGACCTTAGATAATCCCACAATGACCATATTGTATGTCCGTATCTTGCTCAATTCTTCCTCCAGTTCGGAAACCTTCTCGTCGGTCCGCAGTGTACGCGTGTTGTAGGTTGCCAGGGCCAAAGTTCGTTGTCGGCGGTAGCCAGGTCTCTGCCGGAGATTCTTGGACGTCCTGCCCCGTCGCTGCCTTGGCCGCTACCGTAGCTAGGGCGAGCGGGGCCACCGGGGATTAGGGGCCGGAGTTTGGTGCTGTTGTTCATTGGGGGGAAAGTTGCCATAATCGCCACGCTTGGCAGGCGCGTTGGCGATAGCAGTGTGATAGTGGTAATCTCAGAGGATTCCGCTGCCCATCCTCTGGGTTGATCCCTCAGTCGCCTTCTACGACTCCCACGGGAAGATAGGGTAGTCTAAGATCCGAGTATAGAACGACCTTCACCGGGCCGATTGATGGATGAAAAGTATTTTATATCAAATTTAATATGTTAAAAAATATATCGCGAGTGGGTTGGCTGAAAAATTTCGGTCCAGTAGGTACCTAATAATGTATAATATAATATTACAAAAAAAAACATTGTACTGGTTTGGTGTGTGTGTGTTTGTAATGAGATTATCTATATTTATATATTTTTATTTATTAACCAGACGGTTGCAAATTACTAATATTGACTTACCTGTTTACACCGGCCTGCCTACCCAATAGTTATGACGGGAAAAAAATAGTCAACTTTACGTTTGCATATTCTATAGGCTTCATACTTTCGATTGTTACCTAATACCTATGTAATTTATCTATTACCCAAACCAGTGCATGTTTTAAGAAAATAATTTTTAATATTTAATTAATCATATACCTACTGGACTGAAATTTTTCAGCCAACCCACTCGCAATATATTTTTTAACTTATTAAATTTGATATAAAATTCTTTTCATCCATTAACCGGCCCGGTGAAGGTCGTTGTATATTCGGATCTTATACTACCCGATCTTCCCGTGAGTCGTAGAAGGCGACTACTAACAACTATCACTGCGATTTTAACTGAATTAAGTATAACATTTGCTAATTACTTAATTTTGATTTTTATTGCTATCAGACATCAAATTTCTTATGGTATAGTTAACAAACTGATTCCAGAGATTGACATGCCAGTAATTATAATTCTGTAATAAGGACTATTTTCTGTAAATTCTAGTTTTATTTCTGCCGTTGCATCATTATTATAATTTTTTAATTAGCTTAACAACATTTTACTGTGACATTGTCAAAACCTTTGGGTATTTATAACAATACTGTTTCCATACAGACATTTATCTCATAAAAATAAATTTTTCCGTATCGTAACGGACAGTTCTTCTAAATTTGCAGCGTGTAAGGGACATCAACTTTTTAATCGCTTGAGATATTTAGATTTAACATTAACTATAGGAAAGATAAAACAATTTTGAAAAAAACTATGCAACAAAAACAAAAGTTGAAATTTGTTTTTTTGTCCGACTGAAAAGTAGGGGTTTGTCCCTTACGACATTTGAAATTTCCACCGTCGATATAGATATTAATAATTATTAATTGATTGATATGTTAATGATTGTTGCCACTATTGTCATCATCACATGATCAACACAAATTTTCGTACTATAATAATATATGTAGATTACAGGAGGGCGTATATCATGGTTATGTTCCATCTTTTATCGTAATGTGGGCAGTATATTTACATTAAAGACTCTCAATCACGGCAACCAACTGATTTTGTTTTATGAAGCCGTTAAACTACAAATATCTTCAATATCTATTTAGGCAAGAACTTAAATCACTTATCGCAACAATCGCTATTTAATAATCACTTAGTATTGCATCGGAACTGAGCGATTCGTTGAGCACGTATGGCGGAGACGGCTCCCGGATCAAAAGTGTTTTCACAAAAAAGCCCGCTCCTCCGCCATGACTCGACGCTTCGCAAGAGGGCCTGTATTGCCACCCTATCCCGATATTTTAGGTGCACGTCCGTTGACATACAGCCTACATACAGCTTACATACCTACAGCCTACCAACAGCCAAAAGCAAAATGACGATCTGCTAGAGGGCGATGCTAGTTATAGTTTAGCTTCGATAGTGGTTCCTTCTGCAATGCGCCGTCATTTAAGTAATAATTTAAAAATAATATCAAATCATGCATGCAATTAAATTAAAGTGTAGTACGTAATCATATTATTATTAATGTAACTTTTTTAAGCAAGAAATAAAAAAGCTTTTTTAATATTAATTTGTTAAGTAGGTATATAAAACATATCTAAAACATCATTAAATTATTATATATAAAGTCAACTTCTTTTCACTGGCTATATATTATTGGTTTAGTTTCGTTTCGGCACCTTTCCATTTCGGCACCCTTGGGATACCGAATTATAGGTAGGTATGTAATATTGAAAATTGTTATTTCATTGTAACTATATAAATTAATTAGAAATTATATCATTATTACTTCTACGTCCTAGCTTGCTTACCTATTGTAAACTAAAGAAGTTGATTCACTTTGGCTTAGTAAATAGATCAATGCAATTTTTGAATATTCAATGAGGGCAGTATTTAATTATAAAATCGAAGTATAAATATTAATATATATACCCATTTGAATACAAATAGAATATATCATTCTCTGGCAAATACGCAAACAGAAGGAACCCATTACAATATTTCAAATAAACAAAATGTTGTTTGTCAATATGTTAATATTTAAGGACAGATTTAAAACGGCCCATAACTTCGGATAATTTTCAATTAAATTACAAATTTGGCGTTGCAGTCCGATTTAACCGATTAAATTATCGATACTCAAAAGGGCTTTCGAATTGCCGCTGGCATTTATTGGATTATGTACCCACTTACTAACTTTTGAATTGAATCGGATAATGCTATTCAATTTAAATAACTATGTAAGTAGGTTTAATTGCCTGGAGTTCTTGACGGGACATAGCATGGAGCTGTTGATGCCGCCAAGTTTGATGCCGGTATTTGGTCTATATCGGTGTTTCCCGAAAACTCCGGAATTTCTTATTCTACTCAGTACCAGTGGTTGGAAGTGTTTAAACATACATACTTACATGGGTTAACACACCTATTTACAATACTTTGAACAATTTAAAGTATCTAATAAATAAATGAAGTATAGTTTCAAACACTTCCAACCAGTGCATTAGTAGAGATCAACCACGATATTTTGTCCCATGGTTCAAGTGTAGATGTGTGAATTCTTCATCTATGGCAACTGTAGACCAAATCTAAACAAAAACATGGATCTGTCGCTCGATCGATCCATGTGGTCTAGTGGATATGCCACCGGCCCAGAGGTCATGGGTTCGATTCCCAGCATGGTAGGTACATCTTTGTTTAGGTCCTCGGTTTGGTTGGTGGTAGGGCTGTTAAGTCCGCCTGGCTAGCTACCACCATCTTATCTAAGTCTGTCGCCATAGCAATGATCCAACGATGTTTATAGCATTAATGTGTTCAGTTCCTCAGTGGTTGAGGATCCGGGTGAAGCGAAGATCCGACTTCCAACTTCGGCCTTATCGTCACTTACCACCAGGTGAGATTATGAAGGCCAAGAGCTTACCCTATGTAAAATAAAAAAATTACAATCAAAGGAGTTTGGCAATTCGTGATTTATAGATATTCGTGGTCACTCTTGGGTCACTTGTGGTCACTCAATTTTCAAATGAATATCCTGTTTAGTAATATTATAGTTAAAGTCAGAGTCAAAATTTTTATTCAATGAAACTGATAGGCACTTTTGAATTGCCCAAAATCATTTATTCATGTCGTTTTTTTTAAAATATTCTAGTCTTAACTAATATTATAAAAGCGAAAGTGAGTTTGTTTGTTTGTTACGCTCACCGCTTACCGCAAACCGATTGTGATAAAATTTTGTAAAGGGATAGATGGGGTCCTGGAGGCGGTTAGCACGGTAAGTTATTATTTTACCACAGTTATAGGCTGCTGATTTTTTCGTTAGTTCAGATTTTTTCATTAGTTCAGATTTTTTTTTTGTTTGAATGCGAAAGCCCTAACTTGGCCTACCTGATGGTAAGTGACGATAAGGCCGAAGGTGGAAGCGTGCTTCAACCGGATTCCTCAACCACTGAGGAACTTACAGTCCTAAATGTCTATTAATACAACAATGCAATCAATATTGTTAATAAGGCGCCAGACTGTACATAGAAGATGATGGTAGCGAGCCAGGCGGACTTAACAAACCCTACCACCAAACAAACCAAGCACACAAAGATGTTCCCCCTCTAGCAATGGAACCCGGGACCTCTAGTGTGAAACCGGCTGACTAGAACACAGAAGCGGTAAGTGTGTAGGGAAACTAGCAAACAATTGCAAACATCATCATCATCAGCCTATAAACGTCCCACTGCTGGGCACAGGCCTCCCACGTGAACAATAGCACGTGGGGATATTGGGCCATGACCCACCACGCTGGCCCAATGCGGGTTGGTGGGTTATAACGACTGTCATCTTACGACAACAACCGGGACCAACGGCTTAACGTGCCTTTCGAAGCACGGAGGAGCTCGAGATGTTTTTAATTTGGTCACCCATCCAGCGACCCGGCATTGCGAAAGTTGCTTAGCGGGCAAGATTGCGAGCCAAACGCGCTAGCCGCTGCCTCTAAACGTCCCACTGCTGCATGGGAACATGCAAACCGGCGCATGAAGAATTTATATTATAACAACTCGCGCCACTTCGTTTGCGTGAACAGCCTGTATCTCGTAACAAACTTTAAAAAAATTACTTTCACACAAACCCAGTCCTGACAATTAAAGAATCAGCCAAATCTATGGAGCCGTTCCGAAGTGATGCGCGTACAAACGTATCGAAAAATTTATTTTTATTATTAAAATATATAAGGTGACTGCTAGAAACTGCAAGAAACTTCAAGGGCTGGTCAGGTCAAGTGTTTTAAACATGGCAAAAATTACAAAAAAGATTGCAGACTAATGTAAGTACTTATCCCAGCTGACGCGGACGGGTCAACAGACGGGTGGGTCAACGGCCAGCCGCTGGCCGCGCGTTTTAAATAATCGTTATTTAATAGTTAATTTTTCATTTTATTTTTCGTTGTTTCTTAAAATTAAATTAGATACTCAAATACTATCAAATTAAAATTCATAAAATAAATATTTAATGAAAAATAAAAAAGCACGAATTTCTTTTTTGTCATTTTTGTCATGTCTATAACACTTGACCTGACCAGCCCTTGGAGTTTCTTGCGGTTTCTAGCAGTCGCCTTATATATACTAGTACAATGAACCTAAAACTAAAAACCTTAAAAAATATAATATAATAACTAAAATATATTATTAAAAGGAGTCCTTGCCTAAAGCAAGGTTCCGAAGAAACTGGCAGCGTCCCCCCTTTGAATAGCAACACTAATTCCTTGTCCGAGGTAGCTGGCAGTTCTTCGGTCTCCTGTGATGTCGACTAACCTTTTTGCCATTTCCCTAAAAAGCCTTATAGCGCTAGGACCCCACGGACCAAGGGTTTCGACACCGAATGGGACAAAATCATATTCGGAGCCTAGAACCCTGTATTTGCAAGCTTTAGCTTTTTCAGCCGCTTCACAAGCCGCACCAGGTCTGTTGTTGGTTCCATGTAGATGTTCCATTTCATTCCATTCTTTCAGTATAATTATATAACTAGTTTAGTTATTGTAATTGTGTAAAATGTTTTATTGTCGCTAAACGCTAACCATTATGTATAGAGACATAATACGCAGGCAATATTGTTTGCTCAGATTACTTATTATAATGTACTCTAACACTAATTTCTATGTCTTTTGTATCTAGACTAAGTTTTTATACAGCAACATCTTATCTTATCTTAATTGGGCCATAACATGGTCTTAACCCACCATGCTGGCCCAATGCCAATTCTAACTCTAGTACCAACTGATGAGCTGATGCACTATCTGTCAAGTGTTGGATAATTGACAAAATTCTAAGTTACAGACTTTACTATGCCTCAGTGGCTAAGTGTTCAGCGGAGTTTCTCCCGTGTTCTTGCACGTGATGTTAGACTCCATTTTAATTAAATTTACCGTACAATACTAAATGTTTTTATTTTATTTTTTTATCTACAACGGGTAAGCGCTTGGCCTTCATCTCACCTGATGGTAAGTGACGATAAGGCCGAAGGTGCAAGCGCGCGTCACCCGGAATCCTCAACCACTGAGGAACTGGCTATCTTATCGCAAACTGTCGGAACACAACAATGCTATAAACATCGTTGTTATGGCGACAGACAGATAAGATGGTGGTAGCTAGCCAGGCGGACTCAACAGCCCTACCACCAACCATACCGAGCACACAAAGATGTACCCCCCGCTGGGAATCGAACCCGGGACCTCTGGGCTGGTACTTTAAAAACATATACCCTTAGATTAAAACAAAAAGGGAAGATACGGCATGCTCCTACTTGTAGTCATTCAAAATATAGTCCTACTCAACTACTTAAGCAAACACTCACACACGCACACCTATAAAGGTGTAAATCGAGCGAGCGAGACAAAGCGTTAAGTTTCAACGTCAGCGCGAGGGAGTCAGCGAGTAGCGCGTTGACGTCTCGGTCGCTCCGCAACAGACGAGTACGTACGAGTACGACCGATTCCGACGCCAGACGCCACTGCGGAGTAGCGTCTTTCTGTTTTTCACACAGTAGAATATCCGCAATAGTGCGATGTAGCCTGTTCGCTCGGCAAATTGTGGCTGAAGTGAAATTGTGCCTTTAGGCCTTAGATTAAAACAAAAAGGGAAGATACGGCATTAGCGTCTCGTGAGTGAGCCGCCAAAATTACTGTGTGAAAAAGAGAAAGACGCTACTCCGCAGTGGCGTCTGGCGTCGGAATCGGTCGTACTCGTACGTACTCGTCTGTTGCGAAGCGACCGAGACGTCAACGCGCTACTCGCTGACTCTCTCGCGCTGACGTTGAAACTTAACGCTTTGTCTCGCTCGCTCGATTTACACCTTTATAGGTGTGCGTGTGTGAGTGTTTGCTTAAGTAGTTGAGTAGGACTATATTTTGAATGACTACAAGTAGGAGCATGCCGTATCTTCCCTTTTTGTTTTAATCTAAGGGTATATGTTTTTAAAGTACCAGCCCAGAGGTCCCGGGTTCGATTCCCAGCGGGGGGTACATCTTTGTGTGCTCGGTATGGTTGGTGGTAGGGCTGTTGAGTCCGCCTGGCTAGCTACCACCATCTTATCTAAGTCTGTCGCCATAACAACGATGTTTATAGCATTGTTGTGTTCCGACAGTTTGCGATAAGATAGCCAGTTCCTCAGTGGTTGAGGATTCCGGGTGACGCGCGCTTGCACCTTCGGCCTTATCGTCACTTACCATCAGGTGAGATGAAGGCCAAGCGCTTACAAGTTGTAGATAAAAAAATAAAATAAAAACATTTAGTATTGTACGGTAAATTTAATTAAAATGGAGTCTAACATCACGTGCAAGAACACGGGAGAAACTCCGCTGAACACTTAGCCACTGAGGCATAGTAAAGTCTGTAACTTAGAATTTTGTCAATTATCCAACACTTGACAGATAGTGCATCAGCTCATCAGTTGGTACTAGAGTTAGAATTGGCATTGGGCCAGCATGGTGGGTTATGGACCATGTTATGGTCCAATTAAGACAAGATAAGATGTTGCTGTATAAAAACTTAGTCTAGATACAAAATACATAGAAATTAGGGTTAGTGTACATTATAATAAGTAATCTGAGCAAACAATATTGCCTGCGTATTATGTCTATATACATAACGGTTAGCGTTTATCGACAATAAAACATTTTACACAATTACAATAACTAAGCTAGTTATATAATTATACTGAAAGAATGGAATGAAATGGAACATCTACATGGAACCAACAACAGAGCTGGTGCGGCTTGTGAAGCGGCTGAAAAAGCTAAAGCTTGCAAATACAGGGGTCTAGGCTCCGAATATGATTTTGTCCCATACGGTGTCGAAACCCTTGGTCCGTGGGGTCCTAGCGCTATAAGGCTTTTTAGGGAAATGGCAAAAAGGTTAGTCGACATCACAGGAGACCGAAGAACTGCCAGCTACCTCGGACAAGGAATTAGTCTTGCTATTCAAAGGAGGAACGCTGCCAGTATCTTCGGAACCTTGCCTAAAGGGACTCCTTTTAATAATATATTTTAGTTATTATATTATATTTTTTAAAGTTTTTAGTTTTAGGTTCATTGTACTAGTATATATAAGGCGACTGCTAGAAACCGCAAGAAACTTCAAGGGCTGGTCAGGTCAAGTGTTATAGACATGACAAAAATGACAAAGAAGAAATTCGTGCTTTTTTATTTTTCATTAAATATTTATTTTATGAAATTTTATTTGATAGTCTTTTAGTATCTAATTTAATTTTAAGAAACAACGAAAAATAAAATGAAAAATTAACTATTAAATAACGATTATTTACAACGCGCGGCCAGCGGCTGGCCGTTGACCCACCCGTCTGTTGACCCGTCCGCTATCTTTTTTGTAATTTTTGCCATGTTTAAAACACTTGACCTGACCAGCCCTTGAAGTTTCTTGCAGTTTCTAGCAGTCACCTTATATATTTTAATAATAAAAATAAATTTTTCGATACGTTTGTACGCGCATCACTTCGGAACGGCTCCATCGATTTGGCTGATTCTTTAATTGTCAGGACTGGGTTTGTGTGAAAGTAATTTTTTTAAAGTTTGTTACGAGATACAGGCTGTTCACGCAAACGAAGTGGCGCGAGTTGTTATAAGATAAATTCTTCATGCGCCTGTTTGCATGTTCCCATGCAGCAGTGGGACATTTAGAGGCAGCGGCTAGCGCGTTTGGCTCGCAATCTTGCCCGCTAAGCAACTTTCGTAATGCCGGGTCGCTGAATGGGTGACCAAATTAAAAACATCTCGAGCTCCTCCGTGCTTCGGAAGGCACGTTAAGCCGTTGGTCCCGGTTGTTGTCGTAAGATGACAGTCGTTAAAACCCACCAACCCGCATTGGGCCAGCGTGGTGGGTCATGGCCCAATATCCCCACGTGCTATTGTTCACGTGGGAGGCCTGTGCCTAGCAGTGGGACGTTTATAGGCTGATGATGATGATGTTTGCAATTGTTTGCTAGTTTCCCTACACACTTACTGCTTCTGTGTTCTAGTCAGCCGGTTTTACACTAAGAGGTCTCGGGTTCCATTGCTAGAGGGGGAACATCTTTGTGTGCTTGGTTTGTTTGGTGGTAGGGTTTGTTAAGTCCGCCTGGCTCGCTACCATCATCTTCTATCTACAGTCTGGCGCCTCATCAACAATGTTGATTGCATTGTTGTATTAATAGACATTTAGAACTGTAAGTTCCTCAGTGGTTGAAGAATCCGGTTGAAGCATGCTTCCACCTTCGGCCTTATCGTCACTTACCATCAGATAGGCCAACTTAGGGCTATCGCATTCAAACAAAAAAAAATCTGAACTTACGAAAAAATCAGCAGCCTATAACTGTGGTAAAATAATAACTTACCGTGCTAACCGCCTCCAGGACCCCATCTATCCCTTTACAAATCTTTATATTATATTATAATTTTATCAAAATCGGTTTGCGGTAAGCGGTGAGCGTAACAAACATACAAACTCCCTTTCGCTTTTATAATAATAGTAGAGAAGATAAAACTAGGTCAATTCTACTTAAAATATCTAAAAAAGACGACCTGATAAAATTATTTTTTGCAATTCAAAAGTGCCTATCAGTTTCCTTGAATAAAAATTTTGTCTCTGACTTTAATTTTTTATATTATTATAGGCATTATTATAGGCTGCTTTTAGCGAGCGAGTTTCGGGATCCCCATGAGCTTTACCTCTGATCCAAGCGCGGTATGCCGTCTGTTTGCTCTCAACAGCGCTGGCACACTCGCGATTGAACCAGCGGTTGCGTCTGCCTTTGCTGATGACATAGGAGTGTGGAATATAGTATTCCATTCCTAATACTATCTCATCAGCAACGGCAGTGGCGCTAGCGTCGGGTCCTTCCCACTAAAGCAGCGCTGCCTCCAAGGGACGGATGCAAAATACTCCCGCATACCGTCCCAGGCTGCCGACGCGTAGTGCCAAATCTGGCGTTTCGAAACCGCTGTTGGCGGGCGCGATGCCAAGGGCACTGTGCTGGATATCAAGCAGTGATTCGAGGAACCTAAAGGAGCTCGAATCTCCACCCGGTATCCAGCAGGGCGACTCGTCAGCAGAAGGTCGAGTAAGGAGGGCGCATGGCCAACTATGTCTGGGATCCTGGTGGGCTGGTTCACCAGTTGCGTCAGGTCATGCGTGAGAGCGAATGCGTGGGCAGTTCTACCAGCATGGTCTGTTTTGGAGGAACCTAACCACAACTCATGGTGGGCGTTGAAGTCCCCCAAAAACACCAATTCCGCCGATGGAAACCGCTCCTGCGCATCATCTGCTACCCGACTAAGATGTTCAATTAGTCGAGTTGTCTCCATGTCGCCATTATGGGATCGGAAGACGCAGACGTAGACACGGCAATGAGAGCCTAAGTCGACGTGTACCACTAGGAGGGAGAAGGAAGGGTCCTCCAGACAGCGCAGACGGCGACAGCAAACATCCGCCCGAACGAATAAGCAAACTCCGGCTTTGGCTTTGAAGGATTCTTCAAGCACAAAGCCGGGATAGTTCAGGTAGGTGGTGTCAGCAGGGCGGATTATTTGCGTCTCCGTCAGGAACAACATTGCTGGCCGTGCCGTCTCAAGATGGTGGTGGACGGCATTGAGGTTTGCATGGAGTCCGCGGATGTTAGCGAACTCCACCTAAAACGGTAAGGTTGTGGTGGGGGTGTGCACCGCTGTAGTACCAGTTTTGTTGTTAGGCGCTGTCATTTTAGGAGTGGAAAGAGAGAGGCGTGAATCGAGAAAATGATGCCGCAATGCGAATGGTCAAAGTGTGGTGGCCTGTTTCCCCAGGAATTTGCCCACAGACGAGTATTATTAACCTGCCGAACGGAAGGGCCCCCAAACCCCCCCGGGAATGGCCGCCGGGACCCCACCTTCCGGTCACCAACCGGCACGACGGACCACCCCGAGATTATGCGTGGCATGGTGAGGCAGTCTCACGAGCTGGTTAGGCTCGCTTGGGCCCCTGTACTGTGCCACGGGCGGCCAGCGGAACAACCGTTTCTACGGGTCTCCCTGGTCGGCAGGTTACCGAAGTCCTCCTGGCACTGGTTTGACGGAAGCCTCCACAGACCAAATACATCGCAGCATCATCCTCTCGAGCTCTGGTTATACGCTGGCTGATCCCGAAACGCGACCGACAAGCAGTCACTTGACGGGTGTTACACCATGCGTACGGTGGTCACCAACCAGACGGGTCAAGCCCTACCACCAGTGGAGCAGATCATCGCTCGAAAGAGTCCGTTAGTCGCTTCTTACGACACCCACCGGACGGAGAGAGGGGCGGCGATTGGTATTCTTTCTCCGTCACCGCACGGATACATTGTTCGAGGGAGGCAAAGTTTTTAATAATTGATCTGATGTTCATGTGTATGCAAAGTAAATCAATGTTATTAGGAATATTTCTAAGGAATGATTTTAAGTCACGACAGTCACTTAATTGCAGTAAATCATCCGTTGCGAAATCCATAATTTTAGGATAAAAGTTTACAAAGTACCTACACTAAATTGGTGCTTCTATTTTGTTTTACTCACAATTTGTTCATGGATAAATGTCTAACAATATATTATCAGAATGTAAACAGAATAAGAAGTAAAACAAATGAGATAATTTTAAATGTATTGGCCTGTGATTATGGTGTAAACTTATAATCATATAAATGGTAAAGGTATGATTTATAATCAATTAAAAATGTACTTATAAAATGAAAAATAAAATAAGTAAGTACATAATTTTGCTGAAACAATATTAAGTAGGTACCTTTTTTTCAGAACAAACATAATGAAGATTATTCACTCGGGCGCGTATCAAACAAAGCAAAAATGGGCTGGTTGACTTTTCAAAATCATATTAAAACGATACAATTCGAATTAATAAAATACGAATAAACGTTTACCTATTTTATCCTAAAAATACAAAATTTTTCAAAAATCGATCATTTACAATATTTATTGTGCGTTTTTATATACCGATTTAAATTTAACATTAAAACGCTTAAGACCGCCATGTTGAGTAAAAGACGTCACGCCGTGCCAAACATCTATTTCGTTCGAGGCTCAGAACAATAATTAAAGCATAGAAACCACGCTAAAAGAAGAAAGAGCTAGACAACAGCTATCTTACTCATATGACTTCATTTAATTCTGTAACGAGAGTGAATGAAACCTCTAATCCACATTCGTTTCTATTTTTTCTAGGTTGTCACAAATGTCAAACGGATGTAATTGGATGTCTTTATAACACCATCAGATTATATGTGTCGTTATTTTCTTTTTGTTGCTGTGTAAATAAGTGGCAACCTAACTTGGTTACATTATAATGACGGATTATTTTCACGCTAAGTTGTAGCTCCTCTCAGATAAACTTAATTATTTGCAAGGTATTCTTCCGAAGAAACTCATAAACTAGCCATAGCATTGTTAATGATATTTAGTGGATATATTTATGTTACCTACCTACCCGAACTACAGTGGAAGAAACAGGTTACTCGGACTGGCTCCCGAGCTGCACGAAACAGTTCCAAGGAACCTGCTGGTCCGTGGCTTTTTTTTTAAAGAACCTACACTCTGCTACCACAATGATCCAACCAGACCCTAAACCACCAGGTCAGCGATCAAGGCCTGCTAGGAATTAGCTGCGCTTCGCAGAACATGAAATCCAGTCTTGTCGAGAGTCCCTGGTTGAGAAAACGAATCTGGCTCAGGCTGTCTCTGACTGGGGCAGTGCCAATCTTGTCAATTTCAATGCCGCCTTAGTGTTCCAAATTCAAAAGTCATTTCGTCACACATTATCGAAGAACCCTTCGCCTCTTTTCGAATAGATGGGATGAAAAACCATAGTACCTACTTCTTCAAAATAAATCCTTTTCAATTTCAAATTCCGAATTTTATAAAGCTTTTAACTAGCAAATTTTTCAACAGTTACATTTGCTATACAAAACGGAAAAGGATATTTAACCTTGCATCTTTAAATTCAAAATACAATTTATATTATCAATGACTTAATAAATCAAACTGTGTTTCAGATAAACAGACACTTTATATGATCGAAAGCAGATAAAGAATTAATTCGATATTATCATCATCATCTCAAACTCGGCCTACGCATCGAAGGGTCCGAAACATATCCCCCGACCTGGTAGGCTACTCTTGAAACAGAATTGCATTAATCAATTTCCAATCACAAATCTAAAAAATGTGAAACGGCACTTTAGTAAGCGACAATAGCGCCACATTGGAATTAAATTGCGTGGAAATTGATTGAACAAATTATTATCGAGATGGCGTTCCGGAATTATATTTACTTATCCCATTATCGAAACATATTAATCGCATTGGAATTGTATTAAGATTGAGTTTGCGTTTGAGAGTAACCCCCTTGAATATCGAATCTCTGGTTTTCGGGCTGCACACTTAATTAATGGCTTCGCGTTTAGCATTAAGCCAATTTCAAGTGGTATATGCTTAGATTAAAACAAAAAGGAAAGATACGGCATGCTCCGTCTGTTGCGAAGCGACCGAGACGTCAACGCGCTACTCGCTGACTCCCTCGCGCTGACGTTGAACGCCGCCGCTTTGTCTCGCTCGCTCGATTTACACTTTTTAGGTGTGCGTGTGTAAGTGTTTCCTTAATAATTGAGTAGGACTATATTTTGAATGACTACAAGTAGGAGCACAAGTAATTCCAATGTGACGCTATTGTCGCTTACTAAAGTGCCGTTTCACATTTTTTAGATTTGTGATTGGAAATTGATTAATGCAATTCTGTTTCAAGAGTAGCCTACCGGTCGGGGGATATGTTTCGGACCCTTCGATGCGTAGGCCGAGTTTGAGATGATGATGATAATATCGAATTAATTATTTATCTGCTTTCGATCATATAAAGTGTCTGTTTATCTGAAACACAGTTTGATTTATTAAGTCATTGATAATATAAATTGTATTTTGAATTTAAAGATGCAAGGTTAAATATCCTTTTCCGTTTTGTATAGCAAATGTAACTGTTGAAAAATTTGCTAGTTAAAAGCTTTATAAAATTCGGAATTTGAAATTGAAAAGGATTTATTTTGAAGAAGTAGGTACTATGGTTTTTCATCCCATCTATTCGAAAAGAGGCGAAGGGTTCTTCGATAATGTGTGACGAAATGACTTTTGAATTTGGAACACTAAGGCGGCATTGAAATTGACAAGATTGGCACTGCCCCAGTCAGACACAGCCTGAGCCAGATTCGTTTTCTCAACCAGGGACTCTCGACAAGACTGGATTTGATGTTCTGCGAAGCGCAGCTAATTCCTAGCAGGCCTTGATCGCTGACCTGGTGGTTTAGGGTCTGGTTGGATCATTGTGGTAGCAGAGTGTAGGTTCTTTAAAAAAAAAGCCACGGACCAGCAGGTTCCTTGGAACTGTTTCGTGCAGCTCGGGAGCCAGTCCGAGTAACCTGTTTCTTCCACTGTAGTTCGGGTAGGTAGGTAACATAAATATATCCACTAAATATCATTAACAATGCTATGGCTAGTTTATGAGTTTCTTCGGAAGAATACCTTGCAAATAATTAAGTTTATCTGAGAGGAGCTACAACTTAGCGTGAAAATAATCCGTCATTCATTATAATGTAACCAAGTTAGGTTGCCACTTATTTACACAGCAACAAAAAGAAAATAACGACACATATAATCTGATGGTGTTATAAAGACATCCAATTACATCCGTTTGACATTTGTGACAACCTAGAAAAAATAGAAACGAATGTGGATTAGAGGTTTCATTCACTCTCGTTACAGAATTAAATGAAGTCATATGAGTAAGATAGCTGTTGTCTAGCTCTTTCTTCTTTTAGCGTGGTTTCTATACTTTAGTTATTGTTCTGAGCCTCGAACGAAATAGATGTTTGGCACGGCGTGACGTCTTTTACTCAACATGGCGGTCTTAAGCGTTTTAATGTTAAATTTAAATCGGTATATAAAAACGCACAATAAATATTGTAAATGATCGATTTTTGAAAAATTTTGTATTTTTAGGATAAAATAGGTAAACGTTTATTCGTATTTTATTAATTCGAATTGTATCGTTTTAATATGATTTTGAAAAGTCAACTAGCCCATTTTTGCTTTGTTTGATACGCGCCCGAGTGAATAATCTTCATTATGTTTGTTCTGAAAAAAAGGTACCTACTTAATATTGTTTCAGCAAAATTATGTACTTACTTATTTTATTTTTCATTTTATAAGTACATTTTTAATTGATTATAAATCATACCTTTACCATTTATATGATTATAAGTTTACACCATAATCACAGGCCAATACATTTAAAATTATCTCATTTGTTTTACTTCTTATTCTGTTTACATTCTGATAATATATTGTTAGACATTTATCCATGAACAAATTGTGAGTAAAACAAAATAGAAGCACCAATTTCGTGTAGGTACTTTGTAAACTTTTATCCTAAAATTATGGATTTCGCAACGGATGATTTACTGCAATTAAGTGACTGTCGTGACTTAAAATCATTCCTTAGAAATATTCCTAATAACATTGATTTACTTTGCATGCACATGAACATCAGATCAATTATTAAAAACTTTGCCTCCCTCGAACAATGTATCCGTGCGGTGACGGAGAAAGAATACCAATCGCCGCCCCTCTCTCCGTCCGGTGGGTGTCGTAAGAAGCGACTAACGGACTCTTTCGAGCGATGATCTGCCCCACTGGTGGTAGGGCTTGACCCGTCTGGTTGGTGACCACCGTACGCATGGTGTAAAACCCGTCAAGTGACTGCTTGTCGGTCGCGTTTCGGGATCAGCCAGCGTATAACCAGAGCTCGAGAGGATGATGCTGCGATGTATTTGGTCTGTGGAGGCTTCCGTCAAACCAGTGCCAGGAGGACTTCGTTAAACTGCCACCATTTTTTTTTTTTTTTTCAGAATTTAAACCATTATTTTCTTTGTCTCAGATGGTTTGAAAAAACTTAAAGCGCGATCTATCTAGCCTTGAGAGGAAACACTGCGTCGGCGTGGCGTTCGGGATTCTCATGCGGAGCGCGGGGGAGCGGCGTTTCGTGGTCCCCTGTTTCCTCCTTCAGAGGTGGACCAATTTTTATTCAAGCGCCGATTGGGGGAGGAGGTTTTCTGTGTCTGTATGTTTGATTATTTTTTTTTAAACGAGTTACTTAATGTTTCTGAAGACGACGGTTATTAAATAAATGACTTAATGCAAAGGATTCAAGCATACGGACGTGAAGGGTCTCTTTCTTTAACCGTTGCTGAAGGGGTGGTGGGGGTTGGTCCGGTTTTGGAAGGGGGCTGCGGGGCGTCGTTTTTCTGTTTTTTTTTTTTTTTTTTTTTTTTTTATAAACTTGCTTGTTTGGTGTGGGAGTTTTGGGTGCCGCGTCGGCGTGGTGTTTCCTCTTAACTCGTAATCCCTACGCGCGCGCGTAAACCCTGCGCTCCTGACGGACGTCAAATCGATATCGAGTCGGCTGTGCTTATCGGAATATGAACGCTCGGGTCATGAGATAGGTTTCAGTTTCGCGTGGGGGTCGTTGGAGGGTGAACCTTCTGTACGGTAGTAGTATTAGTTATTCTGTGCTTGTACCAAGACGAAAAACGAAACAATTTTAAAACACACAAGTTAATGCTTATTAATTTTGACGTTTTTCTATGCTTAAGTTTTTATAAAAAAAGATATTTGAATGATTAAAAATGTCAACCTTATAGGTTAGGTACTAATGTTTTCCAAAACTCATTTCAGCTGCTACTTTATTTTACTTCAAAAACTCTCCAATTTATATTATTTACCACAGTATCAATACGATAATTGGAAATCATATTACACAATTCTATGACCACGGCTTATATTTCGGTTCGACGCGATTCTGTTTCGGCGTGCAGTGGTACTGGGGGTAGCAATGCGCATTTGTCTGGCACAGACTATAATAGCTCATTAGATTAGTTATTAAGTCTTAACTATAAGTTAGTTAACTGTTTTTTTATTATTATTAGTATTGACGTCAATAAGTGCCTGTAAAGGTTTACATTGAATAAATAATTTGACTTGACTTGACTTGACCAGGGAGACCCGTAGAAACGGTTGGCCTGCTGGCCGCCCGTGGCACAGTACAGGGGCCCAAGCGAGCCTAACCAGCTCGTGAGGCTGCCTTACCATGCCACGCATAATCTCGGGGTGGTCCGTCGTGCCGGTTGGTGACCGGAAGGTGGGGTCCCGGCGGCCATTCCCGGGGGGGTTCGGGGGCCCTTCCGTTCGGCAGGTTAATAATACTCGTCTGTGGGCAAATTCCTGGGGAAACAAGCCACCACACTTTGACCATTCGCATCGCGGCATCATTTTCTCGTTTCACGCCTCTCTCTTTCCACTCCTAAAATGACAGCGCCTAACAACAAAACTGGTACTACAGCGGTGCACACCCCCACCACAACCTTACCGTTTTAGGTGGAGTTCGCTAACATCCGCGGACTCCATGCAAACCTCAATGCCGTCCACCACCATCTTGAGACGGCACGGCCAGCAATGTTGTTCCTGACGGAGGCGCAAATAATCCGCCCTGCTGACACCACCTACCTGAACTATCCCGGCTTTGTGCTTGAAGAATCCTTCAAAGCCAAAGCCGGAGTTTGCTTATTCGTTCGGGCGGATGTTTGCTGTCGCCGTCTGCGCTGTCTGGAGGACCCTTCCTTCTCCCTCCTAGTGGTACACGTCGACTTAGGCTCTCATTGCCGTGTCTACGTCTGCGTCTTCCGATCCCATAACGGCGACATGGAGACAACTCGACTAATTGAACATCTTAGTCGGGTAGCAGATGATGCGCAGGAGCGGTTTCCATCGGCGGAATTGGTGTTTTTGGGGGACTTCAACGCCCACCATGAGTTGTGGTTAGGTTCCTCCAAAACAGACCATGCTGGTAGAACTGCCCACGCATTCGCTCTCACGCATGACCTGACGCAACTGGTGAACCAGCCCACCAGGATCCCAGACATAGTTGGCCATGCGCCCTCCTTACTCGACCTTCTGCTGACGAGTCGCCCTGCTGGATACCGGGTGGAGATTCGAGCTCCTTTAGGTTCCTCGGATCACTGCTTGATATCCAGCACAGTGCCCTTGGCATCGCGCCCGCCAACAGCGGTTTCGAAACGCCAGATTTGGCACTACGCGTCGGCAGACTGGGACGGCATGCGGGAGTATTTTGCATCCGTCCCTTGGAGGCAGCGCTGCTTTAGTGGGAAGGACCCGACCGCTAGCGCCACTGCCGTTGCTGATGAGATAGTATTAGGAATGGAATACTATATTCCACACTCCTATGTCATCAGCAAAGGCAGACGCAACCGCTGGTTCAATCGCGAGTGTGCCAGCGCTGTTGAGAGCAAACAGACGGCATACCGCGCTTGGATCAGAGGTAAAGCTCATGGGGATCCCGAAACTCGCTCGCTAAAAGCCTATAATAATGCCACCAAGTCGTGTAAGAGGGCCTACATTAGAGCGGATGCCCAGCGCGTTGCACGAGTAGGCCAAGAACTCCTGACGAATCCTACGGGCAGCAGTAGCTACTGGCGTCTGGCCAAAGCCGTGCAATCCAACTTCTGCCAACCCTCGCTGCCACCACTGAGATGTCCTGACGGAACTTTAGCTCACAAGCCGCAGGAAAAGGGCGATCTACTGGCCAAACTCTTTGCGGCTAACTCCCGGATCGATGACTGTAATGCACAGCCACCCCCAATTCCTCACTGTGGCCACACAATGTCTGATATTAAATTCAGGCAGTGTGATGTCCGTGCGGAGCTGCAGTCGATCGATGTCCGGAAAGCTAACGGTCCTGATGGCATCCCAGCAATAGTCCTGAAAATATGTGCAGCGGAGTTGTCCCCTGTGTTAACGCGTCTGTACCGTCTCTCGCTCTCTTCGTGTTGTGTGCCGGAATCTTGGAGAGAAGCTAATGTGCAACCGATCCCTAAAAAAGGAGATCGGTCAGATCCGACTAATTACCGCCCTATAGCCGTAACTTCAGTGTTATGTAAGATCCTAGAACGAATATTGAACAAACAGCTTATTCGATACCTAGAAGATCACTCCCTAATTCACGATCGTCAATATGGGTTTCGGCCAAAACGGTCAACGGGTGATCTTCTAGCGTACGTCACACATCTCTGGGGTGAGGCTATTGACAAACGTGGCGAGTCACTGGCAGTTAGCCTTGGCATAGCCAAGGCTTTTGATCGGGTCTGGCACAAAGCTCTTCTCTCCAAGCTCCCGGCATACGGTTTGCCCGCTCAGTTCTGTACCTGAATTGCTAGCTTCCTGCATGAGCGTAGAATCCGTGTCCTTTCGGATGAATGCGCTTCGCGATTCATGTCAGTGAACGCTGGTGTTCCTCAAGGCTCCGTTCTATCCCCCACGCTGTTCCTTCTGCATATCAATGACATGCTTCCTCTTGGAAACATTCATTGCTATGCAGATGATAGCACAGTGCATGGGGGATATAACGGTCACCCAACGGCTGGGCGGATAGACACCGAAATGAAGCGAGCAAATCTTGTCATTGAGCTCGATCGGGTTTGGACCTCATTTCTAAATGGGGCTCCGATAATCTGGTGGAGTTTAATGCCAAGAAAACACAGGTGTGCTCGTTCACAGCGAAAAAGTCGCCATTCCTTCCCCTTCCCTCTCTTCAGGGTACATCTCTAGGCCTGCAGAGCAGTATTAACATGCTCGGTATGAATATCCGCTGCGATCTGAACCAAAAGGACTACATCGAAACCGTGATTAAAAATGCCTCACGTACACTCGGTGTCCTGAACAAGGTGCGGCGGTTCTTCACGCCTGATCAGTTGTGTCTATTATACAAGACACAGGTGCGGTCTTGCGTGGAGTATTGCTCTCACCTTTGGGACGGCTCCGCAAAGTACCTTCTCGATGCCTTGGACAGATTGCAGCGCCGCGCTGTGCGCATTATCGGCAATGCGGAGGTCACTAAAACTCTCGAGCCTTTGCAATTGCATAGAGATATTGCGTCACTCAGCGTCTTTTACCGTTTATACCATGGCAAGTGCTCTGAAGAACTCTTTGACCTCATCCCTCCTTCTCCCTTCCTCCATAGGAGTACGCGTGCTGCTCTCCGGAGTCACCAATTTACAATCTCTAACATTCCATCACGCACAAAGAAATTTGGTGACTCGTTTCTTTATCGCACTTCCAAAAGATGGAATAGTCTACCAGCACACGTATTCCCTCCTACCTATGACATAGGGTCCTTCAAACGAGGCGTGAAGAAGCACTTTGTGGGCCGGCAGAGTGAGGGTGACTGATGCTACGTCTCTTACGCTGCACCAGTTGTCCTCGCGCCTGGACTTCATTTCCACTTAACATCAGGTGGAGTGGGGTGTGCCAGGCTTAGCTTAAAAAAAAATTTAAAAAAAATCATGCATGTCCTCGAGCTATCGATGTCATAATGTTAACGGAAACTAACATCCCTAATTCTCTTTGTGACTTATTCCAACTTAAAGGCTATAAAATGTACACAGAACTGCGGAGGAATAAAAATGGCGGTGGTGTAATTATTTATATAAAAAATGAACACAAATTTGTATTTAACCGACACAAAACAAAACACTGCGAAAACTTATTAGGAACCTTGACCACTCCTTCAAATTATTCCGCGGTCCTGTGTTGCATATATCGCCCGCCGAAACTAAGTAAACACCTTTTTGTCAAAGAACTGGATACTATGTTAAGAAATGTTGGTAGACAAAACGATATGTATTTGCTAGGGGATATAAACATCGATTTGCAAAGTAATGTTCCTATCATGCATGAATACAACACCGCTATGTACAATCATGGCTAAGTATGCGGGATCACTGAGTATACGCGAATAGAAATTGCCAATAGTAAACTGAGACTTGTATAGATCACATTTACGCACGATCCCGCTCACTGGGCTTGTACACGGCGGCGCTTGGGACTACACTAACCGACCATCGCGTCATTGCTATAGCGGCGATTAATCCTGTGCCGGACACACGGGTGGATTTTGAATGCATTACTTGTCTCGATCAAAACTTATTCACAAAACATTTAAAACAAATAGATTGGGATCCAATTAAGAAAATTATTTGTCCCTACAGGATATATTCATTATTAGTAGATAACATACGCCAGTGCCAAGAAAAATCTAAATTCATAATAAAAAAATCAAAAAATATAAAAAGAACAAATAATAAATGGATTAATAATAGAATTAAAAAAGCTTGTGTTTATAGAGATAAATTTTTCATGGATTGGATTGCAGACCCAACTAATAAAATATTAAAACAAAAATATAATTCGTCTAGAAATTACGCTAATAAATTAATCAATAAAACTAAAAATAAAAAAATACGGGAAGATATATTGAGTAACAAAAATAATCCAAGAGCGCTTTGGCAAATATTAAATGAAATAACGGGCAGAGCAAAAACTATTGCTGATACTGTTATATTAAATGCTTTCTTGAATAATAATAACACTATTACAGATATATCAAATGAGTTTGCTCATTGTTTTGAGAATAATATAAAAAAACATTGTTCCAAAATGCAATGCCAAACTTATCGATAAGAATACTTAGGCAACTAGTGCCAATGTGAGCTGTAGATATCAGCAGGTATCTGCTAGATCAGTCCTTAAAGAAAAGGTTACTAAATACTAAAAAGGCACCGGGTATTGATGGAATTAGAGTACAAGACCTAAAAATAATAGGTTCCGAAATAGCAGAAGTGATAGCACAGCTTATCAATACATCTTTAAAAGAAGGAAAATACCCAGATCAACTTAAAACTGGTATAGTTAGACCGATACTTAAGAAAGGAAAGCACGATGATTGCGACAATTACCGCCCTATAACTATTCTTTCTACAATAGACAAAATAGTTAAAAAAAGTATTTCTAAACAAATACATACGTTTTACAAAAATAATAACATCATTACAAATAAACAATTCGGATTTCAACGCGGTAAAAGTACGACACAGTTGCTATCTCAATTTACTGACAGCGTCAACAAGCATCTTGATAGCCAAAAACACGTGCTAGTAGTATTTATAGATTATAGCAAGGCGTTTGACACATTGAGGCATGATACACTCATAGAAAAACTTGACGACTGCGGTATAAGAGGACCATTAAATAGATGGTGTCAAGAATACCTTAAAAACAGATCGTATGTAGTCAAAGTAGCTAATGATATCAGTAGAAAGGTCATGGTTGCAGATGGCACCGCACAAGGTTCTGTGCTCGGTCCATTACACTACATTACTTATGTAAATGATGTAGTCAACGTAGTCAAGAAATGTGAGATATACCAATTTGCAGATGACACATGTCTTGTTGCCGCTAACAAGGACCTAAATGCAGCCCTGTCTCATCTGCAAACGGAATTCACACTTTTGTCAAAATGGTCGCACGACGCCGGCCTTGTACTCAATAGAGAAAAAACAAAATTAATGTACATAAGTTCTAGCCAAAACCGGCAAAAACTTGATCTGAAGCTTGTTGCACACGATCACAAATGCCTCCATACTGATCGTCAAAAGAATTCCTTACACGACACTTTTAAGTTTATATAAAGCACTTGGAGAAACGACAATTCAGTACGGTCTTAGTTGCTATGGAAGAACCTGCAAAACGAATCTCGATCCAATATATAGGCTACAGGTAAGAGTTCTTAAGGCTCTAGTACCAACAAAAATTAAAGATCAGCACCAAGACAACTACAATGGACTTTTCTATCATTGTGGGATATTACCAATACATGATCAGGTAAAATATTTCCTTTTATCAGAAAACTACTTTGATGGAAATCTTCTAACAGTCAGACAACATAAAAAAACAGACGCGAAGTGCTTCTAATATAGCATTTAACGCTCCATGGTTTAACAATCTCTACGGAAAATTTCAACTAATGTACCAAATACCTAAATTAATTAACGATCTGCCCATAATATTAAAACAACAAATAAACGAAAGTAACATTAAAAACAAGCTAAAACAGCACTTTTTGTCATTATTAATAAAAAATAAATAATAAAAAAAGATATACCTACATGTCCGTATTAGTATATGTGTGCGTGTGTGTGTGAGTGTGTGGGGGTGTGTTTGTGTGTGTTTGTGTGTATACGTGTGTGAGTATGTTTGTGTAACATGAGTAATGTATCTCAATATAAATAAAACAGTCCACTTTTCAGGATATAAAATCCACCCGTGAGTTTGCGCACTTACGACTACCCTACAATAAAATGTTGCAATTCAATAATAATTATGTAACTTGTACTAGAAGTTGTATTAGATGGCGAATGGCAGTGTACGGTAAAACCAAAATTGGTTTTTGTGACACTGTACATATTTAATAAAATGTATACTTTAGTAAAATTTACAAATAAAAAAAATAAAAAAAAGTAAATAGAACGTAAATTATTTGATTTTCTTAAGATTACTTATAAGTCTTTAACATGCAAGACAGACGAGCTATCATCCTTCCGTACATAAACGCGACCGTAGCGGACCCATACGTATTTAAAAGCATTTTCTTTTGCAAATTTGCGAGTAGCAGCGTACAGTTCCTTACAATCAGGCGAGAGGTGTCCTACAAGGTAAATTAGGCTCTTAGCACCCGGCACCCCGATAAGCGAAGTATTCAGCGTAGTAGAGCGATTGTTCTTGTTGTATCTTTTAAAAGCTGATAGTATATTATCCCTGTGACGTTCAGAAGGCAGAGTCACTGTACTGTTACGAGGGCGTTCCGATTGCGGATGCAACTTAGCTACTCGCCGAACGGCGTGGATATCTTGGTCTTGAATTGAGACGTTAATAACGTCGCATATTTTCTTTAATAGCGCCAACACATTTTCATTGCTCCTATCTGGTACAGCGTGTATTTCAATGTTGCAGCTTCTGGACGATCTTTCAAGTATGGCAAGCCTGCGCTCTAGTTTCCTGATGTTACTTTGAAATGACAACTTTTCTGACTCCAAGTCCGCAATTTTATTTACTGTCTTGTCCAACTCCGTCTTTATGTCTTTCTGCTCTTCAGCCAAGAAGTCCGTAGTCTGCGTGAAATCCGCTTTCAGTTTCTCGTATGATGACGATATTTCAGACTTAATCATACTGCTGATTGAGGCCTTAAAACCACTTAATTTAGTGTCTAATTTGTCGTCTAACAATTGCAAAAAGGACTCATAGGTCATGCTAATGTTAGTGCATGCCCGAATCTCAGGTGGGATAGGAGTGACCAACAGATTTGTCAACGTTTTTGGGGCTTTCGGTGGTAGAATCACAAGACATCATTGAGTCATTCATATTTTCCATGCAGTGTTTTCTCACGGGTGTGTTAGCATCCTTACGCCGCTTCATGCTAGCACAACTAGGACAATACCAGGTGTGAAGCAATTCCTTTTTGTTCTTTGCAAAGTATGTAGATAACATATTCAAGCATCTATAGTGATATACGATCCCCGGCACGGATTACAACGTTAGCAGCTCGTCCGCCGACACCAGCGTGTTTAACGCTTTGCAATTCATAATGCAGAAAGCCAGCAACAATAAATAGGTATTTATTTGAAACCAATTTATAACTTTGGAAGTATGTATCACTTCAATAAATAAATCAAGCCACTTAAAACGCAAAATGTAGTAAATATAAAGAAGTTACAAAAATTTTTCTCTGCCCAGGATCGATCCGCGGCCTACTGGATTATCAGTAGGCTGGTAAAACGCTACACCACGGAGACTTAAAAGCAACTGGCTAAAAAAGTAATCCGTACTGACGAGATAGTTTGATCAGTGAGCAAGAGTGAGTGTGAGTGGGTAAAGTTGAAATTAAAAGTTTTGCACTACACCACACACTGATTTCAATAACGAAACATTTATTGTTTTTTCACGATTTAGCTCTCGTCAGCTAATTTTCTTGAAAAAAAAAAACATTTCCGCAGTACCTACTGCAAGTTTTGCGAGGAATTGTTTGAAGTCACTCAATGTAAGAATACAATGTTGGAACCGTAGCTTTAATTTAATTTTAAGAGAGCGATGGAGTTACGTGTCTATCTCGGTGAGCGTCGAATGTTTTGTTTTAATCTAAGCGTATGGACGATTGAATTAATTCATTATTATAAAGTAATAATGAAACTTTGGCCAAATTCGTTAAAGAGAGTTTGTAATTAGACAAATTGTTGACAATTCTATGAAAATATTATAGTATCATTATCAACAACTCAAACGACAACGACTTTCTCTCAAAAACAGTCGACATCAGAAGGACACTAGATATTTGCACAAAGAGTTTAATGTCAATAATTTGCCCGTGACCTAGTGCCTTACAAATGAACAAAGAATAAGCGAATACTACGAATAGTTATTCTGTGTTTTGCGCCTGTCATGTAAACGTAATTTTAAATTAGAGTTAACACGGAATAACTATTCCGAACTTATTTAATTTTATCCTCTGTTTACGCCTTCTTGGCGCAATGGAATTTACTTTTTAGAAAATAAACTCTGTTTCTTCTTTTGATAGTTTAATTTGAAACTGGATTACAATATTTAGATGCAACTTGAATGACGTTTGGACGGCAAGTAAGTCTATGACATTTTTTACTGACAAACAAGAGTAGCGCGCAGTTGACAAATATTGATTTTGCGGTGACAATTTTCGTAGGCGTTACCATACTCCCCCCCGTTGAAGACTTCAGTTCTTCAACTCCAGTGTTCTTCATCGCTTAAAAGAGGGCAGAGTCGTACTAGGGGACGTCGATAGCATCCAGTGGTTGTCTTCACGTCTGCGACGCGGGATATTCCGTCAGCTCCTGGGTACAATTTGGTAACTCTACCGGTACGCCAACATAGTGGTGGAAGACAGTCTTCAGAAAGGAGAACCAAGTCTCCGACCTTCAGTGTTGAGGTATTTTGTCTCCATTTTGTTCGGATTTGCAGCTCTGAGAGATATTCCTTCTGCCACCTTCTCCAAGAATGTTGTCGCAGCTTCTCCAGGCGAGCATATCGGCTTAGCCGAGTTTCGTTCTCAGCTTCCAGAGCACGGGATGGTACAGCGTTGAGTGGCCTTCCGATTAGAAAGTGCCCTGGGGAGAGGAATTGAGGATCGTCGGGAGAAGAGGACAAGGGACACAAAGGTCGACTATTTAATATTGATTCAACCTGTGCGAAAAGAGTTGAAATCTCCTCAAACGTCAAGTGGGCCGTACCCATTACACGCCTTAAAATTCGTTTGAAACATTTAATTAAAGATTCCCAAGTACCACCGAAATGGGGAGCGTAAGATGGCGTAAATGTAAATTTTATGCCTTCATGAGCGGCAAACTCGGAAAAAAGTTCATTTTGTTGAGTTTGGAATAAATCGAGCTCTTTAGCGGCTCCTACAAAATTACGACCGTTATCGGAAAATATGTTCGCTGGTCGCCCACGTCGTGATACAAATCGACGTAACGCTAACATAAAGGCATCTTTGGACAAATCGCTGACCGCTTCTAAGTGAACGCATTTATATCGGAAGCATACGAACAAGCACAAGTAGCATTTTGTCAACCTTGCTCCGCGTCCCTTACGATTCGTGATGTAGAAAGGCCCTGCCATGTCTATACCTACAGACTTGAATGGGAAATCAGGATTGACGCGATGTGAAGGAAGGTCACCCATTTTTGGTTCCAGAGTTTCTCCCTGCACTCGTCGACAGCGCACGCAACTTCGCACAGTGCTTCGAGCAATAAATCTGCCCTTTATAGGCCAAAAGCTCTGTCGAACCGTAGCAAGGAGTAACTGTGGTCCGGCGTGTAAATTACGAATGTGTTCATAAATGAAAATCAATTTACATAAATGATGCGACGGACTTAACAGAATGGGGTGCCTTTGGTCATAGCTGCAATTAGATTTATCGATGCGACCCCCCACGCGAATTACGTTGTCTTTATCTATAAATGGGGATAAAGACAAGATATGGCATTTAGAACTTAGTTGTTTTTTGTCTTTTAGTATTTTGTATTCATTCGGAAAAGTTTGTTGTTGAGCTATAGCGCATAATAAAATAGTAGAATCATTAAGTTCATTTGCTGTTAAATTTCCGGTAATTTTTTTATTAGAATATTTAATATTATTTATAAAACATTTAACATAGGCCATTGTCCGTTGTAGTCTACTGAAATTAGAAAATCGTTCAAATTGAATGATTGCCTCTGAAATGATTGTTGTGGCAACTATTTTGACTTCAGGTAAGTTACAAGACTTTTCTATATTCAAGACAGGCCAATCACTTTCACTCTTAAGTAAAAACTCCGGACCATGCCACCATAAACTTGAATTTTGCAATTGATCACAGTTAACACCTCGAGAAATGAGATCAGCTGGGTTGTCAGCTGTAGGTACATAGCGCCACGCAAAAGACTGCGAGGTCTCTTGTATTTCGCCGATCCTATTTGCGACAAAGGTTTTGAGTCTCGAAGCATCACCCTTTAACCAACCCAGAACAACACTAGAGTCACACCAGTGAATTATACGGTTCGGAGCAAACCTTAAAGATTCAACCACCGTTCCACACAAGCGAGCTGCAAGAAGAGCACCACAGAGTTCCAAACGTGGCACGGTAGTAGGCTTCAACGGCGCGACCTTTGATTTGGAACATAAAAGTCGCACAGTAGTCTCATTATTTAAGGTCTTAGACAGTATGTAAATGCAAGCACCATACCCTACTTGTGAAGCGTCACTAAAGGTGTGTATTTCGATAGAGATGGGATTGTTACAAAGTACATGGCGAGGAATTTGCAATGTTAATAGAACAGATAAGCCTTTAGAAAATTGTGCCCATGCTGTTTCTATATCATGAGGCACAGGTTGGTCCCAGTCTATTTTTAAATGCCAAAGCTTTTGGAGCATTAATTTTGCTTGCATGATATATGGACTAAGAAGGCCCAACGGATCAAAAATTTTGAACGCATTTGACATTATGTATCTTTTGGTTACAATGGTATCATCTTGGGTGGCTATTAAATAAACAGGAAAATTAAGAGAATCACTGTTAGGATTCCAGCCCAAACCAAGAGTGCTTGAAGATTCACTTATCGTTAAGTTATCTTGCAAAGCTGTAGTTGCAGAATCTTCAAAAATCGAAGGTAAGTTAGTTTTATATTTACGTAATTTGAAACAACCTTTACTAAGTTGGGAAGCTACTGAATTTTTTATGTATTTCAGTTCTTCTTTGTCATCTGAGCCCGTTATCAGGTCGTCAACGTAAAAGTCCTTTTGAATGATGGTTTTGATCAGATGGTCATCACATTCCTCCCCAAGCTGCCATAAGCAGCGTGTACTTAAATAACTGGCACTTGCTGTCCCGTAAGTGACAGTATTTAGTTGTAGTGTTCTGATAGGCAAGGACTCATCTTCTCTCCATAAAATTAATTGTAGATGTCTGTCGTCTGAATGAACTGCAACTTCGCGAAAAAAATTTTTAATGTCACCGGTAAGCAAGTATCGGTACATTCGTGCTCGTATCAATATCGAGAAAAGAGAGTCCTGTACATTTGGGCCCATCATCTGCAAGTCGTTGACCGAAAACCCGGAGGAGGAAGGTGCTGAGCCGTCGAAAACGACCCTGAGTTTTGTTGACTCACTGTGCATTTTAATTACGGCATGATGACAAAGAAAGTAGCTAGGATTTGGCATTACTATAAGGGACTCTGAAAGATGTCCAAGAGTTTCATATTCTTTTATAAAATTTGAATATTCTTCCTTTAGGGGAAGATTAGTCCTAAAGCGCTTTTCTAAAGTTAAAAATCTCTTTTTAGCAAGAGTGTAGGAATCGCCTAAGCAATCTGGTGAGTCCTTTAGTGGTAGCTTCACACAAAATTGCCCATTAGCTAAACGCGTGGTGTTTGCTAAAAAGTGGCTTTCGCAAGCCATTTCAGTTTCACTTAATTTTGATTTACGTGGGACCTCTTCTAACTCCCAAAATTTGGTAAGTAACTTATCGACTTTAGTTTCAGTGGAAGAGTCTTCGTGAACTATCAAATTGTTGCAATGAATTTTGTTAAATTGAGATATATTTACAGGACCAACAATAAGCCAACCAAACTTTGAATTTTGAAGAATTGGTTTGTTTTTGCCCAACATCCTCTGTTCACCTAGTAAAGTATTCCAAAAAAGATCTGCACCTATTAACATGTCTATAGGGCAGTGTTCGTTAAAATTGGGGTCCGCTAATTTTATATTAAAAGGTATATTTAAGTCATGCAGACTAATTGGAGCCTTTGGTAGGTCTCCTGTAAGTTTATCTAATATAAAACAATGCAAGTTCTTTTGAAAAATATGATTTTTAGATTTTAATTGAATAATGCAACTTTCGTTAACTTTATTTACTGAATTGTTGCCAATGCCGACAACGTTAATATATATGGGTTTTGTATTTAGAGACAATTTTTGTTGTAATGATTTTGTAATAAAAGAGGATTGGCTTCCTGAATCCAATAAGGCACGAACTGTAATTGCCTCTTTAGTAATTGGATTTAGTACCTCTATTAAAGCTGTAGACAAGATAACATGTTTGGAGTTATTTTCTTTAGAGAAAGTAACTATGGAATCGCATTCCTGAATTTGGGCATTGTTGGCTTTAGTAGCTTCAACTGAATGCAGTAAAGAATTATGGCGCTTATTGCACTGCCTACAGGGACCCATGTGGCAATTGTTAGCTGAGTGACCTTGACGTAAACAGTTTGAACATAATTTGTACTTAGAAACATCGGCTAGTTTTTCATCTATAGACTTAGATTTAAAACTAGGACAATCATATATTTTATGATTTTTGTCGCAAATAATGCACTGAAATTTTGTTTGATAGTTATTTTGTTTCACTGTGGCATAAGATTTTGTTTGGAATGGTTGCCTATTATGACTGGGTTGCGAATGTGCTTGCGAATGCTGAAATGATTTTACATTATTATTTTTTGTACTAGAATTTATATATTTATTACTACTAGTGGATTCTAAAACGTGAGCCCTATCAATTAAAAATGAATTAAACTGTTCTAAGCTAGGAAAATCACCTAAGTGCTTTCTTTGTTCCTCCCACTTGACAAGTGTCTGATTCTTTAACTTAGCAGAAACCAAAAAAATAATAAGGGTGTCCCAGTGTTCAGTGGGTTGGCCGAGATTAGCTAAGGCACGTAAATTTTTGGTGATATGGTCCACTAGAAATCGTAAAGAACTTTCAGTTTCGCGTTGCAATGGTTGTATGTTAAAAATAGATTTTAAATGATGATTTATAAGCAACCTTTTGTTGTTATAACGGTCATATAGAAGCTGCCAAGCGTTATTGTAGTTCGCGGATGACACCTCAATGTTAGAAACGACACGAGCTGCATCGCCTTCCAAATACGATAACAAGTAATGAAATTTTTGTATGGTAGAAATTCGCTCATTGTTTTGGATTAAATTAGTAAAAGTATCGCGAAATTGTAACCAGCGAAAAAATGATCCGTCAAATTTTGCAATTTGTATTTGAGGTAACCGAACATGAGACTCACTATGATCGAGACTGCATTGAGCTTCATGAAACATGGACTCACGCCTTTTTATTTCTTGGTCGATAGCTTTTATTTCACTTTGTTGGTCTAAGAGAGTTTTGGCCATAGCAATACAGACAATGAAATCTTGTTCAATGCGTTCACGCTCATCAAACTCCAATTCCAAATTATAGGAGTTAATTAACTCAATCCGAGTCTGCAGCTCATCATATTTAACAGACTGACTTTCGAACCTGCTGAGCTTTAAAGACAGTTCAGCAACCTCGATAGTCGCCAGGGTAGCTTGACTTGTAATTTTATCTAAATAGGTTTTAAACCTGGTAATTTGCCCTTTAACTGAACTGCGTTTTGTAAACAAATCCTTTAATGTTTGATTAGTTGGTTGTGAAAGAGATGATGAACCTGGTGTGGTCATTTTTAAAAAGAAATAAAAGAACTTTATTTAAATTATTTAAGTAAATTATTAAGTAACGCCGCCAATTTCGCTATATGAACCTTGACCTTTATATTTTAATCGTATGAAATTGTAAATTACAAGGCACGCTTTATATAGAAGGCAACCAATTTACCTTAGATATGGATAGTATACGTATCTCACACTCCTCACTGCGAAGACACTCTGGCGCTGCGCCGGCAACAGACGGGCAGAATCAGCTGTTGTCCCGTTAACCGAAGCGATGTACGGCCCGCGAGTATGTAAGTACCGGCCGGTACCAGCGCAGTAACAGCTGAAATAGTCGGCAATTTTCGCTAAATAACCGGAAAACCTGGTGCGAAGTAGATAAGGGAGATACTATTTACGTATATTTATTGAATTTAAGCTGATTTTGACTATATTTAAATGAATTTAGAAAACTTTATTTTTTATTTTTAGTATAGGGTAGATAATTTTTGCACAAGTAAAAACATATTGTAATGGGAAATAATTGTGGGATATTTATGTATTTGGGTATGTTTCGTGGACAGATGAATGAATTGGAAAAGGATTTAACAGGACACTTATTTGTATTTTGACTTCGAAGTGTTCTTTCGCTGAAACACTGTTCGATGTCCTTTGATAGGTGATATCGTTCCCGTATTTCCTGGTTTGTGTCCTGTCACGGTCGCCAATGTTTACGCCTTCTTGGCGCAATGGAATTTACTTTTTAGAAAATAAACTCTGTTTCTTCTTTTGATAGTTTAATTTGAAACTGGATTACAATATTTAGATGCAACTTGAATGACGTTTGGACGGCAAGTAAGTCTATGACATTTTTTACTGACAAACAAGAGTAGCGCGCAGTTGACAAATATTGATTTTGCGGTGACAATTTTCGTAGGCGTTACCATCCTCTGTTTATTTGTAAGGCACCTAGTCTACTTATATAGCTATAGTTTAGTAATGTGTTCTGTGTGTGATAGATAGCCAACCAGTCCAACGGCAGGCAACGAAACGGTACCACCTACACTACAAGGTACAAAGACATACCTAGGGTATCCACCACACAACGTGTCCAAGGGTTGCCAGGAAATATATGTAAAACGGAAATACAAAAAATGAACTTACTTGCCAAATAAAACAATACAAAATATAGATTATTTAATTTTGTTTTCTACAATGACGCGAAGTAGGTAGGTATGTAATTTCTGACTGAATTCTGCCATCACGCAGACTAGAGGATAACACATATTTTACTAACATCTATAATCGTGAAATCTATTGCTATCTTTATTTTGTTATCTATGCAGTATGAGTATTTGCTTTAATCTGTAGCATGTGGTATAGTCGTAAGCATTAATTATAAGGTGGTACCTACGAGTATCATAACTTTATGTGAAGTGAATAATGTTTTTTACTGTATTGGTTTTATCATCTTATATGATTTGTAGGTGTTTTCCATTTATTAAAAACAGTGGCAGGTGAGCAGTACTTACAGTATTTTGAAATTGCATTTTATTTCATTTGTAACCGTGTCGTGTAGCGGTGAAAGAATACGTTACCTTACCACCCCCTCTCTTCCCTTGAGTGTCGTAAAAGGCGACTAACGGACTAAAGACTGAACATACCTACATCCAACGGGTGTTACACACACACCCGTATGTATGAATGTTTGAATACCTACTTCACAAAATATCTTAGCATTTACGAAAGATCTAAGTAAGTAATATCAAAAGTTAGGTACTTATAATTTTAGAATGTAAGTAGGTAAGTAAGTTTAACAAACTATTCACACCTATAAAATCGTTCACAATAAAAATTAAAAAGTATAAGTTGGTACTTAAAGGTATTCTAAGCATATAAGTAGGTACTCATTTAATGAAATGGTCAATCGGTCTAACCTTTTATTTAAATAACATTATTAAAAACTAAACCTAACCTAACCTATCACCAGTTTTTCTTTACAGCGGGGGGCCTTAGACCCCCCCCCCCCCCCCCGTAATAGTCTGTAAGTTTTATAAATTGTGCTGTACTTACCTAGTTATTTATTATACATACTGCCGTGCTTGTGTTTGAAAGGGTTGTAAAAATCATGATTTATTTTAAAAAATCGTTTTTTTTATTTATTAAAAAATAAATATTTTTTTTATTCTTTATTGATTTTTTATATTTATTATGATTATTTTATGTGACAAAACCAAATACACTATTATTAGTACTTACTGACAATTGGATAAGCTGTATGACAGAAATACTTTTAAAATTATTAAAATAAAATTAATATTTTTTAAATTGTTGATTATTTTAAATTACTTTAAAAATTAATATACCTACTTAGATAAATTTTGACTAATTATTGTTAGTATCTAACTTTACAAGACTGTTTTCTGATTTGTTTTGCTACAGCAAGTAGGTATGCATGCAAGTATTTTTTTTTGAGACTGTTAATTCTGCGTTAGCCCTTTGACAGTATTTATTGTTAGTAACTACTAAGTATACTTATTTATTGTTATTTTCATTAAAGATAATAAATTTTTAAATTGATTTAAATCAATGATTTTTATTTAAAAAATCACCTGATTTAAATCAGTGATTTAAATCATGATTTGATGTGTGTGTAGCGTCTCGTTAATTAAAATAAGACAGTGTTGTGTACAATGATGTTAGCAATGACCGACTTTATTTTTTTGTTTTACAAGTATACACTGAGGTTACATAGATAGCAGCACTAGCATGATTATATTGTTGATATCATTACAACACCCCCACTATGTCTAACAATATAAATACACATAAACTTACATATTAAACGGCTTGCACACATAGTTTACCTAAAAATTTATAATGCTTTGTGGAATCTAAACAAATCAGCAGGCATTTCAGCCGTTGACAAATATCTAACATTCACAATATTATTTGCTACACATTCTCTACAAAAATGATATTTATTATCAATGTGTTTGGTTCGCTTGTGAAAAACTGGATTTACTTACATTTTAAATTTTTGTGCACTCTGATTGTCATTGAAAAGATCAATAGTATAAATGTGTTACCTCACAATGTGAATTTCTTAAATAAATTGCTTCTTTACAAGCTTCAGTTATCTATCGCCATTTAGTCATCTTCACTACTTGATAAAGCGACAGTTTACTGTTTTTTTTTTGTGTCCCAAGATATTACACAAACAACCAGGACCCTTATTCTCTAACGATTCCGTGTTTCAAAACCACGTTAATTCCTTAAAAAGTTACGATATCTTCCCAAAAACGTATGCGTTTGACGTTTGTGCGCGGTAAGGTTTAGGTGTGGAATCTATAGATTGCGATACAGAATCAGGGCCCTGACAAAGTAAAACCAATACCTACCTACTAGTGTATGATCTCCTATCAAGGATATATGCTCCCCTATCAGCATCAACAAACCTTTCTAATATTGAGTTTCCATTATCAGAATAGGTATTATAATAGGTCAAGGATCATAACAATTGATTTTCAATTGTCTGGTTTTATGGTACCTACTCAAGGGGTTAAAACTATAAACTCTGGTTTTTAAATACCTAAACAGACGTTTTACATAATAAAATAAACAATGATCTTTGAAAAAACAATTACTAACATTGCTCAAGAACCCAACTGTAAGTACCTACCTTTAGGCAATATACGGCCTGGTTAAAACTGCTAAAATACTTGACATCCAATTGATTGCTCATATCGGAAATTACCTACTATTACGTTGTAAATTCTTTTCCTTAATAAAAAGAAATTAATTGGGTTAATCTTTGTGCTATGTTTACAAACACAATTTTGACATTTGCCGGAGACAATTTCTGAAATGACAGCCCATAGACACATAGTGACATGACAGCCCATAGACACATAGAGGCGTGGCTAAATTGCTATCAAAAAGGACTAATGGGCGATTTTCCGAGATCAAAAAAAAAAAAGAAATTGGTTCGTAAATGACTTCATAGATGGCGCTTAGCATAGATTAGTATGGCGCTTAGTAAAAGGCGGGTTCATGAAGAGCACGTGTATGGCTGCGTAATATTAATTCTATTCCAAAATAGAAATAGGTTCTGGATGTCCTGAATATAAATAGGTAAGTAAATACTATTTTTTTATTCTTTTGGTATACAAGTAAAAGTGTAGAATTTATTACAGCCCATAAGTAGCCCAGCTTTCATAAAACGACATCTATCGAGTGTTTTTGAACTAATTTTTACTTTTTAATTTGGGCTGTCAGAAAATCGCCCATTAATCGTCTCATCAAATTCGCTAGGCTACATCGATATCGATAAGCTAAGGGATATAGAACATACAGGCTTGTCTTAGTATTTTTTTGTTTGATGATAATCTAACGCTTAAGTAAGATTATTATTAGTAAGATTAATTTTATATAATTACATAGGATGACGATGATGACAACATCGCCTTAATATAGGATTGCTTCATTGTTACTTATTTATAGCGGTAGGTACAAAAAATAATTGAAAATAAAAGTCCAAATCATTTATTAAATATACGCCTTCACCGACACAATGACATGATGGTGGTGTCTGATGGAAGTTGAAATATTTATTTATTTCACTGCCATTATTTATGAGTTGGTTGATAATGTTTCGAAATAAAACATAGGATTACTTATTTATATATTTACTTACCAAAAATAATTTTAAAACAATTAATTTTATATTATTACTTTCATTTGTAGATAATCAATCAAGTACAATTCAATAGCTTAATGTTATCACTAGTAGAAATTGATATACTTAAACATTTTCTATAGGTACTTACTGCAAGTAAAATTAAATATCAAGTAAAAAATAACATTATTGTTGTATTTCTTAATATATTCTTATTTCTTTACCTAGCTCTCTTAAAGTCAAAGTTTATTAAATATAAGGCTTCACTTTCTCTTATTGACATTAAAACTATATGTAACCATAAAAATAAATGCCAATTGTGTGTACAAGAAAGTAGGTAAGTACTGTTTTTTTAGTACCTAGGTACCTAAGTAAATCTTTTTAATGAAGTACAATAAACTTAGAACTAAATTAACTTTATACTTAATTTTCCCCATCCTATAAACCAAATCACTATTTTATGAGTTAAATATATTTATGGCACACTGTTCCTTTTTGTAGAATAAAAATGTTGTCAACTAAGGTACTGTTTTTTGTACCTCAGTAAATCTTTTAAATAAAGCACAATAAACTTAAGCTAAATTAACTTTATACTTAATTTTTCCCCATCATATTTATAAACCAAATTACTTATGGCACAGACTGCTCCTTTTTGTAGAATAAAAACGTCAACATTAAAGCTCCACAAAATAAAATCATGTAAATAACTAAATTCAACTATGCCAAAACCATGTTTAATGCAGTTTCATTGTTGGATACGACATGTGGTACACATCCCTTCTTTCTTGTGAGCTTAATGCAGCATTAAATATTGGTGTTATTATGATTAACCATGCTTTTTGAAGGTATCCAGAATCTCCTAAGAAATTAGAACAATATACCTACTTACTTATAGAAAATTGTCATAGATAAAAAGTTAGTAGGTAGTATATATTTACCAAAAATAATTTAAAAACAATTAATTTTATTTATTTATTTTATATTCACAGGTGAATCGATAAAACAGTTCTATAAAAAGTATAACACTGAAAATGTGAAACAGCAAACCATTTACAGATTCACACAAATAAAAATGTGATAGTAACATTACAAACTCAAGCAACAAAATACAATCGATTACTTCACAATCGCCATATTGATAATAACTAAACTATTACAGAGTATGCTAGATATGGAACTTAATTTGTATTATATGTATAACAAGCCACCTTATGTTAAGCCACCTATTTAAAGAAAAACAATTTTATAACAAACACAATAGAACCCACCACATTTAATAATCGGATAGTAATAATGCACGTTTATACATATAATTACCTTTGTATGTTGATAATGAATCAAGTACAATTTCAATAGCTTAATGTTATCACTAGTAGAAATTGATATAAGTACTTAAACATTTTTTATAGGTACCTACTGCAAGTAAAATTAAATATCAAGTAAAAAATAACATTAATGTTGTATTTCTTAATATATTCTTATTTCCTTACCTAACTCTCTCAAAGTCAAAGTTTATTAAATATGGGGCTTCACTTTCTCTTATTGACATTAAAACTATATGTACTTAACTATAAAAATAAATGCCAATTGTGTGTATAACAAGGTACTGTTTTTTTAGTACCTACCTAAGTAAATCTTTTTAATAAAGTACAATAACTTAGAACTAAATTAACTTTATACTTAATTTTTCCCCATCATATAAACCAAATTACTATTTTATGGGTTAAATATAGTTATGATGGCACACTGTTCCTTTTCTTAAAATAAAAATGTTGTCAACGAAGTTACTGTTTTTTTGTACATAAGTAAATCTTTTTAAATAAAGCACAATAAACTTAGAACTAAATTAACTTTATACTTAATTTTTCCCCATCATATAAACCAAATTACTATTTTACGGATTAAATATATTTATGGCACAGACTGCTCCTTTTTGTAGAATAAAAACGTTGTCAACATTAGAGCTCCACAAAAAAAAAATCATGTAAATATCTAAATTCAACGATGCCAAAGCCATGTTCAATGCAGTTTCATTGTTGGATATGACATGTGGTACACATCCCTCCTTTCTTGTGAGCCTGCTGCAGCATTAAATATTGTTGTTATTATCATTAACCATGCTTTTTGAAGGTATCCAGAATCTCCTAAGAAATTAGAACAATATACTTACATAAAGAAAATTGTCATAGATAAAAAGTTAGTAGGTAAGTACCTATGTATTATACAAAATTGCTTGATATTGTTTTTACCAAATAACCATGTTTGTTCACCATTCTGAGGAAGTCCATCCTCCAAATTATGAGGTAACATTTAAGATTTTTGAATTGTCGTCTCAAATCTGCAAAACCACATAAAATAGTTTTATCTTTATGTCAATACTCTTTATTCTAGCAATTTTAACAAAACTGACATTTCCTGGTAAATCCCAATATAATAGTAGGCATAATACTTATCTTTATTATGTAAGTAATAATTTATTTATTAAAACTTACCGTTCGAACATAAGGACTGATATCTTTCCTATTATGAAAGATGCTTGTCTGTATAAGATTTATAGGGTATAGTCAATAGGTACACCTTACTACACTTAGAGCGTTGGTTTAATACTCTAAGCTACCTGGCAAATTAAATCTTCATTGGAACCTGTAAAACAAATAGGCAATCTAAGTTATAAATTGATAAATGGACAATAAGGATAGGTTACATTTAATATTTATACAGAAAGTCCCTTACTGTTGTCTTATTCTTGACCATTCTTGTCATGATTAAAGGTACTTATGTGGATTTATTTGGCCAAAACGTTTATATGGTTTGAGAGCCTCCACAAATTGTTATGCAGCGACTTGCTCTTCGTTGCGGAAAATGTTGCATGACACACATTTATTCGGTCACTCACATCGCAACAACTATATAGCACGCAATTCCCGGCAGACCTTAGTTAGATATTTGAAAGTTTGTAAACGAGAACTCCGAGAACTATTCACAAGTACAACAAACTCGGGATTTCGTTAATTTGCTCCAAGCAACGTAGGGAAACATTTCTTCCTTAGCGCCTTAACAGCATTCTTTGATTATTGCAGTCCACAATAGCTCTAAAAAGAGCATTTTAAACGAAACTTTCAACACAACACAACTCTTCCTTCATCAGCTGATCAAACAATCGCCATTTTGTGTGAATTTTTATCTTCAATGTTTGAGTGATCGCTAGATTAGCGATTCTTGGCTTGTCAAACTGTCAATTAGGTCTATTTTAGCGTAAATTTTACGACGTAGGTAACTTTTGCTTAAAGCCGGGTCCGCTGCGCCAGATTTTGAACAGAACATTGTTCGAAAACATAAATTACTCAATGGGCCACATTATTACTCAATGGGCCACATTATTACTCAATGGGCCACGCCCCTTATTAATGTTTTCGAACAATGTTCTGTTCAAAAATCTGGCGCAGCGGACCCGGCTTAAGTCAATCCCATACATACATTCTGTTTATCGTAGCGATGATTTCGTAGCGTCTAATTTGTTTGCCAATTGACTAGGCCCTCAGTTCGGATTATATACTACCTACTTAATATTTACTAGTAAATATAATTACTTTCGGTATTTAATTTTAATACAAGCAAAACCGGAAATAAATAGTTTTATAAACAACATGTAACCAGGGACAAAAATATCGATTAAAAAATATATCAATATTAAAACTTATAGATAAAAAATATAGATTTTTCTATTATCGATAATTATTTTGATAAAAATAACGATAATTAATTATCGATAAGGCTTTGTTGCGTCATGTCATGATGTTGCCAAAATTTCCTTTGGATATTGTCTGGTGGCTAGGCGCGCGCGCCGCGCCGAAGCTGTTATTTATTATTTAGCGTATCGTTCTTGTTGCGCAATAACGTTTCGTAAATTTATCTATACAAAGATACATCATTGTATCTATACCGATATTTTATAGAGAAAAGATTTGATTGTTTATTTTTATTGAATAGGCTCCGAAACTACGAGACCGATTTAAAAAATTCGTTGGGAAGCTACACATCTCCAGGTGACATAGGCTATATTTTAATTGGGTAAAATTTTTTTTTTTGTATTTATGCGTTAATAAAATGTAGTGTGTGTACGCCATATAGTTACACACATGCATCTCCCCTATTCAAGAAAAAAAAATGTGTACTTACACTTTTTTTTTATAAATTTAGTAAAACAAGTTTTACAATTTTTATTATCATAATCATATAAACTAAGTTAGAGAGAAAAAAAAGGCTACACATTAAATAATTATTCTTTGCTTTCGTCACAACAATTACATAATTTTGTGCGATTTTTGTGCACTATGTCCTCTTTTCCTTTTTTCATTATTTTTACATTAGGATCTAAGTCTTCAATTACTAGATATGGTCCTAAATATATAGGATCCATTTTGTTATCTGAAGGATTTCTTAATAACAAATAATCACCTTTATTATAATATATGGGCTTAACATTAACATCATATTTTGTTTTCCGTTTCAACTTACTTTTAATAAGATTATCTCGAGCATCTTTTTGTGCTAAATTGCAATCTACTAATTTCTATATTTAAACTCTAAAGGATAACTGTCATGAGCATATATAAAGGATCTACTATACCTCCTTGAAAATTACTTGGTAATACACTCTTCTTACCGAATACAAGTTCGTGTGGAGCATATGCGGTTTCACAGTGCACCGTGTTGTTGTAAGCAAAACACCAATACGGTAACCAGCTGCTCCAGTGATCTGTCTTATTATCACAATACATTCCTAAGTACCTTAAATACCAAAGATATTTTTTTAAGTAATTATTGAGATGCATGTGTGTAACTATATGGCGTACACGCACTACAAAAACGCTAAAATATATAAAAACATTATTTAAAAAAAAAATAGGAATCCTCAAGTACTAAACTTACATGCGTGCGAAAATTCCGTGCTTGTTTGTTCTATGTCCAGTGTTTGTTGTCTAACCAACATCGTAAAAAATGTTGAGAGCTTGAGTGTTCTATGTCCACTCAATCAATCATTTACAGCCCGCGACACCATCTCCGCCATTTTGTTTTATTTGTCAATGTGGCTGGAGACATCACCAGAATCACTTCGTCGCTTCCGAAAAAACTGGTTAATTCGTTTTTAATTGTTTCAAAGAAATGTCAAATTATGTCTTGAACATATTGTAAAAGTAATTATAATCAGACGTAGCCGCAAACTGAGCAGAAAATACAACCTCCAAGCTTAGCCAATTTTACCAAACTATTAGCCATATTAAAGTAATCAAAAAAGCTTAGTTTTGGTTTAAGTTTTTATTTTTAATATAGACGTCGCGTAGTAAAAACATTTAAGTTAAATAAATAATTCGGAATAAAATAATAATACGGTAAAAGGTGTTAAAATACTGACATACCAGCAGACCTATTCTCTTACCCAACTGACATTTAAAAATTATGAATACCCAAGGAAATTCATTTTACACTGCTGTGTACTATGTTAATTGCTAGTGAAAAATACAGAGCGCGCGCACAATGTACGTCGAATTTCCTTGGGTGTTCATCACTTTAACTGTCAGTCGAGTCAGAGAATTGGCTTACAGGTCGGATACATGCACCACCAACTATGCAGTATAAAATTTGGATAAATTTTATATAATATGAGCTCAGCTGCCGTAAATCAGGCACAATAAAATTCAGTTTATAGACATCAATAAATTAAACTTTAATTCTTTCAAAAATTCATTCGTTATATAAATAACGAATGCATTTTTAGGTAAGGTATAAACCTAAGTACTTTAAAATCTAAAAGAAAGATTTTAAAAGACACATGTTTAATGCTAGTCAGTAGGTATTAAATTGAGGGCCAAAACACACGAACGAAGCAATCCGAAAGTGATAAAACTGAAACTGGAGTTCCTTTTAAGTAAGTAATACTTCGTTTAGTGATTTATACACCATCCTGTAAGTATATACGTTTGGGACATAGAACAAAGAAGCACGCAAAAATAAAACTGTCACTTTGTCCTATCTCCATTGAGTATTGTTCTAAGTCCACAAACGCTATTATTTTTGTGCATGTTTGTCCTATCTCCAAATGAAAACTATAAAATAACGTATAATTGATTACCATCTACAGATGACATTTATATCAATCAATTCTTAAGTAACTCATGTATTAAGAAAAACCTTCAAATCTATAAACTATAGCTTCCAATTATAGAGCACAAAACTCATCTACTGTAAAATTGAAGAAATGGAGATAGGACAAACCAGCAATAGGGCAGCGACAAAGACATTAAACTATTACTAATAGACAGGACATAGCGATCAAAACTTTAATCCACAACTTATTACCAAGTGGTAACAAGTCGCTTAGTATGATGTTATGCGCCCTCTAATGCAGTCTGTAGGCTCTAGTGTTTGTGCGTGAACAAATTTGACGTAAACAATAGAAAATATACCAAATTGCGATTGCGTATTGCGATACTGCAAATCCCGATTTCGAAAAAAGGCTAAATGTGATTACAGCTTATTTTCGTAAATATTTTGTATATTTACCCAATAATCAGACTATAATCATAATTTCTATTAAATTATTCTAGAACATTTACCGTTGCCCTATGCTGACCTCTAGTGGTGAAAAGCTAAAGTATCTACTTTTAGGATGTCACCACACTTGTCAAAGCGGAAGTAGATGATTTAGTGGTGTTCAAGTGATGTCGTTTTATTTATCGATTAATGTTTTGAGTAGATAATAATTTTATATCGTAAGTTTAAGTTTTATATAAGTAGTAATATTCTGACTCAATGATCATTGCGTCCCTAACGCAATGTTAAGCAGTGTAACAGTATCGTGCGATGATCGTATAATTAGAATATTACTACTTATTTTAAACTCTTCGATCAACAATACCAACTAGATGTCAGCTGCCTTACTCCCGAATCCGATCGCTATTGGATCGGATTAGTATTGTGAATTTTCGTATTTTTAAGTTACGACACCAGAGCTAATTTGGATTCATATTGGGTGAACTCAAAGAGATTTTAATGTCTTTGGGTGAACTAAATGGCATTGAGTTTTGTATTTTTTTCACCCAATATCCACGCAATATGAATCCTTATTAGCTCTGGTGTCGTAACTTAGGAGTACGAAAATTTACAATACCAATCCGATCCAATAGCGATCGGTTTCAAGAGTAAGAGGGCAGGCGTCGTTATTTTGTTTAGTTTGCTTGAAACACGGCCAATGTAAACACGTTCACACTGCCGTGTATTTAAAAGTTGCTTAAATAATGCCCGAAAAAGCAATTTAACGGTCGGAGTGTCTTAGTTGTAAGTACATACATGTAGAATAAAATAGCCATTCAAAAGGGCAACGCTGCCAGCCATTTGGGGAACTTGCCGCGTGGCCGCGGTTCTGTTAGAGATATTTTTTATTTATAAGATATTTATAGGTTTTTAGTTTTTAAGTTAATTTGTTTTAGTTTTTAGTTACTCATTAAGTAAGTACGTAATAAGTACCTACTTATGTAAATGTTAATAAAAAATATAAAAAAATAGCTTTAAAAGAAGATATCGGAGTCCAGGGTAAAGAACTTAATCAAATCAAACCCGTCAAACATAGATGAATGATTGGCCTCGCTGCGATCGTCCGCAGCGAGACCAATCATTAATCTAAGCCGTCAAACTTAAAACAACATTAAATTTAGACTTTAGTTATTATTCTGAGCATTTAGACAACTTTTTCTTTTTGACAACGGACGGACCAAAACCAAAACAATCAGAGACATTTGACAAGTCGAAATACCTTCGTTTTACCATCGTTAGATATTAGTCGTTCAATTAATTTATAATTATGAATTATTGTATTAATAATTCTTTATAAACAGTTACGCGTTTGTAATGTTATAATAACGACTCTCTAAAAAAGTGAATTAGAATATGGTTTTATAAACATCACATTAATTAAACATTTTGGCGTTAACAGTAAAAAAGCGAAACGGAACGTTACGAACGGCAGGATGCGCTCAAAAACCATAGGTATTTATGTTCTAACCGTAGAAAAAATTATGTAACTAATTATAGTATTTTATTGTACATCCCCAGCTTAAAATAACATCTCACCATTACATAATTTACTAGGCTATTTAAGAGTAATAAAACCCTAATATTATTTTTTTGATACGCTCAGTCTTTATCTGGTTCTGAAAATACATGGGTTTCTGGCATTGTCGTTTGTGCCGATACTGTTTGGTGGCATGCAAGTTGGGGGTTTGACGGGGCAAACCCAAGTCACCCTCCCATCGCCCAACTAACAAAGTTGTCATATAATATGAAGCCTAAATAACATTTGGTCATATAGAGGTCATATAGTTGTAACTCAAATTTCCATTAATCGTGTTACAATATATGATACGAACGATTAGTCGTATAATATTTTAGTCATTTAATTGAGTCCTGTAAACGTTTACACAACCAAATTATATGACCATCTTATAAAGATCTTAGCTGTGACCTTTTAAATACATTCACTCGTTTATCAGTCTCGTTTACGACCACTTTACGCCTTCTTGATGTAGTTTATAAGTAATTTATATGACAATCATAATCTGGTTATAATGACGACCATAACACTGCTTTTTGTCAGTAATAAGATTTCTACATGACAATCATACAAAGTCCATAAATGTAACTCTTATATAACGTACAGCTGTATACACGTCTCTTATAGATTTTTTTGACTATCTTCACACGACTTTTATATAATGTTTAAAAGCCCAATATTCAGATTTATATGTCTTATATAACTTATGGGTTTAAAATGCTTATATAAGTTACTTATATAAACATTTTAATTATTTAATGATTTCACGTGGTACTCTTTTACGAACTGAACTTGTATATTTTCCGTTGTTGTGACTTTGATTATACAAGCTTTTTAAATGATAGCTATAATAGTGTCAAAGAATCAAAAGATGGTTCCGTAGTAAGAAATAGTTTTTGTGAAAAAGGATGCATGTGTGCATATCATAAAGTTACTATACCTAGCGGAATAGAGAAACAAAGGGTTGAGGGAGCGGGATGTCATTAGCAACAACACTGTGGGATAAAAAGAGATGCGTGATGCGACGTAACAGAACCGTTTTTGGATACTGTTTGACAGTTGGCCGCACTTATCAGCACACTGAGAATTTGGATTTTGTGAATT